>OX422208.1:454307173-455521586 GCA_949130495.1 Sambucus nigra | reverse complement strand
ACTTGGGGCGAGACCATTTTTTCCTTTTTTTTATCGCGATGTGGGTCACGGACTTTAGCCATGACCAATTTTTGTCACAGTTGTGGGTCATGGACTAAGGCTGCGACCATTTTTTCCCTTCGCGGTATGGGTCATGGACCAAGACCGCGAACATCTGCCATGACCATTTTTTGGTCACGGACATGGGCCGCGACCCACGAAATTGGTCACGCCCGAAATGGTCACGACCTAAGTTCGCGACCCACAATCTTGGTCAGGGATTTTGGTCGTGACCATTTGCCGGTTTTGGTGTAGTGTATAGAAACTTTGTAATTTTATAAGATTTATGTGTATAGATCTTGAGAGGTGTGAGTTGCATATTTGCATGTTGTTATAGTCACATGACAATCACTTTCACTCTCACACGAACACATAGTTAGTGTGGTTCATTTGAGAGATCTTAAGTTAGTTGATCCACTACAAACAAAGAGCAATGAGGAAGGTAAAGAAACTTCTAGGAATGTCAAAGAGGTCGGATCAGAATTACCTTTGAGAGGGGAACTCGTGTAGGTACATTTCTATCTTAGTCTTTGGATCTTGAATGCATGCTTAGTGATTATAATATTGTTTGCTTTTTATGGATTTTTCATTTTGTGATGTAGAGGTCACCATGGATGGTTCACCTAATTTCGGGTTTTACCACGTAAAAATAATTCCTCTTGTGTGTGGTTTTTACTTCTTCACTACTATTGCTGCAAACTAGAATTAAGTTCAATTTTAAAAACTATTTCCAATAAACTGAAATAACGTGTTCATAATCTATAAACACACCTTGTGTTACTGTCCAATTTTTTAAAATAGTTTCCTCAAAAAGTTTTTCGAAACTTACTTAACTATTTGAACTTTTGTTAAACAACTTAGTAAGTTTTTCAACACAATGACTTTTATATGAGGGGACTAATCTATAGGGGCGTCCATCTTCTAATCTAAAATAACCTTGGGCAAGGGATCCCTCTAGTCCCTCCTTACAGAATTTCAATGATATTTAGGCAAGGGACTCTTCTAGCCCCTAATTCTAGAAGTTTCAAGATATTTGGGGTGAAGGATCCCTCCATCCCCTCCTTCCAGAAGTTTTAAACACATTTAGTTGAGGGACTCCCCCATCCCTTCCTTCTAGAATTTCAAAGATATTTGAGCAAGGGACCCCTCCAGACCCTACTTCCAGAAATTTTAAAGACATTTAGGAGAGGGACCCCTCCAGCCCCTACTTTCAATTCCAAAAGAGTTTTGGGCAAGGGACCCCACTAGCCCCTACTTCTAGTTCCAGATGAGTTTTGGACGAAGTACCCTTCCAACCCCTACTTCTAGTTCCAAAAGAGTGTCAACCAAGGGACCCCTCCAGCCCCCCTTCTAGTTCAAGATGAGTTTTGAGGGAGGGATCCCTCCTTCCAGTTCCAAAAGTCACCAAGGTCGAGGGACCCCTCTGATAATGCTAGTTGAAATGTAAAATCTAGTGAGAAAGTCCACAGTGAAGGACTCCTCTAGCAAATGTTCAAATAGGGTCTAAGTAGTGGCCCAAAGAGAAAAATAGGCTAGGATGAGGGGGTCTACCATGAACATCCCCTTATCATTAAAAAGTTATTCTCTTACAGAACAAAAGTATTAATACTTACTTTCTTATACAGGTAGCCTAGCTGAGCAGACATGGGTCAAATAGGCCAGTTGGGATCTCCTGGGAGTTTTGGTTTGGTGGTTGAGGAACAAGGTTTGTTGAGAAAGCTCAACGACTTAGAACTAGAGATACCCTGGGAGTCACTCAAGTCCTTACACAACTCACACTTAGTCACAACTGAAGTGAGTAGCTAAAGGGCTGCTCACAAGAAATAAAAGGTTTTATAAAATTATTTTAGAGAAGGGGGTCCTCAAGGCCCCTCTCAAGTTTAATGGTTTCAGAGGAGGTGGTCTTCAAGGCCCCTCTTAAGTTTACAAGGTTTTTACCACTTCCTACTATTTTAAAAGATATTTACCAAATCAGACATTTTATCTCCATTAGGAGACATATTTTCTTTTTGACTTTGGTTTACACCAAGTGTCGTCTATCAGAGGGGACAATCGGATGCAGACATAGTAGGGACAAAAATTATATTGCAAACCTTGTTCCTCTAAGTTTTCCCTCTTGATTTTGGGGCCCAAAAAGGCTCAAACCAGCCCCATGTTCACCTATAAATGGGACCATTGGTGAGGTCCAATCGAATATCAAAAACTTAAATCATATCGTTACTCTGTCAAATCACACTAGACCACCTAGTATTCTCTCATTGCTCTCTCTCCCTCTCTCTCTCTCTAAGTGTTGAGTGCTAAGTGCTTGTTTATTCACTCCCACCTTGATAGCCATCATTCTCAGGAGATCCTTTTGAGAAAAGTTACTATTATTGTTGTGAAGTTTATCTTCTTGGAGGAAGTGGTTCTTGCTTTTGTGCCATTTTTACCCAAAAGGGAAGGTTCTACCAGGTGTTACTATAAAAACTCTTGAAGACCTTGGAGGTAGAGTTCATTGAAGTCGGTAAAGGCTCACCCGTTTTACTATTTTACCAGACCCCAGTCACACTACCCTCCTACAGTTTTTTTATTTGAAACCTTACTCCACCTTTTATTCCCATCACTTTCACACCTAATTTAGCAAAACTCCTAATCCATTCTTCATTCATTTGCAATGAAGCTCATCATCAATCAAGATCAATATCCAAGTCTCCAAAGAAGGTCCAAGCAGTCTTCACTCTTTATAAATTTCTTTATTTTCGCATTAGTTATATAAATTCTTAATTTATTTTTTACTTTACATTATACGCATACTAATCTTCAATCCTTAATTAGTTATATTGCACATAATATATTTTCTTTAAAACAAACCGAAAATAAGAAAAAGAGGGTTACACCTATAAATTCCAACGGGATTGTTCACCACATTTTTGCAAAATTAAAAACACATTTTTCTTACACACACATATAATAAACTCCAATTTGAATCTATGGAATAAACCCCACCCTTGAGCCGCATGTGAACCACTTGGACGTTGATGGTGTTTGGGCTAAAACCTAAGACTTGAGTCCTCTTTTCATATCTCATCATTTTCCTATTTTATCCATATACCATTCATAGATATCATACGTGTTATTCCTACTTGTGTCTTATCCAACACATATTATCGTCTCATCATCACGATCAATATCTCAATAAGCGTACCCATCATATTTTTTAATTATTATTTTTGGAACATTCCTATGGATGACCTCACTACATGTTTTCCATAATGTGCGATGAGCGATCCCGATCTCCACTTATATATATATGCACACACACTTCATGTAGAAATTAAGGAAAATAGTAATGTAAGACCATGAGATACCTAAAGGTCGAGATTGGTACCTAAAGCCTTCCTATTTCATAAATTGTCCCCCAAACCTCTGAACAATTGTGATAGGCGTTGATCCGGAAGGTCATAGAGGTATATAGCAAGGAACTTGTTCACGTACGTTGAGTATATCAAATTCTCTCTCACACGTATTGTCCCCTCGAGTTATATAGTGAGGCAATTCATGTACACTCAGCTATATCAAATGGTTTGTCCACACATATGGATTGACCTAAAAAAAATACGTATATCGTTGATGTCATGCCAAAGGGTGGAACATTTCCACTGGCTCTTTCCTCCCATCTCGATATTTCGATGCTCGCGCGTGCACAATCGGAGAAGGAGAGAAGGTCTCGCACCCTTTTTCTAGGAGCGGTTTGACCATCGTCGATGTGGGGTGATGTAAAGAGATGGAGTTGTCAGTCTATTTTGCACAAAATAGACAAAAGAATTTATCGTTGCCTCGAGAGAGTGGCATCCAAGATAAACTGATGCTTACAAAACCAATAGTTCAGGGGTTTAGGGGCTAAGTTACGGAATGGGAAGGTGTTAAGCACCCATCCCACCCTTTCGGTCTCTCATGGGCTTGTGTTACTATTTTTGTTAATTTCTCCGTGAAGTGTGTGTGTGTGTGTGTGTGTGTGTGTGTGTGTGTGTACATGGACATCGGAATCGCTCGACTCATGTCATGGAAAAGATAGAGTGAGGTCATACAAAGGAATGCTCCCAAAATAATTAGAAAATATGATCTGCGCGCTCAACAAGATAATGATGGTCATAATGAAATGACAATATTTATTAGACAAAACGCAAATACGAATCACAAGTACGATATATATTAGTAATATACAAATAAAATAAAAAGGATGATAATGTGAAATTGGAAAATTCGAATATTGGACTCGAATCTTGGGTTTTAGCCTGAAACCCCTATGTAGCCTATATAAAGGCATCAAAGTATATGTAGTTCGCATGCAGTGTAAGGATGGGGTCTATCCCATAAATCCAAATAGGATTTTATTATATGTATATGTGTAGAAAAATATTTTTAGTTTTGAGAAAACGTGGTGAATAACCCTCTCGAAATTTATAAGTGTAACCCTCTTTTTCTTTGTTTTAGGCTTTTTTATAGAAAATAAAGTATGTGCATTGTGACTAATAAAGTATGAGATATTAATGTGTATGATCTAAAGAAAAAACTAGATAAAGAATTTAGGTAACTAATGATAAAATAAAGAATTTAAAGAGAGAGAGAGAGAGAGAGAGAGAGAGAGAGAGAGAGAGAGAGAGAGAAGGATTTTTCGACCTTCTTTGGAGAATTGATTCTTGATCTTGATCCTTGATGAGCTTCCTTTAATGTTGGGATGAATGTTGGATGAGAAAGGACGAGATTTTACTAAATTGGGTATGAAAATAATGGGAATGAAAGATGGAAAGGGATTTCACACAAGAAACTTCATTGATTGCAAGAGAATATTGATGATATCACTGATATTGATGGATCTGAGGTGTGCCTTGAGAGTGAGCTCATGCCCTCATTTGAAAGGGTAGGGGGACTATCTATTGTCATACCCCTATCCTTGCCAATCGCCAAGTGACCCTAGACACATTGTCGATTGGCAGGGAAATGGACCTACCAATCAGCAGTCTCGTGCAGATTTTTCCAAAAAATGGTCGTAGAATGCAATCTGTAAATCCAAATCATACATAGGGCATACCGTTAGAAAGGTAATTCAGATACATTCAATGGTCCTTATGCCTCTCCTAGGTCTGGGAGTTGACTTTGGGTCAAACAGGGCTCAAAAGTGCTCATCGATCCATTCGATGGGAGATTGTCGGACGGTAATGGATCGTTTATCCAAATCGTAAGTCGGAATTATGCAAGGGGTGGACCGTTGGAAAGGTTATGCTAGGTAATTTGACATTCCAAAGAGCTTTTCTTGGTTCAGAGAGTTTACTTGTTCAAATGTGGCTCGAAAGTGCCTAATGACCCTTCGGAGTAAAATGGGTTGGAAAAGGTATTCAGTGCCCTTCGAAGATTCATTCTATTTTATTTGAGCTGAAGAGTTGACCTTGATTAAACGAATCCCGAGAGTGCCCGATGGCCTCCGGATTAGTTTTTGGGAGAAAATGGATCGTTCGCCTGAACCTTTATTCCGTTTCGTACACTGGGTGGACAATTGGGAAGGGTATACAGTGTCCTTCGAGGATTTATTGAGATTTTTCTCTGTCGATGGAGTTGATTGGGGTCAAATCAGGGCTTAAGAGCCCCCGGTGGCCTCCAGATTGGTTTTGGGTAGTAAAATTATCCGTTCATTCGAACCCTTATGCCTATTTGCACATGGGGTGGAACGTTTGGAACGGATATTCAGAGCCCTTCTAAGATTCATTGAGCTTTCGCTCAGAGTTGAATGGAGTCAAATTCGGCTCAGGAGCGCCCGATGGCCTTTAAATCTGTACTCGGAGTATGACCTAGGGTTTGTAGTGAAAGGGGGAGGTTCTAGGGACCTAAAGAGAGATTTAGGGGGTCCTAGAATGTGGTATCTACACTCATATAGGTGTCAAACCTAGGGCACTCATATTTAGTTTACCGGTTACTACACAAAACTCTGCTGAATTATCGGGTTAGCATGCCTCCCAAATTTTTGTGCAATTTCATCTTTTTTCCAAAACGGGACCCTGTCCATAAGCCTGGCAACAAGTCAAACCATGTTTTACATACTTTTCAAACCCTATTTTCCCGGGCTTGGGTCACGTTCAACATTTCTTTTTGCATTTAGGTAAACCTAATACAAGTGAAACCATAATAATAATAATAATAACAATAACAACAACAATAATAATAATAATAATAATAATAATAATAATAATAATAATAATAATAATAATAATAATAATAATAATGATGATGATGATGATGATGAGACTTTTTCCTCGTTTTTCCTCCTTCCTTATCAAAAGTGTAAAAAAACATTTTCCCTCTCCTTTATCAAAATACCCCAAAAAAATCCTTTTTATTATAGATACCAAAAAAACACTTTTCCCCTCTTTTTATCAAATTACTAAAAACATTTTGCCCTTCCCTTTCTAAAATAAAAATATCAAAAGCATTTTCCTCTTTTCCTATAAAAGATTCTTCCTTTTCTTTTTCAAAAATAAATTTGAATCATTTTTCTTCTCAGGTCGATCGCATACCCGGCCCTTGGCCTGGCTCCCTATTGGCTTCGACCTTTCGTCGAACTACCCCCGAAGCTCCGTCAGTTCTCCCACTACTTCTTTAGAGTCTGGAATCCACCTTCACCAATTTTCATTGGAGAATGCGGACCAAGTACCAAATGTGCAACCTGATTTGATGATGGTACTAGTCTAAGTTATTGCTAAGATTGAAAACCTTCAAACCAAGGTTCACGAGATGTCGCAAAATTGGGTCCCTATTCTCAAAAAGCCCGAGCTCCTTTTCCCTCGTTCTATGGGTCCTCCTGTATCTAAGCCTATTTGGGTCTTGGAAGAATATCAGCATGCTCCACATACCCCTCCTACTAATGGACCGCGGCTAGCCCATCTTCCTATACCGAATTTTGCCCAGCCAGGGGCTAACCTTCCAGTGCATGCCAATCCGAATGAAGAAGTGGTAAGAAAGGTTAAGGATGACCTTAAGCTATTGACTAAGAAGTTTGACCAAGTCCTAATGTCTGGGAACTACATGAATTACACCCATATGTCTCCCTACCCTAAAGTAAGGCTACCAAAAAAATTCAAGATGCCTAACATTGACAAGTTCAGGGGTAACATACTCCCAATTGTTCATATCTAAAGTTACTACTGAGCCATGACTCTCTTAGGTACTTTCGAGGAAATAATGGCCCAGATATTCCAAGAAACTCTGAAAGACAACTCTCTTCATTGGTTCCTATCCCTCAAGGAATCCAGAATTTGTAGTTGGGAGGATGTTGCCTGTGAATTCATGTTGCAGTACAAATACAATGATTAGTTGGAGGTTACACATCGTGATTTAGAACTTCTCAAGAATAACCCTGGTGAAACTGTCAGCAATTTCATAGTTAGATGGAGGGAGAAAGAGGCCACCATGACTAATCGACCTTCTGGAGAGGTGCAAGTTAGTACTATGAAGGAAAACTTCTTACCCCACGTCCAAGCGACGATGGAAGGAAAATATACTCGCATTTCCAATCCCTATGGGAAGTAGTAGTGGAGATTGAAGAAAGAATTTCTAAGACATAAGCTAAGCTAAAGAAAGTATTTAGACAATTCACTCCAAAAAAAATATGAGAAGCCTTCTACAGTCTCGACCATCAACAACATCTCCCAGTCTACTACCTCTCAGGTGCCAGAAATCCTAGCTAGCCAGTTAGAAAGGAATATGTCAATCTTCCTTATCCCCTCTCTAATGTCTACCAATCCTTATTGATCCAAAATCTCATCAAGACATTGGACCCTCGTCTATTACCAAACCCACTTCCCAAAAATTTCAAACCTGAGGTCCATTGTGATTTTCACCAAGATGATGGCCATACCACTGATCAATGCTTCCATCTTCAAAAGGTTATCCAAGGTCTAATTGGTCGGGGTGTCATCGCCCCATCATCTAATCGTAAACCCAAAACCACTCACAATCGACTCCCAAATCATACAAATGCCATATTCCTAGAGAATGATCTAAAATTTGACCCATCTACCCAAATTTTACCCAATAAATCACCCATCTTACCCATATTTTCATCCAAACACCTTAAAGTCTGCCCATATTTTCTCCTACATCCTACTTATTTTGTTGACCAAGCCCTGTCCCTTCTCACAAGAGTGTGCATTGTCATTTGTACTCATTTCAGGGGAAAAGATATGGAGTTGCTAGAAGTACTGTACTAGCTCCTAGAGTTTGGGTTGATATTGCCCTCGAAAATGACTATTGACTGCCAGAAGTTTAGCACATTATTCATGGAAGCTCGAAAGTGGGCTCGAGAGTTAGATAATTAGGTGGTACCCATAGACGAAGTCAGTTTGGATAATGCAGTACAGATTATGAAAGATATGTTCTGACAGACCAATGATATTTATAGTATATTCGAGTTACTCGGTTCCTTATAGCTATAAGGAAGATTGGTCCTTTCACTTTTACACCTCCTCGTTGAGTGGGAGGATCTATATGAAGAAGTTGTTGAGTTTGTGGAATGCATTGACTTCTCATGGAAAGACGACATCGTTGCCACTAGATGGGGCGGATGAGTATGATAGATAAGTCAAAGAACCAAGACAAGAAAATATTAGTCCAATAATCAGTGTATATGGGATGATATCTTTTGAAGATCTGCTAGGGGAAACCAAAAAAGCGGCCGAACAACCCTAGATAGATGAAGAAGCGGAGTTTATGATCTTCCCTCATTTGTGAACCGTTTGACAAGATACAGAAGACACTATTAGAGTCTGAATCCTCAGTTAGCAGGGATAGATAAAGGAAATGGAGTTGTTAAGAAACTTCCCATTCTAGAAATGACCATTGAGGAAAGCAAGATCCTCAACTAGCTCAAGAAAACTCTGGCCAATCGCACCTTATGGGGACTCTTCATCTCTTCATAACTACACCGAAATTCTTTGATAAAATTGCTTACCAGGCCCACAGTCCTTCCTTCCACCACTCTAGAAGAGGCCTTGAACCTGGTTGGGTCTCTGACCTATATAATATTACTCTCCTTTTCTAAAGAAGAAATCCTAAAGTTTTGTCCTAATCAAAACTATGCCCTTAACATCTCTATTGAGGTAATGGGGAAGACAGCCCCTCTCTCACTCATCGAGAATGGAACAACACTTAATGGTTTCCTATTAAGAACCTTTAACTATATAGGTTTAAAAGTAAGTGACCTTGCTCCAACTTCCGTCGCAGTACATGCTTATGACAATACTTTTCAAGATATGATGGGATCCATAAAGCTTACAATAGGGGTTGGCCCTATAAATCCCATTATAGAGTTCTAAGTTATTGACATACATGCTTGTTTCAATCTATTTCTCAATCGATCGTGGATTCATAGCATCAATGGGGTATCTTCCTCTCTTCATTAGAAACTGAAGTTCTTTGTAAAGGGGAAGGTCATCACCATCATGGGAGACAATGATAATTCTAAGAATGCAATCGCTAATAACCCGATACTAGAAGTACATCATAGGGAAAATAACATGCTTTTGTCTGGCTTTTGGGTCGAACCACTTCCACTCCCAGTAGGAGATGGTTTTAAAGACTAAGTCTATCCATAGCATAGCCCTTATGATAATGTCAAAATGATATAGTTGGTCAAGAGTATGCACTTCATGCCCGGACTGGGACTGGGATGGCGATAACAGTGGATACTAGAACCCATAGTGTTGAAGAAGGCCTTTAATCCATGTGGCCTAGGTTATCAACCATCGTCAGAGGAACTCAGAATGCTTCATCAACCTGGGTTGAAGCAATGTTTAGAAAGTACCAAGATTGTTTAGGGGGATTGCTAAAATGAAAAATTCATCAAAGAGGGGGGAAATTTTTGCTTTTATTACTTTCCCAAACTATGGTATGCTCATATGTATAAGAAGATGAAGTCAGTGATGGATATATTCTTTCAAGACAACTACTCATGGGCTAAAAGTTCCCAACATCATGTGCAACTACTTGTTGAGAAGACTACAGTTGTTATCAAGGTTTCAGAGGGAACTGACTCTGAGGAATCATTTAATTTGCAAACACTGGGCTAACACTCTACGTGATCCACTTAAGTGCTACATCATCGGCCCCTTACACTCTAATAAAGACTCTTAATGCACCCCTCCTCAACTGGAATGCTATACCAATTCCACCCATTGAAATGCAACCAAACCCAAATGTTTATCCTATTTCTTCTTCTTTTATTTTTCCTCTCTTTTCTAATAATAATGTAATTGATACCACCATCGATGAGGTTTTCAACATTGTTTTTTCTCGAGAATGAAATAAATGAAGATTTTGAGTATCCTGTTGTGCCTTATTAATTGTCTTGATTCTAATCAAACTCTTGATGATGATTTGAAAATGAGAAATTCTTAACTGATCTTAATAAGGTTAATAACAAACCACATAATCTCATTCAAATTAATGAATATAAAACTATTGTTATTAATCTTTGTTCTAGTAGCCAACTGCGCGAGATTAGGATAGGGTCCACCCTTGACAAGCATGAGCGCACGTAACTTGAAGATCTACTGAAGGAATTTTTAGACGTCTTCTCATGGTCCTACGATGAAATGGCTGGCATTGATCCCAAAATAGCTTAGCACAAGATTCCAACTCTCTCGGAATGTAAACCGGTCACATAGAAACTACAAAACCTCTGCACCTAATGGTAGTTCAAGATTAAAGAAGAGGAGGTCAAACAGTTAAACGTAGGCTTCATACTGGTGACCGAATATCCTACATATCTAGCCAATATTATACCCGTACCAAAATTAGGAGAAAAGGTCTTCATAAGTGTTGATTTCCAAGATTTGAACAAATCATCTCCAAAAGGTTATTACACACTACCCAATATCGACATGATCGTGGATGACATGGCCAGTCACGCTCTCAAGTCATTCATTGATGGGTTTACTAGATACAATCAGATCAAGATGTACCCTGATCATCAAGAAAAAATGCATTCATCACCCCTTAGGGAACCCTCTGTTACACAGTTATGCCATTCAGTCTAAAAAATGCAGGGGTTACCTACCAAAGGGCTATCACAACTTTAGGGATTTATGGTTAGCAAGAAGGGGATCGAAGCACATCCTGCCAAACTAAAAGAAATACTCGAAATGCCACCACCCTAAATAGAGAAGAAATTTTGGGGTTTCGTAGGAAAATTACAGTACATCAATCGATTCATGATCCAGTTGACTTTTATTTGTGAACCCATCTTCAAACTCCTTCGAAATATTTTGACCAGCGTTTGGAATAAAGCTTGTTAAGAAAACTTTGACTGAATTAAGCAGTATCTAACCCAGACTCCGGTACTCATGCCATCACAGCCTAGTCTCCCTCTACTCTTATACTTGATCATAACAGACACTACAGTTGGGGCTTTTCTATCCCAACACCTTGACAAATCCCACAAAGAGAGGGCCATCGACTACGCCATTCACAAATTGGTTGGGTTCAAAGTCAACTACATTTCCTTAGAGAAAGCACGTGTTGCCCTTATTTGGGTCATTCAGAAATTATGGCACTACATGCTCACTTTTTCCATTCGACTTGTGTCCCGAATGGATCCTATCAAATTCCTACTTCAGAAACTCACCTTGTCTATCCAAATGGCCCGATTATTGATGTTGCTAGTCGTGTTTTATATCGTGCATGTTATGCAGAAAGCCGTAAAAGGGAGACCCATCTTCGACTACCTTATTAACAACCCCATTAAAGAATACATCATTTGGATCTTTGAGTTTACGGATGAAGATATCCTTTGCACCTCTCAGGAATACCTCCGGTGGAAAATGTTCTTTAACGACGCTGCCAACAAGAAAGGATATAGCATTGGGATACTCCTTATTTCCCCTAACGACTCTTACACTCCCATTTCCATCAAACTAGATTTTCCCTTCACCAATAACATGATCGAATACGAATCATGCACCGTGGGCCTCAAAGTCGCTCTTAAGAAAGGTATCCAATGCCTAGATGTCTATAGGGGCTCCGCCCTCCTCATCGCCTAGGTCCTTAGAAGATGTAAATTGAAAAATGAAAAGCTCTTACCCTTCCACACCAACCTAAAAGGGTTGTTCTCCCAGTTTCGAGATATCACCTTCCACCACTTGCCCCGAGCAAGGAACAACTTGGCCGATGCCCTTGCTACCTTAACCTCCATGGTTGACATGCCCAAAGGAATAACAATGGCCCCTTTCCTAGTCCTAAAATAAGATAAACCGACACACTTCTACCACATTGAGCTCGTCACAAAAGATGATTATGATATGGTCGAGTTCTAGTATTATGATATTTGTCGCCTCATCAAGCACGATAGGTACCCCCGAGATGCCAACAAGAAAGACCGAGCAACCCTCCGCAAACTGGATGCCAGTACATTGTTTGCGATAAAGCACCGCTCAACAGACACTTGGATGGAACCCACTTACACTGCATCGCAGGGGATGATATTGAAGAAAATATGCATAAAATCCATAGCAAGGAATGAGAACCCCACATGAGTGGTTGTATGCTCTCCAAGAAGATTATTCAACAGGGTTACTATTAAACTACCATTGTTTAGGATTGCCCCGCCTATGTCTAGAGATGCCTTAAATGCCAACCGTTTTGAAATCCCTAGCACTTGCCTCCCCAGGAATTATACAACTTGACTTCTCCCTAGTCTTTCTCCACATGGGGCATTGATATCATAGGGAATGTCACACCCAAAGCATTTAATGAGAATGAGTTCATCATTATTTCCATTTATTGCTATTAACTCCTTTTTTACAGGTAAGAATCTTCCTCTCAGCTGGACCAACACTTCTGTGGTATTAATTCCTAAAGTCAAGGCCCCAAAAATTTGTGGTGATCTTAGGCCCGTCAGTCTATGTAATTTCTCTTCTAAAATCATCACAAAAATTCTATCCTTAAGACTTGCAAAGGTGTTACTAGATGTGATCTCTCTCAATCAGAGTGGCTTCATCAAGGGTATATCTATTCAAGACAATGACATTCTTGCTCGGGAAATGGTAAAAAACTTGGGAAAGAAGATTCATAGAGGTAATATGATTCTCAAGATCGACATGGAGAAAGCATATGATAGGGTCCAATGGGTTTTTTTAATTCAAGTCCTCAGAGCTTTTGGTTTTGGGGAAAGATGGATAGATTTTATCTAGAGGAGTGTATCAAACAACTGGTTTTCTTTAATCATCAATGGGATTTAATGTGGGTTTTTTAAATCCCACAGTGGCCTCAAACAAGGGAATCCAATTTCCCCTAGTTTGTTCATTCTTGCAGCTGAATATCTAACCAGGGGACTCAATATACAGATGAAGAAAGGCCTTATAAAGCATTATTATGTTCCCAGTGGAAGTCCTTTTATATCTCACCTAGCTTTTAGCGATGACTTGATTGTGTTTTGCAGGAGTGACAAGAGATCTCTGAGAAGGATGGGTGACTTTATTTGCCACTACAGTTGTTTATCAGGACAAAAAGTTAACACCTCAAAGAGTTCATTTACAGTTCATTGAAAGCAAACCTTTGTCTTCAAATCTAAAGTAGAAAATATTACAGGACTCAATCACAAGAAGTTCCCAGTTACTTATCTGAGTTGCCCTCTTTTTAAAGGCAGGAAAAAAGTGAGATATTATGACCCCCTCATCAACAAAATCAGAAATCGTATTGCTGGTTGGAAGTCAAAAACTTTGTCTAGCGGAGGTAGAGTGATTCTTCTTAAACATGTCCTCACACGAATTCCCTCTTATCTTTTATCCTCTTTGTCTCCTCCTAAAGTTGTCCTAAATAAACTTCATTCTATTCTCAACAAATTCTTCTGGGGTGGCACTGAAGAGCAAGGATGGAAATATCAATGGAAAAAGTGGGATTTCATTAGTAGAGATTTCAGGGAAGGAGGCCTTGGATTGCCGAATTTATGATATATTTCCAAAGCTTCTTCTATGAAGTTGTTTTGGAAACTCTACACTGATAACTCTCTTTAGTCTAAATATATGTCTAATAGGTATTTCAAGAATGGTGTTCACAATCATACAGGATCTCTAACTTGGAGAAACATGATGCGAGTTAAGGATATATGTCTTGATAATATGCTGGAATTAAATGGGCAAGCTTTGGTGTCCTGATATTGAAGGAGAATTCAACTTTACATCTGTTTATGCTTTCTGTAAACAAAATCAACCTTTCTCTTCCATGAATATCTTCATCTGGGACCTTCTTATCCAAAGAAATTCTCCATTTATGTTTGGAAAATGTTAAATAACTGCATCCCTACTGATGAAAACATCCAACTTTTGGGTATTAGAATGTGTTCTAAAGGCAATCTATGCCTCAGTGATAGTGAGTCTACTAATCATCTCTTTCTTCACTGTCGCAAAGTTATTCAAGTTTGGAATTATTTCTCCAACATTATGGGCATTGTTATGAGCTTCACTTCAATTTCTTCAATGCTGCATAGTTGGTGGATCAAAAGCGGCCCTAAAGACTACTCTAAATTCCTTGGTAAATGTATCCCTTTTATAGTTTGTTGGGAGATATGGAAAATGAGAAATAAAATCTTCTTTGATAGTGCATCATTCGATGAAAGATTCATCATCTCAATCAAGTTTTTTGATCTCAAATATTTGCAAGCTGAAATGCTTCAAAAATAATCCCTCTCAATTTGATGTGGGCATTCAATCTATATTTAACCTCTCATTAAAAAGGCCAATTTATTATGCCTATTAAATGGTCATTTCCCTCCAAAAATTATTTTAAGTTAAATATAGATGATGCTTCCAAGGGTAATCTAGGAAGGAGTGGCATTGGTGGTATCTTGAGGAATGACAAGGGCAACCTAATCTTTGCTTATGCTCATTCTAACGATCATGCTTCAAATTCCTCTGCCGAGCTTAAAATCTTACAGGTGGGAATTAATTTATGTTTGGATTTCAAAATATCAGAAGTGCTTATAGAATCAGATTCATCCTTTGTGGTAAACCTGATAAACTTGCAATAGAAACCTCCCTGTAAGTTTACTAATTGTGTGAACGATATCAGATCTACTTTATCTTCTCTCAAAGTCTCATTAACGCATTGCTTTTGAGAATATAACATGGTTGCTGATGCTCTAGACAATTATGGATCTACTACACAAGGTCTTTCAACCTTCTGAAACTTCAAGGATCTTCCTTCTAAAGCTCGTGGTGCCTTCAAGCTTGACAAAATGGGATGCTTCTACCTTAGACATTCTCATAATCGATCTTTATTCACTTCTGTTGTAATGGGGCTTAAATAAAATCCCATATTTACTGCTTTTCTTGTTCTATAGTTTGTAATCTTCTCTTCTTGCCACTTTGGAGAGGCTTTTTCTCCTTTTTCAATAATAATCTAGGGGGTCCTATCCCTCTTTCATAAAAAAAAATAAAAAAAGGGGTCAAAGTCGTGTCATACGTAGTGTTGAATGCCAAAAGGGTAGCCAAATTCATTCGGAAGAACATTATCTGCCGTTATGGGTCCGCATGAGCCCGTGTCATATAACGGGTTACATTTTGAGGTAGAATTCACAGAATTGGTCGATTGGTATGGGGTTCAAAGACATAAATCTTCTCCCTAGCAACCACAAACCAACAATGCAGTTGAAGTCGCCAATAAGAACCTCAAAACAATAATCAGCACGATGATCGAGAGTTACTGAGAGTTATCGATATTTAGCCGATCGGATACCTTACGCCCTCTAGGGCTACTGTACTTCAGTCCAGATATCTAATGGGTCTACCCCTTTCTCTCTAGTATACAACATGGAAGCACTCATACCCATTGAACTAGAAATACCTTCATTACACATCATGCTTGAAAGCGAATTCAACGAAATACATTGGCATCTGAGAAATTTTTACGAGTTATCACACTTAGATAAAAGGAGACTAAAGGCTCTATATCATATACAGGGTTACCATCACTGAATAGCATGATCAATCAATAAGAGAGTCAGGACCATGGTATTCGATAAGGGGACTTAACTCTTAAAGAAATCATAGAACCTGCTTGGGGACCCCGAGGGAAATTCAAGCCAAATTGGAGTGTCCCCTACATCATGAAAAAGACCCTATCCAGTGGCTCTTATATGCTCACTGACCTTGACAAGGAAGAGATGGATTGTCCAATAAACTTGGATCATCTAAAAAAACTCTACCCCTAGTTCGAAATCTCAACGCTCTAAGACTCCTCTCATTCGCCTTCTATTCTAAAAAAAATAAAACAAAAAATTCTTCATTTCCCTCAACTCAGAACTATATGGGGCCTGATCCTCTAAAAAACCTTTTCTCTTCCAAAAATGAAACTCAAAAAATTTTCAAAAACCCTAGAGGTACGTAAGAATCTCATATGCTTTACATGGTCACGATCCCCTTATTTTTCACAAAATGTTATTCTTTTTTTACCACCGAGAATGATGGTTCATTTCATCATTTACATGAACAAAAGGATTATGTATGCCTTAGTGATTACACAAAATATCAACTTAGGGAGTCAAACAATTACACCCGCTAACAAAAATGTCCAAAACAAATCAAACCAAACTACCCCTACAAATAAAACTACCCAAACTTTATCAATTTTACTCCCCAAAACCAAAAAAATAAATACGTAATCATCACAAAAGCTTCACAAACAAACAAAAACATCATAAAATATCCTACCTGCAGCTACCAGAAGACCCAGTCCCATCATCATCTACTCCTTGAGGTCCCAAAACTTCCCCTGCTTAGATGGTATGTCGAAGGCGCTCCACGGAATGATAAGCCCGGACTGATATAAAGAAAATAACTATTCCCCCTTTATAGTGTCAAACATGACGAACCATCTCTACCCGATCTCCTCTACGAAGATCTTAGCCACTACCCTCTTTCACAGCCATTTCATATAATCTCCAAAAATTGCCAATAGATTAGGAAGGACGAGTTGATGACCGACGATTCTCCCACAGAGATCCCAATTGCATGCGCAAGCCTTTAGTTAAATCCTCTATAAGAAAGAAATCTAGGGTACGTGATGTCATAATTTGATCCCATCCGACTGATGCAAGAGACGCCATGGAAAATATAATGCAGTCTGTCGGAGACTAACTAAATAAGCATATCAATATTCCCCCAATTCCAAAATGGGATGTAACTTCCATCACCAGGGTACCGACCAGTGCAGACATCAAGCTCCGTGCTCCACAAACCAATTTACCCACTTCTGTATGAATGGACCAAAGCGGATGAACTAACGAGTAAAGAAATTTAGTACACCTACCAAGGGATGTAAAGGGGGATCGCCAAATAAATTATATCATCCAACCATATGAACAGTATAACCAAACATCCTCTTAAAAAATTATAACGGCCTTTTCGCCAAGCAAATTGACCGTTCAGGGTCTCTATTAGTATCACTGTCGTAGGATTACGATGATATTACACCCACGCTGTAATAGCATCCAATTGAGGGTCCATGATCACCGGTAGTAGTTGTAAAGTTAAGCCAAGGGCAATGGCTCCGGCATGGCCCGCATCATTGAAATCCCACAGATGCACAAAATACAGTACAGCAGGGAGAGAGAGATCATACCCCCAGTGACCAATGGCTGAGCCACCGAAGGAGAAATGTGGAAAAATCATGATAACAATTCCCGATGAGACAAAGATAATTCAGTCATGGACACCGCACACTCGGATTAACCCCCAACATAGAGGAAAACTCCTCATAGGTTAGACAAACCTCGTCCAAGCCAAAGCAAAAAACATGATCCTCGGGATACTAAAATTGCGTTATCGCCGCCAGCATGTTTCATTCGATGAACTGATTATGCCACAAAGAGGCCTGGCGTAAGTTAAAAGCATCATAGAAACAAATTCTGCACTTGTGGGAAGGGCCATTTCGGAAATGATAAGATAGAAGGCAAGAAATAAGCAAGAAAGGAAAGAACGTGAATGGGTGAAAAATAACACAACCTAACCCCTCTTTATACTTGAAAATTTTACCTAAAAATTAAAAGTCTGCAAATCCGAATGAAAGACATTCCCCACCAAAGACTCTAAGCTGCAGGAAAGTGCAATCAAAGCCCTAGAGTGATTTGACATGGCCCATAATCCAATAGGCAGGACAAGGGGTATGTCGATCATCAACCCCCTATTGTTAAAAAAATCTATCTTTCCTTTTTGACAAATTCAAAATGCCTCAAAAATAAATCTTTATTTCAAAGAACCCCCCGGGTTATTCCTTACTACATTGTCCATTTTTACCCATCGTATCTTAAAAATAAATCCTTTTCTCGAGTTATTTAAACTCTTTTTTTTCAAAAATAAAATGACCCATCCTTTTTATGATCTTAGTAACAAAGTAAAGAGTGCATGTAGAGTAAGTTATTTAAACAAAGATAAAATAAAATTTCATTCTTTTTTTGCCATTAAAATCCCTTTTTTTAGGAAAATAGAAGAAAATAAAAACAATGGGACTCAACCCGAAACCCCAAACTCTCTCTCTCTCTCCCCCTAGGATCCCCCATCCCTATGAAAAACGCACTTCCCCTGGCAACGAGTTGAGGAGCCTCCACTACCAGATCTAGATCCAGATCCATCCTCAGAAGTAAGAGACGACACCGGACTGGAAAGAACCAAAACCAAATCCTGAATATGAGCCATCCCAGAAGCCACCAAGTCTCGGATGTCCCTCAACCAAGTGGCCGATACCTGAACATGCACCAAGAAAAACAAAAGGGCAAATCAGTCTATCTAAGGCAAAATGAAAAAATCAGAAAGACAAAGGACAATGAAATGAAGAGTGTACCTCTGGCTTAAGGATGTCCTCTATCCCCAACACTCTCGAGTCCACCACATTAGGGCGATGATGCATACTTAACGATCCCCCTCTAGCCAGTTTGATATTATAGGAATGATGAGCAAGCCAGATGAATGGAACCTCTGTCGTCACCACCGCCCCAAAAAACAACACACCACCAATGCTGTGGGAAAACCCCACCGGCCGACTTATACCTCAGCCTAAAGCCATAGGAGGCAAAGGAATGTTAACTCCATCATAAATACAAAAGGGTATCATCCAACTCGTCACGAAGTCAAAGTAATCATAAGTAACTACCGTGTCAGTATAGGACGAGTGGGGCTTGCCAATCATCGCCACCACCCAAGCCTCTTCCAACATCTCTCGCACATGTATCATATACCTCTGAGGTATCCTTGATGGGACCACCACCTCATCCTCCATGATCTGTCAGACTACACTCTCTCCAAGATACTAATAATAGCATAATGCATGCTCCAGTAGCCAAAGTATCTACACATTCACCCCGGTCACCCTATGTGATGGATAGCCATCCATCGGGGATAGAAATTCACCTGCATTTTTCCAAAAAAAAGTCAATACTTGCATGAAAAAATCCAAAAAAGGATTCAGAAGTGAAGAGAAGAAATAACCTCATCGAGACATTCAAGACCTGGTGCAGTGCTGACAAGGAGAGAGACTGCTTCGATTGTCGGTTGGACTGTCACCAGTACATTTGAAAGAAGATCCCCACCGACTCATAATGCAAACCTATCAAACGGTCATTGAGATCGATCACCTCATAGAACCACGTCTGCAGAAAAGGCAGGAATAAGCAGAAGAAGAACAAAGGAAAATGTAAGAAAATGCATAAATATAAATGAGAAAATTACCTCCAGAAGATTCGTGGCCCCAGTAAAAGTCCGTCGATAGTGCCGACTGAAAGCATCTAAAGAAGAATAAAGGGTCACCAAAGTATTTCTCCCCCAGTTATAAAGAGGAATATTCAAAAATACCCTCAAACTGGTAAAAAACATAAGTTGATGATGTCGCCGCTCGATGCCACCAAGAAACCCCAACAGTAAAAGAATAAATAAACAAGCCATATGTCTCACCTACAGCCTTTCGGTCTCATCGATCCTTCGACTCAGAAAAACCTCTCGGAGAAGAGAAATACGAATCGAGTCCCCCTAGACTATTCGCACCACATCTCTTAGTGCAGCATCAATCGCCACCGGTGTACCCTAAGAGATCGGTCCACGTCGATCTGCATACCCTCATAGTCGATCCCCAGCATAAGCTAAACATCAATGGGTGTCACCATAATCTACTCAAACCCCAAGTGTATGGTGTGGGTAATGTCGCACCACCTATCCCCCAGCGCACACAGAACAGCCGTAGAGTGTGGCGTCTCATCCAAAGAAGAGGCCAAATAACTAAACCCGCAGAGGAGACTACCCAGTTCACCACGAAAGGAAGATTCTCCCATATATCCATAAATCATGTAATCTCTCGAGAATAAAACTCATAGTAGATATGTCAGTATGCCAAAATAGAAAAGAAACCTTTGGTCAAATTCAAAGAAACAAGAGAATACAAAGAAGAAAAATAATACCAAAAGTCATGTGATACTTACATAGCCATTAGGGTTCCTCACCCTAGACGATCGGTGTCACAAAGGCTCATGCAGAAGAGTGAGATCGTCGGAAACAAGCTCAAATAGGTCAAAAAAATTCTCGTTGCCCAATGCCAGGGGTACCCTAGCCCGCCACTCCAGGTTCGCCCAATCGTCGATGCCCAACCATTCTATGGGGGTCTCACTACTTGAGAAATCCTCCATTTTCTAGTCTCAAACGAGGAAAGAACACAAGAGAAGATTGAAAAAGATTGGAAAGCAAGAATCTATGAAAAATGATGAGAATTCTCCCCCTTTTTATAGGATGCTAAGGGGTATACCGATCAGCAGTTCCCTGATACCTACCAATTGGCATCTGCTTATTCCCTTTCCCAAGGAAACCCAGAAGACCGTGCCACTATCGATTGTTAATTCCTTCCACCCTCTAATCGGTAGTAACCTAAAATTTTATACAAAAAAATTCAAAAAATTCAAAAAAAATCTTGAAAGTTCCTAAAATTGCTAAATAAATATTGGAACATTTCTTCACCAAGAAAACCATTATTCAAGCTCCCAAATCCCCAACCGAATTAATACCACTTTCTAGCCCCAACTTAAATCCTAAAACTTAGTGTACCCGCATCCTAAAGTCCCACTATAACTCCCCAGAGAAATCCCAAAACCAAAATTCTTAACAGAAATCAAATGCTTCCTCAGCAGGGCTATGTAATATCCTACCGGTTTTCCTAACATGAATTCTCGAATTAAACTTTTTCCCAAAAAAATTACAATTTCCCCAAGCAGATCTAGAATCCCTAACCGAACATCTTTCCCCATCGACGTCTCTAAGAAACACATTCCCTAAAGAAATTCCAAAATCTCAAGTCGTTAACTATTTCCTCAGCGAAATTCCTAGACTAAGAATTTCATCTCCTCCAACAAATCTATCCCTTCTCAAAAAGAAATAATCACCAAACAGATGTCTCTTCCCTAGTAGAGTCTCAAAAAAGGTAAAATAAGGACTCCCTAAAGATTAAACCCCCACATTACAACTTTAGGCTTGCTGAATTGGCCTCGACCCTCAAAATTGGTCGCCCCAACTTTAGGTCCTCATAATTGATCTCGACCCTCAGAATTGATTGCTTTCACTTCAGCTCCTCAGAATTGACCTCGACCAGCAAAATTGATCGCCTTAACTTTAGGTCCTCATAATTGACGTCGCCCCCAAAATTGGTCACCCTTACTTTAGGTCCTTAGAATTAACCTCAACCCTTAGAATTGGTCACCTTCACTTAAGGTCCTCGAAATTGACCTTGATCCTCATAATTTCTCACCTACACTTAAGGTCCTGAGAATTCACCTCAACCCTCAAAATTGGTCACCTTCAGCTAAAGGTCCTCAAAATTGACCTCGACTTGTAGAATTTGTCACCCTTACTTAAGGTCCTCAGAATTGACCTCGAGACTCAGAATTGGTCTCCACAGCTTAAGTTCCTCATAATTAACCTCGACCCTTAGAATTTGCCGTCATAACCTTAGGTCCTTAAAATTGGTAACCACAACTTTAGGTCCTTTGAATTAACCTTAGCCCACTGACTCGATCATCCCCTTCATTACCGCACAATCCACCTCAATCCTCTAAGAGGGTCATCCTTATGTCTTTAAGTTCGCAGAATTGAACTCTTTCCCACAACATCATGTGGTGTCTATTAAATGGATTTCACTTATTCCAAGATCATCCGTCAAGGGACTCTATACACACCATATTCTAGGACCCCCTAAATCCTTTTGTAGATCCCTACCACCTCCCTAATACACTACAAACCCTAGGTCACACTCTGCGTACCGATATAGAGACCATTTGACGCTCTCGAGCCCCATTTAACTCCGGTCAACTCCATCATCAGAGAAAAAGCTTAATAAATCTTCAAAGGGCTATGAATCCCCTTTCCAACGATCTTTTTCGTGCGTAAATGGGCATCAATGTTCGGACAAACGAACCAATTTACTACCAAAAACCGATCTAAAGGCCATCGGGTGATCCCGAGCCCCGATTTAACCCAAATAAACTTCATTGTAAGAACAAAAGTTCATTAAATCTTTAAAGGGCACTGAAACCCCTTTCCAACCTTCCTCCCCGTGCATGAAACGGCATAACAGTTCAAATAAAAAGACCATTTTCTCTCAAAAACTAATCTAGATGCCACTGGTCGCTCCCAGGATCCGTTTGACCAAAGATAAATCTTCATCTCGAATGAGACTAAATTAATCTCTGAAGGGAACTGAATACCCTTTCCAATGGTCTGCCCCGTGCACAAATTAGCCTTATGGTATGAACGAACAATGCACTTTACTCCAAAGGGTCACGGCCGCTTCCGTGCCCCATTTGACCAAAGTCAGCTCTCTGAATCGAGAGAAGCTATTTTTAACATTAAAGTAAATCAAACCTTTTCAATGGTCCACTCCGTGCATGATTCGAACTTAGGGTTTGGACGAACAATTCATCATCGTCCGATGATCTTCTATCCTTACCAATCGGCATTTTCAAGCCCCATTTTACCCGAAGTCAACTCTCGGCCCTAGGAGTTAACCAAAAGTATTCTCAAAGGTCTCTAAATTACCTTTCTAAAGGTATGCCCGTGCATAATTTGGACTTATGGATTGCGTTTTACGACCATTTGTCCAAAAAATCTGCACGAGACTGCCAATTAGCAAGTCCATTTTTCTGCCTATTAGGAGTGTGTCTATGGTTACTTGCGGATAGGCAGGACAAGGATAGTGTCAATCAACAATCCCCCTTCATATATAAAAATAGCATTAGATCACTTCGAAAGGCACCTCACAAGCATCAATTTCAGTGACATCAGCAATATTTTTCTTAAGTCAACGAGGTTTTCTTGTTTGAAACCTTTCTCCAACTTTAATCCCTAACACTTTCACACCCAATTTAGAAAAAAATCCTCCTACATTGTTGATTCACTTTCAAGTAATCTCATCATCAATCAAGATTAATCTAGAAGTCTCCAAATAAGGTCCAAATATTCTTCTCTCTCTTTAAATTTCTTTATTTTCACATTAGTTATAAAAATTCTTAATTTTGCTTTTACTTTAGATCATACACATATTAATCTTAAATCCTTTATTGGTTATATTGAACAGAATATATTTTCTATAAAAGAAAACAAAAGAATAAAAAGAGGGTTACGCCTATAAATTCCAATGGGATTTTTCACCACATTTTCTCAAAACTAAAAACACTTTTTTCTAACACACACATATAATAAACTCTTGTTTGAATCTATGGGATAAACCCCACCCTTTTATCGCATGTGAACTACATGGACTTTGATGCCTTTATAGGCTACAGAGGCATTTTGAGCTAAAACCCGAGACTCGAGTCCTATTTTAATATCTTCGTCATTTTCTTATTTTATCCATATATCATACTTATGATTACTACTTGCATCTTATCCAACACATATTATCATTTCATCATAACAATCAGTATCTCGATAAGCACAGAAATCATATCGTTTAATTATTATTTTGGGAACATTCCTATGGATGACCTCACTCAATCTTTTCCATCCGATCTTCACTTATATATACATGCACACACTTCATGAAGAAATTAATAAAAATAGTAACAAAATACCATAAGAGGCCGAAGGGGTGGGATGGGTGCCTAACACCTTCCTGTTTCGTAACTTAGCCCTGAACCTCTAAACTATTGGTTTCGTAAGCATCAGTTTGTCTTTGATGCCTCTCTCTCGAGGCGGCGACAAATTCTTTTGCCTATTTTGTGCAAAATAGTATTGCGACTCTATCTCTTTACATCACCCCAAAATTGATGACGATCGAAGCACCCCCCCCCCCCCCCCCCGGAATAGCGAGGGGCGTGGGACCTTTATCCTCCATCGTTCCCCCCGGAGCACCAGGGAGGGGAAGATCTTGGGATGGCCACACCCGTAATTTAATTCATTTCTTTATTAAATCATAATTAATTATGACTGGACTCCAATATAATTATCTTAGTAATCGCTCGAATATAATGAAGTCTTATTTGCAAAGTTGATAATGGCGCACAATATTAATGTCAGTGTTAACCTTCTGATAACTAATTGGTCAAATAAATTTTAAGTTAATTTACTTTAACCAACATCTAATGAATTCCTTAATTCTCAGACTTAGCTTTTATTGCTACCCCGTCAGATTATAGAATAATCCATTGATGAAATTTACTTAGTGAAAACCAATCTTATAACTCTATCAAGAGGGTATTGCAATCCAGGGTATCCCCAGATGTGGATTCCATCGAATAATGATCTCATAACTACTCACATAATTATCACCCAATATGCGGGGATTATTTGATTCGATCTAAGATCGAATCGCATCCATAGCAAACAAAGAAATAGTTATGGAAGCATGCCAATTCTCAAAATTCTCGTGATTAATAATATATACACCCTTTGAAAATGGTGTGATATTACATAAGGCTAATCAATAAAGACCTTAAACTTAAATCTATCATGTAGCCTTGTTCAATACATTCTTGGACATACCGATCATAATCCTCATTCGAACTATCGTACAAGTTCTTGAACCATCATACAGTTTCATGTAGTTTGAGATAAACTTCTATGATTATATCACAACCGTTTTAAAAGTCAGATCTCCTATTATCAATTCGAACCTAACTCATTATAATTTCTACTAAGTCCCGTTGACCAACATACATATTAAGCAATATATTTAAAAACATAAATATACAGAATTCTCACAAACATGATTCTCAATTCAAAATGAATAAGACAATCCTTTATTAATAAATAAAATTCTTTATATAGTTTTAACAATAGAACCCCCAACAATACAAACATGATTCTTATTTTAAAATATACTGAAATACATTTACTAAAAAGTAGATGGCATACAAGGTTTTAAGAATAAAACAATAATAAAGACTATTAGTTAGGGCGATTATGTCTTCAAAGAGGATAGATAAGAAGAAAAGGCCCTGGGAATAAAGGAATTTTAAAATTCACCTATTGATGATGAACATATAAAAATCAATATACCAAATCCATTGGTGGAAATCAACTTAGGTAATGAGCAAAACAAAAGGATAACATATGTCAGTGCCAAACGTAGCAAAGAAGACTAGAAGTTGGTCATAGATCTTTTTCACAAATATAAGGGTTGTTTTGCTTGGAAATATGATGAACTACCAGGTATATGTAGGATATTGGTGGATAATAGACTACCAATCAAAGAAGTCTACACGACTGTAAAAAGATAGCATCGTCAGATGACCCTAGAAGTCATAACAAAACTAAAAGAGGAAATTAAAAGATTATTAAAAGCTTGGTTCATTCGAATAACCAAATATGTTGAATGGTTGTCTAATATAATCCTTGCCATAAAGAAGAATGGAAAACTAAGAGTGTGCATTGATTTCAAGAGTTTCAACGCAGCAAAACCTACAGATGAGTACTCAAGACATGTGGTTAATCTCTTAGTTGATTAATTTGCTGTACATATTATTATGCCAATGTTGGATGGTCATTCTGACTACTACCAGATATATGTAGCTGAGTAGGATGTAAATAAAACTTCCTTTAGATGCCTAGGTAATATTGGTATATTTGAATGGGTAAAAATGTCCTTTATTTTGATGAATGCAAGAGCAAATTATCAAAGGCTAACGAATACCATCTTCCATAATATGGTTTGCACCTTTATGGAATTCTACACTGATAATATAATTGTGAAATGCAAAACCACATAAGACCATATAAATTATTTAGAAAAATCTTTATAAGACATTACCAACTGAAACTTAATCCTTTAATATCCAACTTTGGGGTTTATACTAGGTATTTTCTAGGTTATTTGGTACATCAGAAGGTGATTCAATTGGATAAAATCAAAGCCAAAGACATAATTTAGGATAAAAGATAGTGAATAATTGGAATAGAAAGAAGAACATGAAAGATCATTCTAAAAAATTGAAGAATTATTGGCCAACTCACCTATATTAGCTCCACCAAGAGATGACAAGACTTTTAAGCTCTACATAGTTGTTAATGAGTATTCAATTGGAGTATTATTGGATCAAAATAATGAAGAGAATAAAGAATAAGTTTTTTATTATCTTAGTAGATTTCTGAACAATATTGAATGTATATATTCCTTAATGCAAAATTATGTTTAACTTTGTAATCAATAGCTACAAAACTTATATATAATTTATTGCATAGAGAAGTATTTGTAATCTCAAATTTTATTTGATCAAATACATGCTTACCAAACCTATGCTAAGAAATAGAATTGGTAAATAGGGTCTTAGACCTGCCAAAACTGTCTTTATGTTATGTTCTTCAAAAGTTAGTAAAAGGCCAAGACTTGTATGATTTCTTAGCAGACCATGCTTGTAAGGATGAGTTTCAGGGGTAATATGATATATGATATGTATCTTTAAGCCCATGGAAGCCTGGTTTAAAAATAAAGATCATGTTAAAAATAGGAGGGATAGTCATAAAATCCTTTCACCATATCAAAGCCAAGAATCTATATAGGATGGAAATTAATTAATACTCAAACACCAATTAGAGTATGAAGCATTCATAATGGGATTAGAAATACTTTAGACCTTTAAAGCCTCCGTGATAGAATTCTATGGGCATTCTCAACTAGTAATAAAATAATTAACTGTTGAATATAGTTGTATACGTGACAATCTAACCATTTATAATGAAACAACCTTACATTTATTGTCAAAATTTGATGAGGTTACTATGAATTAGATCCCAAGATAAATAAATGAATAAGCTAATGAAATACCTCAAAAGGCTTAAGATTTTAATGTCGTTATATGTTTCGAATGTAAATTAAAATTGAGCTCGGTTATCAAACTATTACCTTTGCTTCAGACTATGTTACCTTTGGTGGAAATTAGTAGTATTGATATTCAAGAGGATTGGAGAAAGACTATAACTAAATATTTAACTAACCCAAACATCAGTGCTGATTGAGAATTCAAGTTAAGGTCCATTGCTTACGAGATGTATGTTAATAAATTTTTCAAAATAGGAGCATATGGCACGACTCTACAATGCTTAAGTAAAGATTATGGCTTGAGAACCATAACCCAATTTTATGATTTTTTATGTGGGGAACATCAAGCATGTCCTAAAACGAGGTGGTTATTGTGAATGTATAGGTATATAGGCCTACCATTCTGAAATATTGTATAGAATTTACCAAGGGATCCCAAAAATGTCACTAACATGGCCCTCTTAAACATATGTTAATTACTGACCTCAAATATGTAGTGAAACCTTAACCATTTTAAGGATGGCTAATTAATGTGATTAGAAAAATATAATCCCCCGTCTTCGAAACTACACGACTTCATTATAGTGGATATTGACTACTTTACCAAATGGGTTGAAAATAAGGCCTCAAAGTGATTTATTCATAATGAAGTAGTTGATTTCCTAAAAGACATTTAGTTTATGTTTGAAATTACTTAAACCATTACCTCAAATAATGCAACCATTATTTATCCACAGATGTTAATTGACTTTACCTCTAGCTTGGGAATAACCTTAACCAAATTAGAACCTTATTATGCCTAATCTAATAGGTAGGCAGAAGCCACAAATAAGGTGATGAAAGACACTTTATGCAATCTAATAAAAAAACTGAGATTGGCATAATTTATTGCCTGAAGTTTTATAGGCATAAAAAACATCTAAAAGGTTAGGTGAAGGGATAACCCCTTATGCCTTGACATATTGGAATGATGATATATTGCCAGTGAATATCTCATTAAATTCATTAGTGTATGTGGCCCAAAATAAGTTGACAATTGAAGGGAAGACTAATCTGCGTACAAGGAAACATAAAACACAAATTAAGAGAGGGGTTTCCATAATAAGTGATGAAGAGATTATCGATGTTAAGTTGTATCGGATCAGCTGTGGGTTGACTAGGTTAGGGAACTAAACAATATGTTAGTCCAAAGGAAAAGAAGTGGTTGAGAGTTATAACAATAAAGTCAGGAAAATAAGTTTTACTTAAAGAGATCTCATATGGAAAAAAATCCTTGCATTGAGAATAAAATACGCAAACTATGGAAAGTGGTCCCCAAAATGAAAAGGAACATTCCAAATATATATTAGTAAAAGGTGGGACTTATCACCTTCACTACTTATATGTTCATATTCACATGAGAAAGACAAATTCCAGATTTTTAAAACCATTTTTGTTGTACGTAAAAATTATTCATCAACGCGAACCAATGAGAAAAATAGACACCTGTTCTCCTACGTGACAATCTTCATCGTACTTACTTACTTTGTCATCTCTCGAGATAGTTGGTTGGCTAATTGGTTGACCAACCTGAAGAATACGAACCATCAAGAATATCAAAATCCATTTGTGTGGAGTCTCCAACAGTCATTATACCCGTGAATATCAACATTCATATTTATTGTATACAAATGTAAATTTCTAAATAAATAAAGGCATTCCATCTCTTGGATTACTAACAACTATAAATAGATGATCTCCCTTAGCTCAAAGGGAGGATTCAATCAAAAGCATACCATACTGAGCTATTGTAACCACCTAAATAATACCTACAGTGGACCTAGGATTTCTTCAAATCCAAATCACTTTAAAACCTTGCCTCTTATGTGTTTGCTTAGCTTGTTTATTTTCATTTTATCTTTGATTTTAAAAATGCGATCGACCATTTTCAGACATTAACAAATTGTCCCCGTCTCTGAAAAATGACATGAAAAGTCTTCCCTACCTATTAGAAGAGACAAAGATTTATACTGCAAGCTAATGATTTACACAACCTGATTGACAACTAAGTGTCCTTTTTCTCTCTTCGTAGACAATAATAGATTTTACATATACATCATTTCATTCATCTATGTTAATGAATTGTATACTCAAATTTTATTCATTTATCAATCTGCACCACAATGTCAATTTTAGATAATTGTCGTTGTTGATTTTGAGATGAATTTCATAATAGGCGATCTTCAATGACTCTGTGAATACATGGATTTCCATGATAATTTTTAGGTGTGAAACGGTTGTTTATCATATTTTTCTCAAGGCAACTAAAAAATAAGAAGGTATAAAAGTCAACAAATAACTTTCTCTCTCTTAAGAATTCAATTACCCAACTCCGTGAAAGGATGAAGAATACTGACATGGCGGTTGATCCTTATTGTCAGAGGAAATCACATCAATTTTTGGCTCCGGGAACATATTAGAGATGTTTAATAGAGCATTAAAATAGAATCAATTAGAGATGTTTAATAAAGCATTAAAATACAATCAAATGTATATCATTAGACTGGCGAGTCCACAACTCGGTGTGTGTATATATATATACATGAACACTCCTATTGGTAAAACTCCCTTAACCCAATTGGTCGACCATACTCTTTCTCCCTTACGATTTTTTGATGATAGAGGACTAGGTACTCCTTTACCCGAAATTGGGTTGGTAAAAAAAACAATCATCGGGAATAACCGGAGGGTTTGCCCAATTTCAACGTTCTACAATAATAAAGATTTTTAAACTTGCCTTACTCACACAAAAATATTCGGCTGCAATAAGAAATTATCCTTGATTTCTTAGACCATCTCTCCGACTGTAATTTCCTCTGATTTCAATTTCCTCTTATTACAATCAAATCCAAACTCTGACCGGGGTAGAACGCCAACAAATGGTGACAAACTAGAAAATTTTTATATGAAAAATCTAGCGAGAACCCATCAACAATGTCGCCGGAGGTTGAAAAAGACCATATAAAAGGTTTCACGCATTAGCAACATTTCCAGAGGTTGGCAAGCAAAATTGGAAGAGTACCATACCTCAGTGACATCACCGGAGGACCCCTATTGGTTGGAGATCACTATACAAAGGGGAGAATACCTCGGCAACATCGGACCACCCTTGTTGGTCAATAGTCATGTGTGAATAAATCCCAAGACATCGCTAGACTACCTAAGTGATTGGCGACCACGGACTGACAATGAAGAAGTTGGAGAAAGGTCGGTCATTTTTTCATCAGAACTGTGAATTTGTGATTCCTCCTGTGCGTTCTTTGACGAAAAACATGGATTTTTACATTTAACATGGATTTTTACATTTAGTAAGATAAGCACTCGTTTGGTTGATAATGCCACCCCTCTATACTTTATACTTCACATTTTATGTGGAAATAAATTTTTGAAACCAATTACTTATATTTGAGGATTTGCTTGGACTTCAAATAATTTTGCAAAAATTCTGAACTCTGGTATATATATTCAATAAACATCTACTCATGCATTTGGCATAAATTTATTATTTCATGTTCTGAAATTTTCATTGCCCAATGTTCGAGTGGATACGTATCATACATTATTTGGCCGAATAAATCAATCTCGTAATAATTCCATTTTGATTTAGCCTCAACAAATGATCGAGCAACTTATTAACTTCCATAGGTATAAGATTCAGTCATGGCGAATGCTCAGCCATAGTCTTAAGCTCTTAGAAATCTTATTAATGCTCGGTACTATACAATTTTGCCTCGACGAAATAGCGAGGCACCATTTACCTTATTAATGCTCTGATAGATGGTCGATCACACTACAACACTTTAAAACGAAAAAATGGTTGTGCAATATTATTTGTTATAACCGACGGATGCTAGGTTATTGATTTTTCTTGCAATTTATTATTAATTATCTGACTCTGATTCTTGACTTGAAGGATGGTTATTCAAGATTCATCTCGGCAGAGGATCAGCTAAATATTTATTGTCATATATTTAGTCCCGAATTTATCTTCCACACAAGTTGTATTTTATCCCTCATAGATGGTTGGTCGGGATAAACCTTATCCATATTCAGTCCTGAAAAATGATCGACATATTCTATTGTAAATCGATATTTCATTTATTCTTGATATTCAAACCTAATGGATTGTTTGAAAATCTATTGTTCTCTAACAATGCAGGATCATTCGTAATATCTGCTCAGTCCTTTCATTATTTCTATATGCTCAAGCATTTTTAAACGCCCCAAAGGGTGGTCCGCACTTTCATTATTTCTCTAGATTTCTCACTAGCTTCGATGGATAATCAATGCAATTTATATATTATATGAATGATCACAATTTAGTCCCCATGGACTATCGCGCATCATTATTCTTATTTGATTCGACCTCAGCTAATAACAGCATATCCATCCATCAGTCATCATTATATTTGCAATTCAGTTCAGATGCTCGCGGGGCATGCTTATTATTTGGTCTGCTCATTTCAATTTCTATATATAGTCGGAATTATATTGCAACAGAGTCCCAATGGATGGTTAGGCATTATTAATATTTAGCATTCTGTTCATATACCTAACTGGGGGCTCCATAGATATGTTGACGTGTGAACGAATTCACTGCAACATTAGTCAAGTGAGAAACGACAAAAGTTGGTTTATAACCAAAAACATCTCAGCCAAGCACATCGACTGCATAGACAAAATCAAACTTCATGTATGACCTCGTCTTCAAACAGATCCTAAATAATAATTTCATCAAATCTGTTGCAATTTTATAGGCGACACCATTCGATCATACTTGACTAACGCACGGATAAAATCCTAGCATCAAACTTCATGTATGACTTCGTCTTTGACAAGTCAAGAACAAGAAGCCTGTAAAGCTTCATGTATAAACACAAGAAATTTTACCTGACTGTGTTAAACACGGGAATAACTATACATTCCTAACACACTTGGTCTCCATTGATAACTAAAGTAAAAACTTCAGCAAAACTAGTCATAGGTTTATCTAAGTGCATTAGTCGAATTTAATCCATTACAAAGAGATTCATCTATGAATCAAGTATTTAACATTTAAGTAGATTACTTAGTCAGTAAGCTGATTAACATATCATAAGATTGATTACCTAGTAGGCAAGCCAATTAAAAACTAATCACAAGCTTAAATAAATATGAAAATATACATAGCTTCAGCAAGGAAGTTTAAGGAAAAAAAAATATTAGAAGTCCTTTCATAGAGCCAAGAAAAAAAAAGTTCTTAGAAGTCATATAATGGGGAATTTTCCCTCGGCCTTATCCATCCCAGCAGAAGGATCATCAAGGGCACAGAAATCGAAGTACTATTTGGTAATTCATAGTTTTTCAAGCTATCTACAAATATGCCACTATACTGATACACCATATGGTCAATGGTCGACGTCCACCATTTTTGGGCATTGAGCAATGTTTCAGAATAAATACTCCATCCTTTTGATAAATCATCAAGATTGGAACATTGGGGGGTTTCTTGTATGTAAAAATTATTCATCTACGTGGACCAATAAAAAATTGGATACATGTTCACATATGTGGAAATCTTCACCATACTTACTTACTTGGTCATCTCTCGAGACAGTTGGTCGACCAACTGACTAACCAACCCAAATAATATGAACCATAAATAATACCAAAAGCCATTTATGCAAAGTCTCCAACATTCATTGTACCCACGAACATCGACAGGCATATTTATTGTACATAGATGTAAATGCCTAAATATATAAAGGCATTCCATCTCTTAGATTCCTAATGACTATAAATACATTATCTCCTTTAGCTCAAACGGAGGACTCAATCACAAGCACACCAAACTAAATTATTATAACCACCTAAATAATACCAACACTGGATGTAGGCTTTCTTTACAGCCGAACCACTTTAAAAAAACCTTGCCTCTTGTGCGTTGGCTTGGCTTGTTTATTTTCATTTTATTTGAGATTATAAAAATGCACTGGACCCTTTTTAGATATTAACAATATTATTCAACTAATGAGAAGCAATTGAAGTACAAAGGGACTAATTGTGTTTTAAATGTTCCAATACACTTATTTCTACTCTAGAATTTGTATATGCCTATCAGCAAAATAGATTGACTTGTTGCAACTCTACCACCATAAATTTCAACTACGAAGAAAAATCAGTAACCTCTTATTCAGTTCAGTATTCACTTTGGCATGTTTTTCTTCCAATTCTTTCCTCTCTATAAGTATTGTTTATTAATCCTCATAATTAATATATGAGAACGTGAGAATTACGTGTGATAATTGATTAACTTCGCAACTTTCTAATATAGCACACTTATTTAATTTCAGCCCCTAATCATGCATCTAAAGCGCAAGTGTCAACCCATAAACAAATAAATCAAGCGACACAAAGTTAAGGAAAAATCCCCGAAGGGCAAAACCTTTTATTTCTAGAACTTTGAACAATTTACAAGACCATTGACTTACATACAACCTGATAATCGCCCACAAGTGTAACGCACGGTGTCTTCGGTAAACCTTCAAAGCAACGGCTAGAAATAGTGTCGGCAATGAAGAAGAGAGACGGCTTCTCCACAAGGGTTGAACAATAACAAAATTGTGTTCTAGGGTTCCAAAAGATTCACAAAAGTAATTGGGATTTTTGTGTGTGAATCAAAAAAAATCTTGTGACTCAAAAAGGTGAAGACTTAGAGTATTTAGGACTCTGAAAATCGTCTTGAAAAATCTTAGAAAAATAACTCCCCGAAGTTGGCTTAAATAAGAAAACTTTGAGCCTAAAAAATCTCGAACAGATCTGGCCGAATTTATCCCAGGCGGACCGGTCCGGCTTGGAGACGGATCGGTCCGACCTCGGATCGATTCTTTTAAAATATGGCTCCATCGATTCGCTTTCGGTCCGGGGTTTACTAGATCTGCAGCAAGCGGATCGGTCCGAGTAGAGGGCGGACCGGTCCGGTTTTCGCAGGAAAAAAAAAATTTAAAAGCCTCATTTTGCTTGAAAAAACTTACTTCTTATTTTTATAAAAAACATTTTATAAAAAATTCCCAATACTAAATATGAACTTTAAGGAACGTAAAAAAAAATTTTACCAAGTTCATTCTCACAGAGGCTATGATGTTGAAGACCCTTTGATATTCGGATCCGTTGATGTAGATGCGATCTTGAGTTTCTTCAACGGTGTAACGGCGTACGACATATAAATTGATAATGGACAAAAATGTCCTTACAGTATAGTCAAAGTCAACTATAATAGCTTGTGCACTAGGATCACTTTGGTGAGGTGAAATGGCTGAAGGGATATAAGACCCCAAAAGCTTTATTTTACTGTGAAAAGAAATATTTTACGTTATCACCTCAGCAATTGAACTCGCACAATGGAGGTGGTATTCTAATACACAACATAAAGTAACAAAACCTCAATAAGCTTTACATCGGTCAAAGAAGGTCTGGAAGGAAGAGAACCCCTTGTAATTGTGGAATATTTAGTAAAAGTTGATTTAGAGCCTAAAAAATAAAAGGAAGGTTTGAATTAATGGCTCATTAAAAAGAACTACTAAAATAATAGGAGTTCGGCCAAACGTATAGTAACAAGAATACCTTCAACTACAACAGGAATAGAGGAAAGAGTAGTTTTGTAAACTTTGGAAGAAATCCTTATATATCTAGTTTTCTTCCTTTGAAGCTCTCAAAATAGCTAATTCAATGGGGGATTAATAGCAGCAGCAAAGAGGTTTAAGGGTATGAGCTGATTGGGAGAAGAAATCATATTTCTTTTGGGTCGTTTCCTCAAAATCTCTTCCTCTTTTTCCTCTCCTCATTCCTATTCACTTATTTGTCCAACGGTTGCCTTCAGTAGAGAAGAATTTTTCCCATACGGTATATCTGCTATTTCCTCCTCATCACTGTCCTACGGTAAGGTAAGTTTCTTATTCTTTGAAGATTTGGATTTAACGGACACTTTAGCCCTGGTGGGAAAACCTTTTCGAAGTGAGACAGAGTTTGTCACAAAGAGCAACACTTGAAAATCAATTGGATTAATCATTAAGAAGACCAAACCCAATATAAATAAAAAAAAAGGTTGAAGATCCTTTATAGTCTTTGAAGAATGTTTGATATGAAAATTCATGTGGTTAAACCAACAATAATTAAATGCATATATGGTCCCAAAAGAAAGGTAGAGGTCCTCAAACTAAAAGTTATAAGTGACTCTTAATAGCTCGGTAAGGTTACCAAAACAACTTCTTTGAGCACAAAAGAGGACCTAGTGAAAATAAAATGATTGGACTAACCTTTTTTAGGCATGGAGACAGCTTGGACCAAGCCAAATTGCCTTAAGAACTGATTTGGAAAATATAACTTCCCTATAATACTTTCCCTCTATACGGCTGGGGGGCTTAATACTATATAATAAATCTCTAAAATAAAAATCTTCCCTAATTTTCACAAATGATCTAACTAGTGCTAGGCCTGTTTAAAACAGCGATAATCCAATTAGTTATGTCCTTAGGGAAAATATCCATCATAGGCTAAAGTAGTTTGGTGGCTCGAAGTTTGGGCATCCTTTTAAACATGGCCAAATGATCTTTGAAATTTTTATTGGAAGTTAAATAACTATAGTACATTCTACCATGACTATGAAACTTCGTGCCTAACACCTGGTGGCTAATTTCAGGGAACTGAACATGGATCCACATTTGAAATGCCCATAAAGGACCACTTATTTTCTATTAAAAAGGTCCTTTTATAGCTCATAATAGTTCTTATAAAGATAGACCAAAAATAAGGGATCTAAATAAAGCTTTTCACCAATAGTCAGAGAACTAGAATTGAAAGAAAGCCCCAACATTACACATTGGGATTCGACACAAAAGACATGCATATATAACAAAAAAAGAAGGAAATAATAGTATTACTGGTTACTTAGTGTTCCATAGAATTTCTAGTGTTTCTTCTTTTGGTAGTAAAAGAACACTAAGATGCTTTGAGAGAAAAAATAGGTTTTAATTTGGGCTTAAATGGGTGAACATATTCTCCAGTAGTAAAAAAGGCCTAGTAATTGACAAATGTCAGGAATTATGTGTTCCATCACACCAAACTTGAGCTCAAAGCAATTGAAAGTAGTGTTCCAAAAAGAGACAATATTGGACACAACATAGGGGTTATACGTGATATCTTTTCTGGATAAATACACATTTTGGAAAATCCTAACACCTCCATATCTCTACCTTTCTTATGACACATCCTATCAACCCATTTACGTCAGTGGGCATCCAGGATCTTGGGCCAAAATATAAACCTAAACAAAGGAGCCTGCATAGGATCTTGGAAAAGGAGGATTTGATCAGTAAACATAGGATAATACGGGATACCTTCACAAAAGATAATACCAATGACAACACAAACACCCTCAACCAGCAAATCGACAAGTACCAATACATCACCAAGGATGGATGACTAGCTCCCCATGGATTAATAATCCATATCCTAACCACCATTGGACCAAACTCTTCCAAGAGGGGAGAAAATGATTCAGATTTGGAAGCTATGGAAACTGAAGGGTTTGGAAAAATAAAACGCTTGAAGAGGTTTACTAAATGACCGTTAGAAAAAGACAAATCCAATTTTTTTTATTTGAACTAAAATATTACCTATATCTTGGTGGACAAGTAGTGTGGCCACATGTCTAAAATTATTACCAAATTCAGAATGATAATTAGCTGTATGGACAGCGTAAAACTATGACTAAATTACAATTAGTTAGATTTTATGATGAAATAATTATAATTGACTACATATTAACTAGCAAGATCTCAATTTTATCAACCCTTGGTTAAAAGAAAACTTTCTTTGAAGTTCAAAGAAACCTTGTTTGGTTTTCATCTTTGAAAGACAAAGCGATAATTGTTTAAAATTGCTGGAATAATCTAACTGGAATGTCATTAAGAAGATTCAAACGGTGATAGTGTAGTAGAATAGTAAAGGAGCCAAAATAAAACAGAATTATTTATTTTTAACACAACAAATATTAACATTTACATCCCAAGAAATGTACTAAATTAGTCACATAAATATTGAAAAAAATTCACATTGACATGATATAACAAAAAATTACAATCAGTAGGATTCCAAGCCTTCGAGTCTGATCATAAGTTACGATATAGTAATAATAGAATGTTTAGGTTACAAATTTATGAATAGTATCCTATACATACTGATAGTCTGGTTATTCTTATTCCCTTAGAAGTCTGAGAGCAAGGGAACCTTGGGTTAACAACCTTTGAAAATCTTAACTGACTTGTTCCTCTAGTTTAGCATCCCTTGAATCAATCTCGATAGTAGCTGGGAAGGTATTTGGATCACTCTAATTAAGAGGAACATTAGTTGGTCAAGATAGATCTTCTAAAATTCCCACCAATCCAACAAGAGGGCACTCCCTTCGAAGCTCATAATAAGAGTCTCTAAGAGCTTCAAATGAGGCCCTTTAAGAAGAAGATCCTTCCACAAACTTTAGGAATATAGAGTAAAGTAAATAAATAAGTCTATGTAAGCCCCAAATACTAGAAAAAGTCCTTCGGAATGCCTTATAATCTCACTTGCCCATCTGAATTAATTGAAGGTAGTGTCCCGGAGAAGGATAATAAAAGGCATGCAATAACTCCAAAGTCTAAACCACATCACTTAGAATAAAGGGGTATATGAACCATGTAGGGGTGGTTCGATGGCCACTTTCGTAATATGACTTCAATTCCTTAAAAGAATTCACCATAAGTTGAGGGGGAACTATTATAATAATATTGTCACCAACAACAGAAAATAAATTAGTGACTCACTAAATCCTCAAAATTATCCAAATAAAAATTACCCCCGACCATAATATTTGTGAGGCAGAGATCGTTTATCAAATAAGGGATAGAGGGATGAAAAAAATGATTAACATGGGGATTTTGGTGTTGAATCTCGTCAAAGTAAGAATCTCTAACAGAAGAAGATCTTGAACAAAGCCTAGCAATCATCAGATTGACCTCCACACTTTTGCAGAAATCAAAAGGATAATAAAGAGAAACCTTGCATGTCTAGATGGATGCACCTTCAAGAGCTTGGGATATTAAGGGATTAACCAAATGGGGTTAGTAAGTAATGGAAATAAATTACCTTTGACGATGAGAGTTAAGGGCTGAAGCATTACTAGAGAGTTAGGTTGATAGATTCTAAGGTTGATTAGAGAAATAGTCAAAATGGGAAGGCTCAGCCTCAAAAGTGGAATCTAGAATAGGATCCTCCTTACAATTATCAACTTGAGTGTTTTCCACACCTTCAAGGTTGTCGTCCACAACTGGTTGTAGAGGAGGAAGAACAAAAGCAACCCATTGATGGAAGGGTCTAATCTTAGAGGCACGCTGTTTGGAATAATATAATCAACAATATTAGAACTTGAAGAAGACACCTCACTAGAAGGAGACAATCTATGAGCCTCAAACTTGTTCAAAGTTTGCTCCCAAAGACTGGGGGATAGGGAACACGGCGGTATATGGTAGGATGATGTATGATGCTTCTAGGAGAGGACGAAGGTGATGTATAATCATATTCATAATCATTATCATGGTTATAAGACATAATGACTGCATGAAAATGGTTGAGTAGAGCTACAGTAGCAATAAGACAAGAGGAAATGCATTGAAAATTGAGAATATCAATTGATGGGAATCAATTAACTCTTCAGAAGATCTTAAAAATATGGTTTCAGCTACTATGATCATTATCACCAATTCCAAAATGTCGTAAGACTAACCAACCGTTAGTTTTTTAATCTAAGTAGGTGTGGAGGTTATGTATGGAAAATCAATAGTCCATTGGTTAAATCAATCCCAAGATTAATAATAGTGGGGAGTATATTTACACCATGTCAAGCTAGACAATGTATTACTGACATGGATATTAAATGAGAGAAAAATATCGTGATTAGAATGGACCAAAGTAAATATAACAATCAAACATACCTGTGTGCCTAGGGAAGATACACGTGGAAATAGGCGCATATGGATAGTTAACAAAAATAGTGGCCATGCGTGTTGGTGCACACGTTTCCTGGGATTTAAAAAAAACTTCTCAGTAGTTATTCGACAAAACGGTTTCAATTAGGAGAACTACAAATAAATAATTAGAGAAAAAAATTAGAGGAGGCCTATCTAAAAAACAAATCGTTTTAATTCACTTAGACTTTACTAGTTTATTTTATCGATTTATTTTCATTTTTATCATTTTATTTCCACTTCGAATTAATTTGTAAGGTTAGATATAGATCTTATCCCAATTATCATGTACTTTTTTCATTTAATTTATAATTTATCTTCAAGTTCCCAGCATTTCAATTTCATTATTTTAATGTCGAATTGTTTTACTTCCTTTGATTTCCAAATGCACTTTGTCCTCTTCTTTAACTGTAAGTATAATTATTTTATTGGAATTTTTTTTTAACTTTTAGTTAAGTTTAGTCCTAAAACAAAGAAAATCCAACTTAGCACTTCACAAAAAAGTCTTCTTAACAAAAACATTCGAACATAGCACAATCATCTGATTATTTGTTGGCTGAACATAATCAATTTTGATTGACAAGATGTATAATCATTATCTGACACACTTGCAAAATTCTCATAAATCAAGCCATCAAAATAATTTTTTTGGCACGCCTGGCGGGACACTAATTCATAGTTGTTATCTTGTCATGGCTGGAAATAGAAGAGACGAAGACGACAACAACAATGAACAAAGGGAAAATGTTGGTAAAATTGGCTCCACTCGCCAAGACAACATGTCCACATATCAGGTGGTTAATGGAATTAGTCAAGATATGGGACTAGAGAACCAAACCCACGAAATGGATAAAGAAGACAAGGATTTTGTGAGTGGGCATGAATCTGAATGGACTGAATATCAAATTAAATATAACTTATTTTTTGTGTGAGTTGGGGGGGGGGGCGTATTTCAGTCTGAAATCATTTTGGGTTCTCAAGGGCGAAATATTTTTGGTTAGGATTCAGTTAGGGGTGATAGATCTTGGGTTTGGACTAGACCAGCCCAATTTAGACACATATAGATACCCTTGCTAAAGATGAAACATAAGTAAAAACCTACGGTCCCTCTCATTATTAAGATTTTTTATAGTTCATTCTGTAGGCTTTATTTAGTGTTCAAAAATTTGCTAGGTGATTCATAGGAATTTTTAATTCTCGCTTTATCAACGCTATATTTGTACATCAGTTTTTTAACAAAATGTTAAGTTAGAAACAAGAATTTTAGACAAAAAAATAATTTGTTAACTATCAATTCTATACATTTTTTATAGTGATTAAGGGTGCACATGGTTCGGGTTAATTCGGTTCCACTACTGATCTAAAACATAAATGAGGGTTGATCAATTCCATATTTTTGGAAGTGGAACCGAATCGATTATGTCTACAACTAAACCAATTCAAAAAAATGATTATTGAATTAGTTCGAATCAGTTCTCGGTTCCAAACATGTATTAAATTTAATAATTAAAACAATAAAATGTCCTCAAATGTTACTTAAAAAGACATTCTAAGACAAAATGGTAGATTTTCTCCAAATTCTAAAAGTCAAAATTAATTAAAACTTTTAAATTAAAGAGAAATTAACATTTACATAAAGCGAAAAAATTATGTCGAGATCACACCGATTTTAGTTTAGCCTAGGTTTTTTATTTGGTTTCAAATCGGATCGATTTATCGTTCAGTTCAATGTGTGTTGGTCGTGGAACCTGGAACCGAACAAAATAGAACTAAAGAAGTTGATTCTATAATTTTTGGATCTAGAACCAAACTGTCATGAAAAAAACCAACCAACCCAATCCAATGCACCTGGCTTAGTGTGATTTATCGATTTTTTCGGTTTTGTTGCACACCCCCTAATAGTAGGACCTCATATCACTTTTTTAATCAAAATAAATTGACAACATTTTTTTGTAATGCCTCGATTTTTTTAACTAAATCATATCTAACCCGAATTTGTTTGGACCGATTTAAATTAATCTCGTCCATGAATTATTGTGTCGAATAAAAAGGTTATATTGCACCTAGACCCCTTCAACTATCTCGAGTTTACAGGTTACCCCCAAAAAAAATACCCGACAAACTCACCCCATTAACTATCAATTCGTTGCAATTAACATCAGAAAACTGAATTCCCTCAATTTTTACGGGTAAATCGATTAAAATACCTCTGAAAACAAAAGGAGAAATAAAATATATATATAAAAACTAAAGCCAAATACTAAAATAAGAAAAGAAAAAGAAAACCTCTCCCTCTCTAAATCCCTAAACGATATAAAAAAATAATTTCAACCACCACCACCTCTTCCACTTGAAACCACCACTTCTACCCCCACCCACCTCCACCACTAAAACCGCCACTCGCACCCAAAACAACCTGCCAAATGTCTCTCTCTCAACAACACACCCACAATATCCCCCCTCCATCAACCCACCCCAACCCGTCTAGAAGAACCACCACAACTTTCGCAGCCACCACTCGCTTCCCAGCCACCACCGAAGAGATTTGCAAATAAGGTATTTTGAAAATATTTTAGTGTTGTAAAATGGGTATATACCCAAACACTTCCTTAGCCTCTCTATCTCTCTTAAAAATCTCTTTGTGGTGGAATTTTGAGATGGAATTGCTGATTATGGGATTTGCTCGGTTTTTTAGAGGTTTGTAATGATTGGAGATGGTTGTTAGTGATGGTGGCTTGCAGTGGGGTTGATGGTGTTGGGTTTTTTTGCGCGGCCGAAGTGGTGGAGTAGCAGTGGCAAATAACTGGGTTGGGTTGTATTTGGGAGAGTCATATATGGGTTGGGTTGAATTTGTACGGACCAAATTTGGGTTGGCATGGATGACCGGTCCGGGTTTGGGTTGGGCCACCCATTTTTAGAAAGAATAAACTATATCACTGATATAGTTAGGACTCTAGTGTCTAACATGGTTTTACTTTCTCTCTCTAGCGTTAATACCGGTAATTAATTGGGTTTTTTCTAGCTATTTCCCATTCATCTTTCTCTTCATTCTCTTCTCTTTGTTTCTTCTGCTCCTTTGTTGTCTGTCTTTCTTCCCATAAGATTTGATCTGAAGGTGAATAAATTAAGAGAGAATGTTGGGTCAACTTAATGATGTAAATGGGTCTCAAATTTTACCCTCTCATAGAATGTCTTGGCCCAAATTTAACCCACATAATTTTAAAAAAGGGCACCATATTTTAGTGACTGGGTTAATGTGGGAGGTTCTGTCTTAATGGGCGTGTTTTGCCACCACTATAGTGGAGTCATGTAGTGGTGGCTTGTAGTGGAGTTTGTGGTGGTGTGGTTAGCGATGTTGGATTTGCAAGTGGTGTCGATGGTGTTGTTTGGGGTTGGAGATGGTGTCGTGGTTTTTGGTGGATTGGGTACACAGGAGGTGGTGGTGTGTGTTTAAGGAGTAGGTGGTGATGGTTTGTGCAAGTGGTGTTGCCAATTTGAGATGGAGGTGGTGGTGATGGTTAGAGATGGAGGTGGGTTTGAAATTGGATTTTTTTGAAATCGTTTACAAATTGCTAAAACCATGTCCAATGGTTGAGTTTCTAAAACCATTTCTTTCTAACAGTTACGAAGGTTTTTTATCCACTATGGTAGCCTATCAAAAAATGTGGAACAGAATTACTAATGCCCTTCTCCAGTCGTCCATTTTTTTAAAGTTAGTTGTTAAGACTTAAATACAACTGATATATTTAGATTCGTATGAATAGTACATATATATTCTTGAAAAAGGTATACTATTCCATTTTATTTTTTATTTTCTTTCTACACATCTTTTTGAAACACCACAATACATTTACAATTTAATCTTAATAAATAGGGGTATTCAATATTAAAACCCACAATACATTAGAATTTAATAATTATATTTATTTTTAGGATAATTATATTTAATTTTTTTTCTTGGTTGGTTTATCTCACTCATGTCTTTATATATCATTATTATTTGATATTAATAACACTATTTTTCATTCACAGGCTTACTACAAGCAAATGTCATATTTAAATTATGATTCTGATACGAACTCAGAAATCTCAACACTTAACAATGGTTCATTCTCGATCACCAAATGCCTATTTATCAAGCCCGTCAACACAAAAGTCCCATTCGAACCTTTTGTTAATGTAACACTTAAACTAATCAAAATGGTTACAACTTATGTTTATCTTATAGCTTTGAATGTCTTGTCAAAGTAACGGTCACATCGTGGCTCTACTGTTGGTCAGTGCTACATTTCTCGTGATAGGGAGAAGAGACATGAACAAGTTGTAAAAGACTGCATTATGGACATTTCGTCATCGATTTCGTATGGATGTGGATCTTTTTAATCACATTATTGAGGAAATTAAAAATTATGATAATTACTTCATGTAAAAATTTGTTGCAACGGGACGGGCAGGATTAAGTCCTTTGCAAAAGATAATAGCGCCATTAAGTATGCTTGAATATGGTGTCCCAGTTGACTATGTTGATGAGTATGTTCAAATGGGTTAAATCACTACGATTGAAAGCCTAATGCATTTTTTTGATGCTATTATTGGGATATTTGAACAACGATGATATGCGCAAAGTGAAAGCTCTCATTGGGGGTTTCCATAAGGGAAAGCTCTTATGGAAGATAGCCGAGGATACCCCTAAGACAATGGCCGAGTTGTTGGCAACCGTTGGAAAGGTCATGAACGCAGATGAAGCTATGACTGCAAAATACGAGGATGAAAGGGGGAGTAGCAGTGGAGGTAAATTTAAAAAAAAAAGACGATAAGAAAAGATCTGCAGACGATAAATTGTTAGACTACACTACTCTAACTATAAGTTATGAACACATCCTCAACGAAATAAAGAATAATAGATCTTTAAGATGGCCCACATAAGAGAAACAAGAACTTATGGTGCGAGTTCCATCAAGATCATGACCATTTGACTGGAAATTGCTTCGCTCTGAAGGATGAGAATGAAAAAATGTTGAAGTCCGAAAAGCTCAGAAAGTATGTGGATGGTAGAGATTCAAAGGGAGGAAGAGACGATCCTTAAAAGAAAAGAAATGATAAATACCGGGAAGATACCCCTGTCAGAAGAGTTGATGCCTCAGATGATGATGACGATGACCCTAATTGTGGCCATCCCCGATCCTCGCGACAGGCGAGAGAGTGAGGATCCTAGGTCCCGCGCGTCCCTCTTGGGAGCGCTTCGACCGGCTTCGTTGATACGGTGAAAAATATAGAGAGATGGAGTCGCGAGTCTATTTTACTCAAAACAGACAAAAGAAAGGGAGCCATCTCGAAGGATAGCATCCAAGGACATACTGATATATACGAAACCAAAATGATTCGAGAAGGGTCCGGAGGCTAAGTTACGAAATGGGAAGGTGTTAGGTACCCATTCCGCCCTTACGGTCTCTCATGAGTTTTTGCTATTTTCCTTTATTTTCCCCATGATATGTGTGCATGTGTATATATAGTGGACATATGAATATTCGTATTGTATCATGGAAGAGATAAAGTGAGTCATCCGTAGGAAGGTTCATAGAAATAATATTAGAAAATAGGATTTACGCGATTATCCTTGCATGTATCATTGTAATGGAACGATAACGTATGTGGAGTAATACGCCACTAAGAACATATATATGCATAAATATATGTAATCTGAGAGAGTTGAGTTTAGAGAAAATAGAAAATGAGAGAAAACGTGAGAATAGGACTCGAGTCTGGGGTTTTACCCCGAGATGCCTACGTAGCCTATAGAGGCATCAAAGTCCACGTAGTTCGTATGCAAAATGAGGGGTGGGGTTTATCCCATAAATCTAATCAGGGACTTATCTTATTTGTGTGTTGTGTATGTAAAAAAGTGTTTTAGTTGTGAGAAAAATGTAAGAAAAGTGTGAGAATTCTCGTTTGGAATTTATGAGCAAACCCTATTTTTCTTGTTTTTTGGGTTTTTTATTTGTATGAAAATATTAGATGTGAAATAATACTAAATAAAAGTATATTAGGATATGTGAGATGAGAGAATAAAAGCTCTAAATAATAAAACAAATTAATGCGAATTTATGAAAATTTAAGGAGAGATTTCAGAAAATTGGACCTTCTTGAAGATCTTGAGCTTGATCTTGAGTGTTGGAGAGCAACCCTTGCACTCGGATGATGATGTAGAGTAATGAATTCACCATGTTTGATAAATAGGATGGTGAAATGTGAAGGATGGAAGGGGATTTGGATGTGGAAATCACGCTGACTTCGAGAGTGGTTTTCTGGATTTACTAGGAGTGGTGTCTATCTGATCTGGGATCTCCATGCAATGAGGTCAAGGCCTAATTTTTATAGGCCCTGGGCATAGCCCTAGTCCTACCAATTAGTAGGTGCGTTTAGGCACACTGCCGATGGGCAGGGTTTGGGACCTGCCGTTTGGTAGTGTCTTTCAGGCCTTTTTGGAAAATCAATCGCTGACTGCAAACTGTTGATCCGAATCGCGCACGGGGTGGACCATTGGAAATTTTTATTCGGAGACCTTCAAAATTCCTTGGGACTGATCCCGGGTTCGGGAGTTGACTTTAGGTCAAATGTGGCTCGGAAGCGCTCATCAGTCCTTTGGACGGGAAAACTTCGGACGCAAACGGATCATTCATCCGCATGGTAAGTCAGAATCGCGCATGAGGTGGTATGTTGGAAAGTTTGGGAGATCTACTTCGACATTAAAAAGAGTTTGACCCAGTTCTAGGAGTTTACTTTGGTCAACCGGTCCCTAGAAGCATATGGTGACCTCTCGGAGTAAAATGGATCATTCATTCGTACCGTAAGTCAGAATCGCGCACGAAGCAGACCATTGGAAAGGGGTTTTAGTGACCTTTAAAGATTCATTCAGTCTTGGTCAAGATGAAGAGTTGACTTAGGTCAAACGGAGCCCGAGAGTGCCTGGCGGCCTCTAGATCAGGTTTCAGGGGAAAACATGTCATTCGTCTGCATGGTAAGTCAGGATCGCGCACGGGATGGACAATGAAAAATGGGTTTCAGTTCCCTTTGAAGATTCAATCAGTCTCAGTGGAGCTGAAGAGATTGATTTTTTGGTCAAACAGAGCCTGGGAGCGCCCGGTGGCCTCTAGGACAATACCCGGGGTATGACTTGGGTTTGAAATGATGAAGGGAGGTCCTAGGGACCTTAGGAGAAGTTAGAGGGTATTAGAATGGGGTGTCTACAGAGCCCCTCAACGGGTGAGTTTGGAATAAATGATAGCCGTCGAATAGACACCACATGATGTCTTTGAAAGAGAATAACCAGAGGGTCGAGGTCGATTCTGAGGACCTAAGGATGAGGATGACCTATTCTGTGAGTCAAAGATAATTCTAAGAGCTTGAAGATGAGGGTGACCGATTATGTAGGTAGAAGCCAATACTGAGGGCTTTGAAGATGAGGGTGACCAATTCTGCGGGTCGAAGTCAACTCTGCTGGTTTAAAGTAAAATATTGGGGATGGTCTTAAAGGAAGTGATGACCAAAGCAATGATGGGGGTGACCAATTTTTTGGGTCGAAGCCAATTCTAAGGTCTTAGGTTTTGATGACCAATTCTGCGGGTCGAAGCCAATTTTGCGGGCTTTACGTGAGATGACCAATTCTGCGGGTCAAAGCCAATTCTGGGGGCTTAAGGTGAAATGGCCAATTCTGTGGGTCGAAGACAATTTTGTGGGCTTAAGGTGAAATGACCAATTCTAGGGGCTTAAGGTGAAATGACCAAGTCTGTGGGTCAAAGCCAATTCTGTGGGCTTAAGGTGAGATGGCCAATTCTGCGGGTCGAAGCCAATTCTGCGGGCTTTAGGTGAGATGACCAATTCTGTGAGATAAAACCAATTTTGCAGGCTTTAGGTGAGATGACCAATTCTGTGGGTCGAAGCCAATTTTGCAGGCTTAAGGTGAGATGACCAATTCTGTGGGTCGAAGCCAATTCTGTGGGCTTGAAAATGAGATGACCAATTCTGCGGGTCGAAGCCAATTCTGCGCTTCAAAGCCAATTCTACGAGCTTTAGGTGAGATGGCCGATTCTGTGGGTCAAAACTAATTCTACGGGCTTGAAGATGAGATGACCAATTCTGCGGGTCAAATCCAATTCTGTGAGCTTTAGGTGAGATGACCAATTATGCGGGCTTAAAGATGAGATGACCAATTCTGTGGGTCGAAGCCAATTCTGTGGGATTTAAAGATGAGGGTGACCGATTCTGCTGGTCGAAGACAATTATGTGGGCTTTAGGTGACGATCCAAGACCTAGGTTAATTATAACCTAAGAGAGGTGACGACTGAGGACCGAGGTCAATTTTGACCTAACTAAGGTGACGATTCAAAACCGAGGTCAATTCTGACCTAAGAGAGGTAACGACCAAGGACCGAGGTCAATTTTGACCTAAATAAGGTGGCGATCCAAGACCGAGGTTAATTCTGACCTAAGAGAGGATAAAGATTAGATTTTGGGTTCCGTTTGGGAATAGTGAATGAGCTGGGGAGCCGATTACTAGGGAAATCCTTGTGTCTTTTAGAGACTTTACCTTGGGAGAATGATTCTTTGGAATTCTACCGGGGAAAATTACCTTGGGATCTTGATTTGAGCTGGGGAGCCGATGGCTGGGGAAATCCTTATGATTTTGGAGATTATGTGGAGGAAAGGCACATTTGATGCTAAAAACTCCATTGGGGGAGTGATTAGGTGGTCCAGGTATTGGACGTATTTCTCGGGGAGGTTTGAGACCTTTGGGGTATAGGAGGTGATCCTTAGAGATTCTCTAGGGACGTTGCTCGGAGGGAATTCACTTGGATTTTTAGAGATCCACGGGGGAAATAGGGGTTCCGCTTAGGGGAGTGTGGGATTCTCCTTGTGAAAATGTTTTAGATCCTTCCTGGGATATTTAGGTATTTTTTGGGGGATTTTTCAGGATTTCTTGATATTTTCTGGGAGTTTTTGTACGAAATTTTAAGGGAGTGCTAGTTGGCATGGTATGGGGGCTGCTATTTGGCAGTGGCACGGACTTTTGGACTACCTCGAGAAGGTAAAATGGCAGTGCCGATCGGTAGGTGGGGGGTCAATGCCAATCAGCATGACCCTTGACATCCTATATAAAGAGGGAGAATTCCTTTCAGTTTTCACAGCTTCTTGCTTTCTCTCTTTCTATGATTTTCTTCTGCGAAACGTTCTAGCATTTTGATCTCTAAAAAAATTTCCGCTTTTGTGAGCACTGCAACACATAGGGAATGGTTGAGTGTTGAATACTGGGCAAACGTGGAGTGGAGGGCCATGGCGCCTCTTTCTTTAGGGAGCGAGAACTCCTTTGACGCATTCGAGTCGGTTACGGATGAACAGACCTTGTTATGGGAGTCATCGCATCATCGCTCTTCGAGGGTGGTGAACTCAGCCGGTTATGTAAGTAACCTAACTTTTGGCATTCTTCTCTTTTTGGTGATTTTTCCTTTTCTTCTTGAATTTTGACAAGGTTTTTTGTCGCGCCCCGAATTAATTAAGTTAAACTCATCCTTTTAATTAGAGATAAATTGCCTTAAACAATGCCTTAATTTAAATCACTGAGGAAAATAGCATAAGATTTTTTTTTTCCAAAGGTATGTGTAGATGAAAACATAACGGCCTTTACTTATAACTTATAAGTACTACATAACTTTACATAACCAAGATCCTTAGTTTAATAATTACACAAAAGGAATCTTGATATTCAAACCATACTAATTATCCGTCACTCCCCCGTTTTAAGGTCCTAACTTGGCAGTGAACTCCAAATTATAAGCATACCTGAAACAAAACATTACAGGAGTGTAAGCTATAAAGGCTTAGTGAATGACCACATAACACACATATAACCTATTTGAATAACCACTTTTATTTTGTTCTAATGCTATAACCCAACAGGAATTGTGAAACTCTCGCAAGCCTGGACCCGCCACATTCCAATTAACCCACCACAGTTATTAGGGACCACCACATCCCTTTATTAGGCCCGAGTACACAAACCTTTAAGTTGGATTAACAGGACCACCACATCCCATAGGACCCACCACAGTCCTTAACATTTGATAAAGGACTCACTAGTCCATATCATTATATAACATCGCTTAATATTTTCAATCATATGCATATGTTTCATAAATACAACATCACTCCCATAAACATTTTCACACACATGTGTTTAACTAAACATTTACATATGAAATTATAAGCATTTATATTTCATAAGGAAGGTCACTCACCTTGGATTTAGTTCTAAAAATAATACCAACTACTTCCTTGGTATGGTAGTATTAGTTGCTTCCCCACCTAACAAGTCAATGTTGTAAGTATTTGAATACACCGATTAACATCAAACCCAGTAATACATCACATCATTTGGTCAATCAGAAATAATTAAGAAGGAATTAAATATGACACTTCACATTTCTATAACACCCAATTAATTAGGGTTCAAACACAATTTACAGAATTTAATTACGAATTTGCTAGACAAAGTTATGCCCATTTTATTACAGCCTTTTCCAAATCATTTCTCAAGAAAAACAACAACACAACTTCAACTTCATGAAATTATCATAATTTTTGTACAACATAACTTTCCATGATATTCCACCCAATATCATTAAACACATTGAATAATACAAATTTAATGTTTCATAATTTTTAGGGCTGATTATCTATGTCGAGCAAAACGTCAAACACCTGGTATGCATTCTTGCTCCTTTAGGGAAGATTTTAAACCAGGACTTAAAACTATCACCAAGGGTTCATTCCTTGGTATGTTTACACAATTTTCGGATATGTTATACATGTATGAGTGTATTTTACTCTCCAACTTGAATCACTCAATTCCAATAATTATTCCATGATTTATGCCATTTTTAGTATAACTAGGTCAAAATACCACATTAAGGCATAACTTAACATTTTTAAGCATACATAACCTTGACATTGAGTATAATTCATGGAAACATATAATAAACATGTTTTAGCAGAAATATGCATCAAAATCATGAATTTTCTAAATCAAAATGCTTTACGAAAAGATGATGTAAATTTAGGACTTTAAAGTATGCATTTACGATCCTAGCTCCAGTTCTAACTTATGTTCTTAAACCATCCTTGTTCCAACACAATTCAGCAATATGAGTGTCATTAAAATATATATCCAAATCAAAAATAAAAACATGATAAGTATAGAACTCATCCATGTGATCAACTTTAATAAAGATGTAATTACCTTACAAGGATTCCTTGATTTATGGAAAATTTCCAAAGATTTATTCCTTAACTTTCTTCTCTTTCTCTCTCTTTAGGCAAAACTCTTGTTCATGGCTTCATTTGCTGAACAAAGGAGTTGTTTTATACAGCTTAAGTCGTCCAAACCATCACCCACCCTTTAACCAATCAAAAAATAGCACATGGTGTGCTAATAAGACAATTATCACTTAAGGGATGGACATATTTGCCCTTTTTTCGTACTTTCGGTATAACTTCTTGTACGAGTCTCCGTTTAACCCACCGTTTGCTGTGTTATAATATTAATTCATATATATACAACTTTCATAATTTATTTTTTCCCAAAATCATAAACTAATACGCCTAATTTGGGCATCGAACAGGAAAGTAGCAATTTACCGAAAATCTCAAAACTTTCACATTTGGCAACCAAACATTGCCAATTTCGTATCAACAACCTTATTTACTTTTATAAATATAATCATTCATTAAAAACATAATTTATGATGCATTAATCGCATAACTAATCATATGTTCTAAACATGGTATCCCCGATCATAAGCTCAATTAACACCTAATGTAAACAACACATATATCACATGAGCATGCATCCCCTAAACATGATAATTATCATGTTTAAAACACATAACCAATCTATAACTTATAACTCTTAAGTTATAATTAATCATGTAATTAACCTTCCTAATCATGTTTTAGGGCCTTACAATTCTACCCCTCTTATAAAAATTTCGTCCTCGAAATTTAACGCATAAGAAACTTACCAAATAGATGAGGATATTGCTTCTTCATGTTATCCTCCCCTTCCCAAGTGCCATACTCCACATTCCGATTTCTCCACATCACTTTAACTAGTGAAATGGTTTTACTACGTAACACTTTCTCCTTTCGATCTACAATAGCAATTGGTTCCTCCACATAGGTTAAGTCATCTTGAAGCTCTATCGGTTGTGAGATAAACACATGTGAAGGATCGGGCACATACTTACATAACATGGATATATGAAAAACATCCTGTATTCGGGACAATTTTGGTGGTAACGCCAATTTATAAGCTACAGCTCCAACCCGTTTCACTATCTCATAAGGGCCAATGTACCTGGGACTTAACTTTCCCTTCTTCCCGAATCGCATAACCCCTCTCCAAGGAGAAACACGCAGGAATACTCGATCACCTTCCTCAAATTTCAATTCTTTCCTTCGGTTGTCTGCATAACTTTTTTGTCTACTTTGCGCCACCTTTAAGTGATTATGGATAACATTAATCTTTTCAGTAGTCTGTTGTACAATTTCTATCCAAAGAAGTTTTCGTTCTCCCACTTCAGTCCAACACACTAGAGTTCTGCATTTTATCCCATACAAGGCTTCATAAGGAGCCATCTCAATATTCGAATGATAGTTATTATTATAAGAAAACTCTATTAGGGGCAACTGTTCATCCCAACTCCCCTTGAACTCCAACACACAGATTCGTAAGATGTCTTCAAGTGTTTGGATCGTTCTTTCTGACTGCCCATCAGTTTGAGGATGAAAAGCTGTACTAAATTTCAATTTAGTCCCCAAAGCTTGTTGTAAACTACGCCAAAAGTGAGAAGTAAACTTAGGATCTCGATCAAAAATAATAGAAACAGGTGCACCATGCAATCTGATAATCTCATCCACATATAATTTGGCATATCTATCCATGGAGTAAGTAGTTTTAACAGGAAGAAAATGTGCATACTTAGTCAACCTATCAATGACAACCCAAATAGAATCAAACCCTCGTGATGATTTTGGTAAACTTATAACAAAATTTGTAGTAACATGCTCCCATTTTCACTCAGGAATAGGTAAGGGCTGTAGTAAACCACTTGGCTTCTGATGCTCCACCTTCACCTGTTGGCAAACTAGACATCTTGCAATAAAATCTGCAATGTCGTGTTTCATTCCCGGCCACCAATAACATTGTTTCAAATCTCTATACAGTTTCGTGCTCCCTGGATGCATAGCATATAAAGAACAGTGGGCTTCCTCTAAAATTGTTCTTCTTAAATCTGGCACATTAGGTACACATAAACAGTTTCCGTACATAACAATGTCATCATCCTGAATAGAAAATTCATTTGCTTTACCCTTTTTCATATTATATCTAACTTTCTCCAATTATGTATCTTCTGCCTGTGCTTGTTTTATCCAGTCTATCAACGTGGGTCTAACATTTAAATGTGCCATTATTCCATAAGACTCATTCAAAGTTAATTCCACCCCCATTAATGCTAACTCTCTCAGCAGGTCAACTCGAATACAATAAATACAAGATACTATGCCTAGAGATTTTCTACTCAAAGCATCAGCAACAACATTAGCTTTACCTGAATGGTGATGTATCGTGCAATCATAATCTTTTATAAGTTCCATCAACCTTCTTTGCCTCAAGTTCAAGTCTTTTTGTGTAAACAAGTATTTTAAGCTTTGATGGTCAGTAAAAATTTCACAACTAACACCATATAAGTAGTGTCTCCAGATCTTTACTGCAAAAACTACTGCAGCTAACTCGAGATCATGAGTAGGGTAGTTGCGTTCATGTATCTTTAACTGTCGAGAAGCAAAAGCAATTACCTTTCCATGATGCATTAATACACACCCAAGTCCTTGATACGAAGCATCACTATAAATAACTAAACCTTCTATACCTGTTGGGATAGTCAATACTGGAGCTGATGTCAACTTACCCTTTAAATTTTCAAAACTTTTATCACAATCACCACTCCACGCAAACTTGTTCTCCTTTCTGGTAAGCTTAGTCAATGGCAATGCAATAAAAGAAAACCCCAATATAAACCTCCTGTAATAGCCCGCCAATCCCAAAAAGCTACGTACCTCTGTCACACTAGTTGGTCTTTCCCAATTCATTACTGCTTCTACCTTCTTGGGATCTACACAAATACCATCAGCAGAAATAACATGCCCTAAAAATACTACCTTGTCTAGCCAAAATTGACATTTAGAAAATTTAGCATACAACTGCTTCTCTCGCAAGGTCTGTAAAATAATACGCATGTGGCATTCATGCTCATCCCTACTACGAGAATATATCAAAATATCATAAATGAAGACAATAACAAAAGAATCCACATATGGGTGAAATATACGGTTCATCAAATCCTTGAATACGGCTGTTGCATTTGTTAACCCAAATGGCATGACAAGAAATTCATAATGTCCATACCTGGAACGAAAAGCAGTTTTAGAAATGTCACAATCTCTTACTTTCAATTGATGATATCCGGATCTGAGATCGATCTTGGAAAACACTTTGGCTCCTTGCAACTGATCGAACAAGTCATCAATGCGGGGTAGTGGGTATTTGTTACGGATAGTCACCTTATTCAATTGACGATAATCGATGCACAGCCTCATGGTTCCATCTTTCTTCTTCACAAACAATACTGGGGCTCCCCACGGTGATACACTAGGCCTTATAAAACCACGATCTAACAAATCTTGCAACTGTATTTTTAGCTCCTTTAATTCTGCAGGTGCCATGCGATATGGTGCAATAGGTATCGGTGCGGTGCCTGGTACCAACTCAATCGCAAATTCTACCTCACGATCTGGTGCTTACCCTGGGAGTTCTTCTGGGAAGATATCTGAAAACTCATTAACTACTGGTATATCTGATAATTTTCCAGCCTCTTGTCATATGTCCACCACATGGGCAAGATAGGCCTCACTTCCTTTCCTTAGCAGTTCATAACATTTTGTAGCAGAAATCAAACAAGTTGGAGTGACATTTCGTTCCCCAACAAATTTAAATTCAGGTTCACCAGGTAACTGAAACACTACCTCCTTTTTAAAGCAATCCAAACATACATGATATGAAGCTAACCAATCCATACCCAGTATTACATCAAAGTCGCGCATATCGAGAGGTAATAAATCAACTAGTAATTCTTTTTCACCCACTCACACCACACAGTCCCTATATACCCTCTCAATAAAAACCAACCACCCACCTGGAGTAACAATAGCTAAAGAAGAATCTAATGATGATAATGGTTTACTAAGATGCAACAGATAAAGCAAAGACACAAAAGAATGTGTAAAACCAGGATCTATCAACACATAAGCATCTTTATCACCAATAGGAAGTGTACCTGTTACTACGTTAGGCATAGCTTGTGCATCTTGTTGCGTCAGTGCAAACACTCTACCTTGGCCTTGGTTTTGAGACACGCCTCCTCTACCTCCCCTATGCACTTTCGGTGTAGAAATCCTATTTCCTACTGTCACACTCCCAACTGAAGTTGTAGCTCCCATCGCTGGACAATTCTTTCGTAAGTGCCCCGGTTGATGACAATGGAAACATAAAGGTGTCGTCTCAGCTATTGTACACTCCCAAGACATGTGCCCTTGACCACCACATCTATAACAAAATATGGCCCTCGATCCCATCACAGATGCATTTTCTGACCGATTCATCCCAGTCCTTCCACCTCGAGCTTGAAATCTTCCACGTGCATTTCTATTATTTTTAAATTCTTGGCCCTTAGGCACTCCTTGTGCTACACTCTGAGTTGAGGTTCCTGCCTCCCATCCATATGATCTTATACTATCATGTCTAGCTTTCTTCGAGTGTTCAACTTGCATTTCTTTTATTGACTTTTCTAACACCATGGCCCTATCCACCAAGTCCACATAATCCGTGATCTTCATATTAGCAACCATGATTTTTATATCTACACTCAGCCCGGTTTGAAACCGATCACATTTACTTTCTTCCGTCCTCACCAATTCAGGTGAAAATCTAAATAAGGATATAAATAAAGCTTCATACTCTGCCACTGTTCGATTCCCCTATTTCAACGTGATAAATTCTTCCTCTTTCTCCTTCCTATAAAGCCTTGGGAAATATTTTTCAAAGAACACTTTCACAAACCTTTCCCATGTAATTCGTGGAGGATTTATTGGCACCACTCCCCCCATTGTAGTAAGTAATCTTTATGTTGCATCCCACCATAACTTTTCATCATCCTTTAACCTAAAGGTTGCTAACAAAACCTTTTGTTCATCTCGCACTTCCATCACCTTGAATATTGTTTCCATCTTTCTAATCCACCCCTCTGCCACTAACGGATCAGTAGTCCTAGCGGATTTAACTTCATGAACCTCTCATGAAATTTGTCCCTATCCCCACCATGTTCTCCACCTCTTGCTTGTTCCATAAGTTGTGCCACAGCACGTTATATTCTTCCCACGTCATCAATAGGTTGTTGTTACAACTCTGGTTCCTCCACTTGAACATGTCTATGTCCTTCCTGACTATTAGGAACATAGGATGCCTCACCCTCTGCTCCATCATGCGGCTCGTGTGGATACATCACTCACTGCAATATAATTAACTTAAACAAAATGCAATAGTAGCAGTTTAATATTAACATTGTTAGTCAAAATCCAAACACATAGAAAACTCACGTTCTAGTGTCCACTGCCAATCTAGACCCTCACACCCTGTCCAGAACCTAATAACCACGCTCTGATACCAAGTTGTCGCGCCCCGAATTAATTAAGTTAAACTCATCCTTTTAATTAGAGATAAATTGCCTTAAACAATGCTTTAATTTAAATCACTGAGGAAAATAGCATAAGATTTTTTTTTTCCAAAGGTATGTGTAGATGAAAACATAACTGCCTTTACTTATAACTTATAAGTACTACATAACTTTACATAACCAAGATCCTTAGTTTAATAATTACACAAAAGGAATCTTGATATTCAAACCATACTAATTATCCGTCACTCCCCCGTTTTAAGGTCCTAACTTGGCAGTGAACTCCAAATTATACGCATACCTGAAACAAAACATTACAGGAGTGTAAGCTATAAAGGCTTAGTGAATGACCACATAACACACATATAACCAATTTGAATAACCAATTTTATTTTTTTCTAATGCTATAACCTTACCAGAATTGTGAAACTCTCGCTAGCCTGGACCCGCCACAGTCCAATTAACCCACCACAGTTATTAGGGACCACCACATCCCTTTATTAGGCCCGAGTACACAAACCTTTAAGTTGGATTAACAGGGCCACAACATCCCGTAGGACCCACCACAGTCCTTAACATTAGATAAAGGACTCACTAGTCCATATCATTATATAACATCGCTTAATATTTTCAATCATATGCATATGTTTCATAAATACAACATCACTCCCATAAACATTTTCACACACATGTGTTTAACTACACATTTCCATATGAAATTATAAGCATTTATATTTCATAAGGAAGGTCACTCACCTTGGATTTAGTGCTAAAATTAATACCAACTACTTCCTTGGTATGGTAGTATTAGCTGCTTCCCCACCTAACAAGTCAATGTTGTTAGTATTTGAATACACCGATTAACATCAAACCAAGTAATACATCACATCATTTGGTCAATCCGAAATAACTAAGAAGGAATTAAATATGACACTTCACATTTATATAACACCCAATTAATTAGAGTTCTAACACAATTTATAGAATTTAATTACGAATTTGCTAGACAAAGTTATGCCCATTTTATTACAGCCTTTTCCAAATCATTTCTCAAGAAAAACAACAACACAACTTCAACTTCATGAAATTCTCATAATTTTTGTACAACATAACTTTCCATGATATTCCACCCAATATCAGTAAACACATTGAATAATACAAATTTAGTGTTTCATAATTTTTAGGGCTCATTTTCTATGTCGAGCAAAACGTCAAACACCTGGTATGCATTCTTGCTCCTTTAGGGCAGATTTTAAACCAAGACTTAAAACTATCACCAAGGGTTCATTCCTTGGTATTTTTACACAATGTTCAGATATGTTGTACATGTATGAGTGTATTTTACTCTCCAACTTGAATCACTCAATTCCAATTAGTATTCCATGATTTATACCATTTTTAGTATAACTAGGTCAAAATACAACATTAAGGCATAACTTAACATTTTTAAGCATACATAACCTTGACCTTGAGTATAATTCATGGAAACATATAATAAACATGTTTTAGCAGAAATATGCATCAAAATCATGAATTTTCTAAATCAAAATGCTTTACGAAAAGATGATGTAAATTTAGGACTTTAAAGTATGCATTTACGATCCTAGCTCCAGTTCTAACTTATGTTCTTAAACCATCCTTGTTCCAACACAATTCAGCAATATGGGTATCATTAAAATATATATCCAACTCAAAACTAAAAACATGATAAGTATAGAACTCATCCATGTGATCAACTTTAATAAAGATGTAATTACCTTACAAGGATTCCTTGATTTATGGAAAATTTCCAAAGATTTATTCCTTAACTTTCTTCTCTTTCTCTCTCTTTAGGCAAAACTCTTGTTCATGGCTGAATTTTCTCAACAAAGGAGTTGTTTTATACAGCTTAAGTCGTCCAAACCATCACCCACCCTTTAACCAATCAAAAAATAGCACATGGTGTGCTAATAAGACAATTATCACTTAAGGGATGGTCATATTTGCCCTTGTTTCGTACTTTCGGTATAACTTCTTGTACGAGTCTCCGTTTAACCCACCGTTTGCTGTGTTATAATATTAATTCATATATATACAACTTTCATAATTTATGTTTTCCCAAAATCATAAACTAATACGCCTAATTTGGGCATCGAACAAGAAAGTAGCAATTTACCGAAAATCTCAAAACTTTCACATTTGGCAACCAAACATTGCCAATTTCGTATCAACAACCTTATTTACTTTTATAAATATAGTCATGAATTAAAAACATAATTTATGATGCATTAATCGCATAACTAATCATATGTTCTAAACATGGTATCCCCGATCACAAGCTCAATTAACACCTAATGTAAACAACACATATATCACATGAGCATGCATCCCCTAAACATGATAATTAACATGTTTAACACACATAACCAATATATAACTGATAAATCCTAAGTTATAATTAATCATGTAATTAACCTTCCTAATCATGTTTTAGGGCCGTACATTTTTTTTCTTTTGACAGTCTCATATCTCTTTGAAGAACATGCATGCCCGTTGGACGACGGGGCTTAAGGATTTTTGGGAGCATCTTCCACCTGTGGTGTGTTGGGTGGTATCCTCAGCGGGTTTTGGGAGCTTGTCATCTGTGCTGGATGAGATGCCTCGTTCGACAGCGGTCTTGTGCGCTCTGGGGGGGAGATGGTGGGATACTACCCACACCTTCCATTTTGGTTTCGGGGAGATAACCGTGACTCCCATAGATGTGCACCAGCTACTAGGACTGAATTATAATGGGGAGTAGATAGAGGTGTATCATTCTCTGCGAGTGAGGTCAGAGGCGATGCATGCAGCGCTTGGTGACGTAGCGAGGATAGTGTCAACGGATTCTATTTGATTGTCCCTGTTGAAAGATATTTTTCTGAGTAGGGTGGTTGATGTGGAGGGCGGGCTGCAGGTGATGCAAATGGCCCGGTTGTTTATTTTTTTGGTGTTAGGAGGCTTCATTATGGCATCGAGCGGTGACATCGTTCATTTGTGGTTTTTGTCGTACCTGGTGGTGTTTTCGAACATCCCTTTCTACGATTGGGGGAGCCTGACTTTGTCTACACTCTATTTTTCTTTGAATGCATTCAGTCGGTGCTGCCAACAAACTTTTATTGGAGCCATGTATCTCCTTGAGGTATTCTTTAATTTGCGCACTTTCCTTTCATGCATTCGCACTTTCCTTATGCGTCTATTTTTTTATTGTGGGTTCTTATCTTTGGCAGACGTGGTTCTATGATGTGATTGGGTGAAATACCCAGCTGATCGCTCTGAAGGATGAGACTGTTCGGGAGTTCTACTGGTTATACCGATGGCGAAAGGCCAATCGGTTGTCAAAGGGATCTCTTTCTCTGGAGGCAGTACATCAGGTCTTGAATGGCCTGGTCAATGGTAGGGTCAGAATTTTTCCTTTTTAGTCTTGGTCTTTTGCATGTTCTGATTCTATATTGACTTATGCCTGGTGGGTATTTTCAGGTGACCTTTTACCCTTGGGGGACGGCCATTCAGGACACGGGGGTGACAGGGGTAAACGCGCAGATAAGGCATTTGCTGGCGCATTAGTTTGGCCACTCTTGGTATCTCGAGGAGAGGGTGGTCTGGGATATTGCTGAGGAAGTGGTGGTTCCACCTGTAAGGCCTCATATGTCTATGAGGCAGGAGCGACTGCTGTCAGAGGACACGAGGATTACAGCGATGATCGGCAAGTCCTAATTGTTGTACACTGAGACGGTTGCACCGTATGACTATATGGACTTGTAACGAGCTGGATGATGGCGCCCAGCATATATGATGCCTTGCCTTTCTCTCCTGTGGGTTCGAGTCGGGCAGTGAGGTCCTCCCACAGTGGCGGTGGTCCATCGAAGTCTGCGGCGGTGGCGACTTTGAAGGTTCCTTTTGTACAGTTGCATACCCATTCATACAACATTCGGCGAGTTGATGGGGGGATGGTTCCTAAGTTATAGTGTCCTCATGCGATGGATCTGGAGGAGCTAGGTTTAACAGAGGAGGTCCTTTATCCCGCGGTATACCTTTTTGTGCTTTTCCTATTTTTGGTTTCTTTTATGTTTTGATATTTTATGCTTGATACTAATTTTTCCTTTTCTTGCATTAAGTCCGGGTGTACACCACTTGGCTGAGGGATATTAAGGACTGGATTATCTTCAGCTACTGCCTATATTCGGGAGGCGGTCCCAGTTCCTTCTTGCTTAGTGTTGTCAGCTTCGTTCAGGGAGGACTCTGGCTCGAGTAGTGGTGGTGCGTCATCTTGTCGTAGGGGAAAAAGAGCGCGTCGCAGGGGTGGAACCTCTTAGAGAGACGGGTGAAGGGTAGGTGAGAGAGAGAGAGAGATAGAATGTGAGTTCGGGCTGAGTCCCATTGTTTTTTTTCTTTTATTTTATTTCCTGCAACATTGATGTAACACGGAGAAATATATATGCAATGAAATGGAGTTTTTTTATTATCCTTTGTTCATGGTGAATTAATGCATGAACATGCGTTTTTTACTTTGCTTTTGAGACTGTAAATAGAGATATTTTTGGAATTTTGAAGGAAAGTTTTAAAAATAAGAGATTATACAAGGGTGGAAGGGGATTTTTGAAATTTTGTTGAGAATATCAATTTATTTTAAATGAGTTTCTAATTTTGACAAAAGAGGAAAAAGGAAAATTTCCAAAAATAGGGGGTTGCCGATCGGCAAGACCCTTGCCCTGCCTATCCGCAGTCAAGTCCAGTCCCATCAATTCAAAGCTTTGATTAGTTCCCTCTTTAGCCTTTTATAGTTTGTGGGGTAGGATTCCCTCTGATTTATGTAGGGATTATGTCCTTTATGAGGGTTTTCAAGTATAAAAAGGGGTAAGAGTGGAGTGTTTTCACATTCACATTCTTACTTACTTGCCTACTATCTTTTAGTCTTGCAAGATGGATCTCCCTGGTAGCATTGAGTTTGCTAACTACCTCGAAGCCCTGGAAGTAATGTGCTCTTATAATGTCGATTACAATGCTTTCAACGTGCTTCGAGTTTCTTTGTGGTGCAACTTGCCCATTGAGTAGAACATGTTAATGGCGGCGGTAGATTTTGGAACCCCGAAGACCATGTATTTCTCTTTGGGTTGGATGAGGTTTGTCCTACCTATGAGGAATTTTCTGCCATGCTGGGGATAAATCCCATGTCTCGCCCCGACTTAATTTTGTTAAACTCATCCTTTTAATTAGAGATAAATTGGCTTAAACAACGCTTTAATTTAAATCTCTAAGGAAAATAGCATAAGATTTTTTTTCTAAAGGTATGTGTAGATGAAAACATAACTGCCTTTACTTATAACTAATAAGTACTACATAGCTTTACATAACCAAGATCCTTAGTTTAATAATTACACAAAAGAAATCCTGATATTCAAACCATACTAAATATCCGTCACTCCCCCGTTTTAAGGTCCTAACTTGGCAGTGAACTCCAAATTATAAGCATACCTGAAACAAAACATTACAGGAGTGTAAGCTATAAAGGCTTAGTGAATGACCACATACCACACATATAACCAATTTGAATAACCATTTTTATTTTGTTCTAATGCTATAACCCAACAGGAATTGTGAAACTCTCGCAAGCTTGGACCCGCCACAGTCCAATTAACCCACCACAATTATTAGGGACCACCACATCCCTTTATTTGGCCCGAGTACACAAACCTTTAAGTTGGATTAACAGGACCACCAAATCCCGTAGGACCCACCACAGTCCTTAACATTATATAAAGGACTCACTAGTCCATATCATTATGTAAAATCACTTAAAATTTTTAATCATATGCATATGTTTCATAAATGCAACATCACTCCCATAAACACTTTCACACATGTGTTTAACTACACATTTCCATATGAAATTATAAGCATTTATATTTCATAAGGAAGGTAACTCACCTTGTATTTAGTGCTAAGATTAATACCAACTACTTCCTTGGTATGGTAGTATTAGTTGCTTACCCACCTAACAAGTCAATGTCGTTAGTATTTGAATACACCGATTAACATCAAACCCAGTAATACATCACATCATTTGGTCAATCAGAAATAACTAAGGAGGAATTAAATATGACACTTCACATTTATATAACACCCAATTAATTAGGGTTCTAACACAATTTACAGAATTAAATTACGAATTTTCTAGACAAAGTTATGCCCATTTTATTACAGCCTTTTCCAAATTGTTTCTCAAGAAAAACAACAACACAACTTCAACTTCCTGGAATTTTCATAATTTTTGTACAACATAACATTTCATGATATTCCACCCAATATCAGTAAACACATTGAATAATAAAAATTTAATGTTTCATAAGTTTTGGGGCTCATTTTCTATGTCGAGCAAAACGTCAAACACCTAGTATGCGTTCTTGCTCCTTTAGGGCAGATTTTAAACCAAGATTTCAAACTATCACCAAGGGTTCATTCCTTGGTATTTTTACACAATTTTCGGATATATTATACATGTATGAGTTTATTTTACTCTCCAACTTGAATCACTCAATTCCAATAAGTATTCCATGATTTATGCCATTTTTAGCATAACTAGGTCAAAATACAACATTAAGGCATAACTTAACATTTTTAAGCATACATAACCTTGACCTTGAGTATAATTCATGGAAACATATAATAAACATGTTTTAGCAGAAATATACATCATAATCATGAATTTTCTAAATCAAAATGCTTTACGAAAAGATGATGTAAATTTAGGACTTTAAAGTATGCATTTACAATCCTAGCTCTGGTTCTAACATATATTCTTAACCCATCCTTGTTCCAACACAATTCAGCAATATGGGTATCATTAAAATATATATCCAAATCAGGAATAAAAACATGCCAAGTACTGAACTCATCCATGTGACAAACTTTAATAAAGATGTAATTACCTTACGATAATTCCTCGATTTACGGTGAATTTTCAAAGAAATTCTTCCTTAACTTTGTTTTTCTCTCTCCATAAGCATATTTTTTCTCAATCTTGTAATAGGAAATGAAAAGGATGATAAGTTCTGCCTTATGAGGTAAAAAAACGTGTCTATGGGACCACTTTAAGGTGGTATTATGTGATTCTTTGGGGAAGGGGTCCAATAGGACAATTCCGTTAATGACAGATTTGTCCGGCCTCGTAAAATCACCATAACTCACTATTTCGGGCCCCGGTTTACTCTCACTTTGTGTCTATGACTATATAACTTAAACATCTACAACTTTCATGTTTTTGTGTTTTCCCAAAATCATAAAACTAGTACACCTAATTTGGGCTCGAACAGAAGAGTAATTATTTACTCAAAATTTCACAACTTTCACATTTGGCGACCAAACATAGCCACTTTCGCACCAACACTCTAGCTTACTTTTGATAAACATAATGATGCATTTAGAAACATATTTTCATGATGCATTTAACCACATAACCAATTTATAACTTATAACTCATAACTTATACTTAATCGTATAATTAACCTTACTAATCGTGTTTTAGGGCCTTACAATTCTACCCCTCTTATAAAAATTTCGTCCTCGAAATTTAACGCATAAGAAACTTACCAAACAAATGAGGATATTGCTTCTTCATGTTATCCTCCCCTTCCCAGGTGGCATACTCCACATTCTGACTTCTCCACATCACCTTAACTAGTGAAATGGTTTTACTACGTAACGCTTCCTCCTTTCGATCTACAATAGCAATTGGTTCCTCCATGTAGGTTAAGTCATCTTGAAGCTCTATCGATTATGAAATAAACACATGTGAAGGATCGGGCACATACTTACGTAACATGGATATATGAAAAACATCGTGTATCCGAGACAATTCTGGTGGTAATGCCAACTTATAAGCTACAGATCCAACCCGTTTCACTATCTCATAAGGGCCAATGTACCTGGGACTTAACTTTCCCTTCTTCACAAATCTCATAACCCCTCTCCAAGGAGAAACACGTAGGAATACTCTATCACCTTCCACAAATTTCAATTCTTTCCTTCGGTTGTCTGCATAACTTTTTTGTCTACTTTGCGCCACCTTTAAGTGATTATGGATGAGATTGATCTTTTCAGTAGTCTGCTGTACAATTTCTGGCCCAAGAAATTTTCGTTCTCCTACTTCAGTCCAACACACTGGAGTTCTGCATTTTCTCCCATACAAAGCTTCATAAGGAGCCATCTCAATACTCGAATGATAGCTATTGTTATAAGCAAACTCTATTAGTGGCAATTGTTCATCCCAACTTCCCTTGAGCTCCAATACAATAATTCGTATCATATCTTCGAGTGTATGGATCATTCTCTCTGACTGCCCATCAGTCTGAGGATGAAAAGCTGTACTAAATTTCAATTTAGTCCCCAAAGCTTCTTATAAACTAGGCCAAAAGTGAGAAGTAAACTTAGGATCTCGATCAGAAATAATAGAAACAGGTGCACTGTGCAATCTAATAATCTCATCCACATATAATTTGGCATATCTATCCATGGAGTAAGTAGTTTTAACAGGAAGAAAATGTGCAGACTTAGTCAACCTATCAACGAAAACTCAAATAGAATCAAACCCTCGTGATGATTTTGGTAAACCTACAACAAAATCTGTAGTAACATGCTCCCATTTCCACTCAGAGATAGGTAAGGGTTGTAGTAAACCACTTGGCTTCTGATGCTCCACCTTCACCTGTTGGCAAACTAGACATCTAGAAATAAAATCTGCAATGTCGTGTTTCATTCCCGACCACCAATAACATTATTTCAAATCTCTATACAGTTTCATGCTCCCTGGATGCATAGCGTATAAAGAACAGTGGGATTCCTCTAAAATCGTTCTTCTCAAATCAGGCACATTAGGTACACACAAACGGTTCCCATATATAACAATGTCATCATCCTGAATAGAAAATTCATTTGCTTTACCCTTTTTCATATTATCTCTAACTTTCTCAAATTCTGTATCTCCTCCTTGTGCTTGTTTTATCCAGTCTATCAATGTGGGTCTAACATTTAAATGTGCTACTATTCCGTAAGACTCATTCAAAGTTAATTCCACCCCCATTAAAGCTAACTCTCTCAGCAGATCAACTCGAATATAATAAATACAAGATACTATGCCTAGAGATTTTCTACTCAAAGCATCAGTAACAACATTATCTTTACCTAGATGGTGATGTATCGTACAATCATAATCTTTTATAAGTTCCATCCACCTTCTTTGCCTCAAGTTCAAGTTTTTTTGAGTAAGAAAGTATTTTAAGCTTTGATGGTCAGTAAAAATTTCATAACTAACACCATATAAGTAGTGTCTCCAGATCTTTAATGCAAAAACTACTGCAGCTAACTCAAGATCATGAGTAGGGTAGTTGCGCTCATGTATCTTTAACTGTCGAGAAGCAAAAGCAATTACCTTTCCATGCTGCATTAATACACATCCAAGTCCTTGATACGAAGCATCACTATAAATAACTAGACCTTCTGTACCTGTTGGGATAGTCAATACTGGAGCTGATGTCAACTTACCCTTTAAATTTTCAAAGCTTTTATCACAATCACCACTCCACACAAACTTATTCTCCTTTCTGGTAAGCTTAGTCAATGGCAATGCAATAGAGGAAAACCCCGGTATAAACCTCCTGTAATAGCCCGCCAATCCCAAAAAGCTACGTACCTCTGTCACACTAGTTGGTCTTTCCTAATTCATTACTGCTTCTACCTTCTTGGGATCTACACAAATACCATCAGCAGAAATAACATGCCCCAAAAATACTACCTTGTCTAGCCAAAATTCACATTTAGAAAATTTAGCATATAACTGCTTCTCTCGCAAGGTCTGTAAAATAATATGCAGGTGGCATTCATGCTCATCCCTACTATGAGAATATATCAAAATATCATCAATGAAGACAATAAATAAAGAATCCACATATGGGTGAAATATACGGTTCATCAAATCCATGAATACGGCCGGTGCATTTGTTAACCCAAATGGCATGACAAGAAAATCATAATGTCCATACCTGGAACGAAAAGCAGTTTTAGAAATGTCACAATATCTTACTTTCAATTGATGATATCCGGATCTGAGATCGATCTTGGAAAACACTTTGGCACCTTGCAACTGATCGAACAAGTCATCAATGCGGGGTAGTGGGTATTTATTACGGATAGTCACCTTATTCAATTGACGATAATCGATTCACAGCCTCATGGTTCCATCTTTCTTCTTCACAAACAATATTGGGGCTCCCCACGGTGATACACTAGGCCTTATAAAACCACGATCTTACAAATCTTGCAATTGTATTTTTAGCTCCTTTAATTCTGCAGGTGACATGCGATATGGTGCAATAGATATCGATGCGGTTCCTGGTACCAACTCAATCGAAAATTCCACCTCACGGTCTGGTGCTAACCCTGGGAGTTCTTCTGGGAAGACATCTGCAAACTCATTAACATTTGGTATATCTGATAGTTTTCCAGCCTCTTATCGTGCCTCCACCACATGAGCAAGATAACCCTCACATCCTTTCTTTAGAAGTTCATAACATTTTGTAGCAGAAATCAAACATGTTGGAGTGATACTTCGTTCCCCGATAAATTTAAATTCAGGTTCACCCGATAATCGAAACACTACCTCCTTTTTAAAGCAATCTAAACATACATGATATGAGGCTAACCAATCCATACCCAGTATCACATCAAAGTCACGCATATCGAGAGGTAATAAGTCAACTAGTAATTCTTTTTCACCCACTCGTACCACACACTCCCTATATACCCTCTCAATAAAAACCAACCCCCCAACTGGAGTAACAATAGCTAAACCAGAATCTAATGATGATAATGGTTTATTAAGATGCAACAGATAAATCAAAGACACAATAGAATGTGTAGAACCAGGATCTATCAACACATAAGCATCTTTATCACCAATAGGAAGTGTACCTGTCACTACGTTAGGCATAGCTTGTGAATATTGTTGCGTCAGTGCAAACACTCTGCCTTGGCCTTGGTTTTGAGACATGCCTCCTCTACCTCCCCTGTGTACTTTCAGTGTAGAAATCCTATCTCCTACTGTCACACTCCCAACTGAAGTTGTAGCTCCCATCGCTGGACAATTCTTTCGTAAGTGCCCCGGTTGATGACAATGGAAACATAAAGGTGTCGTCTCAGCTATTGTACACTCTCGAGACATGTTCCCTTGACCACCACATCTATAACAAAATATGGCCCTCGATCCCATCACAGATGCATTTTCTGACCGATTCATCCCAGTCCTTCCACCTCGAGCTTGAAATCTTCCACGTGCATTTCTATTATTTTTAAATTCTTGTCTCTTAGGCACTCCTCGTGCTACACTCTGAGTTAAGGTTCTCACCTCCCATCCATATGATCTTATACTATCATGTCTATATTTCTTCGAGTGTTCAACTTGCATTTCTCTTATTGACTTTTCTGACACCATGGCCTTATACACCAAGTCCACATAATCCGATATCTTCATATTAGCAACCATGCTTTTTATATCTACACTCAGCCCGGTTTGAAATCGATAACATTTACTTTCTTCCATCCTCACCAAGTCAGGTGCAAATCTAGATAAGGATAAAAATAAAGCTTCATACTCTGCCACTGTTCGATTCCCCTGTTTCAACGTGATAAATTCTTCCTCTTTCTCCTTCCTATAAAGCCTTGGGAAATATTTTTCAAAGAACCCTTTCACAAACCTCTCCCATGTAATTCGTGGAGGATTTATTGGCACCACTCCCCCCATTGTAGTGAGTAACCTTTCTGTTGCATCCCACCATAACTTTGCATCAGCCTCTAACCTAAAGGTTGCTAATAAAACATTTTGTTCATCTCGCACTTCCATTACCTTGAATATTGTTTCCATCTTTCTAACCCACCCCTCTGCCACTAACGGATCCGTAGTCCCAGTAAATGCAGGCGGATTTAACTTCATGAATCTCTCATGTAATTTGTCCCTATCCCCACCATGTTCTCCACCTCTTTCTTGTTCCATAAGTTGTGCCACAGCACATAATATTCTTCATACGTCATCAATAGGTTGTTGTTGCACCTCTGGTTCCTCCACTTGAATATGTTTATGTCCTTGCTGACTATTAGGAACATAAGATGCCTCACCCTCCGCTCCATCATGTGGCTCATGTGGATCCATCATTCACTGCAATATAATTCACTTCAACAAAATACAATAGCAGCAATTTAATATTAACATTGTTAGTCAAAATACAGGTACATAACAAACTCACTTTCTAGTGTCCACTGTCAATCTAGACCCTCACACCCTATCCAGAACCTAATAACCACGCTCTGATAACAAGTTGTCGCGCCCCGACTTAATTTTGTTAAACTCATCCTCTTAATTAGAGATAAATTGGCTTAAACAACGCTTTAATTTAAATCTCTAAGGAAAATAGCATAAATTTTTTTTTCTAAAGGTATGTGTAGATGAAAACATAACTGCCTTTACTTATAACTAATAAGTACTACATAGCTTTACATAACCAAGATCCTTAGTTTAATAATTACACAAAAGAAATCATGATATTCAAACCATACTAAATATCCGTCACTCCCCCGTTTTAAGGTCCTAACTTGGCAGTGAACTCCAGATTATAAGCATACCTGAAACAAAACATTACAGGAGTGTAAGCTATAAAGGCTTAGTGAATGACCACATACCACACATATAACCAATTTGAATAACCATTTTTATTTTGTTCTAATGCTATAATCCAACAGGAATTGTGAAACTCTCGCAAGCCTGGACGCGCCACAGTCCAATTAACCCACCACAGTTATTAGGGACCACCACATCCCTTTATTAGGCCCGAGTACACAAACCTTTAAGTTGGATTAACATGACCAACACATCCCGTAGGACCCACCAAAGTCCTTAACATTAGATAAAGGACTCACTAGTCCATATCATTATGTAAAATCACTTAACATTTTTAATCATATGCATATGTTTCATAAATACAACATCACTCCCATAAACACTTTCACACATGTGTTTAACTACACATTTCCATATGAAATTATAAGAATTTATATTTCATAAGGAAGGTCACTTACCTTGGATTTAGTGCTACGATTAATACCAACTACTTCCTTGGTATGGTAGTATTAGTTGCTTCCCCACCTAACAAGTCAATGTCGTTAGTATTTGAATACACCGATCAACATCAAACCCAGTAATACATCACATCATTTGGTCAATCAGAAATAACTAAGGAGGAATTAAATATGACACTTCACTTTTATATAACACCCAATTAATTAGGGTTCTAACACAATTTACAGAATTAAATTATGAATTTTCTAGACAATGTTATGCCCATTTTATTACAGCCTTTACCAAATTGTTTCTCAAGAAAAACAACAACACAACTTCAACTTCCTGGAATTCTCATAATTTTTGTACATCATAACTTTTCATGATATTCCACCCAATATCAGTAAACACATTGAATAATACAAATTTAATGTTTCATAATTTTTAGGGCTCATTTTCTATGTCGAGCAAAACGTCAAACACCTGGTATGCGCTCTTGCTCCTTTAGGGCAGATTTTAAACCAAGACTTCAAACTATCACCAAGGGTTCATTCCTTGGTATTTTTACACAATTTTCGGATATATTATACATGTATGGGTGTATTTTACTCTCAAACTTGAATCACTCAATTCCAATAAGTATTCCATGATTTATGCCATTTTTAGCATAACTAGGTCAAAATACAACATTAAGGCATAACTTAACATTTTTAAGCATACATGACCTTGACCTTGACCTTGACCTTGAGTATAATTCATGTAAACATATAATAAACATGTTTTATCAGAAATATACATCATAATTATGAATTTTCTAAATCAAAATGCTTTACGAAAAGATGATGTAAATTTAGGACTTTAAAGTATGCATTTACAATCTTAGCTCTGGTTCTAACATATGTTCTTAACCCATCCTTGTTCCAACACAATTCAGCAATATGGGTATCATTAAAATATATATCCAAATCAGGAATAAAAACATGCCAAGTATAGATCTCATCCATGTGACAAAGTTTAATAAAGATGTAATTACCTTTCGAGAATTCCTCGATTTATGGTGAATTTTCAAAGAAATTCTTCCTTAACTTTGTTTTTCTCTCTCCATAAGCATATTTTTTCTCAATCTTGTAATAGGAAATGAAAAAGATGATAAGTTCTGCCTTATGAGCTAAAAAACGTGGCTATGGGACCACTTTAAGGTGGTATTATGCGATTCGTTGTGGAAGGGGTCCAATAGGACAATTCCGTTAATGACAGATTTGTCCGGCCTCGTAAAATCACCATAACTCACTATTTCGGGCCCCGATTTACTCTCACTTTGTGTCTATGAGTATATAACTTAAACATATACAACTTTCATGTTTTTGTGTTTTCCCAAAATCATAAAACTAGTACACCTAATTTGGGCTCGAACAGAAGAGTAATTATTTACTTAAAATTTCATAACTTTCACATTTGGCGACCAAACATCGCCACTTTCTCACCAACACTCTAGCTTACTTTTTATAAACATAATGATGCATTTAGAAACATATTTTCATGATTAATTTAACCACATAACCAATTTATAACTTATAACTCATAACTTATACTTAATCGTATAATTAACCTTACTAATCGTGTTTTAGGGCCTTACACCCAGTGTTGCCGCGACTCTGCCTGAGTTTTCTCGGTATCCTAGGGATTTTTTCTTCATATTTCGTCATCGGCGACTCGATCACTGGTTGCTAGAGGAATTATCTCTCTTTCGATGGTAAAATCTGTGCATTTGCAGGAGGTTGGCGATGCTTGATATGTCGGAGCCATTGTTCTGGGCTTGGTTTCAAAATTGTTGTTGGTGATTGGGGAACTGCTAGTGGACCCACAACTTGCAACCATTACTTCATGAATGAAATACCATCGCAATCTTGTGGTAGTGATACTGGCGGAGACTTTAAACGGCCTGGATACTTGGCGAGAAGGTCGTTCTGACTTTATGAGGGGTAGCCCCATGATGTTGTTCATGTGGTTGTCTGAAAGACTTCACCTGGTTACTCCTCCGGAATACCCTTTGTCAGTTGTACCCAAGTTCTTCTTGCATTATTTCATCAGCATTGGTTTGGATATTGAGAGCTGGGAGAACTGGTTTGTTGAGCATAGGGCTCTAAATCTGTACTAGTCAGTGCCTTGGTGGGGACAGTTACTGCCTATTCTGGAGCTAGGAGAATATCCGTACGTTTGGTTGGTTAGTCTCAGACAGTCCTCTTTCTATTTCCCTCGGCGGCTTCTGTGCCAATTTGGCTGGGTTCAGATCATGCCACCTTGGACACTAGACTTCTTTTTGGTAGAAGATTTGACTGAGCGTCTGCGCATGCAGCTTGGCTCTTTATGGGAGAGTCGGTGTCCGTTGACCCATCCCTCTCCGTATTTTGGGAGAGTTTGGCACGTCCCTAGGGATTATATGAAGTGGTTGTGGATGACAGTAGTCAACAAGATGTTTGTAGTGGAGAGTGGACAAAGGTGGCTTGTTTTATTTAATACCATGGAATGAGGCATTATGGTTTTTCTGAAGCTGGTTCGAGCTTATCGGTCTATGGAGCATCTGCGGCATTCTATTCAGGCATGGGAAGGTTGGGAACCCCGAGATGTTGATGATGATGATGGAGCGGTCTCCTCTGGTAGATGTGGGTAGGACTCTTTGAGAGTTTGTTTTGTAATGGGGAATAAATGTGGGGATTTATTTATCTTTTCAGGAAGGTAGGGGAAGGGAGTTATCCGTTCCTTTTCTCATGTAATCTATATCGTAATTTCTTATTAGTGAAATAAACAAGTTTTTGATCATCCAGTTGTGCCTTTTGATGTGTTTCATATTTTTTAATTATCTATACCGACCACTAAGGAAAACATAATCATTATGTTCAAGTATATGTTAGAATGAACTGTCGTTCTCGGAGATAAAAAAAAGAATAGTTTTTTGTGAAAAAGAAAGGGTCGTGCTCATGTAAGATGTATGAGCTGCCTACGTACCTCTAGGGTTTTGAAAAAAATTTAATATATTTGAAAATGGTTTTTGCAGAGGATCAGGCCCATGTAGTTTTGGGTTGAGGTAAATGAAGAGATTTTTTCTTTAATAGAAGAGAGATAAGAAGAGTCTTAGCGTACTGAGATTTTGGACTAGGGGTAGAACTTCTTAAGATGATCTAGGTTGACTGAATGAGCCATCTATTCCCCATCAAAGTCGGTGAGCATGTCAGCACCGCCGGACAAGATCTTCTTCACAATGTAGGGGTCGCTCCAATTGGGCTTGAATTTTCCTTTGGGGTCCCAGATGGGCTCTACTATTTCTTTGAGGGCTAAATCCCCCTCTCAGACACCGCGGTCCTTTAATCTCTTGTTGAATGAACGTGTTATTCGGGGATGGTAACCTTGTATGTGGTATAAATATTTCAATCTCTTTTCATCTAGGAGGTTCAGCTCGTCAAGACGACTTTGGCACCAGTCATCTTCGCTGATTTTGCTTTCAAGCATGACGCGCAACGAGGGTATTTCAAGATCCATGGGTAGGACTGCTTCCATGTCGTAGACTAGAGAGTAAGGGGTATCCCCAGTAGAGGTTTAAATTGAGGTTCGGTAGCCCAAGAGGGCGTATGGGATCCAATCGGACCAGTCTCAATAGCTTTTGATCATGTTGCTAATAATGGCGTTAAGGTTCTTATTAGAGGCTTCGACTGCACCATTTGTCTGAGGTCGGTAGGGAGAAGATTTGTGTTTCTGAATCCCATATTCATTGACCACTTCTGTGACTTTTGCCTCGAAATACAATTCGTTATCTGACACTAACTCGTGCGGGACCCCATATCGGCAAATGATGTTTTTCTTGATGAATTTGGCCACTTTCTTGGCATTCAGGACTGCGTATAACTCAGCTTCAACCCACTTGGTGAAGTAATCAATGAAAACTAGGATGACCTCATGCCCATTAGAAGCCTTTGGTGTAACCTTCCCTATGATATCGATGCCCCAGGTGGAGAATGGCCAGGGAGAGGTCATGTTGTATAATTCTCGTAGAGGCAGATGCTGAAGGTTGGAGAACTGCTGGCATTTGAGGCATCTCCGGACATAGGCGATGCAATCCTGGGTCATGGTGGTCCAGTATTAGCCTTTTTGAATGATCTTTTTATCCATCATGTGACCGTTCATGTGGGGTCGGCATTCCCCACTGTAGATTTTCTGCATTACCTCTTCAATATCAGCCCCTGCGATACAGTGCAGATGAGTTCCATTGAAGTTCCTTTTGAGCAGTACTTTGTGACAGATGATGTACTGGGTGGCCAGTCTTCAGAGGGTTACTCGGTCTTTCTTATTGGAACCCTCGGGATACCTGCCATGCTTGAGGAGGCGCCATATATCATAGTACCAACAATTAGATAGCTCGGGATCTTCTGTAGTGACGAGCTCAATGTAGTAGCAGTGGGTTGGTTTGTCCTACTTTTAAACCTTGAAGGGGGTTATTGTTATTCCTTAGGGCATGTCGACCATGGAGTCCAAGGTAGCAAGGGCATCGTCTAGGTTATTTTTTTCTCGAGATAGGTAATGGAAGGTGATATCTTAGAATTAGGAGGCTAACTCTTCTAAGTGGGCATGGAAGGGTTGGAGCTTCTCGTCCTTGAACCTCCATTTTCTGAGCACTTAACCAATGATGAGGGAAAAATCCCCATAGACATCTAAGCATTAAATACCTTTCTTGAGAGCAACCTTAAGGCCTACCGTACATGCCTCGTATTCAGTCATGTTATTGGTACAATAGAAATCTATTTTGATAACGATGGGAATGTGGGAGTCATCTGGGGCAATCAGAAGTATCCCAATGCCATATCCCCTTTTATTGGCAGCGCTGTCAAAGAACATTTACCACCGGATATTGTCCTGGGCAGTGCAGAGGGAATTCAAAGATCCAGACATTTCCTTCATCCATGGGGTAATCAGCGAGGTAGTCAGAGATGGCTCTTCCATTCATGGTTTTATGCATGACGTACATGATATCAAACTCAGCTAGGAGCATTAACCATCGGGCCATTCGGTTGGATAAGGCAAGTCTCTCGAGAAGGTATTTGATGGGGTTCATTCGGGATACAAGTTTGATGGGGAAGGCGAGCCTGTTGTGCCGTAACTTTTGGGTGACCCAAACAAGCATGACACATGCCTTTTCCAAATTAGTGTAGTTGACCTCGCACCCGACCATTTTATGACTGGCATAGGTTATGGTTAGGAAAAGGAATAGGAGAAAAGGGAGGCTAGGCGGTGGTGGAATGAGTATCGAAGGTTGAGTCAGGTATTGTTTGATTCAATCGAAATCTTCTTGGCAAGCCTCGTTCCAAACCTTAGTTGAATCCTTTCGGGGGAGTTTGAAAATAGGTTCGTAGATGGAAGTTAACTAGCTGATGAACTGCCTGATGTATTATAATTTTCCAAGGAAACCTCAGACTTCTTTCTCTATTCAGGGAGGTGGAATCTCAAGTATGGCTTTAATCACTACACCAAATCCTGCGAATGGTCACACTCAGTGGGTCACGGACCAAGTCCGCGACCAGCTGGTCGCGGACTTTGGCCGTGACCCACTCAATATTTGGCGTGACCAATTTTATTACCACATTAAATTATCCATGCTCTGTAAATGGTCACGGACTAAATCTATGACCATAATGGGTCACGGACTTGGGCCGTGACCAGATCGTGACCAGCTTGGCGCCAAAATTCCCTCCAAACTGGTCACGGATCGGTCATGGACTTGGACTGTGACCAGGTCGTGACCAATTTGGCACCAAAATTCCCTCCAAACTGGTCGCGGATGGGTCACGAACTTGGGCCGTGACCAAAGGCGCGACGAAGCATAAAACACACACATTAAGAGTCACGACTTAGGGTCGTGACCATTTGTTGGTATGGGTCACGGCTATAGGCCGTGACCATACATCATTCAAACACCAAGGATGTTGGAAAGGGGTCACGCATTATGGGTCACGGCCCTAAGTCCGTGACCATTTGTCGTGACCCCTCTCGGCCATGACCATTTGTTGGTCACGGACTTGGGCCGCGACCCACGAAAATGGTCACGCCAGAAATGGTCACGGCCCAAGTCTGTGACCCACAGCTTTGGTCAGGGATTTTGGCCGTGACCAATCGCCAGTTTTGGTGTAGTGAATCTTGGCGGGATCTGCTTCTATCTCTTTATCACTAACCATGAATCCTAAGAGTTTTCCCTTTGTAACGTCGAAGATACATTTTTGCGGATTGAGTCTCATCTGATACTGTCACAGTCGTTCGAAGAACTTTCGAAGAGCGGGAACACGACATTCTCTAGTTTTGGATTTAATAATCATATCATCCACATAGACCTCAACTTCTTTATGAGTTAGATCGTGCAGGATGGTTGTGGAAGACCTCTGGTAGGTAGCCCCAGCATTTTTGAGACCAAATGACATGACAGTGTAGCAAAAGGTTCCCCATGGGGTGATGAATGCGGTTTTTTCTTGGTGATTTGGGTGCATTTTGATTTGGTTGTATCCGGAAAAATCGTCGACAAATGACTTAAAAGCATGACTGGCTGTGTTGTCCACGATCATGTCGATATTGGGTAGCGAATAATCATCCTTTGGAGAGGCTTTTTTTAAGTCCCGGTAGTTTACACACATCCGAACCTTCCCTCTTGATTTCAACACAGACACTATGTTAGCCAACCATGTGGGATATTCGATCACATGAATGAAGCCTACGTTCAACTATTTGACCACTTCTTCTTTGATTTTGAGCGACAATTCGGTGCGGAGTTTTCTCAAATTTTGTTTGACCGGCTTGTAATCTGGAAGAGTGGGGATCTCATTGTGACACCCCGCCTAATAAAATATCGGGTGATCAGTCCTATACCAAATTAAAATAGGAATCCCAGTTGGTTCATCCTTAGCATCACTGTCGAAAACTTTTTAAAACTTACTAACCACCTAGTATTCCAAAAACTGGTGCCAAATTTTAAATTTTTAATTAAACAAAATAGTACATACGGAATTAAATACAAACCATTCACACAACTGAATTTAAATCAACTAAATAATTATTTAAACAATTTGTCGAATAAACCATCGACCACCAAAGTGAAAATAATCCAATACAAACATCAACACCTGAATAAATACATCTGAAAACTGTACTGAGAAGTCTGGGCGACAAGCCCTAAATAAAACTGAAACTGATAAATAATTCCTACTCTACGAATGAATGAACGATGCGTTTAATCCAACTCCTGATAGCATCCACATATGCCGCAGCTCCGTGTCCCTGGAATAGAATATCAATTTTGGCGTCCCTGTGGCTGGACACCTAAAAGGTTTTGAAAATAGTTTTATAGCAAGGGTTAGAACCCAAAACATTTTCAAAATATTTAGCAAGTGAATTAACTGCAGTAATTTAAAATGCATGAATGCGCTTCATATATAAGTTAGTGTCTCACTCCCTTGTGGACATTCTCACCCCTCCACTAATGTGTACACCTAACGGTTACCTTAACCCCCACCTAGTTGTACTACCCCGTCCAACTAGTCTTGGCATAACCTCCAATTGCCATACTACTCTAACTCGAGTATAATTATTCAAGAATTATAAGTTGTTTCACCAATTAACTCAATTAATTCCTTCTTAAATAATATCATATAACTGTGACACAAGTTATATAAAGTAAGTACATCACACACTGTATTATTAACCGCATATAATATTTAATACCATCATATACATACCTTTACTAAAACATCCACACATATATCATACGTATGTCCATCCTTCCGAGTATACCATCAATGAATGATTCCCTCTAAAGTGCCATCTCACTAGGTGTGCTCACATAACCAAGTTACCCAGGTGGGGATCGCTCACCAACCTGGCCCAAAGCATAAACGAAGTGGAGGCGGTCATATTCCTTCCCTAAAAGTGAGATAAACCCATCACCCATATACCGAACGCTATGACCTAGGGATATACTCACCCTACTCCTCAAGCTAGGGGATTCACCCACATCGCGCAACCTCCCTTGATAGCACTAGAGTATAATTAAATAAATATCTAATCACTCATATTTAATAGCACACACAATATATACATACATATATATATATATATATATATATACACACTATCACTACACCGTATATATATATAAAATAAACCCTGGCTTCACCGTGTACTCACAACCCGTAACACTAGCCTAAAATTTCCTGAGTCTCTCGCCTGACTCAACTAAATAAATTTTCTCACTTATTAAATTATCATTGTCCCGATTCTGTGGTCCAACTCTAATTTATTTAATTCAGACATTAATTAATATGATATTTTTCCCGAGTCTATAGCCCGACTCTAATATAAATACTTTACACATTAATTTATATAATAATTGCCCGAGTCTATGATTCGACTCTAGTTTAATTAATTTACACATTAATTAATTTATTACCTTCCCGAGTCTACAGTCTGACTCTAATTTAATTAATTACATATTAATTCATTTAATACTTTCCCGAGTCTATAGTTCGACTCTAATTTAATTAATTACACATTAATTAATTTAATACTTTCCCGAGTCTATGGTCCGATTCTAATTTAATTAATTACACATTAATTAATTTAATACTTTCCCGAGTCTACAGTCCGACTCTAATTTAATTAATTAACACATAAATTAATCTAATACTTGTTGTCGCCCAACCATTATACCCAGACTCGCTCATTTGGCTCGTAACTTAATATTTCCTGAGTCTATGTTCCGACTCTAAATTAATTTACTCTCCCAATGATTAGTTTAATACTTTAAAATCAAGTTCTCATACTTAATCAAATTTTAGGTAAACACTACCTACCTTCTCTACTAATCACACTCAAGTAGATTTTTTATATATTCTAGCTGTCCACTTATGTTCCAGCCACTCTTACCCATATGTAGTTTATACAATTTTAGTTATGCACTAATAGTTCTCACCACTATTACGCCTGAGTAAATATTGAAAACAATAATGAGGTATACCCCACCTAATCTTACTCCTATCACACATAAGTAGGTTATTCAGACGGTATATCTTTCACACACACATATACCTAGTATAGCATATCCTAGTATCTGTACTATTTCACACATTAAGGACAAATGATTCGGAATGTCTCCTCGAACCTTGATCGGAATGTCTCCTCGAGTAATGTTCGGAATGTCTCCTTGAACCTTGCTCGGAATGTCTCCTCGAGTAATGTTCGGAATGTCTCCTCGAACCTTGCTCGAAATGTCTCCTCGAACCTTACCAATCCTATCACAAGAAAACACACAATAGTCATTCACAACCCAAGTAATCCTATAAAATAGTAGGTATTTACATAACCCAATTATTCATACTTGTACATAATATATTTCTCTCTAATATTCACCGTACTTGTTTCCTTTACGAATTTATTTCACTTTCGTATTAATTCAAGTATTCACACAACTCTAAGGGTCCTAGTTACCCCTTGTTATATCAATTCAGTAGTTACCCTTGTTAACCCACTGACCTAACAAATTTAAGCTCGCTTACGCTTTTCTGTAATTATATTCTTATCATCTCGAATTAGAGTACGTCACAATCAAGCCTATGAATCTCCACTTTAACTCTCTCACAAAATTAAAGTCCAACACTCAATCATAGACCTACTGCCGTATCATTATTCCATCAATATATTTCATCAAGGTCCCAAACACTTCCCCGATAAAATGACATTTGAGTCTTAAAAAAAATCAAAATTCTAGCAGATTACTATGTTAACAGATCAAACACCCCGTAGTAAAATGTCGTTACTCCCTCTACAAAACTCCGATTGACCTGATTCCAAGTTCATTGGATATCTAAGAGAAATACCTTTACAGGAATGTATGTTTAACACTCTAATTCGAAGTAAAACTCAAATGGCATACATTTAAAGTTGTGTCAAAAATTCTGGCAGATTCACATCTTGTGTTCATCAATTAAACCCTAAGTCATTCAAGATTCATGTTCTTCAACCAAGAACTCATAAAGATTCCATGTTAATCATCAAATATATTCAAATTTAATTTTATCTTTACTTAGGGATTCTTTCTACATGCAATCCTACCCAAACATGTGATCAATTCAAACATTTAATTCAAGGTTTTCAATAGAATCAACCAATTCTTAAAACTCCCTACATATGGGTATTATAACTTGAATTTGATTTGCAATAAACACTTGCCTTATGTCTAGTAGGTCTGATTTCATGATTGTGGTTTGTGATTGATGATCTTTCTCCTTCAATCTTTCTTCCCAATGAGTTTATGGTGAAAGTCTCCTTTGAATCCTTCCCACTTCTTCCTTTTTGCCTTGGAATTGTTTCTCTCTTCTCTCTAATGGCTATAGTGTTTTTTATTCTCCCTAACCCTAGCCTCCAACTCTTATAATCTGACTTAGAGTTCTAAAACTCGTGGGTCTCCTCACCCTAAAATGTAAAAATGCCCGAATGCCCTCGTTTGGGCCCGGTTTAGCCCAAAAATGCCCTAAGACTCAATTCCTATCCCCAGGTACACTTTTCTAACTATCTAGATCCATCCAGACTCAACCGCACACTCAGAATTGTCATTCGAAAAACTTTTTGACATTTCCAAATTTCAACCTCATGATGCGACACACATTTAATTCAGACAATTAAACTTGAAAGTCGCCAAAATAAATAATTCTTTCCACCCAAATAATTTCTCCAAATCATAAATTTAAGTTTCTCCAATTTAATTACTTTTATAACTCCTAAAATAATTAAATATTAAATACTCAAAATTACGGGGTCTTACACTCATGTTGAGCAATTTCAGGATCAATGCTAGGCATATCATCATAGGACCATGCGAAGATATCCATAAATTCCTTTAGCAATTCTTCGAGTTGTGCACGCTCATGCTTGGTAAGGGTAGCTCATATCCTAATCTCGCGTTGTTGGCTACTAGAACCGAGGTTAACAACAACAGTCTCTTCTTCATTAACTTGAATGCGGTTATGTTGTTTATTATTAAATTTATTTAGATCAGTTAAGAATTGTTCATTTGCAAAATCATCATCATCAAAAGTTTTATTACAATCTAAGAAGTTAATGTAAGTCACGGGAAGATACTCAAAATCTTCATTTATTTCATTGATAGGAAAAACAGCATTGAGAACCTCATTAAAGGAGGTCTCGATTACATCTGAGCAAGGATAGATAACAGAAGAAGAAATGGGTTAAACATTGGGATTAAGGGGGATTTGAAAAGGTAGAACTAGCGCAATATGCCAATTGAAGGTGTATCAGCATCTTTAATCACGTGGGATGAATCCAGTGATGTAGTGCCTGAGTGAACCATGCAGAGTGTCATCCCCAGTGTCTGTAAATTGAATGAATCCTGAAAGTCACCTTCCTCAGAATCTTCGATATCTTTGATGAGAGGTTGTACATGGTATTGGGAACTTTCGACCCATGGGTAGCTGTCTTGGAAAAAGATCTCCATTCCAGGCTTCATCTTCTTGTCTGTATGGTCATACCATGGTTCCGAAAAGCCGTAAAAGGGGAATTATTCACCCTCTTTGATGAATCGTCCATTCAAGGAGTCACCCGGGATAGTCTGGATACAGTCTAATCTTCTCTTTGGTCGAGACTGGTGGATCATTCTGATCTCTTTTTCTGATGGTTGATACCCCAAACCACAAGAAGGGAAAGCTTTCTTCACTTCAATGGGATCAAGTATCCCTTGTTGTCTTTGTCCTAGCCCCAGTCAGGGCATGAAGTGCATGTTTCTAAACATCTGAATCACGTTGACGTTTCCATGAGGGTCCTATTCTGGACAAACCCTTTCTCTGAAATCGTCCCCTGCTGGGAGTAGGGGTGGCTCATCTGGGAATCCTGATAGGAGCATATCATTTGACCCATGTTGTATCTCAAGAATTGGATTGCTGGCACTTGAACCCTCGATATTATCATTACTGCCCAAGATGGTGATGACTCGTCCATCGGTGAAGAACTTAAATTTCTGATGGAGCGAGGAAGATACCCTTGATATTATGGAGACAAGGTCGTTCGAGCCAACAAGTTGAAATAAGTTGGGATATCAATAACTTGGAATTCAATGACGAGGTTTATAGGGCTAGCCCTTATTACAAGTTGTATGGATCCCACCACCTACCGACGGGTATTATAGTAGGCATGAACAGCAGTGGAGGTTGGAGCGAGGTCACTTTCTTTCGGGTCTAAACATCTGAAGGTTCTTAGTGGGCAAGGTGGATGCATTATCAGCAAGAGAGAGTGGTATGATTTTCCCCATAACTTCGATGGAGATATTGAGTGCATGATTGTGGTTTGGCCGAACTCTGGGAATTTCTTCTTCAGAAAAGCATAGTATTCGGGTAGAGGTCAAGGATCTGGCCAAATTTACCGCTTCTTTGGGTGTAGTAGAAAGAGGAACTGTGGGTCGAGTGAGCAATTTGATAAAAGCATTTATGTGCAGTTGAGAATACATAAAGAGCCCCCATAGAGTGATGTTAGCTTGAGTTTTCTTTAGTTTGACTGAGGATATTGCTTTCGTGGATGGTCATTTCTGGCATAGGAAGGTTTTCAACGCCCTTTCCTTTATCATTGGCTGGTAGTGAGCTCGGGATCTGGTAATGCCTCCCTGATCTGGTCATGTGATTTATTGAATAAGGGAAGAACATGAATCCCATTTCCTCGTCGATCTTAGGTTGTTCTTCCACCTTATTTATTTCTCTGAGGAGTTCTTCAAATGATATCATCCCACACATGTCGGCTACCAGGCCAGTTTTCTCTGAGCTTGCTTTTCATTCGAATCTTCAAACTCTTCCCCCCATCCAATGGCAACAATTCTATCTTTACATGTAAGGTCAATGCATTCCACAACTTTGACAGCTTCTTCATACAGGTCTTCCCATTCTGTGGGGATATATAAGGGTGAAGGGACCAGGCGCCCTTGTAATTTTAGAGTATTAAGCAACTCGGTTATACTGCAGATATCGTTGGTTTGCCTGAATAATTCTTCCATAATTTGGACGAAATCATTTAGGATGACTTCATCGATCGATACTACACAACGGTCTGATTCTCGGGCCCATTTTCTTACTTCCAAGAATAGCGTGTTGAACCTCTGGCAATCAATCATCATCTGTGAGGGAAATTTCATCTCGAACTCTAGGAGTTAGTTTAACACTTTCGATAATTCCATACCTCTATTTTGATAACGGGTACGGACAGCGATGCATGCTCTCGTAAGGAGTGACAGCCCCTGATCAGCGAGGCTAGTGGGGTGTAGGAGGAAATATGGGCAGGTTTAGAGAGGTTTAGGAGAGTTTATGGGTGTGATTTTTGTTGAGGAATAAAATTCTGGGTTTTCTTCTAAGAAGATGGCATTGGCATGATTTGGGAGTGGGTTGTGAGTAGTGTTTGGCTTAGGATTAGCTGGTGGGGAGATGGTACTCTGGTCAACTAGACCTTGGATTACATTTCGAAGGTGAAAGCATTGGTCGGTGGTATGACCAGCAGTTTGGTGAAAGGATCAATGAGCATCTGCCTTGGAGTTTCTTGGGAGTGGATTTAGAAAAGGACGGGGATCCAAGGGTTTGATAAGGTTTCGGCTCAATAAGGCTTGATAAACTTTGGAGAGGGGAGCATGGAGCTCGGTGTATTTTTTTGAACTGGGATAGGGTGACTTTCTAGTGCCCACGATGTGGTCAGTTGAGAGATGTAGTTGATGGTTGAGACTGCAGCATTGGCGGGTTTATCATATTTTTTGGGGGTGAACTGTCCGGACACCTCATTTGGTTCAATATCTGTTTTATCCAGACCTTCCTCGATTTCTACTATTTCTTCTCTGAGAGCTCGAATGTGAGGATAGTATTGTCCACCCATGGTCACTCGGACATGGGACAAGATGTTCTTCTTCACTATGTTGACTTGTTCTTCCTTGGATGGCCGATTGGTCATGGTAAATGCTTTTTCCCTCCATCGGGCTATAAAGTTACTGACTGATTCCCCAGAGTTCTGTTTGAGCAACTCTAAATCATGACGGGTGACTTTAAGCTCTTCGTTGTATTTGTACTATGACATGAATTCTCGAGCCACATCCTCCCAACTATGGATTCTGGACTCTTCGAGAGACAAAAATAATCAAAGGGCACTATCCTTCAAAGTTTGCTAAAACATTTGGGCCATAACTTCTTCAGAAGCCCCTAGTAGAGTCACGGAATAGTGATAACTACGGAGATGAACAATCGGGGGTCTAGTTCCTTCAAATTTCTTGATATTTGGCATCTTGAACTTCTCATGTAACTCGCTTTAGGATAAGGAGACATGTGGGTGTAGTCCGTGTAATTCCCAGAGATTCTGACTTGATTTAACTTCTTAGTGAGCATCTTGAGGTCTTATTTGACCTTGTTCAACTCCTCCTCTTTCGGATCAATGATCATAGGCAAGTTGGCCCCATACTGGGCAAGGTTTGGCATCGAAAGTTGGGCAAGCAGCGGCCCATTAACAGGAGGGGCACATGGAGCATGCTGATACTCGTCGGGAACCCAGATAGGCTCGGGTGGACCCATAGTGGGAGGGAATAGGGCCTCGATCTCTTGAGGAACGGGAACCTAGTTTTGTTGCATCTCTCAGACCTCAATTTGGAGGTTGTCAATCTTAAACGTAAGCTGAGCTAGGACTGCCGTCATATCCGACTGCACAACGGGTGCTTGGTATGTGTTCTCCATGGAAAGTGGATGGATACTGGACTCGAAAGAAGTAACAGGGGAACGGACAGAACTCCGGGGTGATTTGACTGAAGACCGAAGCCAATAAGGAGCCAGGCCAAGGGCGTGCGATCGACCTGAGAAGGCGCAAAATGGGATTTATTTTGGGGAAAAAGGATGAAAATATTTTTGACATTTTTTTTAGATTAAAAGACAAAATATTTTTGGCTTTTTGATAAAGAAAAGGAGAAATGTTTTTGTATTTTTGATAAGGAAAAGAGAAATGTTTTTGGATTTTTTTTGGGAGACGGTCTCAGCATGATTATTATGATTATTATGTTCTCACTTGTATTAAATTCTCCTAAATGTAAAATAAAATGCCGGACAGGACCCGAGCCTAGAAAAATTGGGTTTGTAATATATGCAAAGTTATGGCTGGACTTGTGACTAGGCTCACGGATAGGAAATGCGCAAAAATTTGGGCGGAAGGCCAACCCATAATTTCGGTAGAGTTTCGGGTTGAAACCGTCAATCTAATATGTGTGTCCTAGGCTTGACACCTATATGCGGGTATGTAATTGGTTGGGTGAATCGGAAAGGGTTCCCCCTTTGAAGTGACTTCCATGATATACGCCTTGCTTTTGAGGGAAATCGGTACATGTGGACAAGCTATTTGATATACCTGAGTGTACATGAACTGCCTCACCATATACCTTATGGGGACGATATGTGTGTGAGCGAATTCGATATACTCGACGTACGTGAACGAGTTCCCTGCGATATACCTCCTGTTATGACTTCAGTCAAGCGGTACCATGTGGGGGAGCCATTCGATATACATCAAAGGTACTTGGCCAATGGAAGGTGAGAGTCATATCGCTTAGGCTAACTATGCCCTGCCGGACCAGTGCCCATCACGAAATGCCCCTTCAGTTACTAGACAAAATTTGGTCAATCACAATGCTCTTTGGTGATGTCGTGTGAATCGTTCATGATCCTCTTATTAGTATCTTATGATGAGAGTGTCTTTCTTGATCATGACCAATGGGGAGGAAAGTACAAGTACAAATGGTACATCAAGTATGGATGGGTGATGCGTGCAACATGAAGATATATGTGATCCTAGGTGCACGTGGTACGAAGTGTACATGGAGAATTTTCTACAAGTGTGTGAATAGAAGCATAAGTATGGGGAACACATGGAAAAGGGGAACATGCAGAATAGGGGAAAATATAAACAAACATAACACCCATGTAAATAGAGTCTAGCCCTCAAAATAATATCCCCAGTGGAGTCATCACTATGGCCATCCCCAATCCTCACGACGAGCGGGAGAGTGAGGATCCTAGGTCCCGCGTGTCCCACTCGGGAGCGCTTCGGCCGGCGTCGTTGATGAGGTGAAAAATGTAGAGAGATGGAGTCACGAGTCTATTCTACTCAAAATAGACAAAATAAAGGGAGCTATCCAGAAGGACAGCATCCAAGGACATACTGATACATACGAAACCAAAATGATTCGAGAAGGTTCCGGAGGTTAAGTTACGAAATGGGAACGTGTTAGGCACCCATTTCGCCCTTACGGTCTCTTATGGGTTTTTTCTATTTTCCTTTATTTTCCCCGTGATATGTGTGCATGTGTATATATAGTGGAGATAGGAATCTTCATATTGTATCATGGGAGAGATAAAGCGAGTCATCCGTAGGAAGATTCATACAAATAATATTAGAAAATAGGATTAACGCGATTATCCTTGCGTTGATCATTGTAATGGAATGATAACGTATGTGGAGTAATACGCCACTAAGAACAAATATATGAATAAATATATGAAATCTACGAGAGTTGAGTTTAGAGAACATAGAAAATGATAGAAAAAGTGAGAATAGGACTCGAGTCACGGGTTTTACCCCGAGACGCCTACATAGCCCATAGAGGCATCAAAGTCCACGTAGTTCGTATACAAAATGAGGGGTGGGGTTTATCCTATAAATCCAACTGGGTACTTCTCTTATTTGTGTGTTATGTGTGTAAAAAAGTGTTCTAGTTGTGAGAAAAGTGTAAGAAAAGTGTGAGAATTCCCGTTTGGAATTTGTAAGGACATTTTTCTCATGTCCGAAATGTTTCATTTATTTATGTCGTACGCCGCTACATTTGGCACATCTCCTCACGATCTCACATGACGGCCTCTATCCGAATTCCGGGAATCAAGCATGCATTATCTCCACTAATATGTCCCTCATCTGCATCAACGACTTCACGTTCCTTGATTGTAGGCTCGTAATGCAAGTGGAACGCAAGAGAAGTCAAATCAGTGAAACAAGGCATGATAGGGATGTTCAAGGGCAAATTGGTAATTTTACAGCCACCGTCTGGAGGACCGGTCCGCAACAAAGATACTGGAAGAAATGGCACCTCAATCCGAGCTACGGTGAACAAGTTATGGCCCGTTGAAAATGGAGATATGTTCATTGAAAAGTCTGGAAATTTTTCTAAGTGTTTAAAGCCTTTTTTCAGCACACTTTCCCGAATCTAGACCCAAACCGGTTAGGGGGGGCGAATCGGTTCGCATGGGTACCCGAACCGGTTCGGGGTACCTGTACGCTGGATAGAATTTCAGCATTTTAAGATCGTGGGTCTCTTCATGTATTTCCCTATAAATACCAACTTCGGGAGAGTTGTTTTGCAAGACTTTAGGAGACGAATTTGAGAGTCCAAATACACCTAGTCTTCATGTTTTTCAGTCCCAAGACTCATATTTTGATTCACACATCCTTGCCAATCCTTTGTGAATCCTTTTGCAACCCAAGAACACAACTTTGGTTTGTTCAACCCTTGTGGAGGAGACCGTTCTTCTTCTTCATTGCAGCCCTACTGGAAAGGGATAATTCCAGTTGCGACTACAGAATCCGATACCCGAGGGTAATTCTTAGTCAACTTGTATTTTCATTGTAATCCAATTGTAAGCCGTTTTCTTACAAATTATAGTGAAAATAAATGGTTTTGCCCCTGAGGGGGATTTTTCCTTAATTGCATGTGTTTGAATGTTCTTGCATAGATTATTAATTTATTCAATCACATACTGCTGCATGTTTAGGGTTTGTTTGTGTTAAAAGGGTTTTATATATAACTTGATCATTTGAACGCGAGCACACACTCTTCAAATTGGTATCAGAGCTGGTTATGCTAATCTATCGCGTATTCCTATTTTCCGCAAAATTTTTCTAAGATATCAATTTTCTGAAAAAATTGATTTTTGAAAAAGTGCGTGTTCAAATGGAGAAGTCATATTATAAAATGCCTGTTTTTTACGGGACAAATTATGCTTATTGGAAAGCCCGTATGAGGTCGGCTTTAAAAGCCATTGATGAACGTGTCTGGATTTTGGTTGAACGGGGGTGGACTCCTCCCACCGTGACTGTTGATAATGTGACCAACTTGAAACCTGATATTTCTTGGACTGATGAAGAAATTAAATGGTCATCTTTTAATTCTAAGGGTCTAAGTGCTATTTCTGGGTCTGTCACACCTGATGAGTTCAAACGCATAATGACGTGTACCACGTCAAAAGAGGCATGGGATGTTTTACAACTCACCCATGAAGGAACTAATGATGTGAAAGAGTCTAAGTTGCAAAACTTGACAACTCAATTTGAAACAATCACCATGCATGATTCTGAATGCTTTGATGAATTTTATGCTAGACTTTCTGACATTGTGAATACTATTTTTAATCTTGGTGAACATATTCCGAATGCTAGAGTTGTTAAAAAGATTCTTCGTTCTTTGACTAAGCGTTTTATCCCTAAAGTCACTGTGCTAAATTCTATAGGTAATTTAAATACGCTAAAATTGGAAGAACTTGTAGGAGATTTGCAAACTTATGAAATTGATATGTTCCCTAAAAATGCTAAATCTAAAGATAAGGGAATTGCTCTTAAAGCCCAAGAGAGAAGGAGTGAGGGGCCAGCTAGAAAGAGGGTAGAGTCATCTAGAAAGAGAGAGACTGACACGTCAGATTCTGGGTGCGATTTTGACTTAGATGATTTGGCTCTTTTCGCAAAAAATTTCAAGAGGATTCTCAAATTTAAGAAAAATGGCAATTTTAAAGATAAAAAGAAATTTGAGAAAAATAAGTTTGAAAAGAAAAATGAAAAAGTTTCCAAAAATCCTCCTCTGAAAGAAAGTGAGAGATGTTTTGAGTGTGATGGTAGGGGTCATAGAGCTTTTGAGTGTGCCAATCGTCTGAATAGAGAGAAAGGGAAAGTTGTTCTTAATGATACCCTTAGTGACGACAGTGAGGTCGAGACGGTGGGTTCTGGAGATGAGTCACTGCATGAGTGTAACTTCACCGCATTCATGGCCAGCCAAGTGAGCACTCCTAGTTCTCCTCACGACGTTGAGGATGATGCTTCACAAGGACACCTCGACAGTGAGAGCGATGGGAGTGAGGGGGAGGATGACACAAGTGAGAGAGAGAGTGATATACAACGCGCCTACGCTGAGTTATATTCTTAGTCATTTAAATCTAGAAAGCGTAACAAAGCGTTAGTTCTTAAGATCACCTACTTAGGGGAAGATTTAAAAAAAGCAAGAGAAAGAGAGTTCTCCACTTACACCGCCCTGAGAGAGAGAGATTCTACATGTGTCGAGAATGAGAATTTGTTTGAGAGAGAGAGAGTGATTTAGAGAAAGAGAGAGGGGACTTGATTAAGCAAGTGGCTAGTCTTACGAGTCAGCTCCATTCCTCCGTGGAGACTCGGAAGAAACTTGAAGCCCTTGTTGCCCAGCTGACTCATGATCTTGAGAAAGCACGGGAAGTCAAGGTACAAATCGAGGACAGATCTGGGAACATGGGAAAGATGCTCCTCGGCCCTGCTTTAGGTTTTGGTGATCGTCAAGGAATTGGATATGATGGTGCCTCCACGTCCCAAATTGCACCTGGACCAGTTCCTGAGTTTACTACAACTCCTTATGGTCACCGTCAAAAACCTCGAAGGAGAGTTCGACCAAGAAAAGCAAACCAAGGTCCGCCTTTGACTGTGCTCTTTTGTACTTATTGCAAAAGAAAAGGCCACCTTAGGGAAACTTGCTATAGCATAGGTCGGACACGACGTACTACTGCTCCACCACCTCATACTGGTGAGTTTTCTAGTCTGAGAGAGCGAGTTGAGTTCTTAGCTGCCACGACTCAAAGTTTAATGGAAGAATTTCGACGGATCTCTTTGTCGTTAGTGAATGCTTCTCACATTCCAGCTAAAATCAACAACAACAAAGGCAAACAAAAGGTCATCTCTACTTGGGTTCCTAAGAAAGATAAAAAGGCTTTTGTTGTTCATGTTGCTCTCAAAGCACATAATACCTCTCAGTGGTATTTTGATAGTGGGTGCTCCAGACACATGACAGGTGATGCCTCATTTTTTACTACTCTTGAGGACTATCAAGATGGCAGAGTCACCTTTGGAGATGGGAGTAAGTCTATCATTATAGGACGAGGTACTATCGAGTTACCTGGTTTTCCTAAGCTAGAAAATGTTTTGTAGGTCAACGGTTTGAAAGCAAACCTTCTCAGCATTAGCCAGCTGTGCGACACTGACCTTGCAGTAAAGTTTGACCGGGACGCATGTAAAGTATACAATCAAACCGGTAAACTATTTATGCAAGGGGTGAGGACCGAGGATAATTGCTATGGGACTGAGCCCACATCCTCACTTGTCTGCAACAGCGCCACGATCACTCCTATGGATCTGTGGCACCAACGTCTAGGTCACGTGAACGTTAGAGATCTTAATCGTTTATCTAAAAAGGACCTAGTACGTGGCTTACCATCTCTTGGAAAGTCAACTTCAACCATTTGTGGACCCTGTCAGTTGGGAAAACAAATTCGTAGTCCTCATAGGAAGTTGCATTCCATTACCACCTCTCGTGTTCTGGAGTTGATTCACATGGATCTTATGGGTCCCACTCGTACTGAGAGTCTAGGTGGTAATAGGTACATCCTCGTGATGGTAGATGATTTCTCCAGGTACTCCATTGTAGGTTTTCTGAGAGAGAAATCCGATGTTGTAGATTTCTTAACGACTAAGTGTCGTGTCCTGCAAAATCAACACGGTGTCACTATTAACAGAATACGTAGTGACAACGGCACTGAATTTAAGGAAGCAAAGGTGGATTTGTACTGTGATAGCCTTGGGATCAAACATGAGTTTTCTGCTGTGAGAACTCCTCAGTAAAATGGGATTGTTGAGAGAAAGAATAGAACGATCCAAGAGATGGCTAGATCTATGCTTCTAGGTCGTAAAGTTTCTAGGAGATTTTGGGCAGAGGCAGTGTCTACTGCATGCCACACGGTGAATAGGGTTTATTTGCGTCCACACACACTACAGACACCTTATGAGTTGTGGACCGGCAAGAAGCCCAACCTGGCGTATTTCCGTGTTTTTGGGAGTAAATGCTACATCCTATGGGATAGAGAGCAATTAGGAAAGTTCGACTCCCGGAGCGACGAGGGAATATTTCTAGGATATTCATAGAATAGTAGAGCATACCGGGTATTTAACCTGAAGAGCTCTAGGGTTATGGAATCAATAAATGTTACCGTGCAAGATGACGAACCTTCGACGGTTATTGATCCTAACCTTAAGTGTGAGGATGAGGATTGTTCTGACAGTGATTTACCTGTTCCTCTCTCACACTCTGTGGATCCTACTCCTGTGTTAGGGGACACACCTGCTTGGGTTCGCAAGAGTCATGACCCTTCTGCCATTGTTGGTGATCCCACTCTAGGGGTCAATACTCGTGCTCAGCTAGAGAACGTTGTTAGCCATCTTTGCTACACATCCAAAGTCGAGCCCAAGAACCATAAAGAAGCACTCAAGGATGAACACTGGATATCTGCTATGCAGGATGAGTTGCTTCAGTTTAAAAAGAATAATGTCTGGGAATTAGTCCCCGGACCTAGTGAGACTAATGTGATAGGTACCCGGTGGATTTTCAAGAACAAAATGGATGAATATGGTACCATAATCAGAAATAAGGCTAGGTTGGTCGCTCAAAGCTACACACAGATAGAGGGTGTAGACTTTGAGGAGACATTTGCTCCTGTTGCGAGGCTTGAGTCCGTCCGTCTTCTGCTCGCCATCACATGTCATCTGCGCTTCAAGGTGTATCAGATGGATGTCAAGAGTGCCTTTTTGAATGGCATTCTACAGGAGGAGGTTTATGTGGAACAACTAAAAGGGTTTGAAGACCCTCAGCACCCCGAGCACGTCTACTATCTGAGGAAAGCCTTGTATGGTTTGAAGCAAGCACCCGTGCTTGGTACGAGAGGCTTACTTCCTATCTCTTAGCTCGTGGCTTCAAGAGAGGGGGAGTAGATATGACGTTGTTCGTCAGGAGAGATGACGGTGCTATTTTGGTTGCCCAGGTCTATGTGGACGACATAGTCTTTGGATCCACATGTTCCCAGCATGCTCATCACTTTGAGGAGGAGATGAAAAGTGAGTTTTAAATGAGCATGGTTGGTGAGCTTACATTCTTCCTTGGTCTCCAGGTTCGTCAGCTAGAGGATGGGATGTTCATCTCCCAATCTAAGTATGCTAGAGACCTAGTGAAGAAATTTGGTTTAGACTCCGCTAAGCATGCACGTACACCTATGAGTACCACTACCAAGCTTAGTAAAGACACTTCAGGCAATGACGTAGAGCAAACCTTATATCGGAGTATGATAGGTAGTCTTCTCTACTTGACTGCCAGTCGTCCCGACATCGCCTTTAGTGTTGGAGTCTGTGCGCGATATCAGGCATCCCCAAAAGAGTCACATTTACTTGCTCTAAAACGTATTATTAAATACGTAAGTGAGACTCTCTCATACGGGATTTGGTATTCCTTTGATACCGATGACCGTCTGTCCGCCTATTCGGATGCCGATTGGGCTGGGGATGTAGATGGATGTAGGAGCACTTCTGGTGGGTGTTTCTATTTTGGTTCTGCTCTTATCTCCTGGCTGAGCAAGAAGTAAAATTCCATCTCTTTGTCCACTGCGGAGGCTGAGTACATAGCCATCGGGAGTTGTTGCACCCAACTCTTGTGGATGAAGCAAATGCTGGAGGATTATGGGATATCATAGGACACCATAACCATTTCCTGTGATAACACGAGCGCGATACACATATCCCACAATCCAGTTCAGCATTCGCGCACAAAACACATCAGGATACGTGAGCACTTTATACGTCAGTTAGTTGAAGAGAAAGTCGTATCCCTGAGTTTTGTTCCCACCGACCGTCAGTTAGCCAATATTTTCACGAAACCTTTAGATGCCCTTAGATTTGAGAGTCTTAGGAAATCTTTAGGGATTTGCACAGTTGACTTAGGGGTTGGTCTATGTCTAGAGTAGGATGCTACTTCATGTTCATATCATATGCTTCCTATTGCTAGTCTGTTTTATATGTATCATTGCTTAGTTGTACAGCTTTGTTTTATTCTTGTTGCTTTTTATATTTCTTTTGAAAAATACAAAAAGATTTTCCTTTAAGAAAAATTTTGAGAAAAAGCACAAAAAGATTTTATTTTGATAATATTTTTTGAAAAAGGCCAAAAAGAATTTTCTGTTTTTGCACCTTTTATGGATGAGCTTTTAAGTTAGCCAAGTCACAACTTCATTCCATATATCCATGTGACTGTTTGATAGAGATTTGAGAGGCTACATCATTTCATCCATGTCCTTTACATTGATTGGGGTCTTTGAGATGTAATTAGTGATATCTTCCTACATGTTTGACTCCTATTTCCTTTATTGCACACATGCACGGCTATATTTGATTATTGCACTTATCTATCTCATGTTGGCTTGCGTGTTTTCATCTCAATCATGTCTATACAATGTACAATATGCGATAAAATTTGACAAGATTGGAATGCATGTAAAAACCGTTTTGGTGAGACTGTGTGTTTTTGTATAACGGGGAGGGGCTGCGAAAGGTAATCACCTATCCTTTGCGCAAAAGCCACCGTTAAAAAGGACCTAAAAAATGGAGGAATTTTAATATCCGAGGTCCAAAGAGGTTAAAAGAGCCCGAAAAAATTTACAGGCAATAAAAAGCAATTCATGCCAAATATGGGCCACTTAGGTTTCACCATCAATTCTCCAAAGTTTGAGAATTTAGAATGCCTCTATTCAAAATTATATCTGAGGGAGTTTGGTTGGAGAATCTTTAAACGGGTTTGCACTTCCTTGAAAGTCCTGAAAAAGCATAAAATCATTTTGGACGTTATTGGTGTGAAAATCATTTTGAGCTTTGATTTGTTGATTTGATTGAGTCAATATCTTATACTGTCACTCTTTTACACCAAAGGAAGCATTTGAGTTCATTCGCTAGGAATATCCAATATTCATCGTGCACATATGTCATGTTTGTATGCATTGATTTTCCTATCGAATTTGATCACACCACTTCATTTATGCTATCATCGACTTGGTTGCTTTCTGTTTATTCATGGTGTGTTTTTATCCTAGTGACACCCCGCACTTGCTTATTTGATTTATTTCTCTAATTTGTCTATTTGGGGACATCATAAAAAGGGGGAGAAAGAATTATCATATTATGGGGGAGTTTGAATTTTGGGGGAGCTTTTGAGATGTTGCTTATGTTTTTATCATATATTGATATGTATGTTATCTCATTTCAAACTCGATATGTCATGTGGTATTTGCTTTGTCTCATGTGTGTAGGTATGAAGATTGCAGATCTATATGTTGCACACCCTGATGAGAAAAGTTTTGAGATTTCTGAAGAATTGAAGAACAAACGATGAAGACTATTCATTTGTACCTTTTCCAGTTTGGGGTTCATGCGAGGGTAGATTTGTATAGGCAATTTCATATTTGATAATTCGGATTTTTATGTATGTACCGACATAGACATAGGGGGAGATTTGTAAGGACATTTTTCTCATGTCCGAAATGTTTCATTTATTTATGTCGTACGCCGCTACATTTGGCACGTCTCCTCACGATCTCACATGATGGCCTCTATCCGAATTCCGGGAATCAAGCATTCATTATCTCCACTAATATGTCCCTCATTTGCATCAACGACTTCACGTTCCTTGATTGTAGGCTCGTAATGCAAGTGGAACGCAAGAGAACTCAAATCAGTGAAACAAGGCATGATAGGGATGTTCAAGGGCAAATTGGTAATTTTACAGCCACTGTCCGGAGGACCGGTCAACTGGAAAGTTGAAAAGCTTCCGCAACAAAGATACTGGAAGAAAGGGCACCTCAATCCGAGCTACGGTGAACAAGTTATGGCCCGTTGAAAATGGAGATATGTTCATTGAAAAGTCTAGAAATTTTTCTAAGTGTTTAAAGCCTTTTTCCAGCACACTTTCCCGAATCCAGACCCAAACCGGTTAGGGGGGCGAATCGGTTCGTATGGGTACCCGAACCGGTTCGGGGTACCTGTACGCTGGATAGAATTTCAGCATTTTAAGATCGTGGGTCTCTTCATGTATTTCCCTATAAATACCAACTTCGGGAGAGTTGTTTTGCAAGACTTTAGGAGATGAATTTGAGAGTCCAAATACACCTAGTCTTCATATTTTTGAGTCCCAAGACTCATGTTTTGATTCACACATCCTTGCCAATCCTTTGTGAATCCTTTTGCAACCCAAGAACACAACTTTGGTTTGTTCAACCCTTATGGAGGAGACCGTTCTTCTTCTTCATTGCAGCCCTACTGGAAAGGGATAATTCCAGCCGCGACTACAGAATCCGATACCCGAGGGTAATTTTTAGTCAACTTGTATTTTCATTGTAATCCGATTGTAAGCCGTTTTCTTACAAATTATAGTGAAAATAAATGGTTTTGCCCCTGAGGGGGATTTTTCCTTAATTGCATGTGTTTGAATGTTCTTGCGTAGATTATTAATTTATTCAATCACATACTGCTGCATGTTTAGGGTTTGTTTGTGTTAAAAGGGTTTTATATATAACTTGATCATTTGAACGCGAGCACACACTCTTCAGAATTTATGAGAAAACGCTCTTTTTCTTGTTTTTTAGGTTTTTTATTTGTATGAAAATAATATATGTTCAATAATACTAAATAAAAAGTATATTAGGATATGTGAGGTGAGAGAATAAAAGTGCTAAATAATAAAACAAATTAATGCAAATTTATGAAAATTTAAAGAACGATTTGAGAAAATTGGACCTTCTTGAAGATCTTGAGCTTGATCTTGAGTGTTGGAGACCAGCCCTTGCACTTGGATGATGATGGAGGGTAATGAATTCACCAAGTTTGATGAAAAGGATGATGAAAAGTGAAGGTTTGAAAGGGATTTGGATGTGGAAATGATGCTAACTTCGAGAGAGGTTTTATGGATTTGCTGGGAGTGGTGTATATCTGATCTGGGCTCTCCTTACAATGAGGTCAAGGCCTTCTTTTTAAAGGCTCGAGGCATTTTCTATCGGCATATCCCTAGTCCTGCCAATCGGAAGGTGCATTTAGGCACAGTGCCGATAGGCAGGGTTTGGGATCTACCGTTTGGTAGTGTCTTTCAAGCCTTTTTGGAAAATCGGTCGCTGAGGGCAAACCGTTAATTCGAATCACGCATGGGATAAACCGTTGGAAAGGTAATTCAAAGACCTTCAAAAGTCCTTCGGATTTATCCCGAGTTCGAAAGTTGACTTTGGGTCAAATATGGCTTGAAAGCGCTCGTCGATCTTTTGGACGGGAAAACTTTGGACGCAAACGGATCATTCGTTCGCATAGTAAGTCAGAATCATGCACGGGGCGATCTGTTGGATTGGTTGGGAGATTCACTTAGACATTCCAAAGAGCTTTACACGGTTTGGGGAGTTAAATTTGGTTAATCGGGCCCTAGAATCATTTGGTGACCTCTCAGAGTAAAACGGATCGTTCGTCCGTACCGTTAGTTGGAATCGCGCGCGGAGTGGACCATTAGAAAGGGGTTTCAGTGCCTTTGAAGATTAATTCAGTCTCGGTCGATCTAAAGAGTTAACTTAGGTTAAACGGAGACCAGGAGCGCCCGGTGGCCTTTAGATCAGGTTTTGGGGGGAAATAGGTCATTCGTCTGCATGGTAAGTCAGATTCGCACACGGGATGGCCCGTTGAAAAGGGGTTTAAGTGCCCTTTGAAGATTCATTCAGTCTTGGTCGCTGAAGAGTTTGACTTTTTAGTCAAACGGAGCCTGAAAGCTCCCAGTGTCCTCTAGGTCATTACTCGGGGTATGGCTTGGGTTAAAAATGATGAAGGGAGGTGTTAGGGACCTTAGGAGAAGTTATAGGGTATTCGAATGGGGTGTTTACACTGATCTCCCACCAAAGGATGATAATTTCCCGGTAAAGAGAGTCGATATGATCTCATTTGGTGTGAATACTATCTTTGGAGGACTAGCAGGAGGTGGCTCAGAGGTTGCTGATCGCAAGGCTCATGTGGTAGAGGCCAAAGAAGTGACTAAGGTCGAGTTTGTGAATTTGGTTTCTACAGAGGTTAAACATGAGAAGAGAAAGAAGGTAGATATGGACACCCTCGTAGTCTAATTCTCACAACTTGATATCAAAGGTATATTAGCTCCCCACGATTCCTCCTTACTCATCACCACAAGGGTGCATGGGTGCGAAGTTCAGAGGATCCTTGTTGATGGAGGCAGTTCTGTAGATGTTATGTTTTAGCCCTGTTTCAAGAGCTTGGTCCTCAGCAAAGCTAGGCTTGTCCCTTACCATCATCCCTTGATTCGCTTCAGCGGTGAAAAGGTCCATCCATTAGGTATGTATGAGATGGATGTGAGAATGGGAGATGAATGGCCTAAGATGTTGACCAGGAAAATCAATTTCTTTGTGATGGATGAAAATTTCTTCTCAGCCTACAACCTCATCATGGAATGAGTAGCCCTCAAGGAATTTAAGGTCGTGCCTTCAACGATCCACAAAATGCTAAAATTCCTAACTCCCTATGGAGTAGAGGAAGTGAAAGGGGACAAAACGTTGGCACAAGAATGCTATTTCAACTCTGCGAAAGAGAGAGAGGCTCATAAGAGGGCAACACCCACTCTCAACATTGACACCCTCTTGAACCTAGAGAGAAGACAAGTCTCAAAAAGGGATAGGCTAAAAAAGAGGTAGAATCCATCGTCCTCAATGAGGATGAGTCAGAAAAAAACATCCAAGTCGACAGAGCCCTGAAGCTCGAGATCAAGGAAGATCTAGTGAAGTTGTTAAAGATGAGATAGAGTATCTTTGTCTGGAGCCATGCATACATGTCGGGCATTGATCCTGAAATCATATGTCATAAACTTAATGTTGTAGAGGACGCCAAGCCTATTAAGTAGAGAAGAAGAATATATTCAAGAGAGAAGTACGATGTCATCAGAGATGAGGTTCAAAATCTTGAAGAGGCTGAGTTCATCAGAGAAGTTATATACCCTGAGTGGTTATCTAACGCTGTCATAGTACCCAAAAGTAATGGGAAATGGAGGATGAGTGTAGACTTCACCGATTTAAACAAGTCTTGCCCAAAGGACTATTTTCCCCTACCTCATATAGATCAGATGGTGGATGCCACAGCGGGACATGAGCTCATGAGCTTCATGGATGCATATTCAAGGTATAATCAGATCTTTACGGACCCAGCTGACTCAGAGAAGACAACCTTCATTATAGACAGAGGGACCTATTGCTACGAGGTAATGACCTTTGGCCTAAAGAACACATGGGCTACATACCAATATCTTATAAATAAGATGTTCGCAAATTAGATAGGCAAGTCCATGGAAGTTTATGTGGGTGACATGCAAACGAAGATTCTGAAGGCCGACACTCATGTGGCCGACCTTGAAAGAACTTTTGACACCATAGACAAATACACAATTAAGCTCAACCCGGCCAAATATGTCTTTGGGGTAGGAGCAGGAAAGTTTTAAGGCTTCATCGTGAATCAAAGGGGCATAGAGGCTAAGCCTGAGAAGATCAAAGCTTTGTTAGAAATGAAGACACCCATAACCATCAAAGACATTCAGAGGCTAACCGAATGAGTGGCTGCACTTAACAGGTTCGTATCTAGAACTACAGATTAATGTCTTCCTTTTTTCAAAATTCTTATAAAGGCCTTTGAATGGAACGAGGAATGTGACATGTGACATAACCTTTAAAGATCTCAAGTCCTACCTCAGTTCCCCCTACTCTTATCTCGTCCAATTCACGGTGAGAAGCTATATGTATATTTAGTTGTCTCAGAATTAACCATTAGTACTGCAACAGTAAGAGAAAAGAATGAAGTGCAGAGACCGGTGTACTTCAACAACAAAGCTCTCTAAGGGTCTGAGAAGAAGTACCCTCGAATTGAAAAGTTAGCCTATGCTTTGATACATGATTTTAGGAAAATAAAGCCATACTTCCAGCTCCACTCCATGGTCGTCCTCACTAATTCTCCACTGAGGCAGGTCCTCCATAATCCTGAGAAGTCAAGAAGGCTAATGACTTGGGAAATTGAGTTGGGGGAGTACGATGTTGCTTATCAACCTAGGGTTAACATTAACGGACAAGATCTCACAGATTTCGTGGACGAATTTACCTGGGATGAGGCCGAGGTTGAGAAGAACTAAGAGGCTGCAAATGAGCCAGTAGAGGGAAATATCGGCCGAACTTCGGTCAAGGCCAAGATAAGTCCCGTCAGACAAAGAACAATTGATAATTAAGAAGAGAGATACCCCTTCAAACAAGGGACCCTAATAGAGGGTAACTTATCTTCATATGAAACCATATGGAACCTCTTCGTTGATAGGTCGTCATGTGAAAGAAAAAGTGGAGCAGGGTTGATAGTATCGGCACCAGATGGTACAGATATTTAATATAGGCTGAGGCTAAACTTTAAATCTTTCAACAATGAGTCAAAGTAAAAGGCATTAATATCGGGTCTCTCTTTGGCAAAACCCCTCAATGTTGGCCAACTCCTAGTCAATAGTGACTCAAGATTAGTCATAAACCAAATCCTGGGGGTGTATGATGCCAAAGATGAAAGGATGGCCAAATACCTGAAGAGAGTGAGAACGATGCTATAAATCTTAAAGGAAGTAAAGATGAAAAGGATATTTTGGCTAGATAATAGCCGAGCTGATGCACTCGTGAGGTTAACCTCAGCAACAAGAACAGACATAAGGAAAACAGTGCCTGTCTAAATTCTACTAAAGTCGACTATAGAAGAATAAGAGGTTGATAAACCTTTCTTTAATCTAAGTTTAGGGGCCTCATAGATGGAACCTCTTATCAAATACATCATAGGGACTACTACCTCAATCAAAGCTGGAAAGGAGGAGGCTAAGGTTTAAATCTGTAAAATTCTCTATTGTAGGTGATGTCTTGTATAAAATGGGATTCATTCTCCCTCTCCTCAGATGTGTCCACCCTTCAGAGGTTCCACACATTCTGCACGATGTTCATGAGGGCTCTTGTTCAAGCCACATAGGAGGGAGGCCATTGGCTAAGAGGATAATTACTCAGTCCCTAGTGGCCGACCTTGGCCAAGGACGTAGCTTTGTATGTGAAGAGATGTGATAAGTGTCAAAGGTTCTCCACCATTCCCCATCAGCCTCATCAACCTCTGACTTTTATAAGTTCCCCTTGGCCATTTACAGTATGGGGCATTAATTTGGCAGGACCCTTGACAAGAGCTATAAATAACGATCGGTTCTTAATAGTGGCAATTGACTATTTCTCCAAATGGGTAGAGGCTGAACCAATGATCATAATCACTGAGCAGAAGACTTTCCAGTTCATCTTGAAGAACATCATATGCAGGTACGGTCTTCCAAACACCCTCATATCAGACAATGGAACCCAATTCAAGAATATATCCTTAGAAAAATACTGCAAAAGAGTAGGGATGAAGCTATTCTTTTCTTCCCCTAGACGACCCCAGGCAAATGGACAGACTGAGGTTACAAATCGAATAATCCTTGATGGCATAAAAAAGAGGTTGTAATAGGCCCTCAAAGAAATATGGATAAAGGAAGTATATGTTGTGCTTTGGGCTTACAGGATGACGGTGACGACACCTACGGGGGAATCCCCATTTATGCTAGCCCATGGCTCAGATGTTATCATCCCAACTGAGATAGGTCTCCCTACTCATAGATTCCAAACATATAACCCTCAGACGAATGATGAAGAAAGGAGACTTGATCTTAATCTGATTGAGGAAAGAAGAGAAGATGCAGAGATAAGACAAGCGTCCTATCAGTAGAGAATCGTGAGGTTCTATAATCAGAGGGTAAAGTCAAGGCCGATAGCTATGGGATATCTGGTCCTGAAGAAGACATCGCAGAAAACTAATAAGCTCCATCCCAACTGGCATGGTCCTTATAGGGTCATTGATTAGGTTGTGCCAGGTACCTATCAGGTAGAAAATCTTGAAGGAGAACCTTTCTCCAATCCTTGGAATGTCAATCACTTAAAAAATATTACCTATGATATTATAATTGTTCATATATTTTTATAATACATGTATCAGTTTATACATAGAATGTTAATGAAAAGATAGTAATATTGTGTTGGTACTTATGTTACAATGTGTGTGTTTCGAACATCATTAATTTAGTGAAATATGAGGTGAATCATCATTGACTTGGCAACCTCAGACCTTTAACATCATTAATTTGGTGAATTATGAGGTGAAACACCATTAATTTGGTGACCTCGGACCTTTTACATCATTAATTTGGTGAAAATATGAGGTGAAACATCATTAATTTGGTGACCTCGGACCTTAAACATCATTAATTTGGTGACCTCGGACCTTAAACATCATTAATTTGGTGAAATATGAAGTGAAACATCATTGACTTGATGACCTCGGACTTTTAACATCATTAATAAGGTTAATTATGAGGTGAAACATTAACTTGGTGACCTCAGACCTTTAACATCATTAATTTGGTTAATTATGAGGTGAAACACCATTAACTTGGTGACCTCAGACCTTTAAAATCATTAATTTGGTGAATTTTGAGGTGAAACACCATTAACTTGGTGACCTCGGACCTTTAACATCATTAATTTGGTGAATTATGAGGTGAAACACCATTAACTTGGTGACCTCGGACCTTTTAACATCATTATTATGGTGAATTACGAGGTGAGATCATTACCTTGGTGGCCTCAGACCTTTAACGTCATTAGCTTGGTTAATTATGAGGTGAAACACCATTAATTTGGTGACCTCATAGCCTTTAACATCATTAATTTGGTGGATTATGAGGTCAAACACCATTAATTTGGTGACCTCAGACCTTTTAACATCATTTGTTTGGTAAATTATCAAGCCAACAAGTAAAGGAAAGCAACACAATTGAAGGAAATGGAATTGCATTCATTCGAACCAAAAATTATTACATCATCCTAAGAGAGGAGGTTACAGTTCATCAAATAAAGGGTTACACAAGCTTCAAAAAATAACAAACATGATAGTGAGACACTACGACACTCAGGCTTCAGTCGACCCACTAGCAGCAGGGTTGTTTGGCACCGGGACTTAATTGGTAACCTCAACCTCGTCGTCTTGATGTCCACCATCCTCAGTTTCAACCACATCAATATGGCTCGTCTCGGTTGGGCCGCCCTCTTTAACCTCTTGCAGGGCCTTAGCGAGATGAATGTTTCCAAAGTCGAGGCCAATAAAGTCCTCGGCTGATAGACTGCCAGAGATTTCTTACTTCATTATAGCCCATCAGATGGTTACCTTGATGCCCCTCTCTAGGTACTCAAGACTGAAGCTAATAAACTCATCAGAGGTTTTATACTCCCTGATGATTGTCTCTGACGCATCCTCCATGGTTAACTTAACAGTAGCATCAACCTTAGACTGAAGGCGATCATCCTTTGCCTTTAGAGCCTTATCATGATCAGTTTTCATTCGGGAGATCACATCACGCTTCTTGTTCAGACTTTTATTCAAATCTTCAATTTTCTTATTCAGATCCTCCTCAAGATTTTTAGTATCCCTGTCTTTCTGGATCAGAGGAAATCTCTTCAGTGTGTAATCGGCCAAACGGTGAAGAGAGAGGGCACTCTGTAAAAAAAAGGTATCTGACATACCAGCAATAATGAGTAGCTAAGATCAGAGGTAACACTTGAGAAAAGTAGAAAATAAATACCTGAATCGCCCTATGGACTGTAAATTCTGCCAGTAGAAGGACATCCATTGAATGAAGAAAGTGTTTATCATCCTCCGTCATCACGTGGCCAAGGGCATTAGAAGCCCAGACATTGTTGTTGATGAGGTTATCACCAATCTTCAGCTGGGAAAGCTAAGCAGCTAAAGCATCATCTGAGGATATGGGGATACCACTCTCAGTATGTTGAGCTTTGCCAGGTCTTATGCAGGAAGGGTCTGCAGGTGCGTTCCTCTTCTTAAATGCATCAATAGGGGCCTTACCCTTCTTTGTGCGGGCAGGGGGTATAATAGACTTACCACTACGCTTCTCTAGAAGTTTAGTGATACTGGGAGCTGACATATTCCAAAGATATTTAAAAACTCCTTCTGGTCTCTCTGCAAAAGAAAACATCGGAGTTAAAAGATCAGACATATGAAAAGCACGAGACTGGACTTCATATAAAAATGTTTTGTTATGGAATACTTATGAAGCTCGGACAAAGGGCCACTCCCAAGACCCATCTGAGACAAATATCAAGGGATCATTAGATGCTTCTATTTGACGAGGTTACCATCTTCACCCTAACAACGAAGATCCTCAATATTCTTATGGTTATCTTAGCTCAATCCAGGGTCTGTTTTGGCCAAGAAATAGACATTGGCCCACCTCAAGGGAGTCCTTGGAATAGATTTTCCACAAGCCTCATTAGGACCAAACTCCTAAGCTGAGGCTTCCAGTTGTGGTTGGAGGTCTGAGTCACCAACAACATCTTCTTCTCAGACTTCCTGGCTACAAAGTGATAGTAGCCAGGGTGATTTTTAGCGTATGAGGGTATGTAACAAGCTAAGAATACCCTAACTGGAAGGTCGGTATGATGAACTGCCTTCCAGAGTACGATAGCCCCAACCAAGACCCTCCAGGCATTGGGGGAAAGTTACGAAGGAGCGAGGTTGATATAAGAAAGAACATCTCAGATGGTGGGGTGAATTGGGAGACAAAAGCTGAGTTTGAACATCTACTCATAGACACAGAGCGCTCCCTCTCGCCCATCAAAGGCCCTCTCATCCTTCAGGGGCTTCCTTAAGGTAACAAATGAAGGAATAGCATACAGATGTCTGAAGACGAGAAGGTCGTATTCATTGACATAAGTTTTAGTCCCATCAACCTTGGAAGTGTAAAGTTCACTCCCTTCATCATCATTATTATCATCAATATTATGAGTCTGAGCCTCAGAGGGGACACCACCAGGAAACATCTCCATAAACTCAACACCAATAGCAGCCGATAGAAGAATGGCATCAATAGAGGGAGTAATTTTCACAGTGGGACCTACGATTTTAATCTAAGAAGACCTACGAGAGGTGCTAGCCTCTTGGAGGGATGAGGAACGGTCAGAAACATCTGCTTCCTCGGAGACTACACTTCGCTTGGGAGAGCAATCCATAGCCTCTTGAAAAGAGGCTACAAACTCACCAACCTCAGAGGTAGACATAGGGTCTGAGGAAGATGACTCAGATATTGGCTTAGGAACCTCAGGAACTTCAACAAGTTCAGTAAACTCAGGGTGTATAACCTTCAAGGGTGGTGGAAAGATTGGTCTAAGGGGAAAGGCCTCAGCCCTATGAGCCTCCTCCTAGGATAACTCTATTTTCCTAATATTTTCAAAGGTCTTCTCATGCAGAGTGGGAAACTCTTCAGCAAGCTTATACAAAGGTCTGAGCATATGGTGGACGACACTACACTTGACACTAGACTAAAGATAAAAGATTAGAAATTAAAAGGTTTCAAATAAGAACACCAAGAACACCTAAGCTAGGTCACCGGAGAAGATGACCGGAAGGTCATCGAAAAGCCTAAAAGAGGGAGGTTCATGGCTAAAACAATCTCAAAATAGCCTAGTATAGTCCTAGTGCTACCCAAAAACTGCAAGCCTAGCCCTACGACCACTTGACAGTGGTGGAAACCCTCACCGAAAAAGAAAGGAAGTCACCGAAAAAACAAAAATGTAAATAAACACCCAGAAATGAAAAGCTTGAAGGTGAAGAATAATACCTGGTGGATTTTGATGGAAGGAAGAAGGAATTAGAAGCAAGAACCTCGAATCACAACAAACAATGGAGGGTTGGAGAAATGGTAGTTGTAAAAAGCTATATGCGGGAAAGCTAAGGAAGAAGAAAGAGAAACTAAAGAAAGAGAGGGGGCATTTAAACCCTCTCAATGATAGGGAACGATTCCCAATACCCTCATAATTACCCTAGGAAACCCAAAGGGTACCACCTAAAACTGTCATATCTTGGGGAAAATGCTAGCCACTTCAGTGAATGACATGTGTCCAAGGAACCACTCCAAACCCAAAGACATTAAAGCGCTACTTCATTAGCCTGACTCTCATACCCCTCAGCCACCTACTCATATAGAATACTAAGGGACAGGGGTGATTGATATGCCCAAAGTGTACCCTCGTACTCAGGGTCACTAACCTCAGCCTGTCTCATAATCAAGTTGACAGGAAGCTTACAATAGGCACCAGAAAGGTCGTCCTCCGCAACGTCGAATCTCAGCTGGCCCACAGCCAAGGTCATCAACATCTCGTGGGTTCGAACTACTGCTAATCTCATCCTCAGCTTCAGTCGACACTGCATCCATCCCTTACCTAACCTCGATCAGTCTCCTAGGTCGAGGTCATATTGATGATTAACAAGGCAAATCATTATCAGACTTCCCCAACCTCATACTCGAATACGTCGAGGTTCCATCAGATGACGACACAAGTCCGAGCACATGCAAGCACATGAAAGGCTTGGAACACATGAGCAAGTCAGTTATAACCAAATAATTCCCCTCACGTGAGGTGATTAGGCATAAATTCTTCACATTTATCCCCTTAATTTCGGTATTTTTATGATCACGTGCGGTGTAAATAGCTTGGATTTGTCTCATATTTATGCTACTAACCCTTTTTGGCAATTATTTCATATTTTGTGCATCTCTTATGTGTTTTACAAATATTTCATGCAAGTTAGTGCCAAAGAGAACTCAAAATAGTGAAAGAAACCAAGAATAGGGGAGTTAAAGGGCATTTTCGTAATTTTTTAGCCAAACTATGGAGGTGGGTCCAACTAGAAAGTTGAAGATATTTCAATTACAATAACACTGGAAAAAACGGTACCTCAATCCGAGCTACGATGAAGAAGTTATGCCCATTTGAAGTTGAGAAGAAATCCAATAAAAAAGCTGTCAGACCCAAACCGAACCGAAGCTGAGAAAAAAGAACCGGCCCGCCCATTTGTCACGCACCAGATCCAAAAACATAAAAAATTCGAAAAGAACGAAAAAAAAAAAAGATTCACCATCATCTCTCCTAAGCTTTAATGCAAAATTCTGAAACCACTCCCACACCCCATAATTCTCCAACCAACATTCACGAAAATCCAATTGTTAAGTATAATTCTAATAGTCCCCACACTCCAAACGCCCCACAGTTCTGAATCCCACCTCCCACACCGTCGCACTCAGTCTCCGATAACACTCCCTTTCCCTTCTTAGTACACACTTCAAGCACGCCCAGTGAGAACACCGAGTTAATAAGTGAAGGAGAGATGTCACAACACGGCATAAATTCTTCCTAATTTATCCCTTAATTTAGTTACTTTTAGCATCTCAAACAACGTAATTGAGTTGATTTATCTCATAACTGTGCTACTGACTGATCCTAATGAGTACACCGAGTTTCTGGTATTTTGTAGTGATTTTGCAAGTATTTGGTGTCAAGAAACAAAAAGAAAGAAATCGGTAGAATCAAGAAAGAAAGAAAGAAAGGTCTCAAGGGAAAAAGTGTAATTTCCACACGGAATTCGGATGAGGTACCTAAAGAGAAGTTGAAGACATCTCATTCACGAGCACAAAGGAAGAAACGTCACCTCAATCGGAATCCCGGAACAAAAGTTATGAGCAGTCAAAAAGGAACATAAAAGTCAAATAGACGGACCGGTCCGCCCCTACCCCGGACCGGTCCGCCATACCAAACTCCAGAAGACCCCGGATCGCATGCAAACCGAAGGAGGCAAAAATAAACAGAACCGGTCCTAAAATAAAAAGAACCGATCCTCCTTGGGGGCAGACCGGTCCGCCTAAGACCCAGACCGGTCCGGTCTTCGAGATTTGAAAATCTTTTCTCTTCCTAAAACGACTCCTAGTGCAACTGACTTCCGATATTTTTGTAGGGTATAAAAGACCCGATTTAGTATTGTTATAGACATGGAGAATTAGTAGGTTTTACCTCTTCTTTTCCAGAAACCCTAGCTTAGTTAATATTTTGAGATTTATTTCAAGGATTGAAGATTTTATTCAGTGATTTTTGTGAGTATATGTTTCTTTCATTGTTTCATTTATTGCTTGGATAATATTAGTGAGTAATTTTTAGTTCTAATTCTTTTCTGCATCTAATCATTATTTTCCTTAGAGTAATTATGAGTTCCTGCACATTAATCCTTGTTTCTATTCTTTTCAATATGTTAGGCTAGATTTCCTAAGGCCGGGATGCATGAACCCAGCCTGATGTGTTAGTGCCTGTGTATAAAATTAACCCACTAAATTTAATGATTGACCTTGATCATATTGCTTAGTTGCACAACGATTTAGATCTTTATATCTCGTTTGCCTCTGGGTACTCGTGATGATTTAGAGTGCAATTCGAATGCTACTATCGCGATACTGATTTACTCATCCTCAGATTAAGTATGACGCGGGCTTGAACCTCGTATACGTAATGATTGGGAGTACTAAATTCCGGGTCAAATCAATGAAATAAATTTAAGATTAATATTATATCGGCACTACACTAGGGTTGGCGGATTGTATTCCCGTCCTATTTTTCCCATCACTTAGGTTAAAAGTTTTCAATCATTTTTCAATCATATTTTAGGTAGTTTAGTGTAATTGCATCTTTTTATAATTTCATATTTGCATTTAGTTATAATCATTCCCAAAATCAAATCATTTTTTCCTTTATTTTTAGAGTCAAAGTTAGGATTCCTCCATCTTTTCCCGTCATCACAACTTCGTTGTCCTTTTTCCCTGAGGATCGATACCCGACTTGTCGGATTATTACTTGAGTGACAGGCTTGCACTTGAGCCTAGAGTGAATGCATTTCTGAGACACATTTTCAGTCGCGTCAAGTTTTTGGCACCGTTGCCGGGGAATTAGGTAGACTTAGGATTAGATTGAGCCAATCGAAAACTTTGACCAAAAATTCAAAAAAAAATCCAAAAACATAAAAAATTCGAAAAGAACAAAAAAAAAAGATTCACCATCATCTCTCCTAAGCTTTAATGCAAAATTCTGAAACCACTTCCACACCCCATAATACTCCAACCAACATTCACGAAAATCCAGTTGTTGAGTATAATCCTGATAGTCCCCACACTCCAAACGCCCCACAGTTCTGGATCCCACCTCCCACACCGTCGCACTCAGTCTCCGATAACACTCCCTTTACCTTCTTAGGACACACTTCGAGCACTCCCAGTGAGAACACTGAGTCAATAAGTGAAGGAGAGATGTCACAACACGGCAGTGCACCCGCCGGTGAGGAAGAGCCCCCATACCGTCCGATTAGAGAATTCTTATATCCCGAGCGTACTGTCACTCTGGGATACATTATACTCCCGTATAATTCCAGACAATTCCGTTTAAAAAATGGGATGATCCAGATGCTACCGCATTACCACGGTATGGATTCTAAAAAGCCATACCTCCATATTAGGGAATTTGAGGACGTGTGTGATACTCTCAATGATCAAAACTGCACACAAGAGGTAATCCGTCTCAAACTCTTCCCTTTATCGCTCAAAGATAAAGCTAAGGCATGGCTATGGTCTTTACCTCCAAACTCGATTCCATCCTGGAATGAGCTACAGTCTAAATTTCTCAAGAAATTCTTCCCACCACATCGAACAATCTCCATAAAGGCTCAAATTCAGGCATTCAGGCAAGCTAAAAATGAGCCATTTCATCGATGTTATGAACGTTTCAACGAGTTAGTTGCTTCATGCCCCCATCATGGATTTTATTCAGCGCAAGTCATCTCTTTTATCTATAATGGGTTTAATCTTAACTCCAAACAACTTGTTGAAACAATGGGAAGTGGTCCATTTATCGATTTAGATGCCCAGGATGCTGAGCTTCACTTGAGGTTATGTCGTCGAGACTACCCAATCCTGGGACACTTCTGATCCCAACACTCAAAATCGAAATAGACAAGCGACCACCACTCCGTCAGCATTTGGCCTATTCCATATAGATAAGAATTCTATGATGGATAGCCGATTAGAGACTCTTGAGATAGGATTTCGAGATCTGTGCAAGATATATGGAAAAGGACCAGATGGACCCATTCCAAGCCCAGTTGTAAAGGTGTGTGCTATTTGTGAGGCGGGACATTCAACTCAGGAATGCCCGACGATACCCGCCTACAAAGCAATGCTTCAAGAGCAAGTTAGTGGTGTAGGAGGTTTTAAGGGTAATTTTGGTGCCCCGCACGGGAATTCATACAACCCTTCATGGAAAAATCACCCCGATTTTAGCTATGGGCAACAACATGCCGCAATGAACCCTCCTTCGCATGTTACCCCTCCTTCACCACAACACTTTCAACAAGCTCCACACATGCAAGGACATGTGCAAGCACCGCCACCTCAAGGAAATTATATCCCGCCACAGCGGAGAACTCTCGAGGATACCATGAATCAGTTCATCGCAAGCCAGACCGCAACCAATGCCAAATATGATCGTCTGATTGGCGACATAAATGCGAATTTGTCTAAAATACAATCCTCATTGATTATTCAAGAGAAGGGCAAGTTTCCTTCCCAAGGCCAACGACCCCCTCAAGGTCAACCTAGCGTTAGATCCACCTCCACTGAACATCAGGAGAAATGTCAAGCTGTAACCACTCTTCGTAGTGGGAGAGTTGTTGATTTATCACCTCCCCCACCTGACACAACGAAAGCCAAGGAGATTTCTCCCGGCACGAAAGAGGCCGAAGATGTCCCTTTGAATGAGAGTGACCAAGAAGCTGCTAGTGGGCCAGAGGTAGTAGTGAAACCGCCTTCCGCAGCACCGTTTCCTCAAAGGTTGATTCCCTCCCACAGAGGAAATCCCCGTGATGATGTGCTAGAAGTGCTAAAGAGGTAAAGCTTAATTTACCCTTACTTGAGGCCATTAAACAAATTCCAGCGTATGGCAAAGTTATCAAGGACCCGTTGACGGTTAAGAGAAAGATGAAAGTGAGGAAGAACGTCTTTCTAGAACAAAATGTGAGCTCCATCCTACTAAATGAACTCCCGCCTAAATTCAAAGATCCCGGTGCACCCACCATATCCTGCATCATTGGGGGGAATAAAATTGAAAAATCCTTACTTGACTTGGGAGCAAGCGTAAATATACTCCCTTACTCCATTTATAAGCAACTTAACTTGGGCGACCTCAAGCCCACAAAGGTCACTCTACAATTAGCGGATCGAACAGTGAAGATCCCACGAGGTATAGTCGAGGACGTGATCGTTCAAGTTGACACTTTCTACTTTCCGGTGGATTTTGTCATTTGGGACACGGAGCCCTCCTTCCACTCGAGTAATCATGTTCCCATCATCCTTGGGCGCCCTTTCCTAGCTACGGCTAACGCAATCCTCAATACTAGGAATTGGAGAATGCAACTCACATTTGGGAACATGACCTTGGAAACCAACATCTTCCACATAGCCCAAAATTCAGGGGAGGAAGACGTTCTTCACGCGGTGAGCCTCATAGATGAGATAGTAGAGGAGTACTTTGAGGAGAATTACTGTGGTGATGTTTTAGAATCCTGTTTAGCGGTGAGACACGAGAGTGAGGGGACGTACACCGCCTTTGAGAGGGAGGTTGAAGAGTTGAGCGAGCTACTCGATGAGAGTAAGTCGGACGAGGACGTGAGAGAGGTTAACTGGGTTTCTAGATTCGAGAAATTACCTCCGGGGGATACGCACATGGTTCCCTCCAGTGAAAAATTTTCAACCCTCGAGTTAAAGAAACTTCCCTCCCATATTAAATATGCATATCTAGAAGAGGATGAGACATTTCCTGTTGTTATCTCCTCTAGCCTAAATGAAGGACAGGAGGGTAAATTATTGAAAATTCTGAGGAAGCACCAAAGTGCTTTTGGTTGGTGCATAGCTGATTTGAAGGGGATAAGTCCTTTAATTTGCACTCATAAGATCCATCTCGAAGAGGATGTCAAACCTTCTAGAGAATGCAAAGAAGACTGAATCCCAACATGAAAGAAGTTGTGAGAACCGAAATAATCAAATTGTTGGATGACGGGATCATCTACCCAATCTCGGATAGCAAGTGGGTAAGCTCTATTCAAGTCGTCCCGAAGAAGTCGGGTATGACTGTGATTGAGAATTCCAATGGAGAGCTAGTTCCCCAACGTACCACCACCGGGTGGCGCATTTGCATTAATTACCAGAAACTCAATGCGGGAACCAGGAAAGACCATTTCCCCTTGCCATTTATTGATCAAATGCTTGAAAGAGTAGCGGGCCACCCTTACTATTGCTTCCTTGATGGTTATTCCAGGTATAACCAAATTGAGGTAGATGTACTTGACCAGGAGAAGACGACCTTCACTTACCCTTTTGGCACGTTTGCATACAAACATATGCTATTTGGCTTGTGTAATGCACCTGCGACCTTTTAAAGGTGCATGTTGAGCTTATTTAGCGACATGGTCGAGAGAGGACTCGAAGTGTTCATGGACGATTTCAGCGTTTTTGGTACCTCTTTCGATCATTGTCTAGACAAACTGGAAAAAGTACTTACCCGATGCGTGGAAAAGAACTTAGTGCTGAATTGGGAGAAGTGACATTTCATGGTCACCGAGGGAATAGTTCTTGACCACATCGTATCATCCAATGGAATAGAAGTTGATAGGGCAAAGATAGATGTCATAGCTGACCTTCCCCCACCGAAATTACTAAAAGACGTGCGCTCGTTTTTGGGCCACGCGGGGTTTTATCGAAGGTTCATTAAGGACTTTAGCGCCATCGCTAGGCCCTTAAGCAACTTACTCATGAAGGACGCCCCATTTGAGTGGACGGAAGCATGCCAAAGATCTTTTGACAAATTGAAGAACATGCTTGTGTCCGCTCCCATTATGCAAGTTCCGGACTGGTCCTTACCATTCGAACATATGTGTGATGCCTTCGATTACGCGATCGGGGCTATTTTGGGCCAACGAAAAGATAAGCAAGCTCATGTCATCTACTACGCTAGCCGGACTTTTACCGAACCTCAACTCAATTACTCAACCACTGAGAAAGAGTTACTAGTGGTAGTCTTTGCCCTTGATAAGTTCCGGTCATATCTCATTGGTTCTCCTATTACTGTTTTCACTGACCACGCGGATTTGAAATATCTACTTGCGAAGAAAGACGCCAAGTCGCGCCTCATAAGGTGGATCCTACTCGTACAAGAGTTCAATCTCTCCATCAAAGATAAGAAAGGAGTAGAAAACGTCGTTGCCGACCATTTATCTTGGCTTTCGTCCGACGTACCTAGTGATCCCGTACCCATAGACGAACATTTTTCGAATGAGAAGCTTTTCTCTACATCTTCGTATCCCTGGTTTGCGGACATAGTAAACTATCTTGTCACGGGAGCCGTCCCTCCCGACTGGACACCGGAAGATAAGAAGCGGTTTCTTACTTGGATGTTCTTTTATGATGATCCATTCCTTTTTAAATACTGTGCAGACCAAATCATCCGACGATGTGTACCGGATGACGAAATCCCAAAAGTCATCCAGTTTTGTCATTCGGAAGCTTGTGGAGGTCACTTTTCGACGAAAAAGATGGCCGCTAAAATTTTGCAATGCGGCCTCTATTGGCCCACAATCTTCCGGGATGTGAACGATGCTTGCAAATTATGCAATAGGTGTCAAAGTATGGGAGCCATTACTCGACGAGACATGATGCCTCTTACCCCTATACTTATCATTGAGATATTCGACTGTTGGGGTATTGACTTCATGGGTCCCTTCCCTCCATCCTTTGGTTTCCTATACATCCTCGTCGCGGTAGACTACGTTTCTAAATGGGTGGAAGCTATAGCTACCAAGACTAATGACAACAAAGTGGTGATAAAGTTCCTGCAGGAACACATACTTTCCCGCTTCGGTGCATCGAAGGCAATAATTAGCGATAATGGCACCCACTTTTGCAATAAGCCATTCGCGAAGCTCATGAGAAAGTATGGTGTCGTTCACAAGGTTGGAACGACGTATCACCCGCAAATGAATGGAAAGGACGAGCTAGCAAATCGGGAGATCAAGAACATTCTCGAAAAGACCGTCAATCCTACCCGGAAAGATTGATCCCTTAGATTGAATGATTCGCTATGGGCCTATCGTACCGCATATAAGAACCAACTCGGCATGTCCCCTTTCCTCTTTGTGTATGGTAAACCTTTCCATCTCCCCGTGGAGCTCGAACACAAGGCGTATTGGGTGATTAAGCAATTAAATTATGCCATGGACAAGGCCGGTGAAGCCCGCAAGCTTCAATTGAATGAGTTAGAAGAACTACTCAATGATGCGTATGAAAATGCCAAAATTTCGAAAGAGAGGATGAAACTCGCTCATGATAGCATCATTCAACGAAAGGAGTTTCTCCCCGGGCAAAAAGTTCTCCTCTACAACTCTCGGCTTCACCTCTTTCCGAGAAAATTGCGGTCACGATGGTTTGGCCCGTTCGTTGTGAAGAATGTTTTCCCCCATGAAGTTGTTGAATTGGACGATTTAAAAGGGGGAAATACATTCAAAGTGAATGGACAACGCCTAAAGCCATATCTAGAGGCGTGTGTAGAAGAAGTCAACACTGTCTGGTTATCGGACCCCATTTACGGGGTTGAGTGAGCTGATGAAGTGAGGTCATCGCACCCCTGACGCGTATGGGGTGAGAGTCGTGTGTGTTCTGAGAGTCATTAGGACCAGGTTTCGTTCGGGAGAAGCATTCGTGTGTTTTAGGAATTCTGAGTCAAAGGGTGTTGACCAGTGAAATTGAGAGGGTCTTTAGTTCAATTGGATAGAGAGGATATCGGGAACGTGAAATTTTTTTATAGAAGAGAGCTCAAAACCGAAGGAGAAGAAGTCCAGCCCAAAAACCCTGGGGCGGACCGGTTCCTTTTTTAGGCGGACCGGTCCACCTGTCGAGGATTTGGAAAGTCAAAAGGCCGGACCGATCCACCCCTACCCCGGACCGGTCCGCCTTCTGCAGATCTGTCTTCTCCCCTTCCTAAGATTCACCCCCCTTTCCCCCCAATCCCATTCATTCCCTCCAATACGTTTTTTCCTCTTCCCAACCCCAACCTTTCCCTCCCAAATCCATCCCCTTTTCCCTCCAAACCCCTTCCCTCCCCTTTCTACTATAAATACACCTCCAATCCTCCCTTTCTCCTCACACCTTCAACCCAAATACTCTCTTCTTCCTCTCTAGTTTTTCAAGCAATACTTCCCTCCTATTTCCATGGCACCCCGTGTTGCCCCCACCAAATACGACTCCACCGTGATCCACCCCTATGGTCACGGCGAATACCGCTCCCTCCAAGAGGAGCGATGGTGCGCTCAATACTTCGGTTTGGGCCGCAAACTCCATATGGAGCGCGCGGTCCAATGGGAAGTTCTGCCCAACTCCGTCACTACCTTTTTCATGTCCCGAGGCTGGTGCCATTTCCTCAACCAACCTCACGAAGCGGTTTGGGCAACCGAAGTCCGCTCATTCTATAGTACACTCGTCCGGACGGGCCAATTCGAGGCTGAAGCTTTCGTGGATGGGACTCCCATACCCTTTTCCATGGCCCGTCTCACGGTCAAGTTGGCCGAGTTTGATGTCCCGGATGTCCAAGAATTTACTTATCCCCAAAACGTCCCCCCGGTCGACAAGGACATTATTATGGCCCGCATTGCACCGAACATGGCTTGGGCGGGGAAAACCGTCGCCGTTGGACGCCTCAACAAGAAGGCGCGCCTTACATTTCAGATTGTGTGCGCCAACCTATTGCAAACGTCCAATGACTCTGCCATGCGGCCTCGGTAAGCTACCTTGACATATCATCTCTTCGACCCCCAAACTTCCATCCATTTGGGCCGCACACTATACGCGGACATCATTAACGCGTCCTTGCATGAGAAGGGTGTCGTCCCACTTCCTTATGCCCGATTGATCACGTCCATCCTTAAGGATGCTGGCATAGAAGCGCCGAGCGACCATACGCGCCTCCCCGGTTTTGGACAAGGGACCCGCACCAAAAGCGCCAAACAGTTAGCCGTCCTCTGGGCTAGGCGGGGTGATGATGTCGAATAGTAAGCTGCCTCGAGCGACAACAAGGAAGACGTAGGGGCAACTGGTAAGGACATTGAGATGGGGGATCTCGGTCGGACGAAGAGTCGGTGAACGAGGAGGACGACCCAGATTTCGAGTGGGAGGGCACGGACCTATCCGCGCGTATGTCAGCGCTCGAGACCAACTTCAACACCTTTCAGACCAACTACGAGCGCGACATGAGCATCGTTCTTTGCTTCCAAGCGAACATCTATCGGCGCATAGGGGATCCTAATGAGCCACTACCTTCCTACTACTATAACCCCTATAACCCCAATGCACCCGGTTCCTCCCATCCCCCACCCCGGTGAAGCTTTCTATGGTGTTGGCATTTTTTTTCTCTATTTTTCCCTGTTCACAGTTGTATGTTTTTCCCCTGCACATGTAATACAGTCCTGTTGTAATAAAAACTGCATTTTCTCTATTTGTTTGTTTTATTTTTCCGCACTTTTTATTCGCTTTGAGTTAGATTTTAGTCCTTTTTTCTTGAGGACAATGCAAAAGTCTAAGTTAGGGGGGGTCACAAGTGCGTATTTCTAAAACTTCACAAATTTTCCAAAATGCCCAGAAATTTCTAAAAAAATCATAAAATTTTGAAAAACCCAAAAATATTTTTTGTTCAAAATAAATAAAAATTGGAATTCAAAATTTTCAAAAATATCATTAAAAGTCGAATTGAAGTCTCAAGTTGTAAAATTCAACGTACACAAAGCCAAAATTGACCAAAGATGGAAATTGAACGAAAATTGACAACTTAACGAATAAGTGTGGAGATTAACAAACCCGGTGAGATTCGAGCCTATCACGTGTTGCGAGTTTTTAAATCAATCCGAGTTAATTGTTAACTCAAAGTTCTTTTAATCGCCTAAAAAGTTGTCAAGGATCTCAATCCTTTCATTTTGATCGGTTTTGAAAAATGTGTGTAATATTGCTTTGAAAAAACGTGTCAAATTGATCTCTAAACTTAAATTCATCTCGAAGCGCATATGGTAACACAATTGGCATTTTGGGCAATGAAGTAGTCCCTCGTTTGTCACCCAAAAATATTGGCCAGAAAAAGTAGCGAAAAATTACCTCTTTTGTAACCCAATTTGAGCCAAACAAATTGTCCCTATCGTTTGATAACCCGAAAAAACCAAATAATCGGAATTGTGAAAAATGAGAAAATTCAGAATTTAAATCCGGAAAGTGCATAAAAAGGGGCAAGAAAAAAATAAATATGCTCAACAAAAATAGCAAGAAATGAAAAAAAAAAGAAAAAAAAAAGAGCAATAGCCCGAAAAAAGCACAAATGGACATCATTAATGACTTTTCCAATTCCAACCATCCCGACAATTGTCATTTTACCCCATATACCTTAAAACCCAAAAAAGTCCTAACCGAGTCTAAATTGCAAAATTGGTTACCGCGTGGAGAGCTAATACACCAAAAGATAATATAAGATATTGAATGAGCGAAAAAGAGGCAATGCTCCCGTTTTTAAAACCGTAACCCATTGATGAGATCCTATCATTCTGAAATTTCCGTCATTCTACTTGTATGCGTGACTTTGCATCCATTATATTTACTATTTATATCACGCATACCAAGAGAATAGCAATAATTCGAGAGATTCGTTTGTGAGAGCATTCCGTGAGAAATTGAAATCAAAACGAATTTTCGGATAAGTAACGTAATAATCAATCAGTGGAAATTGGCGGTTATATTTCCGACTTCGCACACACGCACTATGATTTGAGACTTGTAAATATGACTTGATGATGACTATTTTTCTAGAAAAGTTTGAATTGCACAATTTTTGCGTATTTTGAATTTTCTTTGAGTCGAATTTTGTGGGTATATTCTCTGCAAACCCTCACGAGACACAACTCGCCCTACTAGGGTGACCTAGGGGTTTAAAGGCTTGTTGCATACGCTAAATGCAATCGCTTGCCTGCAAAAAAGGTATTTTATCGCAATAAAATGATTTTCAAAGAGTTGAGCCAGGCTAGGATTCTTTTACATTGCTCGGGACGCGCAAAGTTCTAAGTTAGGGGGTTTGATTAGGCATAAATTCTTCCTAATTTATCCCTTGATTTAATTACTTTTAGCACCTCGAACAACGTAATTGAGTTGGATTTATCTCATAACTGTGCTACTGACTGATACTAATGAGTACACCGAGTTTCTGGTATTTTTTAGTGATTTTACAGGTATTTGATGTCAAGAAACGAAAGAAAGAAATCGGTAGAATCAAGAAAGAAAGAAGGAAAGGTCTCAAGGGCAAAAGTGTAATTTCCACACGGAATTCAGATGAGTTACCTAAAGAGAAGTTGAAGACATCTCATTCACGAGCCCAAAGGAAGAAACGGTACCTCAATCGGAATCCCGGAACAAAAGTTATGAGCAGTCAAAGAGGAACATAAAAGTCAAATAGATGGACCGGTCCGCCCCTACCCCGGACCGGTCCGCCTTACCAAACTCCAGAAGACCCCGGATCGCATGCAAACCGAAGGAGTCAAAAATAAAAAGAATCGATCCGAAAATAAAAAGAACCGATCCGCCTTGGGGGTAGATCGGTCCTCCTAAGACCCGAACCGAACCGGTCCGGTCTTCGAGATTTGAAAATATTTTCTCTTCCTAAAAAGACTCCTAGTGCAGCTGACTTCCGATATTGTTGTAGGGTATAAAAGACTCGATTTAGTATTGTTATAGACACGGAGAATTAGTAGGTTTTACCTCTTCTTTTCCCAGAAACCCTAGCTTAGTTAATATTTTGAGATTTATTTCGAGGATTGAAGATTTTATTCAGTGATTTCTGTGAGTATATGTTTCTTTCATTGTTTCAGTTATTGCTTGGATAATATTAGTGAGTAATTTTTAGTCCTAATTCTTTTCTGCATCTAATCATTATTTTCCTTAGAGTAATTATGAGTTCCTGCACATTAATCCTTGTTTCTATTCTTTTCAACATATTAGGCAAGATTTCCTAAGGCCGAGATGCATGAACCCAGCCTGATGTGTTAGTGCGTGTGTATAAAATTAACCCACTAAATTTAATGATTGACCTTGATCGTATTGCGTAGTTGCACAACGATTGTAGATCTTTATATCTCGTTTGCCTCTGGGTACTCGTGATGATTTAGAGTGCAATTCGAATGCTACTATCGCGATACTGATTTACTCATCCTCAGATTAAGTATGACGCGGGCTTGAACCTCGTTTACGTAATGCTTGGGAGTACTAAATTCCGGGTCAAATCAATCAGATAAATTTAAGATTAGTATTATATCCTCACTACACTAGGGTTCGGGGATTGTATTCCCGTCCTATTTTTCCCATCACTTAGGTTAAAAGTTTCCAATCATATTTTAGGTAGTTTAGTGTAATTGCATCTTTTTATAATTTCATATTTGCATTTAGTTATAATCATTCCCAAAATCAAATCATTTTTTCCTTTATTTTTAGAGTCAAACTTAGGATTCCTCCGTCTTTTCCCGTCGTCACAACTCTGTTGTCCTTTTTCCCCGAGGATCGATACCCGACTTGTCGGGTTATTACTTGAGCGACAGGCTTGCACTTGAGCCTAGAGTGAACGCATTTCTGAGACACATTTTCAGTCGTGTCATGAGGGAATATTTAGTCATTATTCCTTACATGTGGCCCAGCCAGGTGTCCACCTATGATTGGTGTATTTAACCCACACATGCTCATAGCATGCTTGGGGGGTACACTACACCCCCAAGAACTATAAATACCTATATTCTCCTACCTTTAAGGGGATGGATAATTGTAACCCTAGTTGAAACTCTGTTGGTATACACAGTAGAGAGAGAAAGTGAGAGATTGTATCACAGGCCATTAGTATCTGTATTATAGTGAAATTACTCGCACACTCACTGTGGATGTAGGCCAGGTTGGCTGAACCACTTATATACTAGTGTTTCTCCTCTTTTACTCACCTCCCTCTACCAGATATTTACTCTTGTGTTGCTATTGTTATTGCTAGTTTGAGCTTTTCAACACCTCATACTGGTGGTGTTGTTTACAGCATCATCACACGATATTTGAAGAAGCCAAATAGCGATGATATCGAGAGGTTACTCAAATAAAATGAAGCAGGAGGTTTTACCCGCATGCTCGGTAGCCTTGATTGTATGCATTAGCATTGAAGTAATTGCCCTAAATCATGGCAAGGCATGTATAAAAATGGCTATAAAAAAGTCCCCACTCTCATCTTGGAGGTTGTTGCATCACATGATTTGTAGATTTGGCATGCATTCTTTAGAATGGTTGAGACAAACAATGACATCACCATTTTACATCGATCTCCACTGTTCGATGACATCATAAATGGTGTTGCCCCCCCTATAATTTTAAAGTACGCGATCATCATTACAACATGGGGTATTACATTTACCATGGGATATATCCCCCGTATGCAACTCTTATTCAAATAATATATGAGCCTTCCAATTCTAAGGAGAGACTATTTGTAAAACAATAAGAATGTTTACGAAAAGATGTGGAACGGGAATTTGGAGTTTTAAAAAAGAGGTGGCATATTATTAAAAGGCTTGCATGTATGTGGAAATCAAAATATTTAGGAAACATTATGAAAACTTGCATTACTTTACATAATATGATAACTGAAATGAACATCATCAAGGATTTAAACCCAACAATTTGAAGCCCCCTTCGAATGAAATTTTTTATAGTGTTGAGATACAACGGGATCGTCAAATCCTCTTAGACGGAATGATTAAGAGGTTGAAAGAAGTTAGAGATAAAGAGGTGCACAGAGATTTGAAGAGAGACTTAATAGACAATTTGTGGGAGCTTTATGGAGATAGTGGTCTTGTCTAGTTCCAATTGCTCCAATTAGAAAACGTGATAAAAAAATGTGCATAACAGTATAATAATTAGTAAGATACTAGTGATGGACTAAAAGCACAGTATCTACAAGGGAGGATGTACCTTTTGATAATAAGTAAGATACTACTAATGGAGTAAAAGCACAGTATCTACAAGGGAGGACACTAATGCTACTGAAAACAGATTATGTTTTCAACTTCCATGTGTTCAAAGCAATCAGTAGCATGCCATGGATATACTGATTTAGTTACAACAATCATATACTAATGCTACTGAAAAAAATTGCTTTTTTCAGCTTCCATGTGTTTAAAGCAATCAGTAGCATGTCAAATTATTTTTGAATTGTTGATTGCTACTAGATCTATGGATTCAAGTTTAATTTAACAGCACAGTAAATGAATGTGTTGATTGTTCACTGACCAGGGCACACTTTGTGTAACTGAGCACAGTCCACTAAGGAATACATTTCACTGAACAGGACAAACTTGTGTAACTGAGCATCGCTATTATTTAACTGATTTCAGTTATGGAGAATTTCCATTTATTTAACATAATTTAATTAGGGTGTAATATAAACATAAAGAGGCATTTTTAATTTCACAGCACAATATCTATAAGGGAGGACATACCTGAGCGGGCAACTCAAGCGCAATAGACTATGGCGTGGAAGTAAACTAGTGTCGAATAAACCTGAATTACCTATGAGTTTTTATAGATTATCCAAGGGGGACCAATTTAAACTTTCACTTAAATTATTGACTATAACATAAACTTAATATGGTTTGGAAAGTTAATTGAAGTCCTAATTATTATGTTTATTAAACGAAGTGATTAAGCAGATAATAATTAATTCAGTTTATTTATGCGAGTTTCTAGAATTAATTCCTACGTTTTCGTATTAGGTGACATATGCAGAAATTAAAGCGCGTCCCTTCCCTGGGAAAAACGATCGAAACACTAGGATAACCTAGTCTACCAAGTGTACTAAGATAAAAATCAATATGGAACGATTCACAGACATGCAATAGGACTCAAAGCTAGATAAATTAGAACAAGCTATTGTCGATTTTGAGCAAGCCTCTATTTGTGCTCTAGTTGCTCTTCCTCAGTTAGCCTCATAATGCAGCTCTTGTCCACTTTGCTTTCTTCACGTCTCAGCCATCCCTTTGGCTTTCTCAGCGTAGGTTAGCTTAATGACTATTAATTATAATAGTGACTAGTGGTAATACAGTTCTCTGTGATGTGTCATATTCTATATGACCCACTCATGCTTAGTGATAAAACCCGAATGAATATGCAACACTTTTTTATCTCCTAAATATCAGTAGCAAATTGTTTTTATTTCTTTCGTATTTAAATCAAGCTATCTTGATTTAACACAACTTTTAAAAAAAATCTTCTAAAAAATCATAACAATCAAATTTGATCTTGATATGTACACAATAATCAGTGCCTATGTGAATAGTGGTGTATAATGTCTATGATCTATAGGTGATATGCACATGATGTATCACAGATCCTGAAAAGTCATTTAACATCAAGTAATCATATACAATTTAACAATACACACAAAAACTATATATGACTTGAAATATACATACGATATAAGCACAAAGTCAAATATACACAAAATGTTTTAAAGACAAGTTTGGATTAAACCAGATTTAATCTAAAATTATATTTAATCAAATTTATACGGTCAAACAGTTCGGTATTTCAGTGTTCAAGGTTCAGTTAAAAATCGGTTATAAGTTCTCAAATGGAACAAGATGGGTATATGGTTCAAACAACAGAATAAGGACAATCAAGATTTTAAGTCTTTACAAAGAAGTCCTCTACATGTTTAAATCTTTAAACCTAACATGTGTGAATATAATGAACCAAGGTTTCAACTTAAAACAAAAAGTTTAAACAAACACAGACTTAGAACCAATCAGGAAAACCAGAATATACACAAAATAGATTTGTGTGTGAGTTAGTGTTTGTAAAAACAAGATCTAGGTCAGATTTAACAAGCAACAATTTTACCAACAAGTCATGCCAAAAATAACACAAAATAAAGTGTTTCGTGTGTGTTAAGTTGTACACATATATCTTTAGCAACCTAAAAATTATACAAGATCTAAATAACTAGATCTAAGAACAAGAACAAAGATGAACACAAACAGGTGTAATCAATGTGTGTAGTGTATCTAAACACTATAAACAAGTACCACAATATATCAAACTCACAAAATCGAAAACTCAGCAAACAATCAAAACAAGAGAGTGTGTAGTTTCATAACAGACTTTGTACACCAAAATAAATCTAAAGTCGGGTTTAAAGAAAACAGACAAAAATGAGAGGAGTCAGTTATAACAGATTGTTACCCTTGAAAAATATAAGAGAGAAATAGTCCGAGAGTAGTCAAATCTTCATTTTTGAATATGATTTATGAAACGAAATAAAATCTTTGAAGAGAACAAAGTGTGTAATCTCTTTTATTTACTCACTCTCTCTCTCTCTCTCTCTAAAAATGGGCAGAGTTTTGGTGTAATTTTTATTTTCTCAGCTTCATAAAATGAGGAACCAAAGACTCATATTTATATAGTGCACAACTATTATATGATTGGTGTAAATAAGACTTACTTGGATTGTACCAAAATAATACAAGCCGTGGATAAAAATTAATCCTAAGGCTAATGAAGAAACACAAAGAGATCACCTAAATTCTTGACAGATTACTCAAAACTATCAACAACAAACTCAAGTATTACCGTTTTAACAAACGGTGTCATTTTAAATGGAATGGATCCCAGTTGTAACAGAAATAGTAATGTTACCGTTGTAACTCAATTATTATATCGCCGTTGATAGAATTGTAAAAACCATTGGTTGTAAAGTAAAAAATCGTGGGCGGTCAAACTGGTTTTGAAGTGTTACTGTTATCACACAATTAAGGCTTCCGGTGTCATTTTGAAAACTATAAAAAAATAGCTTTTAAAACTGACCAAAACCGTGGGCCAGCAGTTATCATATATTACACATGCTTAGACAAAGATATGGGTCAAATCAGAAACATATAGGGTATGCTCACCTATGGTCAATAGACTTGCTATCGGTTAATGGACAAAGCATTTAGCCACGCATATAAACAATCACACACATAACAATTATCAAATCTAGTTTACAAAAAGGAACACGCCAATAGATAATAACATTATACCTGCTAAGGTGAAATCGTAATCAATTCAATACCAACGACTAACTCAATTTTGAAGAAACAAAACACAGTTTTGTTAATTAAAACAAACATCCACACATAAGCATACTCAGGTATCTAACATGTACTTATTTACTCGATTTTTTTATAAATACATTGTTTAAACTTCCAATTTAAGTCAGAAATTTATTTTTATTTTTAAAAATATTTAATCACATTAATAAAATTCAAATAATTTTTATAAGGTAAAAAAATAATTTTAATCACATAAATTTTAATTTAAAATTTAAACTATTTGATAAATTCTTTTTAAAAAAATATATAATGAGATGCAGTGTCCTAAGTGGTGTAGTGAATCCTACGTGACATAGTTAAAACCTATGACCCATAGATATAGGGTGTGTGATACAACATTTTATCGAAATGATAATCGAGTCGAATTCTGAATTTATGAGATGCGTAGTCGATCGAGCAGATGCCTTGGCATAGGTAACTAGACACGACACAATTTCATGAAAAATCTTGTCAAAATTAAAGTCCAACTAGTTGAAGGTCAGTATAGCTGCAGCATAAAAAATAAATCCTAGGAGTGCTCTATATAGGGACCTTTAATCTCCCCCATTGGACTAATTTTGACAAAAACCTTTTAGTACATAAAATGATATACTAAGGTAAAAATTCCTAGAATATCCTATCCAGAAATGTTTCTAACTACCCACCCAGTCCTAGAAATAAAAAAGACTCAATAACTGACGACTGACGAAAAAACCTACAAAACAAAAAACAATCTTTCTTCCAAAAATCAAGTTAGTAGCAAGTGCACTATTTGAATTAATGAAAGATACATAAATTAAGAGCGGGAAGGCATAAATATTTAACATAATATCAACATCATAGACTTAAACATGTACTCATCTCTCCCCCATTTTGTTTAAATTAGACAATAGTTGAAAGTAAACATATGAACAAGTTATAATCTGCGAAATGAGCGTCTCCTACATCAAACGTGGTTCTAAGAGGTACCATTATTAGTAGGTATTTTTATCCTAAAACCTCAGCGATCATGAAATCAATATGATGAAATAAAACAAGTTTTAGTTTTTAAGAACAATTACTCCAATCATATGTTGAAGTTGATTCTAAACGAGAATTATCAAAAGACATAGAAAGAATATCAATAAGTTGAAAATCACTAGTATCATGAGGATCTATCCCATTTTATTTGGGAGTTTTTGGATCACTAAACTAGTAAGATATCCATTAGTCTCACAATACTCGATAATTCCAGTTTCATTAAACTTACCTCCCCCATCATTGAATAAATTTAATGGTTTGGTGGCGTTTAACTCCTAAACCTTCTTGTGAGGAGACTTAGTAATTTCCTCAATTTAGCATTGGCCACAAATATTATTTGGAAGTTCCTTTGATTTTAAAAAATCTAGTTAAGGCCTCATACCAGAACTCCTAATCCAAATAGGCAATGTTTTCAAAGGTTTTGGTGCCTTTTGAAATCTAGGATAAAAAAATTCTTTTGCGAAGATTCTTTTACTAGTCTGAGGTCTAGACTTTTTAGGGAAACGATTCCAACCATTATTAGGGTGATGCCTATGAAAATTTGTAAATCTGTTCATTTAAGGTTAAGGACTTTAAATGAGTACCTTTCTTACGATTAATAAGACCTTCCGAGTTTTGGTGACAAAAAAATCACAAAAATCGCAATAGCAATTAACAACAAGTTGTTTAACATAAGAAACGGACTTTTTAGACTTATAGCCACCTAAGTCATGTTTAATAGTCACGTTTTTCCTTTCAGGGGATAGAATGTACTTAGAAGAGTCAAAATACTTCACCGGAGGATAATTGAGAACAAATCTAGTTTTAGAAGTACTTTAATTCAAAATATGTTTTCCTTTATCAACTATAGAACTGCTCAGATTTGGTTTAACTTGGGTACTATCCCTAACAAATATATAGAAGATCTAATACATGGATTGTTTGGAAATAATTTTTCGTAACCAAGTCCATTTGTATTAAAATCATATTTCTGAGAGTCCAAAAGTTTATCCAAATCAAAATCTTCTTTAGATTTTTCTAAATCTATTTCTCTTATTCTTTTAAAATCATCAGAACACATTTCTTTAGATTTTTCAAGATCAACTAATGTGGACTTATAATTTTGTTCAAAAATAGTAACCTTTTTGTTAAGATCGGATATTTCATTTTCAAAATTAGAATTTTGTTCATCAAAATCACTTTTTTCTTTTTCAAATTAGATTTCATATCACTTATCTCATGATCAGTTTGTTAACTATCCCATATTGACTTTCTAAGGTCTCACCAAGTATTTCACTAAATTAGATAAATCCTTCATATTTCTTAGTGTTCTAACATATATTTCAGCATAGTCATCACAGCTTACAAAATCATCATCCCAAATAACTTCAGTGCTAGTGTGCAAAAAATCATTAGTTTCATGTGAAACAAAATTATCATAGCGAGCAACATGTTTAGCATCAAAAGGAGCGGTTAATTCATGTATAGATGGTTGAGTAACTAACAGTGATTTAGCATATTCAATTAAATCTAAAATCTCAATAAATTCTACTTTATTATAATCATTTAGTCTAGCAATATATCTATCACCTCAACAGTCATAAATACTACCAACAAAAGCAAGGCACTGCGACTAAGACTTATTCTGGTCCTCTTTCGAATGAGAAGATTCATCCCAAGTTTTTATTAAATGAGCCTTATAATTTTTATTGTGTTTGGTCTGTGACTTAACTCGACAATCAAAAATTAGATGGCCTAATGTATCACACTTATGACAAGTCATTTTAGATTTATCTAGTTTGTTGTTATTTTTACAAGAATAACTAATCTGATTTGTGTTTCTATTGCGAGGTCTTGATTAATGTCTAGGTTATGAGTCGGATTGGACACCACTTTATGCAAACTTATTTCTCTTTTTCAAAAGCATTTTCAACTTCCTTAACATGAGTGAAATATCACTATCAATCTTTTCCAACTCATTAACCTCTCCATTAGACTCATTTGCAGACTCGGATTGTGGAGAAACTGGTTTATATTTTTCTTTAACATCATGTGCAGTTTGAATGCAAGTTTAGAACTACTATCAGAATCTTATTTAGAAAAGTTTGTAAAATTCTTCCTAAATGTCGACTCTAACTCTATGGTCCTTAACTTAGAGCTGAAAAGCTTGGGTATGAGTGACGGTCATTAATTTCTTTAATTATGTACCACTTGTGATCTAATCTAGGCACTAGGGATCTAAGGATTTTATAGCAGATTTCCTTATTAGTGTATACTATATCATTTGCGTGCAACTAGGTAATGATATCAGTTAGTCTCATATAGAAGTCATCAAAGGATTCATTATCGTTCATTACTAACATGTTGTATTGTTGAACTAATATCTGACTCTTACACTCATTAACTTTCGCATCACCCTTATGTGTGGGGACTAGCGTGTCCCATGTCTCTTTACTTGTGGTGCAGTGAAATATACGCTTAATTTTCTTTTCCCTCACACTCATAAAAATAGCGTTCTTACCCTTAATGTTAAAGTTGTTGAGTTTCTTTTGTTCATTACTCATTTCAGACGTCCTATGTTTTTTACGAATAAAGCTACCTTCAGCAATAGGAACATTAGGATGTATATAATCATTTTAAATATAGTCCCAAACATAATATACTAATGTGCCTTTTATAAAGGCAGTTATATAAACTTTCCATTAGGGAAAGTTGGATCCATAAAAATAGGGGGTCTACTTAAATTTCCTAGCCTAAGTAACTGACTTGGATCTCCCATTAAAACAAGGTAAAAAGAGTTTAACAATAGTTTAAAAGTGATTTTTTAAAGTCTAGTTCTGATACCACTTGAGCGGGCAACTAAGGTGCAATAGACTATGGTGCGGAAGTAAACTAATATCGAATAAACCCGAATTACCTACGAGTTTTTATAGATTATCCAAGGGGGACCCATTTAATCTTTTACTTAAATTGTTAACTATAACACAAACTTAATATGGTTTAGCATGTTAATTAAATTCCTAATTATAATCTTGATTAAACAAAGTGTTTAAGCATATAAAAATTAATTCAGTTTATTTAGGCGAGTTTCTAGAATTAATTCCTATGTTTTCGTATTAGGTGATATATGCATAAATTAAAGCACGTAGTGTTTATTTTAAGTTGCAAAAACCCTTCCCTGGGAAAAATGACGGACCCTCTAGGGTCACTAAGTCTACCAAGTCCACTAAAACAAAATCAATATGGAACGATTCATAAATATGCAACAAGACTCAAAGTAGGATAAATCAGAACAAGCTATTACCTATCTCGACCAAGCCTCTCTTTGTGCTCTTGTTGCTCTTCAGCAGTTAGCCTCATAATGCAGCTCTTGTCTAATTTTCTTTCTTCACATCTCAGACTTCCCTCTATCTTCCTCACCACAGCTTAGCTCAGTGCCTATTGTTTCTAGTAGTGACTAGTGGTAGTGCAGTGCTTTGTGATGTGTCCTATTCTATATGACACACTCACCCTTAATGTTACAACTTGAATGAATATGCAACATTTTTTTATCTCCTGAATATTAGTAGAAAATCTTTTGTTCTTTTTTTCTTGTTTAAATCCAGCTATCTTTATTTAACACAACTCTCAACAAAAATTCTTCTAAAAAATTAGAACAATCAGATTTGATCTTGATATGTACACAGTAATCAATGCCTATGTGAATAGGGTGTACAATGTGCGTGATCTATAAGTGATATGCAAATGATGTACTATGGATCCTGAAAAGTCACTTAAAATCAAGTAATCATATACAGTTTAACAATGTACAAAAACATAATATAATACTTCAAATATACATACAATATAAGCACAAAGTTAAATATACACGAACTGTTTTAAATACAAGGTTAGATTAAACTAGATTTAATCTAAAACTCTATTTAATCGAATTTATCTGGTCAAATAGTTCGGTATTGTAACACCCTGCCCACCCGGAGAGAGCGAACGGAGCGTTAATGCGATAAAACTAAACTAAATCCACAATATAACAAGGTATAGAGCATCTAAATCCCACAACAACAAAAGAGAGACTACAAATCTCAATTTCTTCAAATAAATACCAAGTCTCTCGAATTACATACATCAACTAACTCGAAAATAAAATACAAATCTCCAATGCTCTATACAACAAAATAAATACAATTCTTCCAACTTGTTTTAAAAATTCTCCCTAATATAATTCACGCTAAAAATCATCTCAATTGGTCCGTAGCGTCCCAAATCCACACTAACCTGCCACTAAAAGAAAATATGGGGAAGTACACAATACGACAGGAATTATGCTCAACAAATACAGATTAGCAAGGAATAAAACGTAACAACACGAGTACGAATATTCAAATCAAAATGCAAATCTCAATAGAATTTATCAATAAATCTTCTCAACAACACTTTAACCGGGTCACCAGGCCTCACCACATCCGTATATGTTTTATCAAACCATAGACCGGGAACAGGAATTTTGGCGGGTGCCCAACATCCGTGCCATATTAAAATCTCATGACAACGTGCTCATCAACAATATAATGATACCAAATGAATTAAAATAATTTCAACAATTATTTTCCAGATTTCAATGAATTTAACAATTCAAATATGAGTTCAATTAACAAGAATTCAAAGAGAATGACACTCGCGAGATTTAAGGAGCATATTATGTAAAACCCCATACCTCAAACCATGATGAGAAACCAACGATCACATCCTCAAGATCAACACAAAAGATCTACAAAAGATCCTCCAAGAACCTCCAACAAAGTAGCCCCAAGAACACCTTTAATCTAAGGTTGGAACTCACAAATCTCAAGGGCCAATGTGTATATAAAAAGAAGAGGAATATAAAATATATTTGCTGCCAAAATTTGTGCCAAAAGTAGGTTGAAAGGGTTGCCCATGACTCCTTTTATAATGCAAAGAAATGAAGAGTTGGAATCCAAGAGACTCCTTTAAATGAGGCGAAGAAATGAAGAGTTGAAAGTCAAAACAACTCCAAGAGTTAAAAACATTTAAAAATCATTTTAAAATCCGTTTTAACTCCGTTTTCGAAACCGTTTGAAATTCTCGCCTTTAAAAATAATAACCAACATATTTGAGCAATAAAAATAATTTTATCAAAAACTTTATTTTCCTTTATTTTCCAAAAATTAATTAAAATAGCCCAAAATTACGCGGGTTGTTACACTTTCCCACTAACAATGGAATTTCGCCCTCGAAATTCGCCGAATGCCTAACTCTCAAAATCAGGCTACTACACTAACTCCAAAAATAAATCACGTCTCCCAAAAATAAATTCCTCACATCTAATCTCGAAACTTATCACGAATATCACCTAAAATTTTCTATCCCCAAAAATTGCTAACCACGCAATGAACCCAAAACCCAAGCCCCGAGAGTTGCCATATACCTAAGTTTTGATACCATTTGTAACACCCCGCCCACCCGGAGAGAGCGAACGGAGCGTTAATGTGATAAAACTAAACTAAATCCACAATATAATAAGGTATAGAGCATCTAAATCCCACAACAACAAAAGAGAGACTACAAATCTCAATTTCTTCAAATAAATGCAAAGTCTCTCGAATTACATACATCAACTAACTCGAAAATAAAATACAAATCTCCAATGCTCTATACAACAAAATAAATACAATTCTTCCAACTTGTATTAAAAATTCTCCCCAATATAATCCACGCTAAAAATCATCTCAATTGGTCCGTAGCGTCCCAAATCCACACTAACCTGCCACTAAAAGAAAATATGGGGAAGTACACAATACGACAGGAATTATGCTCAACAAATACAGATTAGCAAGGAATTAAACGTAACAACACGAGTACGAATATTCAAATCAAAATGCAAATCTCAATAGAATTTATCAATAAATCTTCTCAACAACACTTTAACCGGGTCGCAAGGCCTCACCACATCCGTATATGCTTTATCAAACCATAGACCGGGAACAGGAATTTTGGCGGGTGCCCAACATCCGTGCCATATTAAAATCTCATGACAACGTGCTCATCAACAATATAATGATACCACATGAATTAAAATAATTTCAACAATTATCTTCCAGATTTCAATGAATTTAACAATTCAAATATGAGTTCAATTAACAAGAATTCAAAGAGAATGACACTCGCGAGATTTAAGGAGCATATTATGTAAAACCCCATACCTCAAACAATGATGAGAAACCAACGATCACATCCTCAAGATCAACACAAAAGATCTACAAAAGCTCCTCCAAGAACCTCCAACAAAGTAGCCCCAAGAACACCTCTAATCTAAGGTTGGAACTCACAAATCTCAAGGGCCAATGTGTATATAAAAAGAAGAGGAATATAAAATATATTTGCTGCCAAATTTGTGCCAAAAGTAGGTTGAAAGGGTTGCCCACGACTCCTTTTATAATGCAAAGAAATGAAGAGTTGGAATCCAAGAGACTCCTTTAAATAAGGCGAAGAAATGAAGAGTTGGAAGTCAAAACAACTCCAAGAGTTAAAAACATTTAAAAATCATTTTAAAATCCATTTTAACTCCGTTTTCAAAACCGTTTGAAATTCTCTCCTTTAAAAATAATAACCAACATATTTGAGCAATAAAAATAATTTTATCAAAAACTTTATTTTCCTTTATTTTTCCAAAAATTAATTAAAATAGCCCAAAATTACGCGGGTTGTTACAGGTATTTCAGTGTTTAAGGTTTAGTTAAAAATCAGTTCTAAGTTCTCAAATGGAATAAGTCAGGTATATGGTTCAAACAACAGAATAAGGACAGTTAAGATTTTAAGGTTTTACAAAGAAGTCCTATACATGTATAAATCTTTAAACCTAACATACGTGAATATAATTAACTAAGGTTTGAACTTAAATCAAAATGTTATAAAGAAGCATAGACTTATAGCCAATTAAGAAAACCAGAATATACACAAAACAGATTTGTGTGTGAATTAGTGTTCGTAAAAATAAGATATAGGTCAGATTTAACATGCAACAGTTTTACCAACAAGTCTTGATAAAAATAACAGAAAAAAAGTGTTTCGCGTATGTTAATTTGTACACTTATATCTCTAGAAACCTAAAAATTATTCAAGATCTAAACAACTAGATCTTAGATAAAGATCAATGGTGAACACAAAAAGGTGTAAATCAGTGTGAGTAGTGTATCTAAACACTATAAACAAGTACCACAATATATTAAAATCATAAAATTGAAAACTTAGAAAATAATCAAAACGAGTGAGTGTGTAGTTTTATAATAAACTTTGTACACCTAAAGAGATCTAAATTCTGATCTAAAGAAATCAGAAAAAGATGAAAGGAGTCACGTACAAAAGATTTTTACCCTTGAAAAATGTAAGTGAGAAATAGTTCGAGAGTATGCCAATCTTTATTTGTGACTATGATTTATGAAAGAAAATCTTTGAAGAGAACAAAATGTGTAATCTGTTTTATTTACTCTATATCTCTAAAAATGGGTAGAGTTTTGGTGCAATTTTTATTTTCTCAGCTTCATAAAATGAGGAACTAAAGACTCATATTTATAGAGTGCACAACTGAGCTATGGTTGGTGTAAATGAGACTCACTTGGATTGTACCAAAATAATACAAGCCGTGGATAAAAACTAATCCCAAAGATGACGAAGAAACATAAAGATAGCACCTAAATGCTTGACACGTTGCTCACAACACTCAACAACAAACTCTAGTATTACCATTTTAACAAACGGTGTCGTTTTAAATGGAATGGATCCTATCTACAACAGAAATAGTAATGTTACCATTGTAACTAAATTATTACATCGTCATTGAGAGAATTGCAAGAACCATTGGTTGTAAAGTAAAAAATCTTGGGAGGTCAAACTAGTTTTAAAGTGTTACCATTATAACCCGATTAAGGCTTACGGTGTCGTTCTGAAAACTATAAAAAAAATCTTTTAAAAGTGACCAAATCCGTGGGCCAACAGTTCTCATATATTACGCATGCCTAGACAAAGATATGGGTCAAATCGGCAACATATAGGGTATGTTCACCTATGGTCAATAGACCTGCTATCAACCATGGGCCAAAAGATTTATCAACGTATATAAACAATCATACATCAAATCTAGTTTACAAAAAGGAACATGCCAACAGACAATAACATTAAACCTACTAATTTCAAATCGCAATCAATTCAATACAAACGGCCAACTCAATTTTGAAGAAACAAAACACAATTTTGTTAATTAAAATAAACATCCACGCTTAAGTATACTCACATATAAACATATCATACACATATACTTATTCACTCGGATTATTATATTTTAAAAATAATGTTTAAACTTCCAATTTAAGTGTAATTTTTTTTTTAAATATTTAAACACATTAATAAAATTTAAATAATTTTTATAATGAAATAAAAATGTTTTTAATCACATAAATTTTAATTCAAAATTTAAACTATTTGATAACTTCTTTTTAAAAAAACATAGAGATGTAGTGTCCTATGTGGTGTAGTGCATTCTATGTGACATAGTTAAAACCTATGAGCCATCGATATAGGGTGTGAGATACAAACTTTTCTTGAAATAATAACTAAGTCAAATTCTGAATTTTTGAGATGCACAGTCGATCGAGCAGAGGCTTTGGCATAGTTAACTAGATACAGAACAATTACTTGAAAAATCTTGTCAAAATTAAAGTCCAACTAGTTGAAGGTCTGTAAAGTTATAGCACAAAAAACAAACCCTATGAGTGCTCTATATAGGGACCTTCAATCTCCCCCATTGGACTATTTTTGACAAAACCCTTGAGTACATAAAATGATATACTAAGGTAAAAATTCCAAAAATTTTCTATACAAAAATGTTTCTAATTACCCACCCAGTCCTAGAAATGAAAAAGACTCAATAATTGAATATCGACGAAAAAACCTTGAAAACAGAAAACAACCTTTCTTCTAACAATGAAGTTAGTAGCAAGTGCACTATTTGAATTAATGAAAGAGACATAAATTAGCAGCATGATGACATAATTATTTAACATAATATCAACATTATAAACTGAAATATATACTCATCTCTCCCCCGTTTTGTCTAAATTAGACAACGATTGAAAGTAAACATGGGAACAAGTTATCATCTGCGATATAAGCGCCTCCTACATCAAAAATGGTTCTAAAAGATATCTTTATTAGTAGGTATCTTTATCCTAAAACCTCAGCGATCGTGAAATCATAATGCATAAATGAAACAATTTCTAGTTTTTAAGGACAATTACTCCAATCATATGTTGAAATTGATTCTAAACGAGAATTATCAACTACATAGAAAGAATATGAGCAAGTTGAAAATCACTAGTATCATGATTAACTATCCCATTTCGTTTGGGATTTTTTAGATCACTAAACTGGTAAAAATATCCATTAGTCTCACAATACTCGATAATTCTAGTTTCATTAAACTGACCTCCCCCACCATTGAATAAATGAAAGGGTTTGGTGGTTTTAAGTACTAAACCTTCTCATGAGGAGACTTAGTAATTTCCTCAACTTTTCATTGGCTACAAATATTATTTGGAAGTTACTTTGATTTAAAAAAATCCAATTGAGGCCTCAAATCAGAACTCTGAATCCAAATTGGTAATGTTTTCAAAGGTTTTGGTGCCTTTCGAAATCTAGGATATAAATTTTCTTTTGCAAAGCTTCTCTTACTAGTCTAAGGTATAGACTTTTTAGGGAAATGATTCCAATTTTTTCGAGTTATGGCCTTTAAAATAAGTACCCTTCTTGCGATTACTAAGACGTTCCCAATTTTGGTGGCCAAAAACATCACAAAAACTGCAATAGCAATTAAAAGGAGGTTGTTGAATATAAGTAACAAACTTTCTAGACTTATAGCCACCTAAGTCATGTTTAGTAGTCACGTTTGTACTTTTAAGGGGTGGAATGTACTTGGAAGAGACAACATACTTCACCGGAGATCAAATCCAGTTTTAGGAGTACTTTCATTCAAAATCTATTTTCCTCTATCAACTTTAGAACTACTCAGATTTGGTTTGACTTGGGTAGTATCCTTAACAAACATAGTAGGTCTAATAGATGGATTGCTTGGAAAATTTTCTTCGTAAACAATTCCGTTTTTATTAAAATTATATTTCTGAGAGTCCAAAAGTTTATCCAAATCAAAATCTTCTTTAGATGTGTCTAAATCTATTTCTCTTATTCTTTTAAAAGCATCATAACACATTTCTTTAGATTTTTCAAGATCAACCAATGTGGCCTTATATTTTTGTTAAAAAATAGTAACCTTTTGTTAAGATAAGAGATTTCATTTTCAAAATCAGATTTTTTTCTTATCAAAACCACTTCTTTCTTTTTTAAAATTTGATTTCATATCAGTTATCTCATGTTCACTTTGTTTAACTATCCCATACTGACTTTGTAAGGTCTTACTAAATAATTTAACCAAATTAGATAAATCCTTCCTATTTCTTAGTGCTCTGACATACATTTCAGCATAATCATCATAGCTTATAAAATCATCATCCCAAATAACTTAAGTGCTAGTGTGCAAAAAATCATTAGTTTTATGTGAAACAAAATTATCATAGCGAGCAACACGTTTAGCATCAAAAGGACCTGTTAGTGCATGCATAGATGGTTGAGTAGATAATAATAATTTAGCACATTCAATTAAATCTAAAATCTCAATAGATTCTTCTTCATCAGAATCATTTAGGCCAACAATATATTTATCACCACAACAGTCATAAACACTACCAACAGAAGCAAGGCATTGCGACTTAGACTTATTCTGGTCCTCTTCCGACTCAGACTTATCATCACCATTTTGTTTTTGTCGCTTTGATCCACTCATGGTTAATTATTCGGTGCACCATTTTGCATTTTTTTTTGCATTCAACCCAACAATGTTCAAACAAAAATGCCTTATTATCAAAATTTGTTTCCTTGTACACTTTATGCACATCTGTCATCTACAAATGACAATGAGAACAATGTAAGTACAATATCAATGAAAATCACAAGTCAATAGTAAGTAACTTTAATTATAATTAACAAACCAACATAATTCTAACCAAATTTTCTATATTTGTGCCACTCCTTGGAGTCCTAACCAATTGCTCATATATACCATGATATTAGATGACACCGACTTGAATTATGCACCAACATTTGGATAAACAACTCAATTGTCGGTCTTTTGTAAAATCACCCGCTAAAAACTCCGTATAAGATTGCTTAATACGTACCCACAATGCAATCTTCGGTTGGTTTGTTCCAACTAATGGATCAATCGAGTTGTGTAACCACTCTTTAGTTAAAGCAACATCTTCCTTTTTAGTCTAATTTCGTCGAATAGGTTGAGGTACCTCATAATTTTTGCTTTGAGAATTCAGATTTCCTTTTCGCTTTCTTTCGTTCTTCTCTGAGGGTGTTGGTAAAGCACCCTATATCTTTGACTCATTTGAGTCTACATTATATAGGAGCTCATCTAGTTTGGAAATAGTGACAAAATTATGTCTATCGCTAGATGAACTAAAAAACCTCAGAACTTTCATAGCTACATTGATATTCCTCTACAAGTTCATGAAGGTAAAACACATACACCACACTCTAAGATTGCATACATATTGTGATTTAGTCATGTAATGATCATGTGTGAGTTAAATCCCCTTAAAATGATTTTTAAATAATTTTTGGGATTTATTGAATATTTTCTAAGGATTTTAAATATTTTTTTGGAAATTAAAATTGAATCTTAATAAAGTTTAAGGGTTGATTTGTAAATATTTTTTATACCTTAAAACTATATTGGGTAGAAATCAAAAGCGGTAGAAACATTTGTGGGTGAAACTGGAATTTTTAGAAACTCAAAAACACGCATTTGTAAGTTAATCTTGAGCCTACACATGTTGCACATACAACGGTTTGATTTGTGTTTCTTATCACTCACAAACCCGTGACTTATTCTGGACCTTTGGATCATCTTAATTTACGGTATGCATGTGTTTGAAATCAATCCAAATGCGTTGGTTTTAACCAATCAGAGTTAGCTTTTGCACCGCTTTCTGTGAACCCTTGGATTTACATCGTTTCAATTGCTTTTAATCTCAGCCCTTGAATTTGAACCATCGTTCGATATCTTTCTACGCCCAGTATAAATAGATGCCATCTGTGTTAGAGACTTTTGTGATTTCCTCGTTTGAGAGAAAAAAATGAGAGTAGAGAGAGTAAAGATTAGAGAGATAGGAAACCCTAATCCAAACTTCGTTAAACCCTAAACCATGAATACTTTTTTGAGAGTTTAAACCTGAGTGTTTAGTTCCTGGATTTGAGAAGATAATCCTCTCTTGTTCTTGATTATCCTTCCAACTTAGTCACGTTAGTAGAGTTTTCAATTTCTCTTCATAGAAACTTGAGATCTCATCTCTGTGATATAAATCACATAGATAGTATACTATTTTGATTTCTTATTTCGAAAAATCTTATTTGTTGGTTATTTTAAAACTGATTTTATGTTTTCAAACCCTAAACCAACAATATTCGTTCTGATTTCATTTTACTTAAACTATCAGACTAAGATATAGTTTTGAGATCTTGATTGGGGATTACACTTTCTATATAATATTTTCAAAACCTGAAAGTGTTAGGATCTTGGATATTTCTCAATAAGATTCCTTCTTGATCTGCGGCTACTTTGAAAGGTTTAAAAGTCTGATTTAGTTTTGACTAAACTGATTTTAGAATTTCTTACATATCTAGTGATTCTGTAATTTGATAAGTCATTCTGTTTGTATTAAGTGTGAGTGTGTTGCATGCATATGTTAGAGAGCACATCACCACTACACTTTCACTCTACCACACTTAAAGTGTTGGTTGTATGATCTTGAACTTGTTTAAGTCGACGTAAAGCTGGAATCAAGTAAAGATTACAAAGCTGGAGAGAACATCAATAACAACAACCATCAGAGAAGTAAGATCTAATCCAGAGGAGTTGGTAATGATTCTGAACTTAGTTGAGGCGTGTTTGTGTGGTTTGATTGTTAAATAACTTGTAATTTATTATTTTGATTTTAGTGAATTTTCGTTTTGTGACGTAGAGGTCACCGTGGATGTTTACTTGTGCTCTTCCTCATTTTTTCATCACCTTCTTCTAAGTTGTGCTGATTTAATAGTTTAAAAACTGGTTAATTCCAGATCTGAAATAACTCGTTCAATCGATTTTAATAATCTTTCTAAACACATCTTGTGTTAACTTTTATTTTGATTAAAAGAGTTTCTTCAATAAACAGTTCGGAACCATTTTAATAGTTTAATCCTGTATTAAACGTCTTAAGTGGCAGTTTTTCAGTTGGCATTTGAGTTTCGAAGGGAAATAGCGGGGCATTCATTAGATTTTGGAACGAATATTATCGTTGTAAATAAGGAGCGAAATTGATCGAGTGTAGACCATAACTTGCTTGAATTTGGTTTGCACTGTTAGGGTAGTAAGTTGGAAAGGGGGGTTTGAATTCTGGGAGTTAAATCTATAATCACTAGAGTTATATGTGGTTTAAGAAATGCGACAATCATTATCGGTGCATTGATCGTCATCATTAGCATTGGGGTTAGGCATTGAAAATTCATGATTGTTGTCTGGATTCATTTCCATTGTTTAGTAACTGCGAAAAGAATAAATTAATACATCTTAGAATCAATAAAATGTATCACATTATCATGTTTCTAGAAAAAAAAACAAGGATAAAATTGAAAAAAAATTTCAATATTATAATTCACCATTCAACATTCGATTTGCACTGATAACTCATAAATTTGAACTCTTATTAAGTAATTAGATAAAAACTAAATACAATTTTACTATTAATATGCATACATATTGTATTAGGCAACTATTAGTCATTAGGGGAAGCAAGTATTTTTGAGATTATTCTCAAGTACCTCTTTAGAATAATCACATTTGTGAAGCTCATTTCATCAAATAACTTGAAGGTAACTTATATATCTTTGCATTTTTTTATCAATATTTGAAAATTGAGAGTAAAAATCAAGACATGAAATACCAATCAATAGATGAAAAGGGTTAACACTCACTATTATTATTATGAGAATTGATAGTGCAATTATCCAATTTTAAAATCAATAGATGAAATACATGATATATATTGAACATACCTTCAATCAAGTTTGAAAATTTTCTTCTATTGGTATATCAAAAATAGACTTTCGTATAGATGGAAGAGAAGTAGTAGAAATAGATTTTCAGGTGGAGGGTTTATTTTGGAGGGAAATGGGTACCGCCAAACAAGAACGTGAATCTCCACGTCACTTTGGCAAAACATTTGTGTATTTCTACATGTAGAAATGATGGTAGAAATTGTCAATATGACTCGGCAGCCACATCAAATGTATAATAGGAAGAAGAGATGTAGTGGAGATGATTTTTCCTTCTTTTCATTTCTACCGTAGAAACAGGGGATGATAGAAAGCACCATTGGATTTGGCCTAAGAAATGTATTTTTTCTTCATTTTTTTTGTTTGTTTTAAGTTTACATTATTTATATACTTTTTTTAGGGATATTTTAGTTTAGGGAACTCGATTTCTAGTATCAAACTGCAAGACAAATTGATAGTTAAAGAGATGAATTTATAGAGTAGGTTTTTTTTTTTTTTTTGAGAAAGTAATCTTTAAACTTAAAATAGTTAAAAATAGTTTGATATTTATCCTAAAAAATAATTTTTTTGACCTTGATCTTACTTCGACCGGACCCGACTTTAAATAGCCCATTACTACCTGGTGGTATATTCTCTGACCTTCATCGACCCACGAAGAAAGGTCTTCTTCCCCGCGAGAGGAACGACACCCAATTCCCAACTATTGTTCTCATCTCACTCAACGTCGGCCTCCATCTTCTTCTCTCGATCTCTCACTTTCTAAACCCAAACTCTCATATACTACTACTCCCAAATAAATATCACAAAATCATTTAACTAGTAATCTCTTTAGACGGTGGGAGTAAAAAGCATTTGGGGTTAACTTTAATTTCACTGCTACCCTACTACTCCCTCTTTCCTTCATGTTCAATTTCGGAGGAGCCATCCTCTTCGCCCACGCCACCCGGTTTCCATCTGGCGGAGGCTTTTGGCTTAATGGGAATTCGCATTCCAATGTCGGAATAGTTATTGCCGTAACTGCCATTGCTGGTATAGCCTTAGCCGCTACCCTCTTCTACTCTCATAGGTAAAATCAATTCAATTAAATCTTCCAATCCTACCCATGTACAATTTCACATCACATGCTTCTCATTTTATGTCATCTGTTTCATATTATCCAACTTGTGACGTTATTTTCCACAATTAGCCTTAACACACCCGGGTCACGATGGAGAAGGAAATATGCGCTTCTACCTAAACAATGGGAAATGTTGTTTGATTCAGATGGGAGACTCTCTGATGGTGGACTCAAGTTGTTGAAAAAAGTTGGAAGTGGAGTATGTTATTAACTTTCTTTGCAACACACACACACATATACTATTTTATGGATATAATAGTTTACTTTCTTTGTTGATTTCCATATATATATTTGATGCAGGGTGTTGATCCTAGCTTAAGGGCAGAGGTTTGGCCGTTCCTACTTGGAGTGTAAGCTCTAATTCTTTTTATAGCTGTATGCACATTTGTTCTCATGAAAAAGGTATACATCTTTTGCAATCAGTTTAGAACTATAGACATTGGTCTGAGCACTACCACTGTTTGACTATAGTACATTTCCAGCATCATAATATATTTTTTAAAATAAGCTTGTTTGCTGATCTGCCATGTATATATACTTCAATGACAGTATAGTTCCCACCCGAACCCTTTTAGTTGGCTATTGAAATTTTGTTCTTCTAGATATTTTTTTACATGTAGTTATTTGCAGAATCATATAGTCGATAACTATAGTTCAGTTCTAATAATAGATTGATATGATGATAATATAGAAGATTGTTGCAGTTACCCTTTCATTTAAAATCCTTTGTTTTGTAGGAGAAAACCTGCAATATGAGGATTTGAGTGTAGTAAAACTGTAGAATTAAATAAATATTGATGGCTGTTTTATAGTTATACCATTATATGTATCTATAAAATTTCAATTCTGAAAATTGGACAATGTCTTTAGTTTATGATAAAAGTTTCAAGATAAGCACACCTACTATTGTTATTATATGTGAATCTTAGTTGTAGATAATGAGGCACCCCTTGACTTTTGAATGTTACAAAAGTAGTAAAAACTTTTAGTACTAGTAGTTGTCCCCCTTGCCAGAAATTTCGACTTAACTTCTGCCTTTTATAGTTTCCATATGTTAGCTATCATTGTTGCTATTGTATGCCTCCTTTAAAACTGGAAGTTCATTTATATTTTTTTGCCATAGGAATGTAGTTCTTTTGGTGTTATTATCTCTTCTCCCCACCTTCCCCTCCTCCCTCGCGCCCCCCCCCCCCCCCCCCAACAAAATCCCTTCTCAAACATAAGTTGGCCAAATATATCAATTGATTACTTTTTTGTGCCTCTTTTTGTCACTGGTACCTTATTATATGCATTGTGTTGCTTGGGTGCTTCTCTTGAAACACACCTATTTCTTGATCTTGTGCTCTTTCTACAGATATAATCTCAACAGTTCGAAGGCAGAGAGAGATTCCATCAGAACTCAGAAAAGGTACACTCGTCTCTCCCCCCCTCTAAAAGAAAAGAAAAAAAAATATCCCATAGTTCATAGTTTTATATATACATTCATATTTCCCTGCCACAGAAAAGAATACGAGAATATACGGAGACAGTGCACAAAAGTTGAAAAACAAAGTGACAAGAGTGCCAAGTTGAACGAAACTTGTGGAAACATCAATGAGGGCAGTGGGGAATTCATTGAAGTCCTAGATTCTCCTGGCATAGAAGAAGATGTTAGTGCCAAGGGTCTTGACGGAGTGAGCCCAGCAGGTTCAGATACAGACCACCCTATTTGCAGTCCTGCCTTGCAATCATCCAACTCATTAGTCGAACCAGACGATGATAAGCGTGGGATCACATGTGAAAAATCCCCTGTCTTAGAAGAAGATGTTAATGCCAAGGGTTCCCTTTCCCTCGAGGGAGTGAGCTCAGAAGGTCCAGATTCAGATCACCCTGTATACACTCCGTCCGTAAAATCATCTAACTCCTTAGTTGAACAAGATGATGATAAGAGTGGCATCACAAGTGAAAACTCCCCTGAACCTGATACCGACTCATCTGATTCCGATTCCTCTGAAAACATTCAAAATTCTTCCTTCTCCAAGTCCCACCCAGCTGAAGGGTTTTCCACATGGCAGCAGATCATCCGTCTTGATGCTGTGCGGGCAAATGCTGAATGGGTTGTTCACTCACCATCTCAGGCTACAGTATCTGAGATCAAGGCTCAACATTTGGCTCATAGTGTCGGGTTGAAGGACTATGATCACTTAGAGCCTTGCAGAATTTTTCACGCTGCTCGCCTTGTAGCCATACTCGAAGCATATGCACTGTATGATTCCGAGATTGGTTACTGCCAGGGCATGAGTGATTTACTCTCTCCAATCATCTCAGTGATGGAAGAGGACCATGACGCTTTTTGGTGCTTCGTGGGCTTCATGAAAAAAGCCCGCCATAACTTCCGGCTCGATGAGGTAGGCATCAGAAGACAGTTAAACATTGTTTCGAAGATCATCAAGGGAAAGGACTCGCATCTCTACAGGCATTTGGAGAAGCTTCAAGCGGAGGATTGCTTTTTTGTGTACAGGATGGTAGTGGTTCTCTTCAGGAGGGAGTTGAGTTTTGAGCAGACGCTTTGCCTTTGGGAGGTGATGTGGGCAGACCAGGCTGCAATTAGGGCTGGTATCGACATTTCTGATTGGGGGAGGATGAGGATGAGAGCCCCTCCTACTGATGATCTATTGCTATATGCGATAGCAGCGTGTGTACTACAAAGAAGGAAACTAATTGTAGAGAAATATAGTGAGATGGATGAAATCTTGAGGGAGTGCAATAACATGGTTGGGAATCTGGATGTATGGAGGCTTCTAGATGATGCCCATGACTTGGTTGTGAACCTTCATGACAAAATTTAGGATAGCCTTGGTTGCGTTCGTCCTTGTTGTCCACTGATGCTTTTTTTCTCTTTCATCTCAATCTTTCTTGTTTTTTAGTTGGTGGCATCATTGGGATTTAAATTCACTTCATACTGCTTGAAACAAGCTTTTAATAGGAAATTCCTGTATTGAATTTGGGGGATGGTGGCAATGTACAATGTTATCATGTATACAATCCCCTAGGTCAGTTCCCAATTAAGAAATTTCTCCTAGGGCTTTGCCACCTATTGTTTATTCTTAACGGGGTATCTGTAAGCTGGCCGATGGATCTTTGTAAGACTAAACCTAAGCATGTTAGACTACATTAAAAAAGACCTCGGAGATTAGATTAAACTAAGTTTAGATTGCTTAGATCATCCGGGGATTTTATCTATGACAAATATTTGACAAAATTTTAACGTGTAAATTAAACAAAACAAAGCCACTACAAGCGCGGTACTTCAAGTGCCAGTGCCACACAGGAGCTCTCGTGGCACTTAAAAGTATCCTGATAGCAAACAAAAAATACTAATGACTTTACACGGCATGAGGGGGCCTCAAAGTTGTCCCTAGAAAACTGGCATTGTGTATCAATTTTGCCTTGAATATTTTTTTTTCTTCGCGTGTGTTTATGTTTGTTATTTTCTCAACATAGTCGGAGCAATATTATTTCCGTCAAAATAAGTGTTATGCATGATGGACTGTATATGATGCGGTAAAGAGTTACTTCTGAAGAGCTGTTAGCTCTTCCATAGGTTGGAGTAGCTTGGAAGCATTGTTGGGTCAATCCTGAAACTACATGCGTTCGAATTCCGTGTTCAAGAGAACATTTATCTCTTGACATGAAGGATATATTCGATCACGTGTTATGTTAGCAACTCATATAGAAGAAAAGAAGATGCTCTCTCCCGCATACTCAAAAAATGAGTCCGTATGGTACGGATATTTTTTTTTTAAAATGAGGTTAATTTTTTTTTTTGTTGCGTGTCTATAAAAAATCAATTAAAATTAATTATTTTTGCTATTTTAAAAAAATGGATCAATGTTCGACAGTTTTACAAAAATTCTCAAACATTGATTCATTTATAAAAACTGTCAAATATTGATATATTTTTTTGAAATAGCAAATAAATAAATAATTCATTTTGAGTTATTTTTTATGAGACCTTGAATTGTTTAAAATATACAATAAAAATAAACCACAATATTTTTGGGCATCTTTTCAAAATTAGTTTGCATGGTGCAGGCTCCTTTTTAGACTTGCACCTGAGAATTTCTCTCTCTCTCTCTCTCTCTCTCTCTCTCTCTCTCTCTCTCTCTCTCTCTCTCTATATATATATATATATATATATATATATATATATATGAGAAAACTTATCTACATCATGCTTTATACATTATTTATACATCACACCTAGGTATAGCCACTTAAAAATCATTTTTTCTATTTTTTTTATTTTTCTCTTGAAATTAACATTCCAATAAATTCATATTCAAAAAATTACGTCAAAATTCATTTTGTAGCTATTTTTAAAAAATTCACAAAAAACTGCTTAAAATACCTTATCTATAAGGGTCTGCGCCAGTAATTTGTTGTGAATTTTTTAAAAATAGCTACAAAATGTATTTTGACATAATTTTTTGAATATGAGTTGAATAAAAGGTTAATTTCAAAAGAAAAATAATTTTTTTATAAAAAACGTTTCTTAGGCCCTAGAACTAGATGTGATGTATGGGGTGATGTATACATTATGATGTATGCGAGCCTCTCTCTCTCTCTCTCTCTCTCTCTCTCTCTCTCTATATATATATATATATATATATATATATATATATATATATATATATATATATATATATATATTACTAAATAATGTGGCTTTTGGATTTTGGGTGGATGTCTACTCAAATTCTTGTCTTTTGGGATGCCTTACTATATCGTATAAATAGGAGGATCCTCATATGGTTTTATACAATAATTATACCCAATACTATTGAGAAATAAAATAATCTCTCTCAATTCTCTATATGTGTTTTATTTTACAACACGTTATCAGCACGGGTGCTCTCAAATACGTTGTTTAATGAAAATACAAGTGACATGAAACACTTGGGCTCTCATTTATACAACATGGCTTTGAATGTTCATGTGGGTAATTCAATGATAATCTATTATGGATATGAAGGAACAAGATGCGGTTCTATGTGAATATCAATGAGTAAGTTTCAACACTCAAGGGTTTAGTTATTCATAAAAATTTTAATTATTAATTATTTTTATTTAATGTGGATATGAAGGAACATGTGCTTATACTTATAATTATTTTTATATTGATCCCATAATTTTAGTTATTCATAAAAAATTTACATATTCATATTTTTAATATTTAATCGTAAAAAAATTATTATGTCTGTACGAACAAAAAGTGAAGATTGGAACCTGACGTTTTCTATAATAATTGAAACTTAAAGTTTCAGTGTTACCTTTGAATTTGGAACTTGAAAGTTCCCTAACTATTTAAATTATGGAACCAGAAGTTTCCTAATTTTTACTAGGACCCGAAGTTCCTAATTATCATTAAAATTTGGGACCTGAAGTTCCCAATACTATTTGATTTTTGGATCTCAAACTCCCAATTATTATTTATGGAGCTATGAAGTTTTCAATGGCTATCTACATTTTGAGACATGAAATACCCAAATAATTGTTTTAATTTGGGACCTGAAGTTCCCATATAAATTTTTTCATTTGGAATGAGAAAATTCCATGTACATTTTTCCTTTGGAATCAAAACATTCCATATATTTTTTTTCTGGCTTATGACAATGAAATACGCCCTTAAATCAAATCCGAAGTTTTGATTATTTTTTGTAATAGGGCAAGAGATACTAAAAGTTCAATAAAAATTATTTATAATTTGGAGCCGCAGCTCCAATAATTTTGTAATCGAACATGAAGTTTTGATTATTTATGTAATAAGGGTGAGGTCATTACATGTTCCGTAAGGATTATTTATTTTGGACCTGAAGTTTCAAATAATTTTACTCCTTATCAAACTTGAAGTTTGAATATAACTGGGGAGGGGGTTTAAAGTCCCTAAATATATAATGTTGTGATATGAAGTTGCCCTAATTATTTACATTTGGGACTTGAAGTTCTCCAATAATTATTCAAATATGAAAATTGAATTTTTTTACGTTCAAATTTTAGGACGTGAAGTACGTAAATTATTTGGACCTAAAGTGTCAAAAGAAAATATATCACAATCAAACATAAAGTTTTGATTGTCATATTTGAAGGGTGTAGATCAAGAGTACCCCAATTATTTTTTTTTATATGAAGATCCATATTTATTATTGTGAGCAGAAGTTCACAAAATATTATTTATCATTGGGATATAAAGTATGTGGACCTGAAGCTCCAACAAAATATACCATAAATAAAACCCTGAAGTTTTGATTATTCACCGAGTATGAATTTTAAAATTTCTCAAACTAATTATTTATAAGTCGGAGCTGATGCTCCAAAAAGTATATTTTTGGGATTAGTTTCTAATTAAATTGAGTATCTAAACATGTCTTTTCAAGTTCTTGTTTTTTCATTTTCTTTATTTAATGAAATGTCTTTTTAAATACTTTATTAATTATTAAGTGTCTCTTCAACTATCATGTTAATGGTTTCACCATTAAATTTTTGTCTCTTGACCTTTCGCTTCATTTGAGTATTAAATTATTTTTAATGGTATTTAATTATAACTCTTTTTTCACATTCTAATTAATTAATATGCATTGGAGCCTTGGGAATGTGAAAAATAATCTGTCGTTTTTTTAATAAAGAGGTTGGATTATTATTGATCGAAATTAATAAAAAAAATTGAAACTTATTTGGAAGATTCTCTAACATTTTTTACCCCCCAATCAAACCTAAAGTTTAGATAAAAAATTGTTTGAGAATTTAATGTCCTTCAACATTAGTAATATTGAACTTGAAGGTCAACTATTTGTGTAGAACCAGAAGTTCTCAAATACAAATGGAAAAAAAAATTATGCCTAATTCGCACAAGACACTTTGTGAGTTATTTTAATGTAGGAACTTCAGCCCTAGGTTTTAATTTTATAATTTATATGAACCCGCAAATTCATATACATGTAATGTAAAATAGAAAACATGAAGTTCTCATTACTTTTTCAATGAAATGTTTGTCATAATTATTTTAGTGGCCCTAGTTATACATTAGAAACCTGAAGTTTTTTATTTTCGAGCTTGATGTATTTAAAATATTATAAGATTATGAAATTTTAAGTCATTAGTTATCAATCCAAAGTTCTATACTTTAATTGGCAAAGTTTTTGTTATCCATCCCATTATTTAAATATCTGATAAATATTTGATACGAGATTTTTTATAATACTTCCATTTGTTTAAGTTTGGTCACCAAACACTTGATCCTAATATAAATTATCATTGTTCATAGTTGGACTCACAGTCTATATTGAATTTTGTCATTGAAAATTGTGAATTGTTATTATATAATGACATTTGTCTAGTAGACAATAAGCAACTGACATTATTATGAAAACTCAAAAGTTTTTTCTGACTTGGTGTGTAATATAGTAGAGGTTTCAATCATAATTGAATATAAAGCTCCAAAAGAGCCTATGTGACGATGTTATTTGGTACCCTCCACACATACACGACGAATTATATCAAAGCAATTACTGAAGTAATTTACTTTGTTTTATGGCATCAGAATACATGGGTGTCATATGAAAGTAAATCATGCAAAGTAATTTTGCATTACTTATAGTGTTAGAAGCCAAAAACTTACACTAGCACACAATTATTACATTATTCAAAGGATTATACTATACAATATTAAATATGGTAAAATTGCACTTCGTCATGAGCCTGCAGCTCCATGGTTCAATTATTTATTATTATACAATAACCATTTTGGTCACCTCACTTGTTATTCATACGATGTCTTGAATGGAAATGATATTTATCACAAGGGTATATATGGTGCTTATAATTCACCATCTATTGAACCATTGATAAATTCAATGTTTTTGGTATATGTGTAATTTTCTTTTAATGAGACACTATTCTCGTTGTTAGGGGGAGGATAAAACGTACCAGAAGTACAAATCATATTTAAATAATGGCCCGTTCCTGAAGAACGACGAGAATTATCGTGGAATACTTCCACTTTGAGTCATATAATCCCTTGTATCGCTCAATGCGAAAATAAAGTAAAAAAAAATATATTGCAACTTCAAATGTCACATGGGCTAGTTGCAAATGTGCTTGCTAAAATCATTATCCTATAAGGATTAAATAAATTCAGCAGCAAATAAATTCATTGCACGCTAGAAGCGTGGCAAAACCTATAGGTCCCAACTACTTGACTCCTCAGAACTGGAGATTAAATAAAATCATGCCCAAATAATGCTCCAGAAGAGTTTATGAACAAAAGATCCACTTTCTCTAAAATCCTGGGTTATTGTCTTTGAAAAGACACAAGTACCTGAAGTGACTATAAAGCCCCTGAAGTTGGCAAAGGTACCTAATATTAAATGAGATCTCTATGTTTTATAGATATACAAGAGAAACGTGGGATACACAAAGATGACCATCGATGATATAATTATATATGTTGTAGCTACATAAAAATCAAAGGGCAATGATACTACAAATTCACGTACAATGAATGAATGTCGACAAATAATATATTGGTCAAAATGTGAAAATGCCATGATGGCATAATTTGAGTCTCTTAATATACGTGGTGTATTTGGACTTATAGTAAAAATCTTAAAATATGTTAACCCTTAAGGTTATGAATGTGTGTTTATAAAATTGTGAAGTGTTACAACTCACCAAAGTGCATGATTTATGGCACAAGGTTTTCTGAAGAAATAAAATTGATTATGTACGAACATACCATCCCGTTTCGTCCGTAAATAATTTTCAGATATCTGATAGCTTAGAAATTTTTTAAAACATATTATGTGAGACTTATGAATATTATAACTGCTTATATATACGGGACTTAGACAAAGAATGTACATACAAATCCCAAAAGGATTTTCTTTCCCTAAAGCAAAGATAAGGAGTACGTACTCAAATGCAATAAGACATTTATTGTACAGCAGGCAATCCAAATGGATATAGGTATAACCATCTTAGTAAAAAAATTGTCTAAGAAAGAGTATGAAAACAATTATACATAAAAATGTGTCATTATAAAATATCCTTAATGGATGTGCTATTGAAGAGCTCAATTGAAATGAAATCCTTAATTGGACGTGGTCCTGAAGAGCTCAACTAAAATGAAAAATATACAAATAAGAAATTAAAAAATGAATGACATTGGGATAACTAATTATTGCCTCGGCCGGCAGATCGAGCACAATTTATGTTAAACTCATAACCATTAGTCAAATGGATTGAAAATTCCTGCAATGCTTTAGCATATATTAAACATACAATATTAGTATACCCATGGTCTCCGGTATTTGGATATTAAATTATTCATATCATCCTAAAGAGGATGCCAAATATAAATTTGGTCCCTAAGTACCATATGTGCATATTATTATAGTATTTGGTCCAGAAGTACCATACATGTACACAATGCATGATACTAGCTATTATAATTACAGTTAATATATTGGCAAAAAATAATTACCATTGACTTGCATAGTATGGGAGTAACATCAATCATATCATATGATATTTTTATATCTAAGCATATATGTCCAATTAGTTATATAGATGCAGGTTGTCTCTAGGATCCTCTCAAAGAATAATTAACGAACTTATGACTTGCCTCAAATAACATATGGTCCTGGTACTACTTATGAAGGCAATGGTGCTTGTATAGCTCAAACTCAAAGAGACTACATCGGGAGAGAAATGACTAACACATTTCAGTTCTTTTGCATACATGAACTCCATAATAGATATGCTACTGAAGTTGAATAGATCTGATAAAGTGACACGTTCATCCCTCTTCATCCAAGTCTTATAGAAGTCGGTCTCGTGAAGAAAAATAAAATTGCAGTCACAGCCGATCAAACCTATTCACCATGTTAAAGAAACATTTCAGAAGGTTTTATAGAAGACTGATATGCATCGACTCAATCATCGGAGAAATATCATAATCAGGGGGAGTATCCAATTAGGGGGAGCATTTGATCAGGAGGAGAATTTAAGAACATGATTTTTTTGGACATATACGCGTTGTACAATTTTTTCTTTAACTAGTTTTTTTTTCATTGGGTTTTTCGGTAAAAAGTTTTAACGAGGCAACACTAAGCGCGTCCAATACCGATTCAACGATCACAAAAGTAGTACTCTTTTTCCTTCACTTTGATTTTTTTCCACTGGGTTTTTCCTTAGTAATGTTTTAACGAGGCAACGATCATTGAATGGTGGATATGGTGTACATCCAAGGTGGAGTGCTAAATAATGTGGCTTTTGGATTTTGGGTGGATGCCCACTCACATTCTTGTCTTTTCGGATGCCTCACTATATCCTATATATAGGAGGATCCTCATATGGTTATGTACAATAATTATACCCAATACTATTGAGAAATAAAATAATCTATCTCTTAATTCTCTATATGTGATTTATTTTACAACACACACACACACACACACATATATATATAGGCTCCCTCCTGCAAGAACTCCTTATGGTGCAGATTCCGGTACATACCATTTTTTTTAAAATAGTAAAGAAATGACTCTTTTGATAAAACTTCATGGATATAATCTCCACGGTGAGAAGATCATCTTCAATTTTTTTCATTAAAAAATTCAAAAAAACCCATTGAGATGAGGTAATACGTAAAAAAATGGTATAAATATGCATTTTCGACTGTTGAAATGTTGACGATTATCTCACCCACTTTTTGATTGAATTTTTTGATGAAACTTCATGGATATGATCTCGACGATGAGAAGATCGTATCCATCAAGTTTCATCAAAAAAATTAATCGATAAAGTGGCTGACGCCGACCCAACATTTCAACGGTTGAAAATGAATATTTATACCCTTTTTTACATATCACCTCATCTCAATGATTTTTTATTGAATTTTTTGATGAAAAAAATTGGAGACGATCTTCTAACCGTCATATCCATGAAGTTTCATCAAAAATTTTATTTTTTTACTATTTTGAAAAATGGTATGTACCGGGGTTTGCACCATAAGGAGTCTTACAGGAGACTTTCTATATATATATATATATATATATATATATATATATATATATATATATATATATATATATATATATATATATATATATATATATATATGATGATGATGATGATGATGATGATGATGCTGGAATTAGCACCACCAGATAAGGTGTTTTCAAGCTCAATCTAAGAACAACAATGGCATCATAGTTATGTAAAAGGTAGGAGAAAGAGATGAGGAGAAGAGGAGAGAGCACCAGGACATAAGTGGTTCAGCCTAAATTGGCCTACGTCCACTGTGTGTGTGAATAACCTCACTATAATAAGGCACTGACCATGGATACAATCTCTCAAGCTTTCTCTCTCTACTGTGTATCTAGACAGAGTTTCAGCTAGGGTTGTATATCTGGATCCCTTGTAAGGTAGGGGATGACCTCTATATATAGTACCTGGGGGGTGTAATGTACCCCCCATGCATGTAATGTGAATGTGTGTGATTGCCTCACCAATATGGGAAAGCCATCTGTCACTGTCACATGTAGAGAATGATGATGCAATATTCTCTCCACGTGTGGGGAATAATCTTGTTATAACTGATTTGTGTCCACGTGCCCTTATCCAAATGTCAGCAGATGCTCGGCTATCGCGCATGGTGTATGACCTCGACCTGGGAGAGGCCGAGGTTGGTAAGTCTAGGTACTCGTTCAGTCCGAGTATTTCTTTATTGGAGGTCTCGGCCTAATCCCAACCGAGACAATGGACAAGGTCGGCCTGAGACGAGGTTGAGCTGGAGTGTTTGGAGAATCGACTAATGTCTTGATGAGGTTGCTGGTGACTTCCTGCGATCTCGGCCTATGTCTGGCCGAGGTTGCCATTCCAAGGTATACGAGAATGCTGCTGATCCTTGTGATGTCCCCTGGAGAGGCTCATGGTAGTGTCGGCCTGGGCCGACCTTGCTATGGCCGAGGGCTGATATCGCGTGTCCAAGACATGTCCAACGTCGGCCATAATCTCGGCCGAGGTTGGTGTCTCTGGGCCGAGGTCACACTTGGGGCATATCAATCACCCCCCAGCCCTTAGTCGTATGTGGGAGAAGGTGACTAGGTGATTATCACACCTCCGAGGCCTGTCTATTACGAGCCAATATTTGTTTGACACTTGTCCAATGCTGAAGTATGCTTGCTTGGTGGGCGTGTGCTGTTAGCCGCCCTTTGGGGCTCCCATGGCAATGATGGGCCTTGGGAATTGCGCCTGTATATTTAAGGGTTTTGAACCCTATTTCCCTTCTTTCTTCTTCACTTCTCTCGTTTCCAGCCAAACTCGTTCCTACAACCTTCTCTCTCTAGAAAGATCTTTGCTAAGGCTTTTGGAAGGTGGTTTCTCGCGTCTTCTCGTCTCCTCCTTACTATTTCATCCTCAGGTAACCTTCGCCATACTTTTTCCTTCATTTTTCCTGCAAGTCTCCTTATTTTCGTGTTTTCCGGCGAGTTTCTGAGTTTTTCGGTGAGACCACCATTATTTCAGGCGAACAATTTTGCCACATTTAGGTAGTTTGATCTTTTATTGCTTTACTTCACTAGCCAATCTTGTTTGTAGTTTTAGGAAGTCTCCTAAGTGTAGTGTCAGCTCCTGATGCTCAGACCCTTATAGCAGCTTCTTGAGGAGTTCCCCTCCCTTAGAGAGAAGACTTTAGAAAAGATTAGACAAATAGAAAGAGCTCAGGAGGAGGCTCGTAGGTCACAAGAATTTCCCATTAGACCCATCTTTCCACCACCTCTGAAGGTGATATATCCTGACCCCCCCAGAGTTTTTCACTTAGACAGAGGTTCCTGCTGATCCCATATCGAAATCTGAGTCTGAATCTTCTACCTCAGACCCCATGTCTGTGGATTCCTTTCAGAAGGCCATGGACTTCACACCTCGGCCTGATCAGTCCCCTGATCAGGCCGAGGTCTCCAGCTGAGCCTCATCCCATAATAGCTCAAGCACCTCAGCCTCTTCCTCAGAGGTTGAAATTGTTGAGCCAAGTGTGGCTATACCACCCATACTTAACGCCATCCCTCTGTCGGCCGTCACCGGTGCAGAGTTCGCTCAGAGGTTCCTGAGTAACCCATCAATATCTGCTCCGACCGACGTTGAGTTGGATGATGATCATGAGGTTGAGAGCGATGTCGACGTCTCTGAGGCGGCCGAGATCGAGAGTACTATTACTGAGGTAGACCTTATCTGCTTCAGATATCTGTATTCTATCAGTCCCTCAATAAATCTTAGGAGACCTCTGAGGGAGGAGAGGGCTTATCATGGCCGAGACAGCGAGATCTGCCTGTACGAGCAGATGTTCAAGTTGGGGTTTCGTCTGCCCATTCACCCCATTATCAAATCCATACTTTCCTATATCAATTTGGCCCCCTCTCAACTATCCCCTAATACCTGGAGAGTCATAATAGGGGCCATAGTCTTATGGAAGGCTGTCCACCACTCAGACCTTCCAGCTCAGGTCTTCGTAGGTTGCTATGTCCCTTTCTCGGCAAAAAATCATCCGAGCTACTAGCATTTTGTAGCTCGGAAGCCTGAGAAGAAAATGCTTTAAATAACTCAGACTTCCAACCATAACTGGAAGCCTCGGTATTTCTTTGCTTCTGGGCCATGGAAATTTGGCCCATGTGTTCCCTCATCTATTCTAGAGCCGAGGATGCCCCTTAGGTGGGGTAAGGTCACAATGTCTGCGAGGGCTGACCCTGGTCTGAGCCCATCCAACCTTCAGAAAGTGAAAGCCCTTCAAGATCAGGGGGTACATGGTCTGTTCATCAGGTTCAAAAACTTGATGACTCCCCACTACCTCTCTGGGACAGGTCTAGGTGGAAGTCCCCTTGCCGAGCTTGGTAAGAATTTTTGTTTCAAGTTGAACCTCTGAGTTTATTCATGTCTGATTATCTAACTCAGATCAACTAATTTTTTGCAGAGCGACCACATGATATTTCGGACGAACTTTGGGAAATGGCTGCACCCAGCTTGATGAGACTTGCCAAGAAAGCAGGCCTTAACGCTCCTCCCCCAGCTCCCTCTGCCTCTAAGCCCCAAGCCACAAAGAAGAGGGCTCCAGAAGGTCATGCCCGTGAGGATCAGAGGCCGAAGAAGAAGAATGCTGACACTACCATCCCCATCTCTTCAGCTGACGCCCTGTCGGCTCGTCTAGATCAGTTGAAAATAACTAACAGCATAGTCGGCCACAGTCTTCAGGACCTAGATGCCTTCGGCTCTGTAATGACTGAGGCTGACAAACGCTTCTTCAGGTCACTGGACACCCCATTGCTGGTTGAGTTCTGCATTCACAGATCCATTCAGGTATGACTTGATCTTTCTGATTGTTCTTCACCCCAAGTGCAACATCTGATTGTTCTTCAGCTCATTCATGATCACAAAATATGCAAGGCCTGGAAGCTATGCACTACTTATCCAACTGGACTCTGAGGAAATTGCCCCTCATCTAAAAGGGTCAAGAGGCCGAGAAGGTCCAGAGCACTATGAACGCAGAGATTGACCGCCTCAAATCTGAGCTGAAGGATTCTGAGAAGAAGGTGAGGGGGCTGGAGAAGGACATCTCTCAGCTTGGTAAAGATCATACTACAGCTCTGAGGGCTAAGGATGATGTTCTGCAACAGAAGGTCAACTCAATTGTTAGGGCAGCCCTCGATGATGCTCTAAGAAGATAATCTCTGACTACAAGTCCTCTGACGAGTTTATGAGCTTCAGCTTTGAATACCTTGAAAGAGGTATCAAAGCCACTATTAAGTGGGCTGATGTCAAGGAGAGGGAGGCTGGTACTTTGAAAGCCTCAGATTTCGTAGGCCTCGGCTTTGTCGATCCCCAGTTTGCCCAGGCCCTTCAAGAGGTGGAGGAGGAGGCTGCCGCGCCTGCCGAGACTACCACATTGGACGGCGCTGAGGTTGAAGGGGCAGACCTGTAACACCCCTACTAATTAAATACCGAGTAGCTACTCCTTTATTAAATCAATACAAAATGCCAAGTTGGTTTAGTTAATAGCATCACTGTCGAAAACATTTTAATAATTACTAACCACCTAGTATTTAAAAAGTAAGTTGCCAAATTTTAAGTTAAGTCTGATTAACATGCAATAAAAGAATAATGGAATAACAACATAATCCATTCACCATAACGAAGTAATGAAATAATCAACAAATAATAATAAGTCCGGAGGAAAACTCCTCACAACAATCCCACAACTGAAAATAAAATGACAAGTCTGAATCCTGAATGAATTACATGCCAGAAGTCCGAATAACTGAAATAAATGAAGAGTCTCTAAAAGAAATGGGCGACATGCCCTACAATTGATAAGTGCTGAATATAGAGTCAAGATAGATGAAGCGTCTATAAGCAAAGTCCTGTAACTTCCACAAACAGCTACAGCTCGTCACCTGAATGAGGATCCTAAGCATGGTGTCCTTGTGGCTGGGCACCTAAAATGGTTTTTACAAAAATAGATTTGAAAGCAAATGGGTCAGAGCCCGAAAGTGGAAATCATTTTAAAAACAGCAAGTGTTTTAATAACGTTAAAACATTAAATGCAAACTACATGTTAGGACGTGCACTCACATGAAATTCTCACCTCTCGACTACATGTGCACTCCTAACGTACCTTACCCATCTAAATGACATATATATCTAACCAAAACGTAATAAGTTCTACCCCTTACTACTCGATCCCCATAATGCATTCTAGAGTTATCAATTAAATAGATGGCTTTACTTAAACTCAGATTCTCAATTAGTAATACAATTCACTATCAATTAACCCATTATGTTTTCTCAAAACAATACAATAATTATTATTCACAATATTAACATGAAAGTTCCCATTAATTAAGTGTATATTATTCCCGTCATAAATATACAAAACAAGCACCCCGAGACTAGCTGCGGTGCACACATACTCTGCTATCCATCCCGGTACATCACGTACATAAGGATCACGCATTCCGAATCTCTCAGGAATCGTTCTCAAATAACAACATCACAAATAATGGAGGCGAACACAGTCACATCACATGGGTCACGCACATACCTGCGCTCCCATGATCAGCAGACTTATTAACATCCCAATAAGTCCTTCTCTGACCTATGTTCATCGAGGTACCAGTCTAAATCCGGGCAACACAAGGATTAGAGGGCCCTAAGCGAACGTAAACCTCCCGTGATAGCAAGTATGGTAGGTATGTCATACACATAAAAGCAATACATATACTAAGTATGCACACATCTTAGTAATCACCATAATATATTGGTGGTACCCTTCTCATTCTTGTACCGACATATAAGGCTACACAATTTATATGTTCCCGATTAATATAGTAATTTAGGCCGTCAATATTTCTCGCATCGTAATAGACACTCACGTCCTACTTCATAATTTCCCTTAGGTTCAACTACACTTCTAGTTTTTGCTCCTCATTATATCTCAAATGTCCCTACTATATCCATTTATCATCAAGGGAAGGTTATCTCTACCATTAAATAAGGTTACGGGACATGCGAAATCAAAACAGGCTAAAAAGCCTAAACTGTCAACTCGTTAGAAGTCTCGTTCGAACGATGCTGTTCGAACGAGAGTTCGTTCGAACGAAGTGGGCCTTCTAACGAGATCTCGTTCGAACGAACATCACCCTCGTTAGAAGTCAAACTGTCAACTCGTTAGAAGCTCGTTCGAACGAGCTCGTTCGAACGACCTGGGCAGGTCTTCTAACGAGTGGCCAGATTCGAGCCCAGATTTTCCTTAATCCGTTTCTCCATCTTTTCTTCGCCTCTAATCTCACCTAATTGTCATTCCAACAATTTTTCAAGGTATCTAATCCTTCCTAAACATGTTTCAACCGTATTACAACATTTATATGGATTCAAATCACTCTAAACTACATCAAATTATCAAATCTCCACCATTTTCCCCCAAATCTCAAGAACATGAACCCTAGAAAAATCAAGTCATTCATAGACATAACTAAATACGTTTTTATGATGTAAAAGGTGTATTTTCTTCTGACTAATCATCCTATCAATGTTCTACATGCAATTTCCTCAATAGATTTTTAAATCTCTACATCCAATTAAATGGGTTTTCATCATACTCCAAGAACAATACAATTTATTTGAATTTCCTACGCATGGAAGAAGCATTCTTTGTAAAAATATGTAATTAAACCACTTGCCTTAAGTGTAACTCTGGATTTGATGACGAATCTGATGAATGGTTCTCTCTCTCTTCTGCAGAATTCCTCCTCTCTCTCTCTCTCCAAGCTTTCTTCTCTAATGGTGGCAATGGAGGCTAGGGTTTGTCTTAGGAACTTTTGGGGCTAATTCTAATAACCCCCGTAGCCCTCTAATTAGTTAATGGATGGTAATGGGTTAGTGGGTCTTTTAATTTTCCCTTTAAAACTCCTAAAATTCGTTAATCAAAAATCCCAAAATTCTAAAATTACCAAACTACCCTTATACGTTGCCGGTATGGCCTAAAAATGCCCCGGGACCCAAACTAAACCCCCGGCTAGTGTTTTCTGACTATTTCGACCCTTCCGGACGCGTTGGCGCACTCAAAATGACCATACGGTTAATAGAAATAAAATTCACTTTTTTAATTAACATAATTATATTCCTGACGCGACTGTCACACGCGTCTCAACAAAATTCCCAAATTGCCGTATTTCAATCTCACGACGAATTTCATAATTCAATATTCATATATAATCATATATGCACATTATAATCAAATACCAACTTCGCATCTCGCTAGTATTTTAATCCGGATTAATTTCCAATTAATTACGCATTTAATCCAATTAATCCCATAAATAAATATCACGAAAATACGGGGTATTACATACTCCCCCCCTAATAACTGAATTTCGTCCCGAAATTCAGAACTAGAAAGTACTTGGTAAGAATAACTCTGGATAACGTTCGCGCATCTCATCCTCGCGCTCCCAGGTGGACTCCTCGACATTATGATGTCGCTACTGAACACGTACTAACGGAACTATCTTTGACTGCAGTTTCCGCTCACTTCGGTCCAAAATAGCAATCGGCCCCTCCTCGTAGGAGCTATCAGGCTGGAGATCGATGTCCTCCAAAGCAATATGTGAATGAGCCAAATCGTCTCTAAGATATTTCCTTAGCGAGGAAATATGAAATACATCGTGAATCCGATGCAAATGCTCCGGTAACCCAAGCCTATACGCAACCGGTCCAATCCGCTCAATAATAGGAAATGGTCCCACATATCTCGGTGCCAACTTCCCTTTCTTCCCGAAATGCATAATCCCCTTCATAGGAGATACTCTGAGCAAAACTTGGTCCCCCACTTGGAACTCTCTGAAGAACCTCTTCGCATCAGCATAGCTCTTCTGCCGATCCTGAGCTACCCGAATGCGACTCCGAATCAATTCTATCCTCGCCGAAGTTTCCTGAATCACTTCCGGCCCAAGTAGTTTGTTGTCCCCCACCTCCAACCAACATGCTGGGGAATGACAAGGTCTACCGTACAACACCTCAAATGGAGCCATGCCAATGGTGAACTGGTAGGAGTTGTTGTAAGCAAACTCCACCAGTGGAAGATACTGCTCCCATCCACCCCCAAAATCAATGATACTCATACGTAGCATGTCCTCCAACATCTGGTTTGTACGCTCGGTCTGCCCATCGGTCTGCGGGTGATACGCCGTACTCAACCGCAATTCCGTGCCCATGGCCTCCTGAAAACTCTCCCAAAACCGTGAAACAAATATCTTGTCTCGGTCAGACACGATATTTAAGGGCACACCGTGAAGTCTCACTATCTCTGAAATAAAGAGCTGGGCATACTGTCCCGTAGTGTAGTCTGTCCTTACGGGTAAAAAATGAGCGACTTTGGTCAACCTGTCCACAATCACCCATACGGAGTCATGACCTTTCTGTGAAGTAGGTAACCCCGTGATAAAATCCATTGATATGCTTTACCACATCCACATCGGAATCTCCAATGGCTGTAGGAGTCCTGTCGGTCTCTGATGATCCACTTTTACTAGCTGACAAGTGGCGCATTTCGAAACAAACACGACAATATCTCTCTTCATCCCGCTCCACCAATACTGTCGTCTCATATCTTGGTACATTTTATCCCCACCGGGATGTACCACGAATCGTGAGCCGTGCGACTCTGCCATCACCTCGTGCCGCAATTCCTCCCCTTCCGGAACTACCAATCTCCCATTGAAGCGTAATCCCCCGTCTGAGCTAACGGTATAGGATTCAGCTCCCTCTGCTAATAATCGAACTATCATCTCCTGACAGAACGAGTCATCTGCTTGTGCCTTTACCACTCTCGTGACAATCTGCGGTGTAACAGTCATTGCTGACATGAATGATCGGGCCACTGCGTCTTGGTGTCCCAATTCTTTCCACTTTGCCTTCCACACCCCTGCCACCTCATCAACAGGTCTGCGGCTCAACGCGTCTGCTACCATGTTAGCTTTCCCCGGGTGATATTGGATATCGAACTGATAATCCTTCACGAACTCAAGCCACCTCCGTTGTCGCATATTCAACTCCTTCCGCGTGAATAGGTACTGTAGGGACTTGTGGTCCGTGAACAATCGAAACTTCTCCCCCAAAAGGTAATATCTCCAAATACGAAGGGCAAATACAACTGCCGCCAACTCCAAGTCATGAGTGGGGTAATTCTTCTCGTGAGGCTTTAGCTTACGGGATGCATAAACAATGGCCTGACTCTCCTGCTGTAATACACCTCCAAGTCCTTGCAAGGACGCATCGGTGTAGACTAGATACTCAACTCCCGGTCTCGGCAATGCTAACACAGGTGCTGAGGTCAACTTATCCTTCAAATCATCGAATGCCAACTGATAGGAATCACTCCAGATGAATGGCACACCCTTACGAGTCAGATGTGTCAAAGGACCTGCTATCTTCGAAAATCCCCGAATGAACCTCCTCTAGTATCCTGCTAATCCCAAGAAACTACGGATCTCCGTCGGTGTCGTGGGCTGTCCCCACTCCCTCACCGCGGATACTTTCCCCGGATCAACAGATATCCCCCGGTCGGAAATAATACGTCCCAAAAACTGGACCTCCTTCAGCCAAAACCCGCACTTCTCATATTTTGCATACAGCTCGTTCTGACGTAGAGTCTGCAAAACTTGCTTCAAATGCTCGGCGTGCTCCTCCTCTGTCTGGGAGTAAACCAGAATATCATCGATGAAGACAATGACAAACTGATCTAGGAAATCCCTGAACACCCTATTCATTAAGTCCATAAACACGGCTGGAGCATTGGTCAAACCAAAAGGCATAACCCGAAACTCGTAAGATCCATATCTCGATAAGAACGCAGTCTTCGAGACATCCTCTTCCCTGATACGCAACTGATGGTATCCCGATCGCAAATCAATCTTCGAGAAGAAAGAAGCTCCTCTCAACTGGTCGAATAGGTCATCGATTCGAGGCAACGGATACTTATTTCATATCGTGACCTTGTTCAACTCTCGGTAGTCCACACACAATCTCAGTGAACCATCTCTCTTCTTCACGAACAACACAGGGGCACCCCACGACGAAGTACTCCTCCGTATAAACCCCTGACCCAACAACTGCTCAATCTGATCCCATAACTCCCTCATCTCAGCTGGAGCCATACGGTACGGTGCGCGTGCTATAGGTCTCGTATCTGGTAATAAGTCTATGACAAAGTCTATCTCTCGACTGGGGGGTAGGCCTGGTATCTCCTGAAACACATCTGAATACTCCCTAACAACTGGGATCGAATCTAAAGGAATCATAACCTCCTTAGAGGTATCCTCCTCTATGTAGTACAAATGAGCGATCGAACCTCCCTCTAGGCGAGGCATCGCCACTACAAACATCTCTTGCCCCGGAATGGAAAAAATAATGCTCCCACCGAAGCAATCAATCATGGCTCTATAATTAGCGTGCCAATCCATACCGATAATCACATCGTGCACATGCATATCTAATACCAACATGTCTGCAGGTAATACCAGACTACCAATCTCTACCCCCACTCCCCGGCATATAAAGAAAATAAGCGACCCACTCCCCAATGGTGAGTCTACACACGTCACTGTGCTCTCTGCTGTGGCTAACAACCCTAAGGCTTTCGCAAAATGTGTAGCTATAAAACAGTGCGTTGCCCCCGTATCAAACAAAACCCGACCCATAGTACCATGGATAGGAAACATACCCTCAATTGCGGGTGGTGCCTGTGGAGCTGCTACCCGGTGGACGTTATAAACACGTCCATACTGTAACTGTCCCTGCTGCACAGGAACTGCTGGGATGGCCGGTAGTGCTGGTACCTGGGCTGGAGCTGGGAGAGCAGGTGGAAAAAGTGGCCTCTGTGGCTCATGTCGAGCACCCTACTGCTGCTGTGGGGCCCTGCCCCTATCAGGACAGTCCTGGTGTTTATGGCCAGTCTTGCCACAAATGAAACACTTCCCCGGGAAGTTTCCCCCTCTCTGCCCCTGCTGCGCCCTGCCCTGATGGCCGTTACCGTTCCTCCACTGGCCCTGCTGGCCCTGCTGAAACTGTTGTTGACCATTCTGACCCTGCTGGTTCTGATGGCCGTTCGGACCCTGATGGCCCTGCCGAAAACCTCCTTGTCCGTGCCTGAAATTTCCTGACCTGAACCTCTTGTGATCCCCCTGCTGGGAACCCTGGTCGCCCTGTCTCTGCCCTTGAACAGATTGTGCCCCACTGGCACCATTCCCTCCAGTCCTGCCCTGATGGCTGGACTCTCCCAATCGCTTGCCCTCAGCCATGTGAAAGCGGTGATCCTGGCAATGGAGTAATGCAGCGTTAACCACATCAGAATAAGTGGCTAACGAGAGGTTCCCTAACAAGTGCTGACGAATCCTCCATGTTAACCCGTCAGTAAATTTCTGTATCTTCTTCTCCTCTGTCGGTATCTCATCCGGAACAATGTTCAGAAGATTAGTGAATTCGGCCTCATACTCGGGCACAGTCTTACCCTCCTGTCGAAGGATCATCAACTTCCTCCTCATTTCCGTATGAACAGCTGACGGAAAGTACTTGCGATCGAACCGCACCCAAAACTCCTGGATAATGAGAGTATCTCTCTCCTCCACGGTGGTAATAGACTCCCACCACTGCAGTGCAGACCCCACTAGCTTAAAGGTAACTAGTATCTGCTTCTGGACATCGGTGCACTCATACTTCCTCAAGTGCCGCTGAATATCCTTCCTCCACTGACTCGAAACTACCACATCGGAGCTACATGTGAACTCCGGAGGGTGTGCTTTCTGAAAAGCATCACGTACACGTTCCCAAGTAGACGGGAATGCATGAGCCTGAACTGGCGCGGCTACTGGCGCCTCCTGAACTACGGCTAGTGCGGCATTTACCGCATGGGCCACAATTGCTGCAACCTCGGCGGCATTCATCGTGGCCTGAACTGGTGCGGGCTGTGGTTCTGGCGTTGCATCCCTGGGAATCCTTTGTGCACGTCGTGGAGGCATCTGAAATACGAATGAAGTTTATAAGTTCGCAGTTATAAACTCAAAATAGCTGAAGAACGTAGCATATACAAAAGAATACAACAGTCCTAAAATATAGGGCTCTATTTCAAAGAAAGCTCAGCGGAAACATAATAAGCCGTACAGATCCTAATGGACACTAGAACCTGATGCTCTGATACCACCTGTGACACCCCGACTAATTAAATACCGGGTAGCTACTCCTTTATTAAATCAATACAAAATGCCAAGTTGGTTCAGTTAATAGCATCACTATCGAAAACATTTTAATAATTACTAACCACCTAGTATTTAAAAAGTAAGTTGCCAAATTTTAAGTTAAGTCTGATTAACATGCAATAAAAGAATAATGGAATAACAACATAATCCATTCACACAAACGAAGTAATGAAATAATGAACAAATAATAATAAGTCCGGAGGAAAACTCCTCACAACAATCCCACAACTGAAAATAAAATGACAAGTCTGAATCCTGAATTAATTACATGCCAGAAGTCCGAATAACTGAAATAAATGAAGAGTCTCTAAAAGAAATGGGCGACATGCCCTACAACTGATAAGTGCTGAATATAGAGTCAAGATAGATGAAGCGTCTACAAGCGAAGTCCTGTAACTTCCACAAACAGCTACAGCTCGTCACCTGAATGAGGATCCTAAGCATGGTGTCCTTGTGGCTGGGCACCTAAAATGGTTTTTACAAAAATAGATTTGAAAGCAAATGGGTCAGAGCCCGAAAGTGGAAATCATTTTAAAAACAGCAAGTGTTTTAATAACATTAAAACATTAAATGCAAACTACATGTTAGGACGTGCACTCACATGAAATTCTCACCTCTCGACTACATGTGCACTCCTAACGTACCTTACCCATCTAAATGACATATATATCTAACCAAAACGTAATAAGTTCTACCCCTTACTACTCGATCCCCATAATGCATTCTAGCGTTATCAATTAAATAGAGGGCTTTACTTAAACTCAGATTCTCAATTAGTAATACAATTCACTATCAATTAACCCGTTATGTTTTCTCAAAACAATACAATAATTATTATTCACAATATTAACATGAAAGTTCCCATTAATTAAGTGTATATTATTCCCGTCATAAATATACAAAACAAGCACCCCGAGACTAGCTGCGGTGCACACATACTCTGCTATCCATCCCGGTACATCACGTACATAAGGATCACGCATTCCGAATCTCTCAGGAATCGTTCTCAAATAACAACATCACAAATAATGGAGGCGAACACAGTCACATCACATGGGTCACGCACATACCTGCGCTCCCATGATCAGCAGACTTATTAACATCCCAATAAGTCCTTCTCTGACCTATGTTCATCGAGGTACCAGTCTAAATCCGGGCAACACAAGGATTAGAGGGCCCTAAGCGAACGTAAACCTCCCGTGATAGCAAGTATGGTAGGTATGTCATACACATAAAAGCAATACATATACTAAGTATGCACACATCTTAGTAATCACCATAATATATTGGTGGTACACTTCTCATTCTTGTACCGACATATAAGGCTACACAATTTATATGTTCCCGATTAATATAGTAATTTAGGCCGTCAATATTTCTCGCATCGTAATAGACGCTCACGTCCTACTTCATAATTTCCCTTAGGTTCAACTACACTTCTAGTTTTTGCTCCTCATTATATCTCAAATGTCCCTACTATATCCATTTATCATCAAGGGAAGGTTATCTCTACCATTAAATAAGGTTATGGGACATGCGAAATCAAAACAGGCTAAAAAGCCTAAACTGTCAACTCGTTAGAAGTCTCGTTCGAACGATGCTGTTCGAACGAGAGTTCGTTCGAACGAAGTGGGCCTTCTAACGAGATCTCGTTCGAACGAAAGTCATCGAACGAACATCACCCTCGTTAGAAGTCAAACTGTCAACTCGTTAGAAGCTCGTTCGAACGAGCTCGTTCGAACGACCTGGGCAGGTCTTCTAACGAGTGGCCAGATTCGAGCCCAGATTTTCCTTAATCCGTTTCTCCATCTTTTCTTCGCCTCTAATCTCACCTAATTGTCATTCCAACAAATTTTCAAGGTATCTAATCCTTCCTAAACATGTTTCAACCGTATTACAACATTTATATGGATTCAAATCACTCTAAACTACATCAAATTATCAAATCTCCACCATTTTCCCCCAAATCTCAAGAACATGAACCCTAGAAAAATCAAGTCATTCATAGACATAACTAAATACGTTTTTATGATGTAAAAGGTGTATTTTCTTCTGACTAATCATCCTATCAATGTTCTACATGCAATTTCCTCAATAGATTTTTAAATCTCTACATCCAATTAAATGGGTTTTCATCATACTCCAAGAACAATACAATTTATTTGAATTTCCTACGCATGGAAGAAGCATTCTTTGTAAAAATATGTAATTAAACCACTTGCCTTAAGTGTAACTCTGGATTTGATGACGAATCTGATGAATGGTTCTCTCTCTCTTCTGCAGAATTCCTCCTCTCTCTCTCTCTCCAAGCTTTCTTCTCTAATGGTGGCAATGGAGGCTAGGGTTTGTCTTAGGAACTTTTGGGGATAATTCTAATAACCCCCGTAGCCCTCTAATTAGTTAATGGCTGGTAATGGGTTAGTGGGTCTTTTAATTTTCCCTTTAAAACTCCTAAAATTCGTTAATCAAAAATCCCAAAATTCTAAAATTACCAAACTACCCTTATAAGTTACCGGTATGGCCTAAAAATGCCCCGGGACCCAAACTAAACCCCCGGCTAGTGTTTTCTGACTATTTCGACCCTTCCATATGCGTTGGCGCACTCAAAATGACCATACGGTTAATAGAAATAAAATTCACTTTTTTAATTAACATAATTATATTCCTGACGCGACTGTCACACGCGTCTCAACAAAATTCCCAAATTGCCGTATTTCAATCTCACGACAAATTTCATAATTCAATATTCATATATAATCATATATGCACATTATAATCAAATACCAACTTCGCATCTCGCTAGTATTTTAATCCGGATTAATTTTCAATTAATTACTCATTTAATCCAATTAATCCCATAAATAAATATCACGAAAATACGGGGTATTACAAGACCATCATGATGCAAGGCCGAGGTGACCAATGTTGTCCAGCCTAACCAAGCCGAGGATATCAACATTCCCCCCTCAAACCCTTAGATAATTTTTTAACATTGTTTGTAACCCATAACATTTTGAAACTTGTTCTATAATCCTTGATCATCTATTATTTCTGAACGTATCAACCTCTGAGGAGGATCATCCTCACTTACTTTTATTGAATGTCATGTGATGTTTTCGCTCTTAGTCTTGTTGCAATGATATCTTGTTTAAACTTAATCAATGGTCTGACCTCAGATGTTATCCCCATAATTAATCTCACCAAATTAATGATGTTAAGGGTCTGAGTTTATCCCATATGGTGTCTGATCTCAGACCTTGTTAGCACTGAATGGTGTTATGAGGGTCTGAGGTCATCACCTAAGATGTTATCCTCATAATTAATCTCACCAAATTAATGATGTTAAAGGTCTGAGGTCATCCCATTATGGTGTCTGAGCTCAGACCTCGTCACCACTGAATGGTGTTATGAGGGTCTGAGGTCATCACCTAAGATGTTATCCTCATAATTAATCTCACCAAATTAATGATGTTAAGGGTTTGAGTTTATCCCGTATGGTGTCTGATCTCAGACCTCGTCACCACTGAATGGTGTTATGAAGGTCTGAGGTCATCACCTAAGATGTTATCCCCATAATTAATCTCACCAAATTAATAATGTTAAGGGTCTGAGGTCATCCCATTATGGTGTCTGAGCTCAGACCTTGTCACCACTGAATGGTGTTATGAGGGTCTGAGGTCATCACCTAAGGTGTTATCCCCATAATTAATCTCTGACCTAAGAATGAAGCAAGAACCGTCATGGGAACTGATCTTTATTAATAACCTCTTCATAATAAGATGGTACATTTACATAAAACTCTATGCAACATCATATGTAATATCTCTTTAGGTGATCAGCATTCCATGGGTTAGTGAAAGGTTCTCCTTCTAGGTTTTCTAGCCTGTAGGTGCCAGGTACAACCTCTTCTGTCACTTTGTAGGGGCCATGCCAGTTTGGGTGGAGTTTGTTTTCTTTCTGTAGGGTCTTCTTTAGCACTAGGTCTCCCACTGCAATGGGTCTTGACTTCACCCTCTGGTTGTAGAATTTCGCTGCCCTCTATTGGTAGGCTGCTTGTTGGACCTCTGCGTCCTCTCTTCTTTCTTCGATAAGATCTAGGTCTAGCCTCCTCTCTTCCCCATTATTGTCAGGGTCATAGGTCTGAATCCTATGAGTTGGGAGCCCTACTTCCATTGGTATGACGGCCTCTGAGCCATGTGCCAACATGAACGGGGTTTCTCCTGTTGGTGTCCTTGCCGTGGTTCTGTAGGCCCATAACACAGCGTAGACCTCTTCAGTCCATCTTCCCTTAGCATCTTCTAACCTCTTCTTGATTCCTTCCAGGATAGTTCTGTTTGTGACCTCGGTCTGACCATTTGCCTGGGGTCAGCCAGGAGATGAGAAGAATTGCTTTATTCCTACTCTTAGGCAATACTTTTCTAAAGAGGAGTTCTTGAACTGGGTCCCATTGTTCGAGATGAGAGTGTTTGGGAGGCCATATCTGCATATGATATTCCTCCAAATAAATTGGAAGGTCTTCTGCTCTGTGATCGTTATCATCGGCTCTACCTCCGCCCACTTTGAAAAATAGTCGATGGCAACTATCAAGAATCTATAATTGTTGGCAGCTCTTGGCAGGGGCCCTACTAAGTCAATCCCCCATACTGCAAATGGCCATGGAGAAGTGATTAACGTCATAGGTTGATGAGGCTGATGAGGGATGGTGGCGAATCTTTGACATTTATCACACCTCTTTACGTAAGCTGCGGCATCCTTGGACAAAGTTGGCCACCAGTACCCCTGTGTGATGATTCTCTTGGCCAAGGGTCTTCCCCCTATGTGGCTAGAGCAAGAACCCTCATGAACCTCCTGTAAGACCGGGGGAACTTCCGTGGGATGCACACATCTGAGGAGAGGCAATAGAAATCCCTTTTTGTACAAGACGTCTCCTATCATCGAGAACTTGGCAGCCCTATATCTCAATTTTCTCCTCTCTAACTTGGGCTCAGGTAGCTCTCCCCCTTTAATATACCTGACGAGGGGGTCGATCCATGATTCTCTTAGGTTCAAATTGTGACACGGGTTACATACCTCTTCTTCCTCGATGGTTGCCTTTCTCAAGACCTCGATCGGAATGGTCCTTCTAACATCTATCTTCGTTGCCGAGGCCAGCCTTGCCAATGCATCTGCGTGACTGTTACTTTGTCGAGGCACTCTCTTCAGTTTTGCCTCTTCAAAATATTCTAACATCGTTTTTATCCTCTTCAAGTACTTGGCCATCCTTTCATCTTTGGCCTCATAGATCCCCAGTACTTGATTGACAACCAACCTTGAGTCGCCGTGGAGTAGGAGTCACTTTATGTGAAGAGTTGTTGCCAATAAGAGACCTGCTATCATGGCCTCATACTCGGACTCATTATTTGAGGCCTGGAAGTTGAACCTCAGAGCGTATTCAATGTTCGCCCCATCTGGAGCTGAGAGTATCAACCCCGCACCGCTTCCACTGTCGTAGGAAGAGCCATCAACGAAGAGGCTCCAGATGTCTGTATCTGATGAAAAGGCTCCTTCTGTCATGACTCCTTGTTTGAAGAGATATAAATCCTCCTCGTCCTCCGTAATTCTGCTCATAACGTTTTTGGATTCGACATCTTCCAGATCTCAGAAGACACTTGGTGTCGTCTCTTCCTGCTTTCGGAAGACATTTGGTGTCGTCTCTTCCTGATTTCGGAAGACACTGCGGTTTGTCTCTTCCATGCCCCCAGGCCTTTCTCTACCTTGGCCTCTTCCCATGTGAACTCAGCAACGAAATCTGCGAGGGCTTGCCCTTTGATGGCTGTCCTAGGTTGGTAGGCAAGATCGTACTCCCCCAACTCGATGGCCCAGGTCATCAACCTCCCGGATTTCTCAGGTTTATGCAGGTTCTGTCTTAGCGGGGAGTCAGTGAGGACTACCATGGAGTGAGCTTGGAAGTAGGGCTTCATTTTTCTTGAAGCATGTATCAGGGCATATGCCAACTTTTCCATGCGAGGGTAATTTTGTTCAGCCTCTTGAAGGGCGTTACTGTTAAAATACACAGGCCTTTGGATCCCATCGTCTTCTCGTATTATGGCTGCACTGATGGCTGATTCAGAGACTGCCAGATACACATACAACTTTTCTCCTGCGACGGGTCGAGATAGCAATAAGGGGGATCCTAAGTAAGATTTGAGTTGGTTGAAGGTTTTTCACACTCTTCGTCCCATTGGAAGGCCTTTCTTAGAACTTTAAAGAATGGAATACACTTGTCTGTTGCCCTAGAAACAAACCTGTTAAGGGCAACCACTCTCTCCGTGAGTCTTTAGACATCCTTGATACTCCTAGGAGTCTTCATGTCAAGTAATGCCTTGATTTTCTCAGGGTTCGCTTCAATTCCTCTCTGGTTAACGATGAATCCCAGGAACTTCCCACCTCCTACTCCGAAGACACACTTTGCTGGGTTGAGTTTCATTCTGTATGAGTCCATAACATCGAAGGTCTTCTCAAGGTCTTCTACGTGAGTGCAAGATTTCAAGCTCTTTGTTAGCATATCGTCTACATACACCTCCATAGTCTTACCTATTTGCTCTTTGAACATCTTATTGACAAGACGTTGGTATGTTGCCCCTGCATTTTTCAGATCGAAGGGCATCATTTTTTAGCAGTACGTCCCTTTGTCGGTAATGAAGGCTGTCTTCTCTGAGTCTTCAGCATCCATGAAGATTTAGTTATAGCCTGAATATGCGTCCATGAAGCTCATGAGCTCGTGTCTTGCCATGGCATCCACCATCTGATCTATCCGAGGTAAAGGATAGCTGTCTTTTGGGCAAGATCTGTTCAAGTCGGTGAAATCAACACACATTCTCCACTTCCCATTAGCCTTGGGCACGATGACTGCATTTGAAAGTCACCCCGGATAGGTAACTTCTCTTATAAACTCAGCCTCTTCTAACTTTTTGACCTCTTCTCGGATGACGTCGTATTTCTCCCTGGAGTAGACTCTTCGTCTCTGTTTGATAGGCTTGGCATCTTTGGTCACGTTGAGCTTGTGACTCATCACCTCAGGGTTGATGCCAGGCATGTCTGCGTGACTCCATGCAAAGACACTCTGCCTCCTTCTGAGGAAGTTTATCAACTCTTCCTTAATTTCCGAATTAAGGGCTTTGCCGACCTGGATGGTTTTTTTCGGCTCGTCCTCATTGAGGACGATGGATTCTACCTCTTCCGCGGCCTCTCCCTTCTTCAGTTTCGTCTCATCCCTTGGATCAAGAGTATCAATGCTATAAGTGGTGGTTGCCCTCTTGTGGGTCTCCCTCTCTTCGGTCGAGTTGAAGTAACATTGCCGAGCTATGATCTGGTCACCTCGTAGTTCCCCTACCCTAACATTGCCGAGTCGGGAATTTTAGCATTTGATGGACCGTCGACGGTACAACTTCAAACTCTTTTAGGGCCACTCTTCCTATGATGAGGTTATAGGCCGAGAATACATTCTCGTCCATTACGAAAAATTTATCTTCCTCGTCAGCCTCTTAGGACACTCATCACTCATCTGTATGTCCATCTCATACATGCCCAAGGGGTGGACCTTTTCTCCACTGAAGCCTATCAAAGGGTGATGATAGGGTATCAACCTTGCTCTACTAAGACCCAGGCTCTTGAAGCAAGGCCAAAACATCACATCCGCCGAGCTCCCCCCGTCTACCAGGATCCTCTGCACCTCACACCCATGCACCCTTGTCGTTACGACCAAAGGGTCATCCTGGGGGGCCAAGATACCCTTGAAGTCAAGTCTGGAGAACCCAACTACAAGGGTGTCTTAGTCCACCTTCTTCCTCTTCTGTACTATGTCAGAAGACGTTAGGTTCACAACCTCAAGTATGGCCACCGACTTGGCCTCTGCCACATGAGCCTTCCTATCAGCTATTTCAGATCCACCTCCTGCAAATCCTCCGCATATGGTGTCTACACAAAACGAGATCATACCAACCCTCTTCACTGGGGTGTTATCATCTTTCGGCGGAAGATCTGGATCGTCTTCATCATCACCCTCTGAGTCATCGTCTCTTCGCGCTGGGACGCTGTCACAGCATTTGTCATTTCTCCTTTTCTTAGGGTCATCTCTTCCACCCTTTGGAGCCTTACCATCCACATACTTCCTCAGCTTTCCAGATTTTAACATCTTTTCAATCTCATCTTTTAAAGCGAAACATCTATCCGTGACATGGCCATGATCCAGGTGGAACTCGCACCATAGGTTTTTGTTCCTCTTATGTGGTGGGGCCTTCAGCTTCTCTGGCCATCTCAGAGTCCTGTCAGTCTTAATCTCATTGAGGATGTGCTTGCAGCTTACAGTCAGAGGTGTATAGTGAGCGAACTTGTCATCACCCGACCTCTTCTTCCCATCTTTCTTTCTTTGGGACTTTCTACTGCCACCGCGGTTCTCATCCTCATACTTGGCGGCCATTGCCTCTTCCGCATTCATTACTTTCCCCGCGGTTGCCAGCAGCTCCGCCATAGACCTAGGGGGGTCTTCCGCAAGTTTCCACAACATCTTCCCCTTCTGGAGACCTCCTATAAGGGCGGTCATGGCTATGTTCTCTTCATAATCTTCGACCTCTAACTTCTCTTTGTTGAATCTCGGTATGTAGTCTCTTAGGCTCTCATCCTTGGCCTGCTTGACATACAGCAAGTGGGTAGTCTTCTTTTGAGGCCTCACCCCAAAGCAGAAGTTGTGGATGAATCGTTCAGCCAAGCCTTTGAAGTTATCAATTGAGTTCTTCGGAAGGGAGGTGAACCAACTGTGCGCTGCCCCCGTTAAGGTCCCAGAGAAGGCCCTTTACTTCATCTCATCGGGTATCGAGTAGATGTCTGCTGTCGACTGGTACATCTCGATATGATGTACATGGTTAGTGCTGCCATCATACTTGGGAGACACCGTAGGAGGTTTGAACTTAGCTGGAGTTGGGAAACCCACTATCCTAGCCACAAATGGGGAGACCTCTGAGTAACCCCTTCGCAACGGGTCCGTGCTTTTGATGAGGTCTCCTATCTTCTCCTCAAGGCACTGGATAGAGTTATTCCATGGTCTTCTTCCATCGACTTGGCCGAGGTTATCCCGTGCCACCTCCATGGGATGGACCGAGGGTTCCCCTGCCGCGACACGTCAGCTGTTGACCTCTTCCTGTTCCCTGCCTCTTCTTTCACAGTGTCGGCCTTGCTCTGGCCGACCCTGCCTATTCCCTCTCTGAGAGCCTGATGCGCTCCTTGATCTCGACAGTCTCTGTCTTAGGTCATTCATCAGACCCAATCTCTCACAGGCCGACCCTCTGCTCAACCTATCAAAGGCTGACCCTCTTTGTTGGGCCTCTTCACCTCTTCGTCCGACACAACCTTGACTTTGCCTAAGAGGTCGTACAGTGTTATTTGACACCTGATACGGCTCCCAGCAGTCTTCCGGGACTTCTTCCGCCTCTAGATCATTATACCTGTCCTCTGGGCAAGGGTTTCCCTGCCTCCCCAGGAGCAAGCGCCTAGGGTCAGCAACATCCCTTCTCCGCTGGGGTGCAGGCTGGTCCTTCATTGGTGCCTGGGGTGGTCCCCTGGCGTCAGGATGAGGCTGAATTGCCGCCGGAGTGATCATATCCGGTGAGACTCCAGGTGGCCTCATCATAGTTTGGCTGAGCTGTGCAAATTGCTCCTGCATAGCTTGTTGTGGTGCAGCTAAAAATCTCAAGGCTGCAGCTACCTCCGCCATTTCGGACTGGGGGGCGCCTGACTGGAACTAGGCCCTCCACCCCCAGGTGGCGGAAGAGGCGGTGGTAATTTTGGTGCCATATGTTAACACTATAGAGCTTGAGTAGCAGATGAGCTTAGTACCTCAAAGGACCTCTTTCAATGGTGAAGCAGCTCCACGTAAGGGGCGGTGCCTGGTTCACCACCAGAGTCTCCGGTGAGGTTAAGATGAAGAAGAGGAAGATAGCTTCTTTTCTCTTCCCACAGACAACGCCAAAATGATGATGCTGGAACTAGCACCACCAGATAAGGTGTTTTCAAGCTCAATCTAAGAACAACAATGGCAGCATAGTTATGTAAAAGGTAGGAGAAAGAGATGAGGAGAAGAGGAGAGAGCACCAGGACATTAGTGGTTCAGCCTAAATTGGCCTACGTCCACTGTGTGTGTGAATAACCTCACTGTAATAAGGCACTAATGGCCATGGATACAATCTCTCAAGCTTTCTGTCTCTACTGTGCATCTAGACAGAGTTTCAGCTAGGGTTGTATATCTGGATCCCTTGTAAGGTAGGGGATGACCTCTATATATAGTACCTAGGGGGTGTAATGTACCCCCCATGCATGTAATGTGCATGTGTGTGATTGCCTCACCAATATGGGAAAGCCATCTGTCACTGTCACTGTCACATGTAGAGAATGATGATGCAATATTCTCCCCACGTGTGGGGAATAATCTTGTTATAACTGATTTGTGTCCACGTGCCCTTATCCAAATGTCAGCAGATGCTCAGCTATCGCGCCTGGTGTATGACCTCGGCCTGGGAGAGGCCGAGGTTGGTAAGTCTAGGTACTCGTTCAGTCCGAGTATTTCTTTATTGGAGGTCTCCGCCTAATCCCAGCCGAGACAATTGACAAGGTCGGCCTGAGATGAGGTTGAGCTGGAGTGTTTGGAGAATCGACTAATGTCTTGATGAGGTTGTTGGTGGCTTCCTGCGAGCTCGGCCTATGTCTGGCCGAGGTTGCCATTCCAAGGTATACGAGAATGCTGCTGATCCTTGTGATGTCCCTTGGAGAGGCTCATGGTAGTGTCGGCCTGGGCCGACCTCGCTATGGCCGAGGGCTGATATCGCGTGTCCAAGACATGTCCAACGTCGGCCATAATCTCGGCCGAGGTTGGTGTCTCTGGGCCGAGGTCACACTTGGGGTATATCAATATATATATATATATATATATATATATATATATATATATATATATATATATATATATATATATATATATGTATGTATATGACAAATGCTCACCTACATCATGATGTATACATCACACCATGCATCACACCTAATTCTATGTCCTAAAAAACTTTTTTCTAATTTTTTTATTTTTTTCTTGAAATTAACCTTCCAATCAACCCATATTCAAAAAATTAGGTCAAAATACATTTTATAGCTATTTTTAAAAAAACAACAAAAAAATCGTTGGCGTAGACCCTTATAAATAAGGTATTTTGAGTAGTTTTTTATGAATTTTTTAAAAATAGCTAACTAAATTTTTTGAACATGGGTTTATTGGAAGGGTAATTTCAAGGAAAAAATATAAAATTTGAAAAAAAATGTTTTTTAGAGCCTACAACTAGGTGTGATGTATGGATGATATATAAAGCATGATGTAGGTGAGAATTCACACACACACACACACACACACATACACACACACACACACACATATATATATATATGTGTGTGTGTGTGTGTGTGTGTGTGTGTGTGTGTATACAGACAGTCTCATGTAAGGACTCCTTATAGTGCAGACCCCGGTACATACTATTTTTTTAAAATAGAAAAAATGAATTTTTAGATGAAACTTCATGGATATAATGTCCATGGTTAGAAGATCATCTCCAATTTTTTTAATCAAAAAATCCAATAAAAAAACCATTGAGATGAGGTGATATGTAAAAAAAAATGGCATAAATATTCATTTTTAACCGTTGAAATGTTGTGTCGGCGCTAGCCAATTTATTGATTGGATTTTATGATGAAGCTTGTTGGATATGATCTTCTCACTATCGAAATCATATCCATGAAGTTTCATCTAAAAATTCAATTAAAATGTGGATGACATGATCACCAACATTTTAATGGTCGAAAATGCATATTTATATCATTTTTTGAAATATTACCTCATCTCAGCAGTATTTCTATTGAATATTTTGATGAAAAAAATTAGATATGATCTTCTCACCATGGAGATCATATCCATGAAGTTTCATAAAAAAATTCATTTTTTTACTATTTTAAAAAAAGGAATGCACCGGGGTCTGCACCATAAGGAGTCTATACATGAGGGGGCCTCTCTCTCTCTCTCTCTCTCTCTCTCTCTCTATATATATATATATATATATATATATATATATATATATATGTATTAGGGTATGCCCGTGCCTAAAGGCACGTTGATAATTTTGAAAATTATAAAGTCATGTATAATGTAAATAATAACTGTTTTATATATTAGAAGTGTAAATTTTTAAAGTATAAAATCATGTCAATTTAAATCATATAGATTTTTTACAACACAAATGTATAAACAACTTAAAAAATTTGGACATAATTTTCTTTGTTTATTGTACTATCCACAATGCTTAAGAAATAAATAAAAAAACTCCAACTGCAATAGTAATAGTCCATTTTGGACCTCATATAAACGTCATAATCAATTTAACTCAACTTCACGATAAATAAATAAAATAGTAATCAATTTAATCAAGTCATGAAGAAAACATAAATACATCATAAAATAATAATATTAGCCTGTAATACGTAAGTGTAAGTCGTTGATTGGACCATACATCATTTAGATCGCAACAAATAAATAATTTTTCACATAATCTATTGTATGACCTATTGGTTTAAGAAATTGGAACATTTTTGTAACTTTTTTTTTCATACATACATGCATACTCCGTATACATACGTGTAATACCCCGTATTTTTATGCTATATTAATTTGGGGATTTATTGAATTTAATGTGAGTTAATTATTTAATAAAAATCCGGAAATTAATTATGTTATAATTATTAACGTGACGAGAGTTAGTAATTATGGGAAATTTGTTGAATATTACTAATGAGCAAGTAATATATTATATTAGTTATATTGAATGTCATGAGTGAGTTAAATGACAATTTTGGAAATTTGAATCGGGACGCGCCCGTGTCGCGTCGGGACTAAATTTTGTTAAATAAAAAGTTAATATTTTATAATTTGTTCGTATGGTCGTTTTGAGTGCGCCAACGCGTCCGGAAGGGTCAAGTTAGTCAGAAAAGTGTACCCGGGGGTTTAGTTTGGGTCTCGGGGCGTTTTTAGGCCTAATTAGTACCCCGAGAGGACAATTTAGTCATTTCACCTTTTTGGGTAATTAAACCCACGAAATTCAGCAACTTATATCAGCCATTTAGGTTAGTCAGCTAGGGTTAGAAAACAAAAACACAAGTGACAGCCATAGGAGAGGGAATGAGAAAGCTCCAAGGCAATCCAAGGCCCCAAAAGTGTTCCGTTTGCACCACAACCACCACCACCGCGTAGATCGCGAGATGAGGAACGCAGCCATACCAAAATCAGCCGTGAATTAGAATACCAGAAATCCTAGGCAAGTGTTTAACTTGCTATTTTCGTTAGTGCAATCTTCATATTAGTTTAGGAATGATTAGGGATGAATTATGTAGAAGAAAACCCAATTTGTGTTAGGAAAATGCATGTAGTATTGATGATATGAAAATTTTGGAATCCTTGCCATGTAGAGGAATATAACCCACGAAATTTGGATGATATATTAGGAGGAAATTCTGGTAAAAACAGATTAGAACCATGATTAAGAAAAACTCTAGGGTTCTTGATGATTAGATGAGATTTTGGGTTAATTATCCATGTTTAATGTTAGATATACACATGCTTTACGTTGAAAACATTTGGTATATTGATATAATGTTAGTAGTAGGATTTTTGGGACGTTTAGAATGGAAAAACATGGTTTTGGATGAAGAAAATTGGTAGAACCCGTAATTGCAATTCTGCAGATTTTCGCAGACCTGCTTGATCGATCGATCGAGCCTAGAGCTTCGATCGATCGAGGGTTCGATCGATCGAGCCCCAAACTTCGATCGATCGACCCCTCCTGGCAGACTACTATTTTCCTTTGTTATTGATTTAAAAATTGAATTGCCGTGATATAATTCTTGGGCATTCTTAGTATAATGATTTGGGAGACATAGAGGACCAGTAGGGCGTATAAATAAATGTTGGGATCATTAATACTCGACGAGAATGGTATTTATGAGACGTTTACTTTAGGGTTAGTAAATTGATATGTTAAAGTGTGAGGCGCGTAAGAGAGTTACGATGAAACGTAGATGTGACACCTACTGAATTTTCTACTTGGAAGAATAGAGTCCACGAGTGTCACGAAATAAGTGAGAAAACCCTTCGAGTTAAGGTTAGAGATGAAACCTTATACGTAATACTAATAATGTGAAATTAAGGATAAATGTTGTAATTATGGGTGACGAGAGGAACCTATATTAATATGATAAAAGTGGTATATTTATATGATTGTGTGTACATATATTATATACATGTGAAAATCATTCCCACGCTACTTGCTATCCCTGAGGTTACCGCGCTGGGACAGTCTTATCTCGATGGGACCTTTATGGGGGATATTGACTTGTACCCTAGAAGATAGATGTCCTTGGTACAGGCTATCGACGTGATAGTTCAGACGGTCCTAAGAGACGCGGGCATGTGCCATCCTCTTAGAGACTTGGAATCTATTCTTCGCCTCAATTTTGTTTGTGTATTTTGTTAATACAATTCGAGAGTGATTCCGATTGTATTCCCCTTAATATGAGTGATATGGGGTTTTGGATAGTAGAGTATGCACGCACCATAGATTTATTTGGGGTGCTGTTATTTTATATATATTAGTCGAGTAGTTAATATATATATGAGATTTGGAATTTGAAACTGCCTACTGTGATTTGATACGTAGGACATGGTTGATGACTCAAATGGTAAATACTTGTTTTGAGAAAGTATAATATGACACTGGAAAACTTTATTGATTTTATAAAGTTAAAATGGAGAATTTTGATTACTACTTGAAATACCCTTTTCGAAATGGAATCGTTAAATATTGAATCTTACGAGTAATCTAAGATAAGTTAAATCATTGGGAATATTTGTGCGATAAATGATAAGACAACCCGTTGGGAAGGTTAGTACGATAGGCGTGCACATTAGAAGAGAGGTGAGAATTTCTCAAGATAGTGTCTCTCTAATATGTTGTTGCATTGGCCTGTATCAATTTAAATACTTGCTAAACGTATTTTAAATCAAACACACTTTGGGGCTCTGACCCGTTTTTCTCTCTCTCTCTCTCTCTCTTGTATATATATGTATGTATTATAGGTGCCCAGCCACAGGGGGTCTTGCTTAGGATCTCTTGGAAGGAACGCGCTGCAGCTTAGGTGGGAGTTGCAGGTCTCTTGATTAGACGACTTCGTTCATTCAGATCCACTCTTAGTATTTTCATTTAGTTGAGCATGTGTAGCTCTTTCCATTATTCCATTGTTATTGGGACATTTGTATTTCAGTTATTTCCAGTATTGTTACTATGGGTTTTATTCAGTTGATTGTGTTACTTTATATTTTGCATGTTGACATTCGGTTGACGAATGTTTTAAATTAATTGGACTATGTTGCAGATATTTAATGTGGTGTGATTCTTACTTATTGAATGTTGTTAATAAAATAAATGATTTTCTTTAAATAAAATTTGGAAAGTATGTATGAAAATGGTTTTGACACTTATCTTAATTATTTAGGGTGTTAAATTGAAAAAAAATTATTTTTATCGACAGTGATGCTGAGAATGAACCAACTGTTTACCTTGATTTAATTTAATAAAGGAGTGATCGCCCGGTATTTAATTAGGCGGGGTGTCACAGGTGGTATCAGAGCATCATGTTCTAGTGTCCTTTAGGATCTGTGCGGCCTATTATGCTTTCAGCGTTGCTTTCTTTGATATAGAGCCCTAAATACTAGGAATGTTGTATTCATCTCTATACATTGGGAATTCGTGCTTTTGAAATTTGTTTATTTGAATGATGAACTCATCCAAATTTACTTAAATTTTCAGATGGACCGTCAAGAAGAACTAGCTAAAACGGTTAGGGGAGTCAACGAGCAAGATCGACTCATACCTCAGGTATCCCCAGAGAAAGTATCAACCGTCGAGTTAGCAGGTATCGTGGCACAAGCAGTTACCACTGCAGTTTTACAATACAAAGAACGCAGCCTACAACTTAAAGGAGGCAAAAGACCTAGAGAGGTTAACCAAATGCATGTGGCTAAAGCTGACAAATGTGCGAAGACATCGAAATTGCGACAACAAACTACCCAAGACCAAGACAGTTCTGCTCAACAGAGTGGCAAAATGAAGCAGTTTCGAAAGAGGAATAAAGTTTCAAGTCGGGAAGGCCGACTCCGACAGCAGTAGGGTCGGAGGGGGAGTTACTTCGGAGGCCGATGTTTTGGGTGTGGTAAGCACGACCATGGGCGCCAGGATTGCCCAGAGAGAGATAGGGCCCCACAACAGCAGGGTGCCCGTAATGAACCACAGGGGCCACTTTTCCCAATCGCTCTCCCAGCACCAACTCAGGTACTAGGCCTGCCAACCTTTCCAGTAGCTCCAGTGCAGCAGGGGAAGTTGCAGTACAGACATATCTATGATGTCCACAAGGAAGCCTCCCCAAAGGCACCACCCGCGATTTGGGGTATGTTTTCTATCCATGAAACTTTGGGTCGAATTTTATTTGTTACTGGGAAAAACGCATTGTTTTATAGCTACATATTATGCGAAGACCTTAGGGTTATTAACCACAGTAGAGAGCACTGTAACGTGGGTAGGCTCACCACTGGGGAATGGTTCACTCTTCTTTATATGCCGGGGAGTGGGGGTAGAGATTAGTAGTTTGGTATTACCTGCGGACATGTTAGTCTTAGACATGCACGAGCATGATGTGATTATTGGTATGGATTGGCTCGCAGCTTATAGAGCCATGATTGATTGCTTCGGTGGGAGCATTATTTTTGCCATTCCGGGGCAAGAGATGTTTGTAGTGGCGATGCCTCGCCCAGAGGGAGGTTCGATCGCTCATTTGTATTACATAGAGGAGGATACCTCTAAGGAGGTTGTGATTCCCTTAGATTCGATCCCAGTTGTCAGGGAGTATTCCGATGTGTTCCAGGAGATACCAGGCCTACCCCCCAGTCGAGAGATGGACTTTGTCATAGATTTATTGCCAGTTACGAGACCTATAGCACGCGCACCGTACCGTATGGCTCCGGCAGAGATGCGAGAGATACGAGATCAGATAGAGCAGCTATTAGGTCAGGGCTTCATTCGCAGAAGTACCTCACCTTGGGGCGCTCCAATTTTGTTTGTGAAGAAGAGAGATGGTTCACTGAGATTGTGTGTGGACTACCGAGAGCTGAACAAGGTCACAATACGGAATAAGTATCCGTTACCTCGAATCGATGACATGTTCGACCAGTTGAGGGGAGCAACTTTCTTTTCAAAGATAGATCTGAGGTCGGGGTACCATCAGTTACGTATTAGAGAGCAGGATGTTTCAAAGACTTCCATCTTGTCAAGATATGGGTCCTATGAGTTCAGGGTGATGCCGTTCGGACTCACAAATGCCCCAGCCGTTTTCATGGACTTGATCAACCGAGTATTCAGAGAGTTCTTGGATCAGTTTGTCATCGTCTTCATAGATGACATCTTGATATATTCACACTCCGAGGAAGAGCATACCGAGCATTTGAGGCAAGTTCTTCAGACTCTACGACAGCATCAGTTATATGCTAAGTACGAAAAGTGTGGATTCTGGTTGCGAGAAGTACAGTCCTTGGGCCATGTTGTTTCTGAGAAGGGAATAGCAGTTGACCCGAGTAAAGTGTCAGCGGTGAGGGAGTGGGGACAACCCACGACACCGACGAAAGTGCGTAGTTTCCTGGGGTTAGCTGGTTACTACAGGAGACTCATTCGGGGATTCTCCAAAATAGCGGGTCCATTGACCAATCTGACTCGCAAGGGAGTACCATATGTTTGGGATGACGCTTGTCAGTTGGCTTTCGACGAGCTGAAAGACAAGTTTACTTCAGCACCAGTCCTTGCGTTACCGCAGCCGGGTATGGAGTACCTGGTTTACACCGATGCGTCCTTACGGGGACTTGGGGGAGTACTTCAGCAGGAAGAGAAGGCTATAGCTTTTGCCTCCCGCAAGCTTAAGCCGCATGAGAAGAATTACCCCACCCACGACCTGGAGTTAGCAGCGGTCGTTTTTGCATTGAGGATATGGAGACACTATTTGTTGGGAGAGAAATTCCATTTGTTCACAGACCACAAGTCGTTGCAGTACCTGTTCACTCAGCGAGAGCTGAATATACGTCAGTGCAGATGACTAGAGTTTGTAAAGGACTACCAGTTCGATATACAGTATCATCCGGGAAAGGCCAACGTAGTTGCTGATGCGTTGAGTCGTAGATCGGTAGACGAAGTAGCAGACGTTTGGAAAGCAAAGTGGAAGGAGTTAGCCCACCAGGACGCAGTATCCCGTTCTTTCATATCCGTGATGGTAGTCACACCCGAAATTGTTACGAGGGTGATACAGGCACAGACCACAGACCCGTTTTGCTAGGAGCAGATTGTGCGACTTCTAGCCGAGGGTGCTGAGTCCTATTCTGTTAGTTCTGATGGAGGTTTGCGGTTTAATGGGATATTGGTGGTACCAGAAGGAGAAGAATTACGTCATGCAGTGATGACTCATTCTCATGGGTCCCGATTTACAGTACATCCTATAGGAGATAAGATGTACCAGGATATGAGGAGGCAATACTGGTGGAGTGGGATGAAGAAGGACATTGCTGAATTCGTGTCCAAGTGTTCTACCTGCCAGCTGGTGAAGGTGGACCATCAGAAACCGTCAGGATTGCTTCAGCCATTGGAAGTACCCGCGTGGAAGTGGGAGAGTATTTCCATGGATTTTATTACAGGGTTGCCTACATCACAGCGGGGCCACGATTCTATCTGGGTGATTGTAGACCGTTTGACCAAGGTGGCTCATTTTCTGCCAGTGCGAAAAGATTACACCACGGGTCAGTATGCTCAGTTGTTCATCGCTGAGATTGTCAGACTACATGGGGTGCCCCTGAATATTGTGTCAGATAGAGACAAGATTTTCGTGTCACATTTTTGGGAAAGCTTTCAGGAGGCTATGGGTACTGAGTTGAGGTCGAGTTCGGCTTACCACCCACAGACAGATGGACAGACAGAGCACACTAATCAGATGTTAGAGGATATGCTACGCATGTGTGTTCTCGATTTTGGAGGAGGTTGGGGGCCACATCTTCCACTGGTAGAGTTTGCTTATAATAACTCTTATCAGTTCACGATTGGGATGGCTCCATTTGCGGCTTTGTATGGAAGGCCTGGTCGTTCTCCAACTTGTTGGCTCGAAGTGGGGGATAACAAGTTGCTAGGACCAGAGGTAATTCAGGAGACCTCCGTGAGTATTGAGATAATCAGGAGTCGCATTCGGATAGCCCAGGACAGGCAGAAGAGCTACGCCGATGCGAAACGGTTCTTCCGGGAGTTTTGTGTGGGGGACCAAGTGTTATTGCGTGTATCTCCTATGAAGGGAGTGATGAGGTTCGGGAAGAAGGGGAAGTTAGCTCCGAGGTACGTGGGACCATTTCCCATCATCGAGAGGATTGGGCCGGTTGCATACAGGTTGGGACTGCCAAGGCATTTACATCGCATCCACGATGTATTCCAAATCTCATCGTTGAGACGATATCTTCGGGATGATATGGCCCATACTCACATTGCGATAGATGAGACCGACTTACAGCCTGATAGCTCTTACGAGGAGAGACCGGTGGCTATCCTAGACTATAGTGAGAGGAGATTGAGGTCGAAGATAGTTCCACTTGTGCGGGTCCAGTGGGAGCATCATAATGTGGAGGAATCCACTTGGGAGCGCGAGGCAGATATACGCGAGAGATATCCAGAGTTGTTTTTACTAGGTATGTCTTATTTTCTGAATTTCGGGACGAAATTCCGTTATTAGGGGGGAAGTATGTAATACCCCGTATTTTTATGCTATATTAATTTGGGGATTTATTGAATTTAATGTGAGTTAATTATTTAATAAAAATCCGGAAATTAATTATGTTATAATTATTAACGTGACGAGAGTTAGTAATTATGGGAAATTTGTTGAATATTACTAATGAGAAAGAAATATATTATATTAGTTATACTGAATGTCATGAGTGAATTAAATGACAATTTTGGAAATTTGAATCAGGACGCGCCCGTGTCGCGTCGGGACTAAATTTTGTTAAATAAAAAGTGAATATTTTATAAGTTGTTCGTATGGTCGTTTTGAGTGCGCCAATGCGCCCGGAAGGGTCAAGTTAGTCAGAAAAGTGTACCCGGGGGTTTAGTTTGGGTCTCGGGGCATTTTTAGGCCTAATTGGTACCCCGGGAGGGCAATTTAGTCATTTCACCTTTTTGGGTAATTAAACCCACGAAATTCAGCAACCTATATCAGCCATTTAGGTTAGTCAGCTAGGGTTAGAAAACAAAAACACAAGTGACGGCCATAGGAGAGGGAAGGAGAAAGCTCCAAGGCAATCCAAGGCCCCAAAAGTGTTCCGTTTGCACCACAACCACCACCACCGCGTAGATCGCGAGACGAGGAACGCAGCCATACCAAAATCAGCCGTGAATCAGAATACCAGAAATCCCAGGCAAGTGTTTAACTTGCTATTTTCGTTGGTGCAATCTTCATATTAGTTTAGGAATGATTAGGGATGAATTATGTAGAAGAAAACCCAATTTGTGTTAGGAAAATGCATGTAGTATTGATGATTTGAAAATTTTGGCATCCTTGCCATGTAGAGGAATATAACCCACGAAATTTGGATGATATATTAGGAGGAAATTCTGGTAAAAACAGATTAGAACCATGATTAAGAAAAACTCTAGGGTTCTTGATGATTAGATGAGATTTTGGGTTAATTATCCATAATTAATGTTAGATATACACATGCTTTACGTTGGAAACATCTGGTATATTGATATAATGTTAGTAGTAGGATTTTTGGGACGTTTAGAATGGAAAAACATGGTTTTGGATGAAGAAAATTGGTAGAACCCGTAACTGCAATTCTGCAGATTTTCGTTGACCTGCTTGATCGATCGATCGAGACTAGAGCTTCGATCGATCGAAGGTTCGATCGATCGAGCCCCAAACTTCGATCGATCGACCCCTCCTGGCAGACTACTATTTTCCTTTGTTAATGATTTAAAAATTGAAATGTCGTGATATAATTCTTGGGCATTCTTAGTATAATGATTTGGGAGACATAGAGGACCAGTAGGGCGTATAAATAAATGTTGGGATCATTAATACTCGATGAGAATGGTATTTATGAGACGTTTACTTTAGGGTTAGTAAATTGATATGTTAAAGTGTGAGGCGCGTAAGAGAGTTATGATGAAACGTAGATGTGACACCTACTGAATTTTCTACTTGGAAGAATAGAGTCCACGAGTGTCACGAAATAAGTGAGAAAACCCTTCGAGTTAAGGTTAGAGATGAAACCTTATACGTAATACTAATAATGTGAAATTAAGGATAAATGTTGTAATTATGGGTGACGAGAGGAACCGATATTAATATGATAAAAGTGGTATATTTATATGATTGTGTGTACATATATTATATACATGTGAAAATCATGCCCACGCTACTTGTTATCCCTGAGGTTACCGCGCTGGGACAGTCTTATCTCGATGGGACCTTTATGGGGGATATTGACTTGTACCCTAGAAGATAGATGTCCTTGGTATAGGCTATCGACGTGATAGTTCAGACGGTCCTAAGAGACGCAGGCATGTGCCATCCTCTTAGAGACTTGGAATCTATTCTTCGCCTCAATTTTGTTTGTGTATTTTGTTAATACAATTCGAGAGTGATTCCGATTGTATTCCCCTTAATATGAGTGATATGGGGTTTTGGATAGTAGAGTATGCACGCATCATAGCTTTGATTACTACTTGAAATACCCTTTTCGAAATAGAATCGTTAAATATTGAATCTTACGAGTAATCTAAGATAAGTTAAATCATTGGGAATATTTGTGCGATAAATGATAAGACAACCCGTTGGGAAGGTTAGTACGATAGGCGTGCACATTAGAAGAGAGGTGAGAATTTCTCAAGATAGTGTCGCTCTAATATGTTGTTGCATTGGCCTGTATCAATTTAAATACTTGCTAAACGTATTTTAAATCAAACACACTTTGGGGCTCTGACCCGTTTTTCTCTCTCTCTCTCTCTCTTGTATATATATGTATGTATTACAGGTGCCCAGCCACAGGGGGTCTTGCTTAGGATCTCTTGGAAGGAACGCGCTGCAGCTTAGGTGGGAGTTGCAGGTCTCTTGATTAGACGACTTCGTTCATTCAGATCCACTCTTAGTATTTTCATTTAGTTGAGCATGTGTAGCTCTTTCCATTATTCCATTGTTATTGGGACATTTGTATTTCAGTTATTTCCAGTATTGTTACTATGGGTTTTATTCAGTTGATTGTGTTACTTTATATTTTGCATGTTGGCATTCGGTTGACGAATGTTTTAAATTAATTGGACTATGTTGCAGATATTTAATGTGGTGTGATTCTTACTTATTGAATGTTGTTAATAAAATAAATGATTTTCTTTAAATAAAATTTGGAAAGTATGTATGAAAATGGTTTTGACACTTAGCTTAATTATTTAGGGTGTTAAATTGAAAAAAAAATATTTTTATCGACAGTGATGCTGAGAATGAACCAACTGTTTACCTTGATTTAATTTAATAAAGGAGTGATCGCCCGGTATTTAATTAGGCGGGGTGTCACAATACATACAAATTTGGATAAAATTTCCTTTGAAAGTACTAAGACGCGTACAATTTACGTTGTAATTGTTGTACAACTTGCGTAACTTTTTCCATTCCCTACTCAACCCACCACTTTCCGACCCTGCTAGAACCATCAAATTGGACCAAAAAAAAGTAATTACCAGTCCAAATAACACCATTGCATCAACCTACCCAAATAGATATACAGAGTTGATACGCAAAATTGAACAGTCAGATTCACAGATTCCATACATGAGTTTATATGTACTAATCATATAACTTATAAATACACTTCATTGTGAAGAAAAACCTTGGTTTGAAATAGCAAAAACTCTTATCTAAACCCACCTGCAAAAAATACACACACAGAAGTCTAAACAGCTAAAGAAAAGGCTTTGCGCGAAACATACCAAGGACGAAGAGATAAGAGAGAGGAAGAGAGTTGTACGAGATACTGGATAAGTAGGTACTAAACACCTGAAAATACAAATGAAAATTGGAAAAAAAATTAAACACCTAAAATGAAAACCTTATACATAAATCAAATCTTTTCCTCGAGACCCATAATGATGAAAACCCCAAAATCACATTTGCTTACCCAACGATGGAAGCATCGATAGATCTGAGCTGTTACCTCTATCAAACCCACTGCTTGTATCTCTAGCATAACATTAAATAAAATATGAAAGAAAATACTAAAATATCAGCGCCTAAATCGAAACCAATTTGATTCAGGACCGATTGAAAAAGTCCACCATATAAACCACAAAATTTGACTCTGAAACCCCATATCCCAGAATCAAAAAAGCCTTGAACCTCCCAAACTCTGAAACCTCATATGCCATGCTTCACCCACCGCTTTGACAGAGATGAATCCTAGTCTCGACCTTCAAATGTTGTGCCTTTTACTGTTGAAATCTGTTCCATGGAATGTGACCCTAGAAGTCCGCAATTGACCGCCAAATGCTGTGCCAAATCCCCATCCATGGCCCAACCCAACTCCACAGCCTCCACCTGCACCAAGGCCCAAGAAGTTTAAGGTCATGCCTCCGAAACCCCATCCGGCGCCAAAACCACAACTGGTTCTGAAACAAAATCCAACACCAAATCCGTTGAAGTTTGTTAGCACCATTGCTTTTGCTGTCCAACGCTAGGGCTAGGGATTCGATACTCCTTGCCGTCACTGGTTTTTTTCTTTTCTTTGTAGCTCTTCTCTTCCTCTCTGCTTGATACCAAGAAAAGAGCTTTTCTTACCGTCACTGCCAGTAAAGACTTCATCAGGATGAGAAAACATATAGCCAAAAAAACGATGAGAAAATATATAGCAAAAAAAAACGATGAGAAAACATGCGGCAGTGTGAGAGCTACAAAACGATGAGAAAACATATAGCCAAAAAAAATTACCTTCTTGTTCATTGCTGTTCTTTGCCAGAGTTTAGGTCAGACTCGTTGGTGGTTCGTTGCCAAGAGTAAAAGTGAGGGAGAAAAAGAAGACGGGTAACGGGAAATAGGGGAGTAAAGGGTGAGAATGGGTGCAAATTCTATTTTACCCTTGTTTTTGAATTTTAAAAAGAGAGGAAAACAAATTAGAGTGTGTCAAAAGAGGGGGAATCTAAAATTTTTAGGGACAAAAGAGGTATTGTAAAAATAACTCATATAGATGACATCATCAATTAAGCTTATGACATACATAAGTTTTCTACTTTATTATATATATATATACACACATAAAGGATATCATGCATACCCTTGGTGCGGACCATTTTTTTAAAATAGTAAAAAAAATATTTTGGGGCTAATTTTTTATATGATTTTTAAACATTTCAGTAGGACCATAAAAAAAACTCAACTCAAAATGAATTGTTTTGCTATTTTAAAAAAAACGGTCAAACTTTGTTAGTTTTTATTTTTTTTACTATTTTGTCAAAAATAGTCCGCGCTAGGGGTATGCAAACTAGGTTATGCATGAGAACCTTTCTCTCTCTCTCTCTCTCTCTATATATATATATATATATATATATATATATATATATATATATGTGTGTGTGTGTGTGTGTGTGTGTGTATGTGTGTGTGTGTGTGTGTGTGTGTGTAGGGGGCTCCTTCTGTAAGGACTGCTTATGGTACAGACCCCGGTACATATCATTTTCTTAAAATAGTAAAAAAATGAATTTTTTGATAAAACTTCATGGATATGATCTCCACGGTGAGAAGATCATCATTAATTTTTTTTCATCAAAAAATTTAATAAAAACACCGTTGAGATGAGGTGATATGCAAAAAATGGTATAAATATGTTTTTTTGACCGTTGAAATGTTGAGAATCATCGCATCAACTTTTTGATTGAAATTTTTTTATGAAAATTTATGAATATGATCTCGTCAGTAAGAAGATCATATTCATGAAGTTTCATCACGAAATTCAATCAATAAAGTCGCTGGCGCCAAATCAACATTTCAACGGTTGAAAATGAATATTTATACCATTTTTTTACATATCACGTCATCTCAATGGTTTTTTTATTGAATTTTTTGTTGAAAAAAATTTGGAGATGACCTTCTAACCGTGGATATCATATCCATGAAGTTTCATCAAAAAATTCTTTTTTTACTATTGAAAAAAATGGTATATACCGGGGTCTGCATCATAAGGAGTCTTTACAGGCGACTTTCTCTCTCTCTCTCTCTCTCTAGGCAGACTCCTGTGCACACCAAGTTTGCATGCTTGCTGGGGCATATATATATTTTATAAATATTAAAAAAATATTTTTGAGTTGAATTTTTATGTGGTATTTAAACATTTCAAGGGACCCATACAAAAAAATCAGGTAAAAAACACTTTTTTTGTTATTTTAAAAAAATCGGTCAGACTTTCCTAGCTTTTAAAATGCTTTAAAGGCTATGAAAATTTGATCGATTTTTTTAAAATAGCAAAAAAAATTAATTTTTTTAGTTGGTTTCTTGCGTTTAAATACCACACAAAAAAATCAAGTAAAAAATAAATTTGTTTACTATGTCAAAAAATCGGTGTGCAAACGTGGTACACAAAATTGAGTGTGCACATGAGCGTGACTCTTCTCTATGTATATATTGTGCGTGGAGTATTTAGTGTTTGTCTCCCCCCTCTTCAATATCATATACAAGGTGTATGTGAACTTAAGATATAGTAAGGCTCATCTTATTAAGGATAATGATGCAAGGGTGGTGCTAAAGGCACCTTTGAAAATGTTATTGGGTACTATTTTTAAAACGTAATGTACAATATTTTTATGCATGTTGTGGTGCCCAGTAACATTTTCAGGTGGTTCATTTAGCCCCACTCATTATGAAAATGGTTAACGAACTTTACCTGTTTATCCACTTTGGTATTCGATTTTTTTTTGGCTATTTAGACATTGAACTTATATTTTATTTTCATCGTTAAGATATCCATCCAAAATACTCAACGGTTTGCTAATGTGATAGTTAATTTTTTCACATAATATTTTTTTAATTCAAATAAAGTTATAATCGTATTTTAACCCCCCAAAGATAAATATTGCGGCCAAACACAAAATAAAAAAAGAGCAACATCACTTCGCTGCCACCACTCACCCAACCATCACTATCACAACACTCAACTACCATCACTTTGATAAGGCGTAAATATTTCATATTCATCCCCTTAATTTTGGTTCGTTTATGGTTCCGTGCATCATAATTAACTTGGATTTATCTCATATTTATGCTACTGACTCTCTTTAGCGAGTATTTATTGTTTTGTATATTTTCCATGTATTTTACAGGTATTTCATGAAAGTTAATGCGGGAGAGAAATCGAAACAGTGAAAGAAATCAAGGGAAGGTATTTGAAGGGAATTTTCGTAATTTTTCAGCCATAGACCGGAAGTGAGGCCAACTAGAAAGTTCAAGAGCTTGAAGTCACAAGAATACTGGAAGAAACAACGTCAAATTTTGAGTTACGATTGAAGAGTTATGCGCGATTGAAGTTAAGAACAAAATCCAGAAAAAGAGGAGATAATGCAAGCTAAGGCAGAAAACAAAGCCACACCACAAGGCAAACCGGCTTACTAATGAACCGGTTCGCTAGCACATCCGAACCGGTTCGGATTACCTCAAGCGCGAATTTTTACTTAATGCTGATTTTATCTTAGAGTTATGGGAGGGTGGGACTCTTGCCAAAACAACTATAGGGACTTATAATTTAATATTAGAGATAATTTTTTTATCAGTTTTTAAATTAGTATTAGAGAGAAGAAGAGGCAAGAACCATATTTTTTAGTTTCTTCATAAAGATTACACATTTGTGGATTGAATCTCAAGATTTAATAGATAAAGTTTATCTTCTTTACTTTATTCTGGAATCTTTTTCCTCTTTCCATGTGTTGTTTATTTTTGGGATTTTAAGAACTTCATGCATGTTTAAATATAATTTTATTATGATTTTGATTACATGCAACATTAGAATCTTGTTTACTTGCTACATCAGCATGTCCGACTAACTTCTTTTAGGGTTGGGATACATGAAACCAACTTGAGGTGTTTCTCATGGAGTTAAAATATATTCCGAAGTGAATGAACAATTGAAAACGTAATAATTTGTTAGTACTACCATCATAGGACTTCTAACTCCATTTGTCCTAGGTAATCGAAGTGTTTAAGAATGCGACGATCATAATGATAAACTTATTACATATATAGGTTTTGGTCTTGATCATGTATTGTGTGGGTTAATTCCCCCATATATATGATTCTTGAAATGAATTGAAGGCTTCTTTTCAATTAAAAATTTAATTCTTGATATGTTCTATATCCGGTAAGTTCATTAAGGGTCAGAAGAATGTGTCCCAATTCTATCTTTCTCATACAATTTACAATCTTGTTTCTTAAGTCTAACAAACTTAGTTAGCTTATAATCTTAATTAATTTGAGTTAGTTGATAGGAGAGTCTAAAAAAAATTCTCTCTTCTTCACCTTCTGCATGTCAAACGTAATGTTATTCGTTGTTCCTATTCGTCGTCACCTTCTGCGTCGGGTTCTCTGTGTTTGACATTCGACTTGCTCAGATTATTACTTACGCAACTGGCTTATACTTGAGCCGTAATTCACACGCATTAAAGACACATTATGGGTCGCGTAAATTTTTTGACTCTGTTGTCGGGGAATAGGTAGACATTTAAGTTGGGTTTAATTAATATAAAATTTGACTCTAATTCTTAAAAAGCCAAAAAAAAAAAAATCAAAATATCCAAAATTCCATAAAAAATGAAAAACAGTTTTTGGAAAAAAAAGTCTCTCAAATCCTTACATGCAAAATCCGCAATCAACCCCTCAGTCTAATCCTACCAAAATTCATGAAAAATCCCTAGTAGAGTACAATCCCGATAGCCCACACACTCCTTGCGTTCTATAGTTTTAGGTTCTGCCTCCTGCATCGCCCAACTCCATCACGAGTCACACGTCTAGGGCGTCGAGTGAGGATATTAAGTCATTAAGAGAGAGTGATGTCTGACAACGACAGTTTTGGTACGAGTGAGGGTGAGTTACCACATCTCCCCAAAAGAGACCTCTTATATCTCGAGCGAACCGTCACCTCGGGATGCATTATATTCCCATATAATACGGGGCAATTTTGTTTTCAAAATTGGATGATTCAAATCCTCCTTGCATTCTATGGTATGGAATCAGAAAAATCCTACCTCTACATTAGAGAGTTCGAGGAGGCGTGCAAGACTTTGACTGATCAAACGTGCACTGCGAATGTCGTTCTCCTCAAACCTTTTCCTTTCTCCCTGAAGGATAAGTCCAAGAATTGGCTATAGTCCTTGGCATCGAACTCGATTAGAACGTGGAAGGATATGCAAGCAAAGTTTATCCTAAAATTATTTCCCCCCCACCGAACCAATTCCATTAAAGCTCAAATTCAAACGTTTAGACAACTCAAAAATGAGCCTTTCGATAGATGTTAGGAGCGTTACAATGAATTTCTTAATATGTGCCCGCACCACAGTTTTGAGAAGTGAAGACTTATCTCCTTTTTCCATCACGGGCTAAACCCAAGTTCCAAGCAACTCGTTAAAATCATGTGCCCCGGGGAGTTTCTAGGGTTAGACGTGGAGGATGCAGAGGCTCACTTTAAGTATGTCACCGAGACTACTCAAGCGTGGGACACATCCGATCCAAACACCCAAACCAAGCCTAGAAAAACATCCACGGCTCCTTCCACATCTAGACTATATCAATTGCATAAGGAAGCTGAATTAAAACTTCAAATTAATCAACTAGCAAAGAGGCTAGGGGACGTAGTCGAGGCTAGGGGGATAGAAGTATTCGAATCCACTCGAGCATTGAGAGAGAAAATTTGTGTGTTATTTATGAGGGGGACATTTAACAAAGGAATGCTCGACGATACCCGCCTACAAAGTGATGCTCCAAGAGAAAGTGGAAGCGGTAGGATCTTTTAAGGGTAACTCTGATTCCCCATATGGGAATTCTTATACCCTTCGTGGTAGAACCATTCGAGTTTTAGTAATGAGCAACCAAACGCTCCATTGAATCCAAATTCCATGGTTTCCCAATACCCGCTACCTCTCCCGCCTTTGCAACAAGCTCCACCCATATATGCACCACCTCCCGTACCCTATATTACCCCCCAGAGAAGAAGCCTCGGGGAAACTTTGAATCAATTCATGCAAACTCAGTCAGCGATAAATGCACAAAATGCCGAAAATTTTGCCGACTTAAAGGCGTCACTATCTAAGTTGCAATCCTCCTTAAGTGTCTAAGAGAAGGCAAGTTTCCCGCCCAAGGCCAAAGACCTCCCCAAAGTAAAAAATTTCTTATCTCTAACACCAATTAAAATCAAGAGCAATGTAGAGCGATAACCACTCTACATAGTGGAAGAGTTGTTAATTTGTCATCTCCTCCACGCAATGAGCAAAATGACAGGGAGATTTTTCCCGACACGAAAGAGGCCAAAGATGTCCCCTTGAGAAAGAGTGGTAATGATGACATAATCAGGACCGAGGTGGTTGTTAAACCTCCCATTGATTCTCCATACCCTCAAAGATTAGTATCCCACTCCAAAGAGATAACCCATGATGACATTTTAGACGTTATTAAGCAAGTGAAGATTAATTTACCTTTCCTTGATACGATAAAGAAGATTCTCGCCTATGCTAAGTTTCTTAAGGACTAACTCATGGTGAAACGAAGGCTAAAGGTAAAGAAAAATGTGTTTTTAGCATAAAACGTCAGTTCAGTACTGTTAAGTCACCTTCCACCTAAATATAAAGATCCGGGTGAACCAACCATTTTGTTCATTATGGGGAAGAATCGAATTAAGAGAACGTTAATAGATTTAGGGGCGAGTGTTAATATCCTACCCTACTCCATATATAAGCAATTAGATTTGGGTAACCTTAAGCCCACAAATATGACTCTCCAATATACCTATGGGTCATTGAGGTGTGATCATCTAAGTTAACACTTTCTTCTTTCCGGTAGATTTTGTCATTTCGAATGAAGAGCCTTCCGCTTTCCCGTAAATCATGTTCCCTTGATCCTTGGCCACCCATTTTTATCTATGGCTAATGCATTGATTAATATATGCAACGGGAAAATGCAACTCACATTCGAAAACATAACCCTAAAAAAATATCTTTAACAATAACATGCACGAGGGCGATGAGGGAAAATTATGAGAAACGGATCCTATAAATGAGACAGTACACGAGCATGATTCGTATCAAATGTTGCATATTTTAACCTATATCTTTATGCATCTAGCACATTTACGATCCTTAATGCCTTTATTTATGCTAATTAACCAAACAACCTTGGATTTGAATATATACGTGCTTTACAAGGGTTAATTGTGCTTTTGTAGGTATTGGAATGCTAAAAGTGAGGATTCGTTGCATTTCGAAGAAGTTTCATTGTCGAACGCTACTTCAAGGTCAATTTACATTTCATCTCTAGCTCTTGGAAATTCCACAGATGCGTATTTCATTTAGTTAGCATCGCGTGGCCGTAAACGGTGCATTGTTTGGAGTTCAGATGATGGAGTTATGGACATTCCCGTTTGCAACCCTTTCCCCCCTTTTTATGGACCAATAGCTGCCTAAAACAAAGAGTGCCCGTTGACCGCGCTTGGGCCCTCATTCGACCGTGGTTTGAAGTTAAGCCTACAAATTGAGACAGAAGGTTTGGACCTGCTTGATCGATCGATCGATCGATCCTCTTAGATATTTTCCATTTCGGTTCCTTTTCTTTTCTTTTCCCTTTTCTTTTCTATTTTTATTCCACTTACTATATAAACCAATTTTGTTGTAATAATCATATATATTAGATTTTAGATAGTTTTAGGTTAGGGTTTGAGGGTTTTGAGAGCTCTTTCTTCTTCCTCATTTGGTTGACACCCATTTGGGTTTGTAAGTTACACTTTTATTTACCCTCTCCATTAATATAGCTGTATTTCATTATTTTATTGCTTTGTAGTTAATTTACTTGCTTTCATAATTAGGTTTACAAGAGTTCATTTACTTGCTTTGTAGTGCAGATTTATTGCGATTATTTGCTGCTTTTATTTATCACGTTTTAATTGCTTTCTAGCTAAGTTAGTGTATGTTGTGTCGGATTGAACTCATTTCGGGTTGACATGTTGCTTGGATTTGGTGATGGTGTTTACGGGTCTATTTTGAGTGTGTTGTCCTTGTTATTACACCTAGGAGATTTGACGGGGCATATAATGTATGCTCCATGGTTACGACCTTGCGTGCGTAATTTCTGAAATATTTGTTGACGCCAAAATCATATTAGGCTTTTATGCGAATTTAGGGGCGTGACAACCCTTGATTTAATTAACTGTCGAAACGAGACGCATTCATAATAACTTGTCGACCCATGTAACCATTTTATATTAATTAACTCGGGCAAGGGATAGTCGACACAACCTATAATTTTTACCGCTTTTGTTAGTCTAGTTTTATTTTCCCTCGCCTAGATTAATATTTCCCTTTTGTGTATACTCATCTTTTGCACTTTTATTTAGGAATATTAAACCATATAAATTCTAGCAACTCGTCTCTGTGGATTTTCGATACCCAGACTTGGCCGCTATACTCACCCGTTGAGTGTAGTCATAAGCTTTGGTTTTTGTATAGTTCAGGTGAGCCGAATTCAAAATGATGGGCTCATAGGTGACTTTTGCACCGCGGCAAAACCCTATCTATCAAATGGAGCTGTTGCCCGGGAGGAGTTTGTTTTAGAATTTACTTGATTTAGTATTTCATAGTATTTTCTTTCTATTTGTATTTTTTGCCTAATATTTTTTGTAGGACTTCTACATTTGAGCGCCAAGAACCGCTTGAATTTTTCGCGCGCACATCTACTTTGTGGAATTCGCCACTTCGAGCCATTTTTGGGGTAAGCGTGTCTTATTTAAATTATTTCGGTAATCATTGTTATAATTCTGAAAATTCTCATAATCCTATGACTTTCGGTCAATACTTAGAGTCCCAAAAAATTACAAATTCAAATATGACTTTGGGCGAGTATAACGAAAGTCAAAACTTGGGTTATTGGAATTTTGATGATGATGATGATAATGATTTTGGGCCTCTAACTCCTTATAATAGGAATTTTGAAACGAATTGCAATATTTTTCAAAATTCTTATAATAATGAGTTTAAGTTTAAATCCGATGGTAATTTTCAAAGTTTGCATTTTCAAGAATCCGCGCCTCGGCCTATGAATTTCAGTGAGGGCTTGCGTATGCTTGAGAATGAGAAAATTGAAAATCGTTATTGGGAAGAAAATCATTGTTGGGAGCATGAATTGGATTTATTATTTGAATTCGATGACGATTTTTCTTTCGAGACTTTTGAAGTCGAGGAATGTTTTAAACCAAATGAGGACTTTGTGCCTACATTTAGAGGAATCACACAAGAGAGCCATTAGGGGTATAACTTATTTCATTAAGTGAGGGTGATAATTCTAATGTTGAGCGAGAGGTAGACGAGGAGTGTTTAATCATGCACATTGAGACTGAAAGCGAGCACATAAATGTGAGTGGTAGAGAGATGTTAGATGAGATTAAGAGAGAATATTCGGAGATCGAGCGATAGAGAGAGTTAGGAGATATGAGCCTAGAGGACTTTGAGAAAGAATTCGGGATGGTGGATAAGAATCTCAATGTTGAACTCCAATCATTGTTAGACTATTTTTGTCACCTAGAGGAGAACGAATGGAAAGATCGAAAAGAATAATTCCTTTTTTGTGACCATACACCCATGCTACTTGAGTTCTCATATGCGATCTAAGAGATGACCAGTGTTTCATCCGATTTAGAGCCCGATCCAAGCAGTCTCGAGTGTACAGGGAATCTAGGTTTATCTTTCCTTCCAATTTTCACCGTAACACCCTCTCCAAGTCGGGACAAGTATACTGTGATTCGATTGAGAACCACAAGGATATCATTCACTTCAATCATCACGAGCCTCGAGGTTCCCCCATACCTATAAGGATGCTCCCCATTTGTTTCGACTATTGGTTTACTATGTGAGGAAGATGGAGAAGAAGAAATCATCAAAACCTATTCATTGGGACGAGTGAGTTTTTGGAGAAATAGAGAGGTCATCTCATGCCTGATGTGTATGGGGTGATTCATGTTGTATACTAGTGAGCTTAGTTCATTTTAAAGTAGTTTAGAGGTCCGTAAAGGTCATGCGATAGGAAGGCTTTGAGCACCACATTAGGTTTTTACGCACAGGAGCGTGCACGCGCATTTTGAGTGTAAGGTTGAGGTTACCTAGGGTCCTGAAGTGTTTAGGGAGGCTTGAAATACATTAGAGAGGAGATATTGAGGTTTTTAACACTTAGAATCTAAAAAACATGGCAAATTTGGAGTTTGAGGCAACGAGTTTAACCGAACTGCAAGCCAAATCGGTTCGCAGGCGAACCGATTTTCCTGCACACCTAAACCGGTTCGGATGACCTAATAAGGATTTTTTTCCTTTTCTAGATTCTTCCCCCTTTCATAAATTCCTTGCCCCTTTAAAATTTCCTCCCTACAAAATTCTTTCCCCCAATCTCCCTCCCAACCATTTTTCCACCTTTTCCCTTCGTGCCACCACTTCCCACCTCTACCTTTTCACTTCCCAACATTTCCCAATCATTACCACCTATAATTACACCTCCATCCCACCATTTTCCCCCACTACAAATTTCATCCTCTCTTTCTCTCTATATTGATAGCTACCTCGATTAAGCATTTCTCCATGGCTCCCCATCGCACCAATCGTGTTCGCAAATACGACTCCCCCACCATCCTCCACGACGGGGTCAATCATGACTTCTATTTCATCCAAGAATGAGATTGGTTCCAAACTTACTTCAAGCTTACCCGTACAATTCACATAGAGCATCAGGTAAATTGGAATGAGATTCCCGACGAGGTCACCGCCCTCGTCCACCGCCGAGGGTGGTGCACTTTCTGCAACCCGCCGGTCGATCAGGTATATGATGACAATGTACAATTTTTCTACAGGATGATAGTTTAGAAATTTTCCACCCTCCACTAGGCCTTCGTGGATAACACACGCATCCATTCTCCCTTGCTATTATCCAATAAAAGATGTGTGAAAAAGGGGTTATTTTACCCCAAGAATTTGAGTCCTCGAACAACGCAACCCCGCGCACTAAATCGGAATGCATAGCGCGCATAGCCCCGAATGAGGAGTGGATTCAAGATACCTTCTTGCTGGAAAGTCTCCCGAAGATAGTGCGCTACCCCCACTTCATCACATGTGGCACAATTCTTCAAACCACCAACGACTCGGTGGTCTGCCAATGCCACAGAAACTTACTCTACCATTTCCTTGACGTGGAAAGTAGCATCAACCTCGCCCAACTTTTCTATATGGAAATAATCCATACCGTATATTACAAAAATGGTAAAAATTCTCTTCCTTATGCACGCCTCATCACCAAAATCATACACGACGCCAGGGTGTAGGCCCCTAACTCGCAAATCAAATTTCCAAAACCAATTGGGGCCTCTTCTACCACACGAAGTGCATGCCAAATGTGAGTGGCCCACCCCCTCCACCGGTAGTTGAGGACATGGAAAGGGAGGAATAAGAATAAGAGCACGAGCACTCGTTGGAGGAGGAAGAGTATGATTAAGCAGTAGACCCCAATTTTGTGCCCGACTTTGATGACGGATCCTACAATTGGACAATTATTATTGTAAAATTGATGATTTAGAGGCGATGTTTGGCGAGTTTATTAACGAGTATCGAGAAGACAACTAAGCCTACCAATGAGATACGAGCATGATGGTCATCTCCAATCAGAAATGTATAATCTCCAAATGGGTCCAAATGCACAAATTCTGGACTACTTCTTATGACCCATATCCCCGTGACCTATTTTTGCTCGGCCCCTCCCATGCACCACCACAATATCTCTCCCCTTTACTTATTTGGTGCTCAATTATGTAGTTATTTTATGCTTTATCATTTCATCATCGCAATATAGCTTTGTAATAAATTGAAATGGAAATGAAAATCAATTTCATTTTAAATATTTGTTTGTTTTATTCTCGCAATTATTATTTTTTCTTATTTAGATTTTACTCCTTTTGACTGAGGACAATGCAAAAGTCTTTGTTAGAGGGGGTGACAAGTCCGTCTTTCAAAAACTTCACAAATCTTTAAAATGCCACCCCCAAATTAGAAAATTTTGAAAAATTCAAAAATATTTTTCTTCAAAATAAATAAAAATTGGGATTTAATGTTTTCAAAAATATCATTAAAAATTTGTTTGAAGTCTCAAGTTGTAAAAATAAAATGCACAAAGCCAAAATTGACCAAAAACGAAAATTGAGGAAAAATTAACGACTTTACAAATAAGTGTGGAGATTAATTAACCAAGTGATATTTCGAGCCTTTCAATTTTGTGAGTAATTAAATCAATCCGAGTTATTAATTAACTCAAAGTTCAATTCAACGTTTAAAAAAGTCGTTAAAGATCTCTATTCCTTTGTTTTGATCGATTACGAAAATAAGCGAGATGTTGTCTTGAAAACGCGCTAAAATATCTATAGATTAAATATAATCTTAAGATGCATAAGGTAAAATAATGATTAATTCGCATAAATGACATTTGGCCATCATTTATTACCCAAAATTTTGAGCCATATAAAATTTGTGAAAAAGTATCCCTTTTGCAAATCAATTTGAGCCCAATTAAATTTCCTAATTTCCTAATTTTAGTCCAGAGTGGTGAAAATCAGAAAATTCATCAATAAAATCCATACGGTATAATAAAAAGGGGAAAAAAATGCTCCAACAAAAATAGGACGAGAAAAATGAAAAAAAGCCTAAAAAAGTACCAACGGACATCGCAAGAAACTTTTCCAACTCCGAATTTTCCAATCATTCCCAATTTTCCCAATACACCTTATAACTCGAAAAAGTCCTAACCGAGTTCGAATAACAAAATTAATTACCACAAAGAGGGCCTAAGACACAAAAAGTTAATAAGAGAGATTGATTGGTGTGGTTTAGAGGCGATGTTTTATGTTTTTCAACAACTGTATTCTGATGATGAGATATTTTCACCATAAAATTCCGTCTTTCAAATTTGTGTGTGTGAAATTGTGTTCCATTATATTTACTCTTATAAATCATTTACACCGAGAGAAAAAAAGCCACATTCTGAGGGATTCGTTTGTGAGAGCATCCGTGAGAAATTGAATCAAAGAGAATTTTCGAAAAGTAACGTAATGATCAATCGGTAGGAGTTAGCGGTTTAATTTTTGACTTCACACACACACACAAACACACACACACACACACACACACATACACACACTACAAATTGAGACTATTAAATATAAATTTATGATGACTATTTTTTGGGAGTTTAAATTGTACAGTTTTTACGTATTTTGATTTTTTTTGAGTCGAAAATCGAATTTGTGGGTATATTCACTATAAACCCTCACGAGACACCACTCGCCCTACTAGGGTAGCCTAAGGGTTTAATGGTTGGTTGGATACGCTAAATGCAACCTCTTGACCGTGAAAGAGGTACTCTATCTCAATAAAGTTATTGCAAATCTCTTTAACTCATAATCTTATGCTTTGACATTGCTCGGGATGCGCAACGTTCCGAGTTAAGGGAGATTTAATAAGGCGTAAATATTTCATATTTATCCCTCCATTTTGGTTCTTTTATGGTTCTCTGCGTCATAATTAAGTTGGATTTATCTCATATTTATGCTACTAACTCTCTTTGACGAGTAGTTCTTATTTTGTGTAGTTCTCCTGTGTTTTATAGGTATTTTATGCATGTTAATGCGAGAGAGAAATCGAAATAGTGAAAGAAGCTGAGGGAAGGGAGTTAAAGGGCATTTTCATAATTTTTAGCCATAGATCGGAAGTGAGGTCAACTGGAAAATTGAAGAGCCCTAGCATTAGAAAGGATAAGAGGCAAGAACCATAGTTTTCAATTTCTTTATAAATATTTCACATTTGTGGCTTGATTCTCAAGAGTTAATAGATTAGGTTTGTCTTTTCTACTTTATTCTTATATCTTTTTCCTCTTTCCATGTGTTGTTTATTTTTTAGGATTTTAAGGACTTCATGCATGTTTAGATATAATTTCATCATGATTTTGATTACATCCAATCTTAGAATCTTGTTTACTTGCTACATCACCATGTCCGGTTAAGTTCTTTTAGGGTTGGGATACATGTACACAACCCGAGGTGTTTTACATGGATTTAGAATATAATCCCGAAGTAAATGAATAATTAAAAATGTAATATTTAGTTAGTACTACCGTCATAGGACTTTTAACTGCATTTGCCCTAGGTAACCGGAGTGTTTAAGAATGCAACATGCGTATTGATAAACTTATTACGTATCTAGGGTTTAATCTTAATAATGTATCGAGTGGGTTCATTCCCCCATATATATGATTCTTAAAAGGAATTGAATGTTTCTTTTCAATTGAAAATTTAATTCTTGATATGTTCTATATCCGGTGAATTCACTAAAGGGCGGAAGAGTGTGTCCTAATTCTATCTTTCTCATACAATTTATAATCTTTTTTCTTTAGTCTCACATACTTAGTTAGCTTACAATCTTAATTAATTTGAGTTAGTTGATAGGAGAGTCTAAAAAACAATAATCTTTTCTTTTCTTTCTCCGAGTCAAATATAAGGTTATTCGTTGTTCCTATTCGTCGTCACGTTATATATCTGATTCCCTGTGTTCAATACCCGACTTGCATGGATTATTACTTGCAAGAATGACTTATACCTAATCCATAATTCAAAAGAATTAGATATACATATGGAGTCGCGTCATATTGCATCACCTAAACACCACTCACCCCCACCTAGAACACCCACCTCTATCAAAACCCACACCCTCCTACCTCCTCCACTAACACCTCATCACTACCAACAATCACCATCATTACCACCACTATCCATCTTCACCATTGAGACGATAAATTCTATTAAAATTGTAACAACCAACAAATCCAAATCGATTTTAACCAAAGCAAAACCCAAAAAATAATAACCAAAATTATCGGTAGTAAGATCCACTCATAATCATTTGAATGGATTCAAACCTGATTCAAACCATATTCTCAATCTGATTATGATAAACAAGAAATTGATTTGTTTGAAATTGATTTAAACCACTTGTTTAAAATTAATTCAACAACAATCCTTTTGAACAAATCGACTTTGTTGATTTCATTTGTGTGTTTTATTGTTTATTAATTGCAGTCTGAAAAATACGTTCACAATAATGCTATTGTTCATGTTGCAATTTGAGCATAGAAATGGATCAAAAGGATTCATTGCGTTAATTGTTGCGATCTTATTTTGCAATTTGAACACAAAGGTTTGAATCATATGGTGTTTTTTCTATATCGTGTTTGACCTCAATGTTTTATTTCGTGGTTTAAACACAATATATGCTAAGTTATGGACACGCTCATGAAACTGTTAGTTTTTCGATCCCCTACAATTAATGACAATGGGTGCCCTTAAGAGCTGGTGGCAATTCGAATACCTCCACGCTTAACCCATGCCTTGTAACAATCTTTCTTTCAAAAGAATCTTAATGAATCTAGCCAATTTCACTTCAAAAAATATTAATTACAAAGCTTAATTGCCACACAAACCATTAAGTTTTTTGAATGAAAAACTTAACGGTGAAAACAAAATGAAAGTATAATGCCTAAAATGCTAGGAAAAAAAGTTCATCTCACCCATCAACTTAAATAACAATATGTTGAACCAGTTCATCTTGTATGTGAAATCCATTAACACGATACTAAGAAAACACATATCCTTTAACTCATCGATATTGGGATCATCATGAGTAAAACAAACATAATGTTTATCCATAATGAGTTTTATGCATCATTGTCCTCCTTTGCATGTATTTGTAAATAAACTTGCCTTATAAATAATTCACACGGTCTTTATATTATTCTTCGATTTCTTATTCAATGTATGTAGGACTTATTTAGGTCTCACCGCACTATTAATTAACTCCTTAACAATGGAAAGTTCCTCCCGTATTAACCGACTAGATTACGAGTGACCAACTAGTAACTTGGCAATTTTGTGGTTGTGCACACCACAAGCAACTTTAAACTTCCATTTTCCATATGTATGGGTAAATGCACTTCCTCATTGCACTATCTCTCAATTTTGGAAATTATCCTTTTCATCTTGATTAGTTGGTTTAAATTCCTTGTCCTCCTCATCAGATTCAGGTGTCGAAGATTTGGTTTGATTACATTACCCCTGAAACATATTTAGTCAATGTCCTTCCATATTGTTTCGTCATAGAATAAGGGTTCATCCTAAATGGTTGCATTAAAATACGTTAATATGAATTAGTTAAAGATATAACACTATGATTGTAACAGAACCATCTATCTCCAATCACCAAGATTGAATAATAAAACTCGACACCTTAGCCCTGAAGCTCTATGTGTACTGTAAATAACACTAGATTAGATTCAAAACTACCGCATTTTATTATAAATAATCGGTATTCTAAAACCTAAGGTAACTAGATTAATTCGATGTTAAGTTTACAATTCCAATTTAGATAACCTTTTGGTGATTGAAATGTCAGTTTAGTAATTATTCTCAGTAGTATATCACTAAACCTACTAGGTATAAGGTTTTCATTTTCCAATATTTAATGTGGGTTGATCAGATGACTAAAATGATTTACATAAACAATGTAAATGACTGTATACCTTTAAAACTCTATCTTTTATCTTTTCCATAAGTTTTAAGGACCCACTTCTTCATTTGTGTTTGATTAGCAGTTTTGATACTCCATTTCTTCCACTGATGATTCAAAACATTCAGAATCACCTCCTTAAGCTAAGTAACACCAAATGTGAAGATAATGGTGCAAAAATTGGTTGGAAGGGGAGCATCCCAAAAGACACCTTGTTCCAATATGGGACAAGGTTACAATAGAAAAGTTCAAAGCAATGTGGACATCCACAATAATTATAGATATTTGCAGTATGAAAAAAAAAATATTACACTGGAAATTATATTTTAAACAACATTTCCAACAAAAATTTCAAAACAAACAAGAATGTCCGAGGAACCTATCCATATTAAAAATAGGGGGTTGTTCCAGAAGCCCTTGTGGGTGTGGCTACTAATAGACAAGTGTAGCACTAAAAGACATTCAAATTGACAAGCCTACCCTCATATGAAAATTGCATGTTTGATATTATAGAAGAACCAAAAGGGTCATACTAAGAGGCAAAATAAACCGGAGAAAATCAAACAACATTTTACAGAGGTTCTTTACCTCATTGTCATTTAATTATTTGTTAGAAAAGTCAAATTCTCCTCCTCCGAGTGTTAGTTTAACGAGTGAATTGGAATACATGTTACATCATTTTTTTATGAATGACTCATCCATTTCCAATTATGAATTTTTTGATATCTTATATGAATATGCATTAGATCATTATTCTTTACTTTTATGTTAATACTATATCATTAAATCGACTTAGAATAAGAATGGTCATTTTGTAAATTGTAAGTTAGAAACTTAATGTACTAAATAAATTCAAATTTGTAATTTTTAAAATCCACCACTAATAAAACCATAAAAAGTTAGTATACATTATCCATCATAAAAAATTAACATAAAGAGGTTGTAATGTGAACATATGGTTCAATAGTCAGTCAAAATATGCCGCAATATGGAAATTCTCTAGAAAATGAATTAAAAACTTGATTTTAGTACAACAAAATAAATTATAGTTTAGAGAAGAGCATCCAGTTGTAAAATCAAACCCACAATCATAATTATAACAATAAAATATCTTAACCTATTATCTACAGTCAATTTTTGTACTTCTTTAACCTAAGAAGACTAAAATCCATAAGTTTGTAATAAAAATTACTATTCAAGTAGTCACTCAAGCACGCCACATATGAAAAATTACCTAAATAAACTATGAATCACCTTTCAAGAGAACAATTCATCAATAAATTATTCAAACCTATCTAGATTCAAATTCTCACAAATAAATGTACTTCTTTAGTAATAAAAAACAACCTTTTGAACTAGATAATAATTTTTTTATAAATAAGGATTATATGATAATATAATGATTTTTGGAATAGTTCGGTCGATTGGTTTTTCAAAATAGTTTTTTACGAAAAATTAGATTAAAAAATTCTTATAGATTGTTAAAGTTAGAAAACACAAGGACATCTCAAGTTCTGGTAATTTTTTAAAGTATCTATAACCTAGGAGTCAAGGTAGATTTAAAATTTCTATGTTGCTTGACACTTTTTGTAAATTTATAAAATAGTTAAGAAAGAAGTCTCTCAAATGGTGACATTCTGGAAAATCTTTCCATCGCATGTCAATACTAGAGCATAGGGTAGTATGGGGATTATAGATACTCCCATTACTTAGAGATAAAACTCATAATTAAGAAAATAAATGAGAAAATAGATAAGGGTTCATAAAAGATTAGTGACATCACAAAGGAGTGTGAGGAGTCAACAATGTTGATTCTAGATCAAAGCAAAGTGGAGCTTAATCGAAGACTAAGGCAGCTGGCTCGAGGCAGATAGTTAGATACACTATGTATTTATGTTTATTTTTACCATATAATTATGAGTTATATTATAAAATCGAGGTGAGTTCACTCGGTACCATCGATGGACAATGTCTGGCAGGACGTGGGAGAGCTTCCATACTCTATCGACCAACCTCACTTGGGAACCTTTAAGGAAAATAGTTTTGAGTATTAAGGATAAAGGCTTCATTAAAGCATGATTTAACCATTTTAGATACACCTGGTAAAACACTCATCTTTTCCCGATTGAATATAATCGAGTAACCTAGAGAGAAATAACCTTGGTCATACTCAGTCACCTACCATTGGGTTTTGGCGCCAAATTGAGTATCTTTTTATAAACGATATGAGTTACGTCATGCCATACCTTAACTCATGTCAAATCAAGCTTATCTCAAATAGTGACAAGTTGGTGAGTAGTTAGATGGTTCGGCATTAACACACTGTGGCACCGCCTAACACATCGGTTGGTCCTTCAAGATTTCATTCGACATTTAATGCATTTGACATGTTGGGTATGATGGGCTGACATAACATTTAGTGAACTTGATCTTCCACACGTGTGAGTTAAGGCTATATATACCCCTTCATGCAATTCGAGAGACAATCATGATCTTTGGGCCAAAAGAACACTTGGATAGAGTTATTACAACCAGAGTTATTACAAACCAAATAATTTATTACTTCACCATTAATGCTTTCCCCCAGTTTTACTTTAAAACATAAGCATTTATTGAGCTTTGACTATTATTACTTCATACCTTGGTGTTTGGGTTTCCTACCAAAGGTGTATATAGGGAGCTTTCTCTTCTCTCCATTTAGTTAGTTTTTAAGAGGTTTATTTATTATAAAACAATTGTATTGATTGTCGGTTATTGAGAGTTATACATGTGAGTTTATTCATTGTCATTTGGGAGTGCATTTATTTATTTGTATCCATTTCCATTAATACAGGTTAAGCCTCCATTTATCGTTCAATACCCTAGCACTTAGAGAACCACTCTCTTATATTTGGCGACTCCGTAGGGCATGTATTCTCTTTGCAATACACAATAAAAATATCAACCGTTCTTTAAACCTTAATGAAGATAAAACACTTGGAGGAACAAAACCTCACTTCTGAGACTCTAGTCTCTCCAATTACTACTGTCAAAGGAACTGTCCCAACTTGAGAGGCTTCAACGAGTTCAATAATGGGTTTTTCTCAGATGATCCACATCATGACTATATTTATGGAGTTTTTACAAACTCAGTTAAGAGCGACCATGTTTGGATCTATGGTGGATCTAAGATCCTTTACCACCCCAATGGCACCACCCGCTTCTCCTTTGAGTGGATCACTCGTCTTACCTTGAAGATCTGCTGGTCCCTCTATGACCAACCTTACTCCAGTTACAACACCAATCATTGAAAAACATGTTGTTGTCAACGTTCTACCTATGATTACTAGCGCGACTCAAAATATGTCTTTAATGCGTGTGAATTATGAATCAAGTGTACGTCGATAGCATAAGTAATAATCTGAACAAGTCGGGTATCAAAAATAGGTAATTGGACGTAGAACATGACGAGGAATATGATTGACGATTAACCTCATGTTTGACTCAAAGGAAGAAAGGAAAAGATGATTGTTTTGGGGACTATCCTATCAACCAATGCAAATTAATTAAGATTATAAACTATCTATGCATAAAATAAGAAAGAGACAAGATTGTAAATTATATGAGAAAGATAGGATTGGGATACACTCTTCCGCCCCTTAGTAGATTCACCGGATATAGAACATATCAAGAATTAAATGTTTAATTGAAAAGAAACCTTGAATTCTTTTTAAGAATAATATATGTGGGGGAATTAACCCACGCGATATATGATCAAGATTAAAATGTAGGTATGTAATAAGAGTATCAATACTTGCTGCACATTCTTAAACCCTCTGGTTACCTAGGGCAAACGAAGTTAAAAGTCTTATGACTATTATATTAACAAAATATTTTGTTTCCAATTATTCATTAACTTCTGGATTATATTCTACATCCATTCGAAACACCTCGGGTTGGGTTCATATATCCCAACCCTAAAAGAACTTAGCCGAGCATGGTTATGTGAGTAATAAATGAAATTCCAATGTTGCATGGATTCATATTCGTGATAAAGGTGTAACTAAACATGGAAGAAATTCTTAGAGTCCCAGGAAAATTTATTGAACATGCAAAAAATAATAGAATTCAAGAACAAAAAATAGAGAGCAAACTTTATTGATGAAATCTTGAAATTCAAACCACAAAATTGTAAACTTAATGAAGACTTTTTTTCCTAAGGTTCTTGCCTCCTTTATGGCTCTATAAATTAGGTAAAAACTTGTTTCTCTCACTCTAAGAATAAATAAATAGAGTTTTTTACAAGTGTTAGAACTAAAACAAACTCTCCATAATAAGTGGAATTAAGTTGGAATTTTTGGATTATAGAAAATCGAACCGGTTCCACTTTGGAACCGAATCGGTTCTAGTTTCCTCAAAATCTTTGAAAAAGCGAACCGGTTCTAGCTCAAAATCGAAACGGTTCTAGTATCCTTTTTTATTCTCCTCATCTTCTCAATCTCATATATTTTAAACCGTAGCTCGTATTTGGTTGTCATTTCTTCCTATATACTCATGAGCTCGATGTCTTCGAGTTTTCTTGAGGTATTACTTATGGATTTCGTTTGTATAGTTACGGATTTGCCTTCGATTTTTCTTATTTTCTTTTCGATTATCATTTCAGTTTATCTCTTTCTGTCACATTCATAAAATACCTTTACAATATAAGAGAAATACACGAAACACAATGTACTTACAGGAAGAGATCAAGAGCAATAATATGAGATAAAATCATCGAATTAAGATCGCATGAGATAACAGAAGTAACTAAATTACGTGGATAAATATGAAGAATTTATGCCTAATCAAGTTCCCCTAACTTAGAACTTTGATCACCCCGAGTAATGTAAATGAATAAGATCATGGTCCAAACACTTGAAAACTTCTTATTGGGATATAATATCTTTTTTTGCGGATGAGGCATTTAATATATGCAATAAGCCGTTAAACCCCTAGGTTACCCTAGTAGGACGAGTAGTGTCTCATGAGGGTACCCACATAATTCATTTTTTGACTCAAAGAAAAATCAAAATACTTAAAAATTGTATAATTTAAACCCCCTAAAAATAGTCACCATAAATTTGTATTCAATAGTCTCAATTCGTAGTATGTGTGTGCAAAATAAAGAATTAAACCGCTAACTTCCACTGATTGATCATTACGTTGCTTTTCAAATATTTATTTTGATTCAATTCTCATGGGATACTCTCACAAATGAATAACTCGAAATGTGTCTTGTTCTCTCGATCAACATGATTTAAAGAGTAAATGCAATGGTACATGAATTCACGCACAAAAATTTGAAAGACAAAATTATTTAGGTGAAAAATTTCATTATCGGATTATGACCATTTGGAAAATGGAAAAATCAACTCTTAGTTCACATAAATTAATCTCTCTTATTATCGTTTTGTGTTTTAACTCTCCCGGCGGTAATTAATGTCATTATTCGGACCTGGTTAGTACTTTTCGAGTTATAAGGTGCATTGGGTCAAATGGGAATGCTTAGGAAATTTGGAGTTGAAATTTTTTCTTGCGATGTCCCTTGGCACTTTTTCGGGCATTCTCTCATTTTCATTTCGTTTTCTACAATTTTTTCTCACGTTTTTCTTATTTTTTTATTTTTTTCAATTTTTTTGAGCATTTATTTTTGCACCATTTGGACTTTGGATGAATTTTTTGATTGTCATAACGCTGGGCTAAATGGGTTTATCGGGTTAATCAAACGAATTGGGAATTTTATTTGGCCCAAGTGAGTTTGCAAAAGGTATAATGTTTCACAACTTTATATGGCTAATCTTTTTTTTTGGCAACAAACGATGGCCTAACGTCATTTATTCGAATTACTCATTATTTTACCATATGTGTATCGATAATATATTTAATTTAGAGATATTTTAGCGCCTTTTTCAAGACAACATCTCGCTTGTTTCCCATAACCGATCAAAACAAAAAATTTGAGATCTTCAATGACTTTTTTAAACGCTGAATTTAACATTGAGTTAACTATTAAATTGGATTGATTTAAATACTTGAAAAAAGTGATAGGCTCGAAATCTCACCGGGTTAATAAATCTCCACAATTATTCGTAAAGTTGTTAATTTTTGCTCAATTTCCATTTTTTCTCAGTTTCGGCTTTGTACATTATGTTTTTACAAATTGAGACTTCGAACAAAATTTTAGTGATATTTTTGAAAATTTTAAATTCCAATTTTTATTTATTTTGAAAAACATATTTTTGGCCTTATTTTGATTTTATTTTTTATTTTTGGTATTTTGCAATTTGTGAACCTTAGAAACGCACATACACCCCCTAACTTAGACATTGTAATATCCTCATGCAAGGACTAAAATCTAAAAGAAAAGAAAGGTGCATAAAAAGATAGCAAAAAGACAAATTGCAGAATTTTTATATTACTACAATCAACATCATTACAATGCAAAATTAAAAAGAATAGGCATACATAGATCTTAAAAAGAAAAACAAGAAAAATAGAAGAAATATGAAAATAAACTCCGAAACACTAATGAGATGGCCCTGGAGCATTTGGATCATATGGGTCATGAAAGTAGGGAGACAATTGTGAATTGGGACCCATTTGAAGTCGGTACATTTCCACTTGGAGGTGGACTGTCATACTCGTGTTGCGGCGATAGGCTTGGCAATCCACTCGATATTCATCGATAAACCCATCAAACCTCTCCTCAAGCGCGTCAATGCGTCGTGAAATGTCCTTCGACTTCAGCACATAGTCGAAATTATCTTCTTCGTCGTACTCTTCTTCTTTTCCCCTACCCATTAAGATATCCTCCTCCACATGAGCAACTTCTGATTATTGATGTACGAACCACATTTGGCGAGCGCTCCTAGTGAGAGAGGAGGCGCCAATCAGCTTTGGGAGGGAGGGCTACATTTTATGGTGCCTTGATGCCCGCGTCCTTAAGGATAGACGTGATGAAGTGGTCATAAGGGAGGGAGACTTTACAGGTCCGATAGTACACAGCATTGATGATTTCCCTATTGAAGGTGCGGGCAAGGTGGATAGTGGTGCTCTCGTCAAGTAGATGAAAGAGAAAACTTACTTGGTGAATTCGGAGTGTGAAATTGGCGGACGTTTGCAAAATGGACCCACAAATAATGAGAAATTCTACAAGTGTCCTCTTATCTAGATTCCCCATGGGAAATGAATCACGAAGCCACTGGTTGTTTAGGGTGCTCCGTGCAATGCATTCGGAGATGCGCAATGGGATTTCAATATTGGGGTAGTCATAGTTTTGCAAGTTGGGATCATGCTTGGCCTACACTTTTCATATGACAATGTTTAGAGAGAAGGGGACGACAGTTTCATATATGTATGCCTTACCGTGCGGGTTTGATAATTTCATGAGGGTACCGTAAAAGGTGCGAACCTCGTCGGGCCAAAAATTCTCGCTGGCCTCTGTAAAAAAGGTACACCACCCCCAGTGGCAGAATAGTTTAGTGACCACTTGGGGTAGCTCCTCTAATTGATTTGTTGGTCAATGTGTAGGGTACATCATGAAGAGAATAATGCCTTGCACCAATATCTTTCTTGATCGAAGCGGTTAGTGTGGTCAAGCCCTTTGAGGACTTTCGCCTCCGTGTACTTCTCAATAACATCTTCTTCGATAATGGAAAATGAGGGATTGGGTATGCATGAGAGAGAAGGATTTTTGGAATAATGGAGGTGGTGAATAGAAAGGTGAATGGAGGGGTGAATGGAGGTGGGTATTTATAGTGGAGGATGGGGAGGGGGGGGGGGGGGGGGATTTTATGGGAAAGGGGAACAAAAGAGAGGGAAATGAAAAAGGTAGGGAGTAGAAGATAATTTTCAGATTGGAAAAAAGGGGGGACGAATGAGGGGAAGCAAAAAGGAAGAAAAAATGTGGGGAACAGTTTTGGAATCCCAAAAAATGAACCGGTTTGGCCCTGCAAGAGAAACAAGGCGAACCGGTTTGGGTGCCCTAAAAATTCCTAAAACGTTGAACCGATTTTACCCTGGTATATGCCCAGGGCAAACCGGTTTGGATATCTGGTATTGCCTCATTTTTTTTCATTTTTATGACCTCGAGCATAGGCAATGTACCCGACTCGATTCCTAACCTCTCCAAAACACTTGTAACTATGTTTATACCGCGAGGCCCTAAAAATATCAACGTGATTAAACGAAACTCTCTCGTGTCGTGCAGCAGTGTGCCTAATCCTTTATAACTCGTGACTCACGGAAATCTACCATCCCAACCTAATACAACTCAATATGTTACAACAATATTCACCCCATACACATCGGGGGTGTGACAACCTCACCTCTAAGATCATTCAACGACGGAAATGGGGCCTGGCAACCAAATTGTGTTGGCTTCCTCAACACACGCCTCTAGGTATGGCTTTAGGTGTTATCCATTAACTTTAAACGTGTCTCCCCCTTAGTATCTTCTAACTCAACGGCTCTATGGTTAAACACCTCTCTCACAAAAAATGGGCTAATCCACCGTTAAAGTAACTTTCTAAGAAACAAGTGTAAATGGGAGTTGTATAAAATCACTTTTGACCCGGTGAAACTCCTTTCGACGAATAATTCGCTCATGTGTGAGTTTTATCCTTTCTTTGGATATTTTAGCACTCTCATACACATCGTTGCGTATTTCTTCTAATTCATTCAATTGAATCTTGCATACTTCACATGCTTGATCCAAGTTATAATTCAACCTCTTGATCACCCAATATTCCTTATGATCTAGCTCCATGGGAAAATGGAAAGGATTACCATAGAAAAAGTGAAATGGGGAAATCTCGAGGGGGTTCTTGTATGCGGTTCGATAATCCCATGGCGCGTCGTTTAATTAGAGAGACCAATCTTTTTTATTAGGATCGACGATATTTTCTTGAATTTTGTTAGTCTCATGATTTTCTAGCTCGGCTTTCCTGTTCGTTTGGGGGTAATAAATCTTCCCAACCATTTAGATAACCCCATAATCTCATGATTGCCTTCAGAGCTCCGAAGTGAGAAAGTATGTGTTCTTGTAAGAATTTTATTACCACCTTGTTATCATCTGTCTTCGTAGATATGGCCTCCACCCATTTGGACACATAGTCTACCATAACAAGGATGTATAAGAAACCAAATTAGGGAGGAAAATGACCCATAAAGTAAATGCTCCAACAATCGAATATCTGGACTACGATAATAGGGGTCAATGGCATCATGTCTCGTCGAATGATGGCTCCCAGCCTTTGGAATTTAACACAAGATTTGCAATAAGCTCGAATGGAAGGGAAAAATCCGAATCTTTCATAATGGGAGCAGAAACAAGCATGCTTTTTAATTTTTCAAAAGCACCATGGAACGCTTCATTACACTCAAAGGCGACGTCTTTGATAAGTAGGTTACTTAAGGACCTAGCAATGGCAATAAAGTCCTTAATAAACCTCCAATAGAAACCTGCGTGGCCCAAGAAGAGCGCACGCCCTTTAGTTACTTAGGTGGGGGAATATTGATAATGATGTCGATTTTTCCCAATCTACCTCAATACCTTTGGATGAAACTAGGTGGCCAAGAACTATTCCTTCGATAACCATGAAATGGCACATCTCCCAATTTAGTACCAAGTTCTTTTCCACACAAAAGGCTAACACTTTTTTGAGATTAATGAGGCAAAGTTAAAAAGAGGGGCCGAAGGTACTAAACTCATCCATAAAAGACTCAAGGCCCCCTTCGACCATATCGCTAAAAAGACTAAGCATGCACCTTTGAAAGGTCGCGGGTGCACTATATAATTTAAAAGGCATACGTTTGTAGGAAAACGTGCTAAAGGGACATGTGAACATCGTCTTTTCTTAATCTAGCACATCTACCTATATTTGGTTATACCCGGAATAACTGTTGAGAAAATAATAGAATGGGTGCCCCCCTACTTGCTCTAGCATTTGGTCAATAAATAGTAAGGGGAAATGATCTTTCCCTGTGCCTACATTGAGCTTCTGGTAGTCAATGCAAATGCACCATCCGATGGTGGTACGTTGTGGAATAACATCACCCTTTGCATTTTCGAACATAGTCATTCTTGACTTCTTCAGGATGACTTGAATAGGACTCATCCGCTTGCTATCCAAAATGGGGTAAATTATTCTCGCGTCCAATAACTTAATAAATTCCACCCCCATGACATCTTTCATCGTGGGATTAGAATGTCTCTGCATCTCCCTCGAAGACTTCATGTCCTCCTCGAGGTGGATTTTATGGTTACAAATTAAGGGACTTATACCCTTCAAATCCGCGATGCTTTCTCAAAATGGATAATAACTTACTCTCTTTCTCTTTATATAGGATCGAGGAGACGATAATGGGAATGTATCATCCTCTCCCAAATAATCACATTTTACATTTGAGGGTAGTTTCTTCAACCCGAGGGTGGTAAATTTCTCATCGGAGGGAAGGGTGGGTGACTACCTCGGTGGTAATTCCTCAAATCTAGAAACCTAGATAACGTCTCTCACATCCTCATCTGCTGCACTCTCATCCAAAATTGCTCTCAACTCGCTCACCTCATGCTCAAAATGGGTATACATCCCCTTGCTCTCACTACTCGAAATAAGCCATGATTCTAGTGAATCCCCACTAAAACTTCCCTCAATACGCTCATCTACGACCTCCTCTATAATATCCACCGCGTGAAATACCTCCTCATCACCCACTTTCTTGGCATTATTGAAGATATTTGTCTCAAGAGTCATATTTCCAGAGGTGAGTTGCATTTGCCCATTTTGAGTATTAATCACTGCATTGACAATATCTAAGAATGGGTTGCCATGTATTATAGGAGCATGATTACTGAGGGAGTGGAGGGATCCGTGTCCCAAATGACAGAATCTATCGGGAATTAGAAAGAGTCCACTTGGACTATCACATCCTCGACAATCCCTCGAGGTATCTTCACGGTACGGTCCGCGAGTTAGAGAGTGATCTTAGTGGGATTGAGGTACCCAAAATCTAATTGCCTATAGATAGAGTAAGGGAGAATGTTAACACTCGCCCCTAAATCTAATAAGGCTCTCCCAATGCGGTTCTCTCCAATGATGCATGAAATGGTCAGTGCACCCGGATCTTTAAACTTCGATGAGAGGTCACTTAAAAGAACTGAGCTCACATTTTGAGCTAGGAAAACATTATTTTTCACCTTTAATTTACGTTTCATTGTCAATAAGTCTTTAAGGAACTTTGCATAGGAGGGAATTTACTTGATTGCCTCGAGAAAAGCTAAATTAAGCTTGACTTGCTTTACAACATCTTCAATGGAGGCTCCTTTAGGAGGAGGAACCAACCGTTGAGGGAAGGGAGAAGTGGGCGGTTTCACTATAACCTCAGGCCTAATAGTGTCATCATTATCACTCTCATTCAAGGGGGCATCTTCGGCCTCTTTCGTGCCAGTCAAAACCTCCTTGCCCTTAAGCTCGTCGTGTGAGGGAGGTGATAAATCAACAACTCTCCCACTACTTAGAGTGGCAATGGATTGACATTGCTCTTTATTATTTTCGAAAGTAGAGATAACACTATATTTAACTTGGGGCGATCTTTGGCCTTGGGCTGGAAACTTACCCTTCTCTTGGATACTTAAGGATGATTACAACTTAGACAACGATGCTTTTAATTCAGAAAATTTTAGGGCATTTTGAGCGTTGATCGCCGATTGAGTTTGCATAAATTGGTTCAAAGTGTCCTTGATATTTCTGCACAGTGGGGTGATATAAGGCGCAGGAGGTGGTGCTTGCATCGAGGGAGCTTTTTGGAAATGCGAGAGTGGTGGCAGAAGTGGGGCAACATGTGAATTAGGATTCATTATTGCATGTTGTTGCCCATAATTGAAATCGGGATGGTTCTTCCACGAAGGGTTATAAGAATTCCCGTGAGGGGCATTAAAATTACCCTTAAAAGTTCCTATGCTTCCACTTGTTCTTGAAGCATCACTTTGTAGGCGGGTATTGTCGGCCATTCCTTCGTTGGATGTCTCGCCTTAAAAATTGCAAAAACCTCCTATATAACTACTTGAGTGGAGCCGGATGTTTCTCTTTCTCTCAATTCGACTACATCTTCCAACCACTTGGCATGTTTGTTGATTTGAAGATTCAACTCGACTTCTTTGTCCAAATGATAAAGTCTGAACGTATAAAGATCCGTGGATGTCTGTTGAGCTTCAGTTAGGGTGTTTAGATCGTACATGTCCCATGCTTGAGTGCTCTCGGCGACATAGTTATGGTGAGCCTCGTCATCATCCGTGTCTAACCCAAGAAATTACCCTGGGCACATGGTTTTAATGAGTTATTTGGAACTTAAACTTAGCTCGTGATGGAAAAAGGAGATGAGTCTCCACGTCTCAAAATTGTGGTGCGAACACATATTATGAAACTCATTGAAATGCTCCCAACATCTATCGAAAGGATCATTTTCCAGTTGTCTAAACGTTTGAATTTGAGCTTTAATGGAATTGGTTCAATGTGGGTGGAAGAATTTTTGGAGAGACTTCACTTTCATGTCCCTCCACGTTTCAATGGAGTTCGGTGCCAAAGACCATAGCCAAGTCTTGTCCTTATCCTTCAGGGATAAGGGAAAAAGTTTGAGGCGAACGACATTCGCAGTGCACATTTCTGTAATGTGGAGGTAAGCTTTTTCTGACTCCATACCATGGAATGTAGGGAGGATTTGAATAATCTCATTTTGACAACAAAACTTCCCTGCATTATACGGGAATATAATGCATCTCGGAGTGACGGTTTGCTCGGGATATAAGAGGTCTCTTATAAGGAGATATGGAAACTCACCCTCATATGTACCAAAACTACCTTGATTCGACATTGCACTCACACTAATAGTATCACTTCCCTCTCCGAATTCTCTAGACGTATGACTTCGTGATGGAGTTAGGTGGTGTAGGAGGTGGAACCCAAAACTGTGGACTACGTGGAGTGTGTGGGCTATCAAAATTGTATTTTATTATAGAATTTTCGTTAATTCTTGTAAGAGTAGACCGAGGAGTTGGTTAAGGATTTTTCATGTAAGTATTTGAGAGTATCTATGTTTTTTTAATTATTTTTTGGATTTTTAAGAATTAGAGTCAAATTTTAGATTAATTTGACCTAACCTAAATGTCTACATAGTCTTCGGCAACCATGCCAAAAACTTGGTACGATTCAAAATGTGTCTCTAATGCATGTGAATTATGACTCAAGTTTAAGCCGATCGCGTAAGTAATAATCCGAGCAAGTTGAGTATCGAACATAGGCAATAGGACATAGAATGTGATGAAGAATATGAATGATGATTAGCCTTACGTGTAACTTAACGGAAGAAAGGAAGACATGATTGTTTTTGGGACTTTCCTATCAACAAATGCAAATTAATTAAGATTATAAACTAGCTAAGCATGCAATACTAAAGAGATAAGATTGTCAATTATATGAGAAAAATAGGATTGGGATACACTCTTCTGCCACTTAGTAGATTCATTGGATATAAAACATATCAAGAATTAAATGTTTAATTGAAAAGAAACCTTCAATTCTTTTCAAGAATCATATATGGGGGAATTAACGCACACGATACATGATCAAGATTAAAATTTAGGTACATAATAAGATTATCAATACTCGCGGCATATTCTTAAACACTTCGGCTACCTAGGAAAAATGGAGTTAAAAGTCCTACGATGGTTATATCAATAAAATATTACGTTTCCAATTATTCATTTACTTTTGGATTGTATTCTATATCCATATGAAACACCTCAGGTTGTATTCATGTATCCCAACCCTCAAAGAACTTAGCCGGACATGGTGATGTGAGTAATAAATTAAATTTTAACGTTGCATGGATTCATATTCATGATAAAAGTGTAACTAAACATGCAACAAGTTCTTAGAATCCCAGAAAATATATTGAACATGCAAGAAATAAAAGAACTCAAGAATAAGAAATAGATAGCACACTTTATTAATGAAATCTTGAAATTCAAACCACAAAATTGTAAACTTGATGAAGACTTTTATTCCTAGGGGTTTTGCCTCATTTCTTGCTCTCTAAACTAGGTAAGAACTTGTCTATCTCACTCTAAGAATAAATAATAAGTAATAAATCACGTTTTTTACGAGTGTTTGAAACAAAACAAACTCTCCAAAATAAGTGGAATTAACTTAGAATTTTTGGATTACAGCAAATCGAACCGGCTCAATTTCGGAACCAAACCGGTTATAATTTTCTAAAAATCTAGAACTGGTTCTATCTCAGAACTGAACCGGTTCTAGTATCCTCTGTAATTTTTCTCATTTTCTCAATCTCATATATTTTCAACCTTAGCTCGGATTTCGTTGTCGTTTCTTCCTATATACTCATGATCTCGATGTATTTGGATTTTAGCTGTACAATTACAGATTTTCCCTCGATTTTCCTTATTTGATTTCCAATTCTCATTCCAATTTCTCTTTTTATTTCACGTCATAAAATACCTATAAAATATAAGAGAAATACACGAAACACAATATACTTGCAGGCAGAGGTTAATAGCAATAATATGAGATAAAATTACCAAATTAACATTGCACGAGATAACAAAAGTAACTAAAGTATGGGGTAAATACGAAGAATTTATGCCTAATAAGTTACTCTACCATCCACTAAGGCTATGGTGCCAGCTGTCTTACCTTTTGTGACCATTGAGGAGGTCAAGAAGGAGATGATGAAAATGCTAGCATCATTCTCACAAACTGCTAGTGAGGTTGCCTCCATTTATGATGATTTTCGTACTCCTTACCCAGAGGAGTACAAATATGAACCTTACCCTGAAAGGTCTATTCCCCCAATTTTTGAGAAGTTAAACAGAAAGGAGGGAAATTTGAATGATACATATAAATATTTATTGAGAACCTTCGTGCTAACTGCAATAATAAAATGTTATGTCTAAGGGAGTTTTCAAAACCCCTTATCGAGAAAGTTTACACCTAGTATTCCCACCTAGCCCCAATAAGTGTGGTAATGTAGGAGGATATGCAAATCTAGTTTCATTAGAAATTTTTTCTGGAAGAAGATTAATTTACACTAACCTAACTTGCTCGAGAGAGATAAAAACTGTGGTAGGATGTGATGGTTTACATCAGGAAATTAAGGAATGGTCTCTCGATATAAGAGAAGATTCCATAGAGGCAAAATTGACTGTAAGTCTCCAATGTTTTCCTACTGTTGAGGTGGAAAGGGACTATGGCTAGGCTGATTCAAAAATTCATGTCTGAGATCACTTTCTCGGATGATAACAGAGCAACCTAGTTTACCAACATGAGAACTATAAATAACACAATCTCTTTGAAGGCACTAATAGATATAGCTACTTTGGTGAACATTGTGCCCAATTGTTCTTTCTACGTAACCAATATCTCCGAGACAAGGTTTATTGTGATGCCTTTTTCCATATGGGGATATGACAACTGTTGTCGTGTTAAAATTACCGTAAGTGCACGAGAAATTAGAAAATAGCGAGTGTAGGTACGGATCGAATCCACAAAGATTTATTAATTTTAATATTTAAAATAATATAACTTTCCAAATAGACTAAATTTTTTAGATATGGGATAAAAATATAAAAATACGCTAATACGAATAAAACATGAAACTACAAAATATGAAATGAAGTATGTGAGAAAACTAGGACATTTGATCCATTTATCACACTTAACTAATACTATGCACTAATTTAAATTCGTCGTTCCCGATTTTATAACTCAAATTAAACCGACTCTCGTCGTGTTTAATTCAAAAAATAAAACGTTTAAGTTCACAATAAAATTTAATGTCTCTAATTTTAGACTTCTTAAATCCCTATTCCCTTTAAAGTTCACTTCTGAATTTTTAAGTGTAGTATTTAAGCATGAGATGTCAATTAATTTAATAAAATTACAACCCATCAAAAAGTACTCATACTTAAAAATTTTAGAACATGTGGGGAAAAGAAACCAAATTTAAACTACACATAATATTAATAAAAAATAATAAACTTGACCTAGTCCTATTAAAGAAATTAGGCGAGTATGATTGAAGACATAATAAAATTGCAAGAATGAATTATAACTTTCATTAATAAAATAAACTTACAAAGGTTGTGTCTCACAAATAATCTTAACAAAATTTCTCCCCCGAAGATATAATTCTTGGCCCTCAAATAAAAATAACTCTTAAAATAAAACTACCAAAAGTTATTCTAAAGGATCTCTCTAAAATTCTCTGTAAAAATTAATGATCCCAAGAGTCCTTTATAAAGGCTAAGAAGTCTAGTATTTGGGTTTGGGTGAAACACTATTTAATTAGTTAATTTGGATTTTTAAATATACATAAACCAACTTATTAAATGTGTGCTCACGAAATTGGTATTTGAGATAAAAATGGACTCTTTAATTAATACCAATCTGATGTGTTTTCCTCGATTTTTGGAGTAGATTTTCCTAAAAAATTTCAATTTCTTTTGTTTTTTACACTACTGGATGCCCTTTGGTTGAGATTGGGATGAGCCTGGCTGACGTGATTAGCTGACTGGACACGTGCCTAGGGCTTGTTTGGCTGGCCTTATCAATTAAGGCAACCTTACTTAAAAAGTTATAGGGTCAGGGGGATTCGAATCCCTGACCTGAAGCATGCTCCTTCCCGCGCACAACCACATAGATACAAAGCCTTTCAATGAATATATTGCACTATTAATTTATATACCATCTTCCAAAAATATTTAATTTTCAACTTTGGCCCCAAGACTTTGTAATTCTTTCACTTCTTCCTAAAATCTTCATAAATTCACCAATTGACCTCGGATTTGTACCAAACTTTAGGAGTACCTCTAAAAGATATAAAACAACTTATATTAATCAAATTTAGCCCCTAAAAGTTTAGAAATTTACTAATTTACCCTTCATTGCAATTTTAACCCCAGATTTAATAACTTTTTCGTTTTAACTCTGAATTCAACCAAATTTAAGAGGAAGCTTTATTGCCTAGATAAACTTTTAAAAATTAATTTTAGGCAATAAAGTTTCTCAATTAGGGTTTCACCCCTAGGGATACTAAACTTTCTTTTTTTGACTCGGATTTTATTCAAACTTTATTTTTCTTTAAACTTACTAAAATGACTCTAAAAGTTCATTATTTATGATACAACAGGCCTAACAAGGCATAGATTTGGTCACAATTAATAAAAAAATAAGTAAATCATCAACAACCAAACTTCCAAGTCTATTAGTTATGTTAATGTGTGAATTAAAGTGGGCAACCTCATTTCACATATCAAATTCCTTGTGATTGAGTCTGTCACTTCCTACCATTTATTGATTGGAAGAGTTTAGATACACAATCAAGGTTTGGTTAACTCAACATACTATCAATTTGATAAGGAAAACATCAAGGGGACTAATATTTTCATCATACCAACGAATAAGTTTTTTGTCAAAGAGGAAGCTCTTTGGTGGATGTTTCCTTTTACAATGACTTGAATGCGGATACATGTATTTTGACAAGGAGTATTAAAGGAGTAAGGGTGACAACTACCAAGGATAGATTGGTCCCTTTGGGGGATCGAAATGAAGTGATTGATGAAGTTGTACATGTCTTCGAGGAACCATGAAAGGTTGCTCTAAACCCAAAACTATTTGTAAACAAATAAGTGGTAGAATGAGGTCTAGGATTGATCCGATGGAGCATGAGGTAAAATGCAAAAGTGTGACCTAGGTTGGAGGAAGAAGATAATGAGAGAAAAAGGAAGGCACACCACCAAAGAGATAGTGCAAGAAAGTGTTACTCAATGATGAAAGGGTGGTGTATTTCATTTAAAGGTGTGAACGAGTAGCTGATGAAGTTGACCCATAATATGTATGTTTTCTGGTGGATAATTAAGGGCAATGTCTTGTCATTGATGATTCCAACATTTATTTTTTTTCTTCTTCAGGATATCGAAAATTAACCTGAGTTCATGTAGGACCACCCAAAGTCCTAAGTCCAAGAGGTGGAGCAGATTGATCTGGTTGAGGGTGGAAAGGAAGTAAGTCTAATCTTCATTTCGAAAGACCTAGTATAAAGCTTATACTAGAGTATAAAGATGTATTTACGTGAAAATATACTTAAATAAATGGGTTAGATCAAGATGTGAGTTGTCACAAGATCAATGTTATGCCCATATCCATTCTCGTCAAGCAAGCACTAGAACATACAAACTTGAGTTTGATCTTATAATAAAGGATTAGGTCGAACAGTTATTGGTAGACAGATTTATCAAGTCAATTAAACATCCAATTTACCTTTCAATATTGTGCCAATGGGAAAGAGGGATAAAACAAGATTCGCAGTTGTATTGATTTTATAGCTTAACAAAGCTTGCTCCAAAGATGAGTTTCCTTTACCTTCAATTGATAGCTTAATCGATTCAACAACTGGACATAAGATGTACATCTTTATGTATGGCTATGTGGGCTATAACCAAATAAAAATCGATCCAGTTGCGGAGAAGGAAACTTTAAAACATCTTTAGGAAACTTTATGTACAATGTCATGCCTTTTGGTTTGAAAAATGCAGGGAAACTTATCAAATAACAATGATGGATATTTTTCATAACCTATTTCATGAAATTTTGAAACTTTTATGTGGATGATTTGGTGATCAAGTCAAAGAAAGAGGATATACACTTGGCTGATTTGAGAAGAGTCTTCAACAGGTGTAGGAAATATAATTTAAAGATAAACCCACTCAAGTGTGATTGTGATGTAACGAGTGAAAAATTCTTAGGCTTCGTGGTGGATCAACAAGGGGTTCAGATGGACTAAGACAAAAAAATCCATCGTCGACATGCCTTATCCAAAGGCGCAAAGTGTAACACCCCGTATTTTTGATGATTTAAATAATTATGTGATTAGTTATTATTATGGGAATAAGTATACGATTAATTATTATTGTTGGATTTATTAAATTAAAATTTGAGAAATAAATTTGTTATTAATCCGGAATAAAATAATTATTACCTAGCGTGCCAAGGGTTAATACTTATTGTTGTGAACTATTAAATATTACCGTGTGATATGTAATATGGAATTATAACATTTGATAAATTGTCGGAAGTGAGAAATACGGTAGTTTGGTAATTTAAATCTGTCACGCGTGTGAGACGTGTCGGGGCTAATTGAATGGAATAAAAAGAGATTTTTTTATTAACTCGTATGGTCATTTCGAGTGCACCGTTGAGTCTAGGAGGGTTGAGATAGTCAGAAAACACTACCCGGATATTTTATTTGGACTCTGAGAGATTTTAGGCCAAATCGGCACCCCGTAGGGGTAGTTTTGTAATTTGGATTTTTGGGAAAATTAAATGGACTAAAATTAAAGGATAATTATATCATCTACGAGAGTTTCCATTAGGGTGCAGTTACAAAAATCAATAACGTCCATGGAGGGTGAGAGGGAGAACCAATTTCCAAGAGAGAAGGCTCAATTAACACCACCTTGCACAACCATGACCACCAACGCGTAGATAGAGAAGAGATGAACGCGTAAGTACCAACATCACCAACGGATCAGACCATCGTATTTGAGGCAAGAGTTTATTACTTTCTTTCTTTAGCAATAATCATACTCATGTTAGTGTAGGTTAATTCAATCCTTGATTTACATGTTAATTGAGTGAAAATTGGAGGATAAATGATGACTAGAGGTTGGGGTAATTAGTTGTTAATATTTTGTCATGTATGTAGAGGATTAATCATGAAAATTCAATTATATATTGATGAACAAATATGGGTTAATTAGGTTCTTTAATTGGAATTTTGGGAATTAGGTTTCATGTGAATTAATTTGGGGGTTTTATGTAATTATGATGATAAATGAGAAATTAAGGATCCTAGGATGGTAGAAATGATTGATAACCTGTTAGGGTTGATGGGTATTGATGATGAGATGATGGGTGTTGAATCTTAGAGGTTTATAGGTTCATAAATGGTGGGAAAACGCAAAATTTTGGGGAAGAAGACGAACAATGAAATCTCGCGCGATCTCGCGCGAAGTCGTTGGAGGGAGATGGCATCTCGCGCGAAGTCGCTCGAACGACACGTGGAAGTCGTTCAAACGACAGCCCTTCTGGTTCGAGCGATAGAGGGAATTTTTGGGGATTTTTCTCAAAGTCTAATTTTGAGAGTGTCGGTTTATTGGAGTGAGAGAAACTGCCAAATAGTAAATTTAAATAAGATGGAATTTCGAGAAAGTATGGGAGAATTAATACTTTAATTATTTCGGTATAAAGAGAATGTACCTTGGAGATTACGAGAGAGATAGTAATCTAAATATTTATACTATAATTAGTGATGAGGTTAAAAATACGTATGAGGAGTATGTATGTAGGTTGGAGAAATACCTATAAATTATAATAGGATGTGTGTATGCCTATTATGTGATATTATTGTTAAGAGCACTAATGGGTGAAAATACGGGGGTGCAAGAATCTTATAATTAAGCACACTAATGAGTGATAACTCGGGGGTGCAGAAACTCTATTGTTAAGTGTACTAATGGGTGATAACCCGGGGGTACAAGAATGACTATTGTTAGGCGCACTAATGGGTGATGACGCGGGGGCGCTGGATTATTATTGATAGGCTAATTAATGGGTGCCAACCCGAGGATGCAAGATTCTATTGTTAGGCGCACTAATGGGTGATAACCCGGGGGTGCTGAACTATTAATGATAGGTGCATTAATGGGTGCTAACCCGGGGATGCAGGATGTTCTGTATAGGTGCACTAATGTGTCTTAGTCCGGGGGTGCAGGATGAGTATATATATATATATATATATATATAAGGGATGATGTGACTATATATATATATATATATATATATATATATATATATATATATATATATATATATGAAGTTGTGAATATTGCTACTGTGTGAAATTAGTAGACGTGGTAATAATAATAATCTTTACATTGCACCAAGTGGTCTTAACCTCAGGGTGCAGGATTAGTGTGTATATATATGAATGAGGAGACTATATATATGTATGAGTGTACTTGGGTAACTTTATACTTTGTGAAACTAGTAGATAAAATGGAAATGGGAAATAAAAAAATCTTAGTGAATAAAAGATTAACCATTTAAACGGTGAATGATGAAATTTAGTATGTGAGATAAACTATCTGAATAGCGTATTGTATGGGCGATACGGGAATACTACTAGTGAGCATAGTTAGTATTAATATGGTTTCTGACTAGTTAGACTGGGAGGTATAACTAGGGGGAGATTAGACGTACGTTAGGCGTGCACAATAAACGAGAGGTGAAAAACTCATGTGAGAGTTCGATAACTAACATGCGTATAAGACTTGTTTTAAGAACTAGTTTTAAATACTTGATAAATCATTTTTACACACCGGGTTTGACCTGTTTCTTGTATCTCTTCTCTCTTTTTATATATATATATATATATATATATATTATCAGGTGGTCAGCCACAGGAGTATCAGATTTAGAGATTTGGATTGCTTGACGTGCTGCAGCTGTTGTGGAAGCTGTAGGTCCTTGCAGTAGACGCATCTATCCTTTCCATTCAATTTTATCTATACTTATTATTTAGGGAATATGTCGCCCACTTCTAGTTCTTTCATCAGAGTTATTGTATTCAGTTTAGTTTATGGTTTGGAGTTTTGAACTGAGAGTTTTACTCAGTCATATTTATTTCAGTACTTGATTCATGTTCAGTATTTATTCATATTCCCGTGTATGTTGATGGTTTATAATTCATTTTTGGATTATTATTGAGTTAAATGGTTTATATTTTAAGATGGAAAGAAATGGATTTACTTGGTTTTACTAAATTGGAAATGTTTTGACACCTAGGTTAATTTTATATTGGGTGATTAATATGTTAAAAAGTTTTTCGATAGTGATGCTAAGAATGAACCAATTGAATATCCTTTTTTGAATTGGTAGAGGACTGATCACCCTATATTTAATTGGACGGGGTGTCACATGTGGTATCAGAGCATCAGGTTCTGGTGTCCTTAGTATATGTGCGGCTTATTACGTTTCAGCGCATCGTTCTTTGATGTAGAGCCTTATGATAGGATTGTTGTGTTCCCTTACGTATGCGACTTACGTTCTCCTGCTAGGAATTATAATGGAGGTGACTCATTATACAAAATTCTGTGTGATTCAAACACCGAACATTTTAAGACGACCAACGAGGGTCGTATGGAGAACTACGGGAGATGAAGCTCAACAGAAGACATAGAGCAATCAGGAAAGAGTGATCGGGACAAAAATCACCACGAGGATTACTTAAGCAAGAGATAGTAAAATCATCATTCGGGAACTGTGGGTTCCCAAGACACAGTCATAGATAACGGTGGAGTGATTTCAGGACCACCTAGCATAGTCGATAAAGGGGAAATCAGAGGGAACTCTTTTAAAAAAAACCATCGGTAAATATACGGGGAAGAAAATGAGAGAGTGTAACAGACCAACGGAGGTAGAAAATCCGAAGGCAATTGTGTAGAGTGGGGTGTGACGACACTCAAAATTAAATTTGGAGTTAAAAGTTATAGCACTTAGGAGCATCATGTAGTGATTAGAGACAATCACCATAGATGAAGAAGTGTGTTTGAAATTTTGAGAGAAATTTGGGTACGATTTGACTATGAAGTCTTCCATTTGATGTGGTAACATAATGCGAGTAAAATTTTGATATTTAGCACAATGGGTAAGATCGAAATCGATCGTGAGAGAAAGGTTAAATTGCATAGTGAACTTCATGCCTAGTAGAGGGGCATAAATTATCCAAAGGGTTTATAGTTGATAAAGGACCCGTGAGTAAAATACAAGCATGGATGAGGAATCCAGCTAGGATGACCAATGTTGATGTCATAGAAGTTATACGGTTGCTAGTGATTGCAGTCTTTCCAGAAGAAGTGAGCAAAGAGGGTTAGAGAATCTGTCTGAAGGGCAGAACTGAACATAACGGTGTTAGTGAAATACCACATAGGAGTATACCCAGTAGGGAACTGGGTTAGATGATTTTTAGTTATTAACTTCAAGAGGATGATGAAGTCAATTAGGGTTGTAGAGGCCAACCATAGTTCTGAATGGCCAACGTAGCCAAAGGGTCAACGGAAGAACAATTGTGAGTTAAGACTGCTGGTTCGAGAGAAGGACATTCCCAAAATGGTTAGTGGGACCAGTGATGGGGAAATGGTTCGTAAATTTTTCCTTATGTGAAGGAAGTAGAACTATAAGTGTTGAATGTGTCCATAATTGAGAAATGAGAGCAAAAAGATTAGAAATGGTAAACCACGCCAGTTAGGCATAACAACTGGAGGAGCGAGATTTCTAGCGAAAGAATTTGGAGTCAAGAAAATTATGCCCAGGAAATTTATAACCCGAGAATAATGGGTTCAGGCTGGACTAGTAGAGTCCTCGTTAATAGTAGTATACCGTATGTCAGGGTCTATGGGGCCCGGGATGTAAATGAGAGTTCAGTAAAGCTATAATTGAGGCCTAGAGAGTTGGGCCAACGTTTCAATAATGAGCACAAAATCCACATGATGGAATAAATTATCCAAGATGAAAGAGGACAACTATAGGATGAGATCGTAGGATGTATGACGATTACAGATGTTCATGGGTCGTGATGGAAGCCACGTGCTGAGACCCTGTGATTTGGAGAGACAGACAAGGTTTTGCTTCTTCCTTGTGAGTAAAGGATAGATTCTAGTGACATGGGTGTGCCACAACTTTTATGTAAATTGGAAATCCTAAACTTCGCGTGCGGGTCGAGTTTAGTGGGAACGTTAGTTTTAATAGTCTTGTTACAAATGTATTTCTCGTTGTTAGCAGGCCATTTTGATGATTGCCCGTGAGTGAACCGGGTGGGCCCTAAGAATATGTTTTGTTGTTATAATTTACTATTGCATTAAGTCAGCTTTAGTAGAGTTTATTATGGTAATGTGTAGTGATTAATTACCGTATGGTTAAACGATAGTAAAAATGTAGTGTTATGACTGTCATGCCAGATACTCCGGGAGGAGTGATCTTGGTTTTGTGCGATGCCACTTGAAATAGGGTTGGGCCCAGGTATAAGTATATATGAAAATTTCATGGTATTATAGACCTCAGCGAGTATAGTGTCTAATTATATTTGATTCCCGAGCATAGGAATTTATTTGTCTGTTAAGACTTAGAATACATTGTGTTCTTATCGAGCGGCAAAATATAACTCGTTATATATATTTATAGCGCCAAGTACTTGGGATAGTGAGGGCTCCATGTTTCATGTTACATTTGTAGGGACATGAGAGTGGACGAGTAAACTTTTATGTATCAATACGTAGATTGTGGGAAAGTACATAGTATGTATTGAAGGCCTTACATACCTCGACAACCGACTAGGTTAGATAGTAGTGTATCCGGGGGGGGGGGGGGGGGTTCCTTATTTGGATTTCGCTTTGTGAGACATCCCACGCATGAAACTAGCGAACGCCGGGAGTTGGAGAGAAGTTTAGTCGATAGTACATAAGTTTTGTATGTTGGTTATTGAACGTAAAGGATAATATAATTGAGAGTTAATAATTCTTTTATAACTTAAGGCCAATAGAGTCGCCTAGCCTTAGTATCATTCTGAATAGAGCAATGATATCATTAAAGGATTGATTAAGTTTTGACTAGTGGGGTGGTTGAGTATACCCCTACCACATCAGCATACCGAGTGTGCAAGAATTGAGGTAAGAAAATTTTATGTCTTTTGTATAATGATGCGCGAGGCATACGGTGTGTGGGCGCCCTAGGGGATTGAATTAAATCGTGGATTATGATTATCTTGAGAATTCGATAACATGTAACCGGGTAATCCGAAGATTACTCCGTAAGATTTGTTAGAAACTTACGTTTCAAAATGAGCTGAGATTTTTGGAGCGAGAAAATAGACTTGTGTCACATGATACGACAAAGTCACACGTATCACGATTAGAAGTACATTCAAGAGAGTATAAAATGTATCAGGATACAAATAACATTGGTAATGGGTTTAATGTAGAGTAATCGTCAAAATTAGTCTTGCAGTAGGTCAGCTGACTGTTAGAAAAAGGGCGGACAATTCGAAACCAGTAGTGGATCCTTCCACTAGAGAATGGAAGAGTATCCCCAAGTATCTTCCCATGTATCTGAGATAGTAAGATTATAGGTACTAAGATGCAATTGAGTACGGCCTAATACCCACAGAGGGATGGGCAGGACATATGGTCTAATCGGATGCGGGAGAAAAAAAATTATGTGGACCCTGAGATCTTAGGGGAGGACGAGAGTAGTACCTTCCACTAGCGGAGTTTGTGTCCAAATAACTACTATAAGTTCACGTTCGGGCAGAGTGTCAGTAGAAGTATGGAACGATAAACTTTGTTGTTGTCCTACTTGAGAGTTAGAGGTGGGGGACCAGTCATGATTACAAATGTCGGAGAAGAATCGATATTATCGTATATATTGTGTGTGAAATATATATTGCACAACCAATTTACTTGTATGAACGACACGAGATGAATTTGTATGTATATGAAAAGAGGATAAATCTACTAAGGTGCAAATAGTAGAAGGCTAGATAGTGAATATCTAAAATAAAGTTGAAGTAGTGAAACTTAAGCAGAAAGGCTTAGACAAGAGCCTATATGACAGGGTAACCTGGAGTTTAAAGCAAACACATGTGAAGTGTTCATTATTAAGGGTATTCGATAGCGTACTATATGGGTGGTACGGAGTAGCTTACTTATGAGCGCCGGGATGCGATGCGCAATACTTTTACAGCATTGTCTGTACCTGGTATACTTTTTCGAATTTCGGGATGAAATTCCGTTGTAAGGGGGGAAGTATGTAACACCCCGTATTTTTGACGATTTAAATAATTATGTGATTAATTATTATTATGGGAATAAGTATACGATTAATTATTGTTGTTGGATTAATTAAATTAAAATGTGAGAAATTAATTTGTTATTAATCCGGATTAAAATAATTATTAACTAGCATGCCAAGGGTTAATACTTATTGTTGTGAACTATTAAATATTATTGTGTGATATGTAATATGGAATTATAACATTTGATAAATTGTCGGAAATGAGAAATGCGACAATTTGGTAATTTAAGTCTGTCACGCGTGTGAGACGTGTCGGGACTAATTGAATGGAATAAAAAGAGAATTTATTTTTATTAACTCATATGGTCATTTTGAGTGCGCCGTTGAGTTTGGGAGGATTCAGATAGTCAGAAAACACTACCCGAATATTTTATTTGGACCCCGGGAAATTTTAGGCCAAACCGGCACCCCGTAGGGGTAGTTTTGTATTTTGGATTTTAGGAAAATTAAATGGACGAAAATTAAAGAATAATTATATCATCTACGGGAGTTTCCATTAGGGTGAAGTTACACAAATCAAGAACGGCCATGGAGGGTGTGAGGGAGAACCAATTTCCAAGAGAGAAGGCCCAATTAACACCACCTTGCACAACCGTGACCACTAACGCGTAGATTGAGAAGAGAGGAACGCGTATGTACCAACATCACTAACGGATCAGACCGTCATATTCGAGGCAAATGTTTATTACTTGCTTTCTTTAGCAATAATCATACTCATGTTAGTGTAGGTTAATTCAATCCTTGATTTACATGTTAATTGGGTGAAAATTGGAGGATAAATGATGACTAGAGGTTGGGGTAATTAGTTGTTAATATTTTTTGATGTATGTAGAGGATTAATCACGAAAATTGAATTATATATTGATGAACGAATATGGGTTGATTAGGTTCTTCAATTGGAATTTTGGGAACTAGGGTTCATGTGAATTAATTTGGGGGTTTTATTTAATTATGATGATAAATGAGAAATTAAGGATCCTAGGATGGTAGAAATGATTGATAACATGTTAGGATTGATGGGTATTGATGATGAGGCGATGGGTGTTGAATCTTAGAGGTTTATTGGTTCATAAATGGTGGAAAAATGCAGAATTCTGGGGAAGAAGACGAACAGTGAAATCTCGCGCGATCTCGCGCGAAGTCGTTCGAGTGAGATGGCATCTCGCGCGAAGTCGCTCGTACGACACATGGAAGTCGTTCAAACGACAACCCTTCTGGTTCGAGCGACTGAGGGAATTTTTGGGGATTTTTCTCAAAGTCTAGTTTTGAGAGTGTCGGTTTATTGGAGTGAGAGAAACTGCTAAATAGTAAATTTAAATAAGATGGAATTTCATAAAGTATGGGAGAATTAATACTTTAATTATTTCGGTATAAAGAGAATGTACCTTGGAGATTACGAGAGAGATAGTAATCTAAATATTTATACTATACGTAGTGATGAGGTTAAAATACGTATGATGAGTATGTATGTAGGTTGGAGAAATACCTATAAATTATAATATGATGTGTGTATGCCTATTATGTGATATTATTGTTTAGAGCACTAATGGGTGATAATCTGGGGGTGCAAGAATCTTATAACTAAGCACACTAATGAGTGATAACTTGGGGGTGCAGAAACTCTACTGTTAAGTGTACTAATGGGTGATAACCCGGGGGTACAAGGATGACTATTGTTAGGCGCACTAATGGGTGATAACCCGGGGGTGCTGAATTATTAATGATAGGTGCATTAATGGGTGCTAACTCGAGGATGCAGGATGTTCTGTATAGGTGCACTAATGGGTCTTAGCTCGGGGGTGCAGGATGAGTATATGTATATGTATATGTATATGTATAGGGATGATGTGACTATATATATATATATATATATATATATATATATATATATATATATATATATATGAAGTTGTGAATATTGCTACTGTGTGAAATTAGTAGACGTGGTAATAATAATAATCTTTACATTGCACCAAGTGGTCTTAACCTCAGGGTGCAGGAGTAGTGTGTATATATAGGGATGATGAGACTATATATATGTATGAGTGTACTTGGATAACTTTATACTTTGTGAAACTAGTAGATAAAATGGAAATGGGAAATAAAAAAATCTTAGTGAATAAAAGATTAACCATTTAAACGGTGAATGATGAAATTTAGTATGTGAGATAAACTATCTGAATAGCGTATTGTATGGGCGATACGGGAATACTACTAGTGAGCATAGTTAGTATTAATATGGTTTCTGACTAGTTAGGCTGGGAGGTATAACTAGGGGGAGATTAGATGTATGTTAGGCGTGCACAATAGACGAGAGGTGAAAAACTCATGTGAGAGTTCGATAACTAACATACGTATAAGACTTGTTTTAAGAACTAGTTTTAAATACTTGCTTAATCATTTTTACACATCGGGTTTGACCCGTTTCTTGTATCTCTTCTCTCTTTTTCTATATATATATATATATTATCAGGTGCTCAGCCACAGGTTTATCAGTGTTGATACCAAAATTAATATGCTGATGTGGACGAATAATACGAAGACACGTGTCAATCTACGTGGCACAATAGCAGCGAGGAAGTTCATTTCCCGACCAACCATGATTCTTTCCGAGCAACGAGGATACACCGAGGAACTCTAGCGCTCCGAGGTACTCTAGTGCTCCGAGGAACTCCTGATCAATGAGCAACTATGGCGGTACGAACTGCACCTCGGTCGTATCATTAATTGCCAGATAATCAACAGTTCAAACATTCATTGAATACTTATATTCTTGACGCGCACGCTGCATTAAATGTATTACCCTTTCACATGTATATCATTTAATGTATCGAACCTTTCATGTACAGCCTCAAGGCTATAAATACCTTATATCAACCCCATTCAAAGGGACCGGAATTTCTTGAGAGAACTTGTAATCAAGAATTCTGCAAACACTCAGCAATAACATAACAGTGGACGTAGGCTTTATTCCTAGCCGAACCACTTTAAAAATCTTTGTCTTATTTATTTATCTGTGATTGAATAATTAGAGCAATCTAGTTTTTTACATCAACAGATTGGCGCCGTCTGTGGGAAACGACTGTTACTATCGTTTTTCGCAAAAATCATTTATCAATGGCAGATAATCCAGAATCCAGTAATCGAAATGCTGGAAATACTGGAAATCTTCCAAATCCATCTGCACCTCCAGATCTGGCTGGAATTATGACAAATCTGGCTCAAGGACAAACCGCCATGCAAGAATCTGTGAGGCAACTCATTCAAACTCTTCAAGGCGGTGCACCTACCTATTCAGGACAAAGGAGTGATCGTGGACAATCACGATCCAGACGTACTGGGTCATATCGTAGTGGGGAGTCTACCGATTTACGTATCAACCTGGGCGAACCTCATCAATACGGGCTACGGATACAGATCAACGTATCACTCTCTCTCCGGAGAGAACTAGCGCTTTAGAAAGATTAAGCTGGGTGTCTCCTTTCAGCTGATTAGGACCAAGGAGGAATATGAGTCCACCTAGAGCTCCATCGAGAAGTTTGTGGCCACCATCAGGTTTGAGAGAAGGATCAGCACAATCACGACCAGCTACTCGTCGAGACAAATCTCAGGAAGCTACGTCAGAGCAATCAATTTCTCGGACTAAGCGGCCTGAGGAAGGAAATGAAGCATGGAGAGGTTCCATTCAGCGGTTGGAGGATAGACTGGGAGAAATGGCTAAGGAAAGAAACCCCTTACAGAGAACTTTTGTTCAAGGGACACCTTTTGTACAAGCCATTGTGGATTTTCCTACACCATCGAAATTCAAAGCACCTGTAGTGACCCCCAAGTATGATGGAAAGACAGATCCTGTTCTTCATATAGAACAATACCAAGCTGCTGCCGACATCTATTCCGTCCCCGACGAGATGAGGTGTAGAGCATTCTCGGGAACTCTTACCGGATCTGCACAGATATGGTATAATAATCTTCCTCGGGGTAAGATTTCAACTTTTATTCAATTAGCCGAGTTGTTCATTGGAATTTTTTTTTTTGGAGCGAAGCCAGTAAAGCGAGTAGCACACTTGCTAAGTGTTAGACAAAAATCAGGTGAAAGTACTAGAGATTACATAACTCGTTTTAATAACGAGAAGTTGGAAGTCATAGATTACGAAGAAAAGACAGCAATCACTACTTTGATGAGTGGTTTGTTGCCTAATAAGTTATACTACACTTTGGCCAAAGATCCACCTAAAACTATGTCGGAGTTGATGGCAAAAGCGGCCAAAATCATGAATGCCGAGGAGGCTATGGCTGTAAAGAAGAATATGGATAAAGAAACCAAGGTGGAGGTCGACAAGTCTAAGAAGAAAGAGCAGAAAGGTAATGGTGGTGACAAGCATTCCAGAAATAATAGGACGACGTGGGAAGTCCTAAAGAAGTATGATAATTATATTCCATTGAAAATGGGTATTAATCATGTTTTGGAAGAAATCAAGAATAGCGAGGAAATCAAGTGGCCAGAGAAATTGAGGACAAATCTCGATCTGAGGAATAAGGCCAAATATTGCGAGTTTCACAAAGATCATGGCCATATGACCAAAAATTTCATAGCCCTTCAGAACGAGATTGAAACGCTCATCCGAAGAGGAAAATTGTCAAAATATGTAGACCGCAGGGGTGAGAGGAAGAATGATGACAGAACTAGAGAGAGATCTAGATCTCCTCGTCGTGCAGAGGAGAAAAAGAAGAGGGATCATGAAGATGATCCAGATGATGACCCTGATCTTCCCAAGAAGCCAAGGCAGCCTGAACGAGAGGTATTTTCCATTCGTTTTGGGTCATTTGATTGTAATGTTATTACAGGAGGAGATGCAGGAGGAGGAGACCTTACTACAGAAAGAAAAGCTTACCTCGGAGAGGCTCAAGCTTGTTCATATATTCAGCGAATAAATCTGGCCGAGGATGATCGTCCGAGGAAGGTAAACAAAGAGAAGCTAGTGATTGGTTTTTCAAAAAAATGACCTGGCAGGTGTTCTTTACCCTCATGATGATCCTTTGGTGATCAAAATGAGGATGAAGGATGTGGTCATTTCAAGGGTGTTAGTAGACAATGGTAGTTCGGCAGACATCATGTACTATTCATGCTTTGATAGCTTGAATTTAAAATTATCTCAATTGGAACCTTATCACAGACCCCTTCTGGGTTTTGCTGGCGAGAAAGTTTTTCCACTTGGGACGATCAAGTTGGATATACTCATTGGAACTTGGCCTTCTTGTCGAACAGAAAGAATACGCTTCTTTGTGATGGATAAGAATGTGCAGTCAGCCTACAACATCATCATGGGAAGAGTTGGATTGAAGAAGTTCGAAGCAGTTCCATCTACAGTACATCAGTGTTTGAAATTCCCAACGAATTTTGGAGTCGGAATTATGAAAGGTGATCAAAAAGTAGCTCGGGAATGCTATTATTCGTCTGCTGAGCAAGAAGAACTTGAAGAATCAAGGAAAAAGACTACTACTTATCAAGTGGAGGAGGGTACAGAAATTGAAACTCTTGACCCTAGGGATGAATCTCAACTTGTAAAAGGACAGGTGGTGGAGTCTACAGAAACTGTTATTCTGGACGACGAGCATCCTGAACGAGTAACCCAGATAGGATCGTCGCTGGATGTTTCAATAAAACAGGAGTTGATAACTTTTTTGAGAAACAGGAAGAATACTTTTGCTTGGAGTCATGAAGACATGCCAGGTATAGATCCAAACTTCTTATGTCACGAGCTCAATGTGAATAAGGAGATCAAGCCTGTGAAGCAAAGAAGAAGAGTGTTTAGTCCCGAGAAGAACCAGGCCATACAAGAGGAGGTCGAGAAACTTCAGAAAGCCCAATTCATTGAAGATGTGAAATATCCAGATTGGTTGTCAAATGTGGTGATGGTAAAGAAGAAGAACAACAAATGGAGAATGTGTGTTGATTTCACTGATCTCAACAAGGCATGCCCAAAAGATCATTTTCCATTGCCCAGAATTGATCAACTAGTGGATGCTACCTCGGGACATGAGCTACTCAGCTTTATGGATGCTTATTCTGGCTACAATCAGATCAAAATGAAACCGGAAGACAGGGAAAGTACTTCTTTTATCACCCCAAGGGGAACTTATTGTTATAATGTTATGCCTTTTGGTTTAAAAAATGCAGGTGCAACATATCAGCGGCTGATGAACAAGGTTTTTGCCGAACAAATCAGTTGCAATATGGAAGTCTATGTCGACGACATGCTCACCAAAAGCAAGAGAGCTACTAATCATCTAGTTGACTTAGGCCAGACCTTTGATCAACTGGACAAATACCAAATGAAGCTCAACCCGACGAAGTGTACCTTTGGAGTGCGAGAAGTAATGTTCCTCGGATACATCGTCAATCAACGAGGTATTGAGGCAAATCCAGAAAAGATCAAAGATATTTTAGGGCTGCGATCCCCAACGACGAGGAAAGAAGTACAGAGTCTTACCGGACGAGTTGCAGCGCTCAACAGATTTGTATCCCGAGCAACTGATAAATGCCTCCCATTCTTCAAAACACTGCGAAAAAGTTTTGAGTGGACTGATGAATGTGAGAAGGCCTTTCAAGATTTGAAGAAGTATTTGGGAGCCCCACCATTGTTGTCTAGGCCAATAACTGGAGAGAAGCTGTACTTGTATTTGGCAGTATTAGAGAATGCAGTTAGTTCAGCATTGATCAGATTGGAGAATGGAGTCCAGAAACCTATCTATTACACAAGTAAAGCTTTCCGAGGTGCAGAAATCAGATACCCAAAGCTAAAAAAATTGGCATTGGCATTAATTGAAGCAAGTAGAAGAATGAGGCCATACTTCCAGGCCCATACAATCATTGTGTATACCGACATGCCATTAAGACAAGCCCTTCACAAGCCAGAAAAGTTAGGAAGATTGATGTATTGGGCAATAGAACTCGGTGAATATGACATTGTGTATGAACCCAGATCATCATTGAAGGGGCAAGCTGTAGCAGATTTTATAGCAGAGTTCACATACCCTGATACCCCCGAGGAACAAAAGGTACTTGCTGACATACCTGTGGACGATACAGTATCAACAGACACAAATCCAGACCAACTAAGGTTGGTAAAAGGACTTGTGGATATAGAAAAATCATCATATTCAAACCCAGACCAACTAAGGTTGGTAAAAGGGCGCGAACAGATGACCGATGAGGAACGAAAGATACCAGGGAATGATGAAACAAAACAGCAGATATTTTACCAAGGAACTCTGACAGACAAGAAATTTGAAGACGAGGTACCTACATGGAAATTATATGTAGATGGATCATCGTGCACAGCTGGTTGTGGAGCAGGAATTGTTTTAAACACCCCAGATGATATTGACATGGAGTATGCCCTGAGATTCCAATTCAAAGCTTCCAATAACGAGGCTGAGTATGAGGCTATGATAGCAGGTTTTCATTTGGCGAAAGTTATGGAGGCACGGCAAATAATTGTTTTCAGCGATTCTCAATTAATTGTGAATCAAATGATGGGAATATATGCAGTTAAAGGAGAATTAATGGTGAAGTACCATGCGAAGGTGATGGAGTTATTGGCAGAATTTGATGCTATTCAATTGGTGAGAATACCGAGGATGGAGAATGCTAGAGCAGACGCATTAGCCCGATTAGCGTCAGCTACGCGCACCGAGCTACGAAGAATGATACCAATTGAAGTATTAGAAAGTCGGAGCATAGAAGAAGACCTGATGGTGAATATAATAACCCTTGATTTAGGACCATCTTGGATGGATCCTATCAGGGCATACATTGAAGAAGGAGAATTACCAGAGGACAAGCTAACTGCAAAGAAATTGAAGTATAAAGTTGCTCGGTATGTGTTAACTAATGGTGTTTTGTATAGACGAGGAATTATGGCAGGTTTGCAAAGATGTGTGCATCCATCAGAAGTCAAAGAATTGGTTGAAGAAATCCATGAAGGATCTTGTGGAGCTCATGTAGCAGGTCGGACACTTTTGCAAAGGGTAATGACACAGGGATATTACTGGCCAACGATGAGGGCTGATTGTATAGCCTATCCCAAGAAGTGTGATAAGTGCCAACATTTTTCCTCCATCCAAAGAACTCCACAAGCATTGTTGACACCCATAACTTCACCTTGGCCATTTGCCATGTGGGGGGTTGATCTGGTTGGACCATTGCCGACGACCCGAGGAAGGTTCAAGTATCTCGTCGTGGCAGTGGATTATTTTACTAAGTGGGTGGAAGTTGAACCACTAATTGATATGACGTACGAGAAGGTATATCAGTTCATTTGGAAGAACATCATTTGTCGATATGGTCTCCCCCATGCATTCATCACAGACCATGGAACACAATTCGATAATGAAGAATTTGCTGCCTATTGTCATCAATCGAACATTTTGAAGTATCATTCAGCACCAGGCCATCCCCAAAGCAATGGACAGACTGAGGTGACAAACAGAACATTATTAAATGGTCTGAAGAAGAGGTTAAGTGAAGCTAAAGCAAATTGGATCAATGAGCTCCAATCAGTACTATGGGCTTACCGAACAACTCCCCGAGTAGCAACTGGAGAATCACCATATATGCTAGCATTTGGAAGTGAGGCTGTGATACCTGCCGAGTTGGGTCTCCCAACGCATAGAGTACTGAATTGTAATTCCCCGGTCAGCGATTTGATGAGAAGATTGGATTTGGATATGCTCGAGGAGGTTAGAGAAGAGGCAGCCATTAGGAATGCTGCTTACCAACAACGTACAGCTCTGTTTTACAACAAAAGGGTGAAGAAATGTGAATTAAAAGAAGGGGATTATGTACTAAAGAAAGTCATTCAGAAGCAAAATAAGTTGGAAGCAAACTGGCATGGACCTTACCGAGTTACAGAGGTTGTTCGTCCGGGAACTTACAGAATAGCAACTCTAGAAGGAGAAGAATTTAAGAATGTGTGGAATGCTGAACACCTACGCAAGTATTATCAGTAATGTAAAATGTAAAGCATTCCCTTCATTATGAATAAAGCGAGGATGTTTCGCCATTTTCTTTCTGGTTGAAAGTTTTTCGTGGAATACTAGTGTAATACACTATGCACACAAAAAGTGCTCTAAGGAGCCAAAAGCTCTAAGGAGCCAAAAAAATGCTCTAAGGAGCCAAAAAGTGCTCTAAGGAGCCAAAAGCTCTAAGGAGCCAAAAAGTGCTCTAAGGAGCCAAAAAGTGCTCTAAGGAGCCAAAAGCTCTAAGGAGCCAAAAAGTGCTCTAAGGAGCCAAAAAGCTCGTATGAGCCAAAAAATACTCCTTTGGTTAGGAGGCGACACTAGTGTGACCAACTACGGTTGGTAAGATATCTAGTGGACAGCTCGAAAGAGCCAAAAAGCTCGTATGAGCCAAAAAACTACTCCTTTGGTTAGGAGGCGACACTAGTGTGACCAACTACGGTTGGTAAGATATCTAGTGGACAGCTCAACGAGCCAAAAAGTTTGAAAGAACCACTACTACTACCACTACTACTCCTTTGGTTAGGAGGTGTACACCAGCATGATCAATTACGGTGTTGGTAAGATACAAATATACTCTCAAATTACAACTTATGTTGGTCGGGAGGTAAGATTATTACAAAAAGTTCTTTGAAGAACAAAATATTCCAAAATATACCAAGTATAGCTGGTCGGGAATAAAAACCCACTAACTGTAGTTGGTCGACGAGGATAAATTATTGGCCTTGGTTGGTCGGACACATTTTTATATTTGAAATTGAACCAAGTATGGCTGGACAGGGATGAAAATCCATCAACTGTAGTTGGTCGACAAACATTATTTATCCACCTTGGTTGGTTGGAAACAGTTTGAACAATTTATACTCATTACTGTATTATTAAGTGATTGGACAACCTTGATACTTGTAAATTTTTATTATTAAGTTGATGGACAGCACAATATTGTTATCTTTTTAACAGATACATAGATACATATGCACAAATATAAAGGTGTTTGATAAACACAAGACAATAGCAAAATTGGCAAACAGAAAATGAAAGTTTTTTTTATTAAAAATCCAGAATAAATTACAAGTTACATGAATGTACTAACTGTTACATTGAAAACCTATTCTATTGGTTTCTTTCCTTTATTTTTTGAAACAGGCTCCTCGCCAGCAGGAGGATCCTCTAGGCAAAGAGGAGAATTAATGAAATTAACATCCCTGAGCATTCTGACGTTCATCACAGAAGGTGTATCCAAGAGATGCTCAGGACGAGACAATTCAACCTGAGAATGAAGGCTATAATCACCAAGGTACTTTGAAATCAAGCTACGAGGAATGGAACGAGCTGGGACCCATGCCATGTCCAATTTGAAAGGTGGTACAGGCAAGTCTATTAATCCTGGAGCATGATAATCCCATAAATAATGCCCTTGCTCCAATTTTAACACACCCAGTGCGTTCAACCATCCTTGCTTGTAACCTTCATTGTTGGCATGTTCAATACGAGCATCCAGATGAACAAGAGCTTCATTATATCCTGCCATCCAGAATTCCCCGGGTTGTTTATGAAATTGAAAGGTTAATCTATCCAATTGCTCGAGAAAGTTTTTAGCAAAAAGATCCTTAGTATGAAGAGCAGACTTTGTCGCAGCCAATTGATCTTCTAAATATAAGTTTTTCTTGGACAATTCAGACAGAGCACGATCCTTAGCCTTCAGTTGGAACGCTTGAGTTTCCAGAGTAGATTGTGTGCGAGCCTCTTCAACGTTGCGACTAAGAACTCTTGATCGGCTCCGAGAAGCAACTGGAGAACTTTGCTCCTCGCCAATTCTTCCTCGTCCCCGAGAACCTCTTCCTCGTCCACGAGCAGTCCCAGAAACAGCAGATCTTCTTAAATCATCCAGCTCTTGCCTTAATTTGGCATTTTCGACCTCTAAGAAAGAGAAACCCTCATCAGTAACGGGCACTAGAGCATTGGAAGATGACGCTGCAGATTCATATTGAGCCAACTTTTTCTGTAAATTATTATTTTCTTGTTCAAGGATCTCGGCAATCTGCCTGCAAGCTTCAACTTCACCTTTTAGGGTCCTTTCCCTAATATCATATCCAGCGATGATCTTCTTATGGCCTGTTTCAGAAGAGAGCTGCTGGTATCTATTTTCATAATCCTTGTGCAACGAAGCCATTGATGGATTGTGTTGATTTTGAAGATCCTCTATGGAACCATGAAGTTCCTCGATCAATTCGTAGTATGCCACATTATTGGCCACAGATCTATCAAGTAAATCCTTCAGGTACCGGTAAGCCTCAACTGCTTGTTCTGAGGCATCGTGACCAAGGATGTCGACAATCTCTGATACACTTAGGTCTGTATGACCAGCTTTATAATATCCATTGCATTGTTGCATCAACTCGGTATCAGGGGCAGATATCAATTCCATTCTGGCCAAAAACTAATAAAGAAGAGGAAGCAGGAGTTAATAAATAAAAGCAGACAGAGTATCAATAAAGAAGAGGAACGAAGATGTATTTTATTAGATCATCAAAAGGTTACATTGATCGATTATAAGTAATGAAATATAGAAATGATACCGAACAACTTCACACCTTTTCCTTGTCCCCCAAGACTTTCTCGGGAGGCTGGGACGAGGAGCTCGGTTGCTCGGTGGGAACAACGACTTGATAGGCAGGAATCTTCTCGGGAGGAGGAGGCATGGAAGAAATGTCCTCGGTGACAGAGGGTTGAGAAGCAGAGACTGGGTCACCCGTAGCCATAGAAGATTCATTTGAGACAGGCTCATCTTCTTCTTCTTCCATAATTACTGGAGGAGGACCAGGGAGGTGTTGTTGGAATAGCTCAGAATCATCTTTGACCTTCAACTCTTGCAGAGCAGCTACCCAGCCATCGTGTAAGTATTTCAACTTCCCATATTGGACTTGGGATGTCATTGCAGCAATTCCCTTATCCCATCCTTTCTCCCAACCAGCACTGAAATTTTTCTTGACTGCAACCTTTCTTCTCAACTTCTCCGAGGATAGCTTCACATCCAATTCTTCTTTTTTGACCTTGATATCTCGCAGGGTAGATAACTCTTCCTCTGCCTTTTTCAGCTGGCCATCATATTCCTGATGTTTAACCTCTAAACCTTTTACTTTATCCTCCAAATTCTTGGAGGTTTCAGCCATTTTCACCCTCTCAGCTTCAGCCACAGCCAACTTTTTCTCCCAAACAGCTTTTTCCTCAACATACTGTTGGCGAGATTCCTTTAAAGATTGGGTCAAACCCAACAGAGCATCCTCTACACCTGACGAGGAGCTTGAAGCTTTAATAGCCTCATCCTTTTTCACAATATTATTGAAACAGTTCACCAGCTGAAAGATAAGAGAAATAGTAAAATCAATACAAAATGCAAGCATTCAGAGAAAGAAAGAAAAACCAGAAGTATGAGAAATTTACTGAAGCAAGGTGACGAGCAGCTAAGGATGTCAGCATATCCCTAGGAATTTTTTCATCAATACCATGGACCTCGGATACGACCGAGCTCATTGTAGAACTTGGAAGAATGATGTTTGGAACATCAGTACCACCAGTAGGTAGAGAGGAGGCAGTTTCAGCCGGAGTAACTGAGGATGATTTCCTCAATCTCCTCAACGGGAGTTCAGAACCTTCAACCAAAGAAGTCTTGGTCGGAGAGATTGTAATTACATCTACAGGAGCATTTTTCTTGCTCGGAACCACTGGGGGCTTCTCGGTAGCTTTAGAAGACCCAGCATCCACTTTTTTAGTCCCCTCTGGGACATCAACTTTGCTTTTCTTGGCTCCAGCAACAGAAGTAACATCATCAAAGAGAGAAGGAGTAGCTCTTTTCTTGCCCATCCTTTGACTTAAAGGAAGATGAGAATCTGAAGATGAACCTTCTGGAGTTGAAGCTGGTTCAACAGGGCGAGCAGTATAAGAGGTTGTGTAACTCTTATGCTGTAGCAGATATGAGGCAGACCTGATGTGTTCGTCTGCAATGTTCTTGTGCAAACCCCAGATAAGTTTCAGATGCTTGATATTAACCTCTGATTCTTTTGGAGTTCTTCTTTTGCTATCAACTGCAAATAAATACATAACGAGATATCAATAATACATTTTGTCAAACATAATGAAAGCATAATTTCATAAGTAAAATAAAATGAAAAATAAACCTATCCCGTTGCCATATGGGGGGCATCTGGGACCATTGTATACTCCATCACCAACTAAAGGGGCATATTGCCAATTTTTTATAACCAACCCATGTTCAAAATAATCTCTATTTAAGTCAGGGAGGTTAACTACAAGAGCCCTATTCAGAAACCTAGTTTTTAAGTAATAAATATTATCTAGAGTGGCCCACTTATAGCAGTACATAATCTCAGGGATCCCAATACGAGTCCCATGAGTTAGATTTAATTTGTGCACCCCATTAATTATTCTCCATGAATTGGGGGCTATTTTTGCAGGTACAAGATCAAAATATTGACAAAACTCAAGACACAATGGATTTGGTGGAAAGGAAAAACCACATTCAGCAATAAAAAGACTGGGGAACCAATGTCCCTCAGGCAATCGGAAGTAATCTAAAGGCTCAGAAAGAACCTCTAGAGTTACCCATGAAGGAATGGAAAAATCAGAACGAAATTTCTCAACAGACTCCACAATATAAACCATACTGAATAAAAGAGAAGAAAGGAAAAATATCTTACAGGAAGAAAGGAGGTCTGCTGACAACTAACGAAGGAAAAGATGAACGCACTAGAGAGAAGGAGAGAATAGAAAGCTTGAAGGCAGAAAATTGGAAAACGTAGAAGACGGTATGGTTACCTAAGAAGTTTAAATACTTTGCATTGGGAAGCAGCGAAAAAAATGATTACCAAAAAGAAACTACTGAACTTCCGGCGGCTAAAAGGACAAAAACTGCACGGAGACCGAAGCGCTTATAAAAAATTCAAAAAAAAAAGGGGCGGAAGCTGCGAAATGAGAAGGAAATTTGAACACAATGTTCCTGAAACCCAGGAAAGTCATTTAATATTGCCATATACCGAGAAAGAATGTTCCATACTCCTCAAAGTTCGAAATATGAAACATTGGGGGCTTCTGTTGATACCAAAATTAATATGCTGACGTGGACGAATAATACGAAGACACGTGTCAATCTACGTGGCACAATAGCAGCGAGGAAGTTCATTTCCCGACCAACCATGATTCTTTCCGAGCAACGAGGATACACCGAGGAACTCTAGCGCTCCGAGGTACTCTAGTGCTCCGAGGAACTCCTGATCAACGAGCAACTATGGCGGTCCGAACTGCACCTCGGTCGTATCATTAATTGCCAGATAATCAACAGTTCAAACATTCATTGAATACTTATATTCTTGACGCGCACGCTGCATTAAATGTATTACCCTTTCACATGTATATCATTTAATGTATCGAACCTTTCATGTACAGCCTCAAGGCTATAAATACCTTGTATCAACCCCATTCAAAGGGACCGGAATTTCTTGAGAGAACTTGTAATCAAGAATTCTGCAAACACTCAGCAATAACATAACAGTGGACGTAGGCTTTATTCCTAGCCGAACCACTTTAAAAATCTTTGTCTTATTTATTTATCTGTGATTGAATAATTAGAGCAATCTAGTTTTTTACATCAACAATCAGATTTATAGATTTGGATTGCTTGACGTGCTGAAGCTGTTGTGGAAGCTGTAGGTCCTTGCAGTAGACGCATCTATCCTTTCCATTCGATTTTATCTAAACTTCTTGTTTAGGCCATATGTCGCCCACTTCTAGTTCTTTCATCAGAGTTATTGTATTCAGTTTAGTTTATGGTTTGGAGTTTTGAACTGAGAGTTTTACTTAGTCTTATTTATTTCAGTACTTGATTCATGTTCAGTATTTATTTATATTCCTGTGTATGTTAATGGTTTATAATTCATTCTTGGATTGTTATGGAGTTAAATGGTTTATATTTTAAGACGGAAAGAAATGGATTTACTTGGTTTTACTAAATTGGAAATGTTTTGACACCTAGCTTAATTTTATATTGGGTGATTAATATGTTAAAAAGTTTTTCGATAGTGATGCTGAGAATGAACCAACTGAATATCCTGTTTTGAATTGGTAGAGGACTATTCACCCTATATTTAATTGGATGGGGTGTCACACAAAGGCAGATGAAGAGTTTCGAAAAAAATATTTACTACTTGTGAAGATTTGTCCCAGGTCTATCAGAGATCACACATCCGTTGATGCAACTGTTAAGGAAGACCATGAAGTTTAAATGGCAGGAATCACACCAAGAAGCTTTTGACACCCCAAACCATGATTCAACCTAAGGCTAGAGTTTCTTTAATTCTTTATCTTACATCCACTACGATGTCCATCAGTTCACTGTTTGCATAAGAGGTTGGTGGATAAGAGAGACTTGTCTACTATCTGAGTAGAATTATCAATGGTCCCGTGGTAAGATATACCAACATAAAGAGGAATTTTTTAGCCTTCGTCTTTGCTACCCAAAACTTAGACATTATATGCTATTTTTCACTATTCACATAGTGAGAAGATGTGATATAATTAAGTTTTTGATTGCACAAATAATTTTGATTGGGAGAGAAGAAACTACCTGAGTATGATATGAAGTGCATGGTTCCCTTTGCGATTAATAACAAAGCTTACACTGGTCTCTTAGCCATTTTCCCTCAGGTCTATTGATCCACCTCATGAAGATACTCAGGGTGATGATTTTCAAGCCAATCTTTGTAAGGTAGATCTAGAAGAATGGTCTATGGAGTTTGATAGTTCATATGCTCAAGGCAAGGGAGGAGCATGAGTTGTTTTGTCTAGGAGAAGGAAGATATTACTTTGTCTTTTAGTTTAGACTTTTATTATTCAAATAATGAGGCATAGTACAAAACATTAACTTTAGGGTTGCTCGAAGAGTTGCGAAGAGGCATCCATTTGCCCCAAAGGATATTATAATATGGTAGTTAAATAAGATAATGGGGGAATATGCGTTGAAGCATATCAGTCTAATACCTTATAGAACGATCATCGAAAGGTTATTAGATTAATTTCACGAAGTTAAAATGAAAAGGAACCCAAGAATAATGAATCCCCATGCTAACGTCTATGCTATAATAGTACAAAAGGTGATTACGGATTTTGAATCTACAAATATTATTGATCCATCGAAGAATAGCTCCATCGCCTGTGCTCTAACTATTTCCTAGTGACGATGATTCATATTAGAGAGGGGTAATAAGGAGGAAATTGGAGAATAAAGGTGGAACGATGAAGCTTATAGACTTAGCAAAATTCTTCCTACTTCAAGGAAGTTTATACTATGAAAATTGTGGCGGTGGTTATCCAGATTCACTGGTCCAGAGGAAGCTCAAAGACGGTTGTAAAAAAATCACGAGGAACATTATGAGACCACTAATATTCCTCTATAGATAAGAATTTAAAAATAGGTATAGCTTTTTTTCTACGATAGAGCAAGACACATCATCAATACATAGAGAATATGCTAAGTGTCAAGCTTCCGTTCAACCAGTTGAGTGTAATTTTTTGGAAGCTCAAACAGACTAGAGGCCACCTTACATTGATTTGATCAAAGGTAGAGTTATTCCAAGTGAGAGATATGATGCCATAGGAATGATAAGGAGGGATCCAAGCTTCTACATGTTGGAAAATAAGTTGTATCGAAAAGGGTATTTTAATATGCCATTGCGATGCATCACAACAGACGAAGCAGGAGAATTCCTCAAGCAAGCTCACGATCAGCTCACGTTGGAGGAGCCAAGTTGTATGATCAACTGATGACACTTGGCTATTATTGGCCAGTGATGAAAAAATATTTATCTGAGTTTGTTCAAAAATGCAAAGCTTTCCAACTTCCTGGCAACCTCATTCATTCTCCATTGGTGGAACTTAATTTATTGGAAACTCCACGCCCTTTTCATAGTTGGGATATTAACCTAGTGGAAAAAATCAAACCTTCCTCAATGGACAAGATACGGATTCTCGTGGCAACTGAGTTCTTTATAAAATAGGCAGAGGCAATACCTTTGAAGAGATAAAAACATGTGTGGTAGAACAATTCATCAAAGAGTAAATCATTCATCGATTTGGCATCCCCAATGTTATTTTGTCTGATAATGGAACTCCATTTATCAACAACGAGGTAACAATGATGAGAGATAAATATTCAATTGTCCACCACACTTTAACAGTAGCTTACATTAAAGGCAATGGCCAAGATGAGGTAATAAACAAGACATTGGTTAATATTTTATCCATGGCAATGGAGGATTTTCTAGGACCATGGGATGAAAGATACATATGGTTCTTTGGGCTTATTGAACTACCAAAATAAAACCAATATATTTTACACCTTTTTTCATAGTTGAAGCAATTATGCCAGTGGAGGTAGAAGTACCTTATGCCAGATCTGCCTTGTGAAGTAACATGCTTCCATAAAGTAGACACATTCAAACAGAACAACTAGATGAACATATAGTTAGTGGGGAAGGCACTTCTAGATTTACACAAAATAAGTCTCTAGATCTTATGAGAATTTGGTGAAACCAAGAAAATTAGCGATGAGTGGCATAGTTTTGAAAGCTTTTGTGAACCATATTGGAAAACTCCCTTTGTCAAAATTTGCAGCAAATTTGGACGGACCATATGTTATTAAGGAGGCACATGATTCAGGATATTTTTTTATCTCAAAGATTGAAGACGATAGGCCTTTCAAAGGTAAGAACAAATTGTTAAAAGTTTATCATGTATAGAGAGAACATGTAAATTTTTTAGTTTTGTTCTTACTTTTGTATTAGAAAATGAGAAAAAACACATGTAAATTTTGAGTTATAGTTTATTCTAAAATAGACAAGTGTTGAAGCAAGAAAATGAGTAAAGTGAACACATGATTCACTAATAGACTTCTTTTATATTTTATTTGTATAAGTTACATTGTAAAAATTAGGACTACTACCAAGAATTACAACAAGTACAAAAAGTCTCCTACCCTAGGAGAAACCACGGATAAGGGGCAGTGAAGTAACCCTTAGGAAGCAAAGGAGCTAAATCTTTGGTAACATTGCATTTATACCCATTCATTGTGGTTATATGAGATTTAACTTCGACCTTTAGTTTTTCATCAGCATCAAGATCTTTCAAGTCCTTATCCAAAGCTTCTTCAGATTCTGTCACTTTACATTTACACTATTCAATATGAGTGACCTTCTCACCCACTCTTCCTTCCTCAACCTTTAGATCCTCAATGTTTTTTAGCTAGTGGGCACATTAAATTTCCCACTACACCAAAATTGTTGACTTGTCACGATCATTGTCCTTGACAAGTCCAACTTGTCAAGGTCAATGACCGTGACAAGTATGGGGGTGACAACTTCTGTTATCACGGACTAGTCACAATCATTGACCATGATAAGTCCATTAGACTTGTAACGGTTCTGTCACGGTCTTTGACCGTGACAAGTTTTTGTCATGGTAAAAAACCATGACATGTCAAAAAAATAATCATGTTCAAAGGCAGTGACAAGCCCGTGACAAGTTTCTTTGTCACGAACTTGTCATGATTTTTTATCGTGACAATTCTGGGAAGAATTTAGAAAAAAAACTACTGGGTAGTATGGCCACTGCCACTGCCCAACAGTATATTTGTACCTTTTATAAAAAAATTGTACCTGTTCAAACAACATATATATCCAAATAAAATACAAATCATATACCAAATCAAGGAATTTATAATCCATATCCAAATAAAATAAAAATTGAAATATCCATTATATCTAAACCAAATTGTACCAAAATCAAAAGAATATAAATACAATCCAATTTTCAAAATCAAAAGAGATAGAAATAATGTCAATCTTCAGCAGGTCAGAGGAGGAAGGAAGGTCACACAACATATGAATTCACACCCCCCAATAAGTTGAATGCCGCATTATTCACGTTACCACACAGGTGAGTTCTCCTTTTCCCTACAGCACTTGCGTGACGTGCACTCTTGACTCAATGTCTTGGAGGGGAATGTCCATGAACTGGTGTACCTAGGTCGAAGCTCGGATCCCTTAACCTCCTCACTATCAGCATAACGCAATATATGTTGAGTAAACGCACTTTCGACCAACCGAGTGTTGACATAAGCCACTCGATGGGGGTCACAAGGGGAAATGGATCATCATATGGCACAGAGTCCGTGCGTATCAGTGATGAAGTAATGTTGTCAACATCGGCGTCCTCTACCACCTTCTCCTTCCCCTTTCTCTTATGCTTGCCCTTGCCCAACTGACGCTTCATGAAGGCGTACATAACTAGGTCTGTCGCCTCTAACCTTGACAGCTTATCGTCATGGTAGTCCACCTTATAGGCTAACCTGCTGTTGGTCGTCTCCATGACGATGATCCTAGAATTACCCACCTTCGAGCTCACCCCCTAGTCCTCCCCTTTCAATCCGGTCCCAACACTTGGTTGGGGTAGCGAAAGATACTTTCTCGGCATCAGACTGCGACCCATATAATTCCTTAAGCTTTGCCTGAAAAAATAAAAAGTGCATGATTAGTCAATTAAGTAAATAAAAAAATTATTACATAATTGAAAAAATCATACATTTATAACTTACAATGGTGGTTGTGACGCTCGGGACCACCTCCTTGTCCTTCCCCTTTTTCGTCCGAATTACCACATAGGCATCGAGCCTATGTGGCCTACCCCCAGGGCCACTCTTCATCTCCTGAAATAAAATAATAGATAATTAGTAAGTAATGAAAATTAATGCTAAATTATAATAACTAAAATTAAAGAAAATTAAAAACTTACAGTCATGTGCTCCACCTCGGAGTAAGACATTCGCCTAGAGTAATGCACATTTAACTTTTTCGCCTGGTTCTCCCTCCTCGATTGGCGAGATGCCAATTACTGCTCATTGGTCTCATTGTCGATAAATTTCTGCCACTGTACCAATGAGATTGGCTCCTTGGGGGGACGGTATCACGGAGTCTCATAATGGACTCTCGGGTCTTCCCAAAGTACCATGCCTGTAAATTCTTCTTCCATGTCTTATATTGATCCCTCAATTGCTCCAACATGGGGTCGCGGAGATTTGTGGGTAGGCCGAATTATTCCTGTCAAACATATACAAACCATATTATAAGTAATTATTATAGTTATAAATATAAATATAAATATAAATATAAATATTCAACATGTAGCGCCCCCTAGATGTTCATCTTGAGGTCAATTTGGACGACCCTCCAATCTGTGTAGTTCGGGTCGATAATTGCCTTCAATGACTCTAGAACTCTAGCTAATAATGTTGTCCTATTCTCGACGACGACCCCTAATTTTCCCCATTTTGAGGGCCTACTGTTCGAGGAGTCCTTATCACCTCCGCTATCGCGTCCTGATAAAGTCATTTTCTGTAAAAAAAATGTTATTATTAGTACGAAGATGTATAAGAAATTTGAATTAATGTTCAAATTCGATAATAACAATACATACCAATACCAATACCAATACCTACCAATCTCAATTTATACCAATCTCAATTTATACCAATACCAATACCAATATCCATTTATACCAATGGCAATATCAATTTATACTAACTTCAATTTATACCAATATCAATACTAATTTATACCAATTTCAATTTATAGCAATAGCAATACCAATATCAATTTATACCAATTTCAATTTATACCAATACCAATACCAATTTATACCAATTTCAATTTATACCAATACCTGCTTAGGATTCAAATGATATTTGTGCTTCAATTGATGAAAATTATAATTAACATTAAATTCTCATCCGATTATAATAGAGAAATAGAACAATATAACCACTGTACAAATAATTTGAATACTTATTACAAATCAAAAGATTGTTTCAGATTCGGGTTATCATAAAAAAATGGATTGATATTCGGTAGGTGCAACCAAGTCATCGACACTAATGTTTAGACGCGTTGGCACATGCATGATGATTGACCACGACTCGTTGTTGATATACTCTGAGTAAAACACTTGCTTGACCTTTTGAAAAGAACAAACAAACATCTCATCGATCACGTGGTTGTTTCTTGATATGACAGATATAGTCCCCTGTCGCGCCTATTGACTGATAAAGTACTGGAAGGCTGCATCCCTATTTGAAGGCCGCATCCCTTATTGGAAGGCTGCATCCCTACTACAAGGCTGCATCCCTATTTGAAGGCCGCATCCCTTATTGGAAGGCTGCATCCCTACTACAAGGCTGCATCCCTGTTTGAAGGCCGCACCCCTTACCTAAAGTTCGCATCCCTTACTCGAAGGCCGCATCCCTTATTGGAAGGCCGCGACAACCTTAACATATCTGTGCGACACCCATGGTAGGCCGCATCCCTCACAATTACATCTGTTACCTCACAAGACACGTGAGCATATCTCCTATAAATAGAGGACCACACCTCAAAATAAGGGAGGGATTCCACACACGCCCGAGGCAGGGTCCACAACACAGGTCCTCTTTACATCCCCTCAACACACAACTTGGAGGCCACACATCTACATTGCAGCCACCTATCCGGCACTCCGGAATCCTCAGTACATGGCATGTACTCTCCTTTATTCTCATATTTGTATGCCACTTTAGGCATGATTATATTGTACAATGCAACGCATATAATGAGAACGGAGCAACACAGTGGATGTAGGCCTATTTTAAAGGCTGAACCACTCTATATCTTGTCTTCTCTCTATTTACTTGCTTTACTTGTTCATTACATACTTTACTCTTGACTTGCTGATATGAGAACGACTTGTGGACGATTTCTCGTATCATCAATTTGGCGCCGTCTGTGGGAATCGAGATACTTCAATCTTGTTTCTCTATATTTCGAGTTCTTAAACACCTTATTCTATTCATGGGGATCCTCTGGATCATCATCCCATGAGTAAATTTTGGTTACTAAGCTCTATTTGATACTTACACCCTTAAGTGGGTATTTCATACCTTCAGATCTGTTCTCGGGTCTCCATTTTATGACCTTAGATCTATTTTACATACCCCTGTGATATCACCCCACCTAGATAAAGCTAGAAGGCTTGATGGGCTTTAGCCCCGTAAATGTGGGTGATTAGGGAAGAGTTATATTTACTCCCTTTTTGTTCTTTGCCTATGATCTAGGGTTTATCATTAGAATTGTGCCATTGTGTGCACCGAGAGGTTATTCTCTCATGGATAGACCCTAGTAGGTATGCTATCCACGGGTTTCGGGAGAAAAACTCAGTTTTGGGGTTTCAATTTTAGGATTTTCCCTCGCTGTCTAGGTAGGGATGCGGCGTGGTAGTTCAACTACCTTACATGCCGCGGACTCTACTGGGTCAGGTATGTTACAGAAGCTTCAAAACATCAAGGAACACTCGGGTGATTTTCAGCTCAGCCTTGGTGATATCATTCAAAGGCTGCGGCAGTGCACTTGTGTGCCTTACTGGCCGCGGCCTCGTCAGAATATCATGCAGCAGTTCAAACACTGCATCCCAATTTTAAACCAATTTCGGTAATTGCCCCTTCCTGCCCAATAAGGGATGCGACCTGGTAGTTTAACTGCCCTCTTGCCGCAGCCCCTATAGTGCAGTTGGTTTATAGCAGCTTCAAAACATCAAGGAATGGACTTAGGTAGTCTCTAGCTCAACCTTGGTGCATATCATACAAGGCCGCGGCACTTCACCTATGTGCCTTACTGGCCGCGGCCTCGGCAGGAATACCATGTGGCAGTGAAAACGTTGTATTCCCATTTCCTACTTGATTACTCCAATATTTCTGAGATTACTCACTTCTGTTAGTTTTGTCTCAGATTATATATATTTGTGAAGACTAACAAAGCATAAATGGAAGGGAACTCTAGCCAAAATGCAGAAATGAAGAATGAGGTTGCTCAACTATATGACCACATCAACCATCTCTATGACCACCAGGCCTCACTACAGGGCCAAATCAATTTCCTAGCACAAAGGGTCCTCATGCTAGAGTCTGCAGCCTTTACCTCTATGCCAAAGGCCACAACATCAGAAATCGGAGAAATATCCCAACTAAAAGCGGTGGCCGCGGAAGGCAAGGCCGCATCCAGGGCCCTAAAGAGGATAAGGAAATATGAGGAAAATGAGCTATGTAAGAACTACACACCACTGAACTCTAGCCTGGAGGATATCCTTGGAAGCATCGAGGAAAAATTACTCAAGTGGCCAAAGATGCTGAAGACTCCACCTCATAAGAGGAACCAGGACAAGTGGTGTAAATTCCACAAGGATCACGGTCACGATACCGAACATTGTTTTGCACTGAAGGATGAAATTGAGGGGCTGGTTAGGCAAGGGATGCTGCAGCGATTCCTGGAGAATAGATAAAGGATGCAGCCAAACCTGACAGAGGCCGCATGCCGCATCTCATCCTTAGTTTTTCCTGTTTATACTATTTATGTTTATGTTTTATGAAGCTCATTATAGCCCTAATCTTCAAGACTTTATGTTTTATTAACAAAGTCATTAGCTGGAGCATACATATATAAATATATGAATTAACAAATTTTGCCATATCTCATTTCTCTCTTGTTTTCATAATTTGTCATCTCACAAAAAGACCTTTTGTCTTAAACAGATTCCAAGGGAAGAATAACACATTATCTTGGAAGATTATTATTATTTTGGGATGCACCTATGGAGGGATTGTGGTCTTAATTAGCTCAAAAGTTCCCCTCACGATGTGCAACTATATCTTATCATATGATGATCATAATCACGAAAGCATCCGAGGATTCAAGGAGCTTTTATTAGCCACGGGGGCTTACAATGCCCGTTCTCAGCTCTCGGGATGCTACAATTAGCCACGGGGGCTTATAAATCCCGTACCTAGCTTTCGAAATGCTTCAATTAGCCACGGGGGCTTACAATGCTCGTTATCAGCTTTCGAAATGCGTCGATTGGCTTGGGGAAACCCCATAATGCCCAGCCTGGGAAGGCTTTATATATGTTCCACTATAGCTTGGGGAAGCTTCATAATACCTAGCCTGAGGAGGCCTGATAATAGCCGTCAGAAAGGGCCAAGGACTTAATAGTCCGCGGATAATCCTATCTCTACAGATTAAATCTACACATGAAAGTCAGATCTAGCCGCGATAATAAAACTCAAGGCTAAAGAAAAATATGGCCGCGATAACAGTACATGATTCAAATGCAGGGCATTCATACAAAAGATGGCTGTAGCCCTAAACAAGCATTCAAAATGGCATGAAAAATGACTGCAGGGTAACTGGCCATGGCATATTTACATAACAAAGAAGCTAAGAAAAATGCTCCTGGTATTGATTAAGGCTACATCCCTATGCCAAAAGGCCACGGCGTCATCTGAGTTCAGTGATCAAAGGCCATATATCCACAGTGCACGACAAAAATTCAGCAAGAAAATTAAGTGGATGCAGCCCAACGATTATGCCAATCAAAAGGTTTTAAGCAGAAGAATTCAGCCGCAGCCCTAAATGACAAGGCAAGATAAGAAGTAGTCATGCCCCCACGTTTAATACATTCAAAATAAGAAACGACCGGGAAAGCATTTAAGCTATAGCCATAAATATCATAGTGTCGCAGAATAATAAAGCTACAAGTTGGCATCAGCCCAGCATGCTATCATCAATTTGCTGATAAGGGCCTGAAAGGCGCGGCACCTTCATTAGTACTTAGCCGCCGCCTGGGCTCAAAAAGGCCACGGCACCTTCATTAGTACTTGGTGGCCGCCTGGGCTCAAAGAGGCCGCGGCACTTTCATTAGTACTTGGTCGTCGCCTGGGCTCAAACAGGCCGCGGCACTTTCTTAAGTACTTCGTCGCCGCCTGGACTCAAACAGGCCGCGGCATTTTCTTAATTACTTGGCCGTCGCCTGGTATAAAATAGGCTACGGCACTTTCTTAAGTACTTGGCTGCCGCCTAGCTCAAATAGGCCGCGGCATATTCTTCAGTACTTGGTCGCCGCCTGGATTCAAACAGGCCACGGCAATTTCTTAAGTACTTGGTCGCCGCCTGGGTACAAACAGGCCGCGGCACTTTCTTAAGTACTTGGTCGTCGCCTGGATTCAAACAGGTCACGGCACTTTCATTAGTACTTGGTCGTCGCCTGGTATCAAACAGGCCGCGGCACTTTCTTAAGTACTTGGTCGCCGCCTGGGCTCAAACAGGCCGCGGCATTTTCTTAATTACTTGGTCGTCGCCTGGCATCAAACAGGCCGCGGCACTTTCTTAAGTACTTGGTCGCCGCCTGGGCTCAAACAGGCCGCGGCACTTTCTTAAGTACTTGGTCGTCGCCTGGGCTCAAACAGGCCGCGGCACTTTCTTAAGTACTTGGTCGCCGCCTGGGCTCAAACAGGCCGCGGCACTTTCTTAAGTACTTGGTCGTCGCCTGGGCTCAAACAGGCCGCGGCACTTTCTTAAGTACTTCGTCGCCGCCTGGACTCAAACAGGCCGCGGCATTTTCTTAATTACTTGGTTGCCGCCTGGTATCAATCAGGCCGCGGCACTTTCATTAGTACTTGGTCGTCGCCTGGGCTCAAACAGGCCGCGGCACTTTCTTAAGTACTTCGTCGCCGCCTGGACTCAAACAGGCCGCGGCATTTTCTTAATTACTTGGCCGTCGCCTGGTATAAAATAGGCTACGGCACTTTCTTAATTACTTGGTTGCCGCCTGAGCTCAAATAGGCCGCGGCACTTTCTTAAGTACTTGGCTGCCGCCTAGCTCAAATAGGCCGCGGCATATTCTTCAGTACTTGGTCATCGCCTGGGCTCAAACAGGCCACGACACTTTCTAAAGTACTTGGTTGCCGCCTGGTATCAATCAGGCCGCGGCACATTCTGTCGTCGCCTGGTATAAAATAGGCTACGGCACCTTCATTAGTACTTGGTGGCCGCCTGGACTCAAATAGGCCGCGGCACTTTCTTTAGTACTTGGTCGCCGCCTGGATTCAAACAGGCCACGGCAATTTCTTAAGTACTTGGTCGCCGCCTGGGTACAAACAGGCCGCGGCACTTTCTTAAGTACTTGGTCGTCGCCTGGATTCAAACAGGTCACGGCACTTTCATTAGTACTTGGTCGTCGCCTGGGCTCAAACAGGCCGCGGCACTTTCTTAAGTACTTGGTCGCCGCCTGGGCTCAAACAGGCCGCGGCACTTTCTTAAGTACTTGGTCGCCGCCTGGGCTCAAACAGGCCGCAACACTTTCTTAAGTATTTGGTCGCCGCCTGGGCTCAAACAGGCCGCGGCACTTTCTTAATTACTTGGTTGCCGCCTGGGCTCAAATAGACCGCGGCACTTTCTTAAGTACTTGGTCATCGCCTGGGCTCAAACAGGCCACGACACTTTCTAAAGTACTTGGTTGCCGCCTGGTATCAATCAGGCCGCGGCACATTCTGTCGTCGCCTGGTATAAAATAGGCTACGGCACCTTCATTAGTACTTGGTGGCCGCCTGGACTCAAATAGGCCGCGGCACTTTCTTAAGTACTTGGTCGCCGCCTGGGCTCAAACAGGCCGCGGCACTTTCTTAAGTACTTGGTCGTCGCCTGGGCTCAAACAGGCCGCGGCACTTTCTTAAGTACTTGGTCGCCGCCTGGGCTCAAACAGGCCGCGGCACTTTCTTAAGTACTTGGTCGTCGCCTGGGCTCAAACAGGCCGCGGCACTTTCTTAAGTACTTCGTCGCCGCCTGAACTCAAACAGGCCGCGGCACTTTCTAAAGTTGCCGCCTGGTATCAATCAGGCCGCGGCACTTTCTTAAGTACTTGGTCGCCGCCTGGGCTCAAACAGGCCGCGGCACTTTCTTAAGTACTTGGTCGCCGCCTGGGCTCAAACAGGCCGCGGCACTTTCTAAAGTACTTGGTTGCCGCCTGGTATCAATCAGGCCGCGGCACTTTCTGTCGTCGCCTGGTATAAAATAGGCTACGGCACCTTCATTAGTACTTGGTGGCCGCCTGGACTCAAATAGGCCGCGGCACTTTCTTTAGTACTTGGTCGCCGCCTGGATTCAAACAGGCCACGGCAATTTCTTAAGTACTTGGTCGCCGCCTGGGTACAAACAGGCCGCGGCACTTTCTTAAGTACTTGGTCGTCGCCTGGATTCAAACAGGCCGCGGCACTTTCTTAAGTACTTGGTCGCCGCCTGGGCTCAAACAGGCCGCAACACTTTCTTAAGTATTTGGTCGCCGCCTGGGCTCAAACAGGCCGCGGCACTTTCTTAATTACTTGGTTGCCGCCTGGGCTCAAATAGACCGCGGCACTTTCTTAAGTACTTGGTCATCGCCTGGGCTCAAACAGGCCACGACACTTTCTAAAGTACTTGGTTGCCGCCTGGTATCAATCAGGCCGCGGCACATTCTGTCCTCGCCTGGTATAAAATAGGCTACGGCACCTTCATTAGTACTTGGTGGCCGCCTGGACTCAAATAGGCCGCGGCACTTTCTTAAGTACTTGGTCGCCGCCTGGGCTCAAACAGGCCGCGGCACTTTCTTAAGTACTTGGTCGTCGCCTGGGCTCAAACAGGCCGCGGCACTTTCTTAAGTACTTGGTCGCCGCCTGGGCTCAAACAGGCCGCGGCACTTTCTTAAGTACTTGGTCGTCGCCTGGGCTCAAACAGGCCGCGGCACTTTCTTAAGTACTTCGTCGCCGCCTGAACTCAAACAGGCCGCGGCACTTTCTAAAGTTGCCGCCTGGTATCAATCAGGCCGCGGCACTTTCTTAAGTACTTGGTCGCCGCCTGGGCTCAAACAGGCCGCGGCACTTTCTTAAGTACTTGGTCGCCGCCTGGGCTCAAACAGGCCGCGGCACTTTCTAAAGTACTTGGTTGCCGCCTGGTATCAATCAGGCCGCGGCACTTTCTGTCGTCGCCTGGTATAAAATAGGCTACGGCACCTTCATTAGTACTTGGTGGCCGCCTGGACTCAAATAGGCCGCGGCACTTTCTTAAGTACTTGGTCGCCGCCTGGGCTCAAACAGGCCACGGCACCTTCATTAGTACTTGGTGGCCGCCTGGACTCAAATAGGCCGCGGCACTTTCTTAAGTACTTGGTCGCCGCCTGGGCTCAAACAGGCCGCGGCACTTTCTTAAGTACTTGGTCGTCGCCTGGGCTCAAACAGGCCGCGGCACTTTCTTAAGTACTTGGTCGCCGCCTGGGCTCAAACAGGCCGCGGCACTTTCTTAAGTACTTGGTCGTCGCCTGGGCTCAAACAGGCCGCGGCATTTTCTTAATTACTTGGCCGTCGCCTGGTATAAAATAGGCTACGGCACCTTCATTAGTACTTGGTGGCCGCCTGGACTCGAATAGGCCGCGGCACTTTCATAAGTACTTGGTCGTCGCCTGGGCTCAAACAGGCCGCAACACTTTCTTAAGTATTTGGTCGCCGCCTGGGCTCAAACAGGCCGCGGCACTTTCTTAATTACTTGGTTGCCGCCTGGGCTCAAAAAGGCCGCGGCACTTTCTTAAGTACTTGGTCGCCGCCTGGGCTCAAACAGGCCGCGGCACTTTCTAAAGTACTTGGTTGCCGCCTGGTATCAATCAGGCCGCGGCACCTTCTGTCGTCGCCTGGTATAAAATAGGCTACGGCACCTTCATTAGTACTTGGTGGCCGCCTGGACTCAAATAGGCCGCGGCACTTTCTTAAGTACTTGGTCGCTGCCTGAACTCGAACAGGCCGTGACACCTTTTGATACTTGGCTGCCGCCTAGCTCAAATAGGCCGCGGCATATTCTTCAGTAAGACCGCGCCTAGGCTCAAACAGGTCGTGGCACCTTCTTCAGTCCTTGGTCGATGCTTGGTATCAAACGGGCCACAACACTACTGTATCCCATTTATGTAAGAGGTCACGGGAAGATGAGACTTCTCACGGTTTTCGTGGCAGTCACATAATTCAGCCGCAGCCCCAAAATTGCAACCTCTTGGCACTACGACTTGGGGGCTTATTGATATGACAGATATAGTCCCCTGTCGCGCCTATTGACTGATAAAGTACTGGAAGGCTGCATCCCTATTTGAAGGCCGCATCCCTTATTGGAAGGCTGCATCCCTACTACAAGGCTGCATCCCTATTTGAAGGCCGCATCCCTTATTGGAAGGCTGCATCCCTACTACAAGGCTGCATCCCTGTTTGAAGGCCGCACCCCTTACCTAAAGTTCGCATCCCTTACTCGAAGGCCGCATCCCTTATTGGAAGGCCGCGACAACCTTAACATATCTGTGCGACACCCATGGTAGGCCGCATCCCTCACAATTACATCTGTTACCTCACAAGACACGTGAGCATATCTCCTATAAATAGAGGACCACACCTCAAAATAAGGGAGGGATTCCACACACGCCCGAGGCAGGGTCCACAACACAGGTCCTCTTTACATCCCCTCAACACACAACTTGGAGGCCACACATCTACATTGCAGCCACCTATCCGGCACTCCGGAATCCTCAGTACATGGCATGTACTCTCCTTTATTCTCATATTTGTATGCCACTTTAGGCATGATTATATTGTACAATGCAACGCATATAATGAGAACGGAGCAACACAGTGGATGTAGGCCTATTTTAAAGGCTGAACCACTCTATATCTTGTCTTCTCTCTATTTACTTGCTTTACTTGTTCATTACATACTTTACTCTTGACTTGCTGATATGAGAACGACTTGTGGACGATTTCTCGTATCATCATTTCTCTTCAACTTGGACAAGTACACCATGATCAAATTGGTGCCCGGATCAACTTTACAAGCATTTTTATCCTCAACTCTTACCCAATCACAGTAAAATACAACCTCTTTGAAGTTTGCATAGTCCAATTCAAATATATTTCAAATTACACCATAGTAAGTCATTTCAAATTTAACGAGATTTTTATCTTTTGTGCTCGCTCGAAAAAAGTAAGAGCCTTCTATGAAATGCCCAAGTTCTGTACATTTGTATTTTCCTCGTACACCATTGCACCGAATACATAACCATTCAATCGATACTTTTTGTATTCTTGCGCCATGAAAAAGGATCTAGTGGCTAGATGAGAAAGCCTTGATGTCGCATCACCCGTCTTTAAGAGATGACAATATAGAAAAGTTAATTAGGTTAGTTATAGAGCTTTCTTATAATGTGACATTTGATAAAAATCTATATTAATTATAATTACATCATGTGACAACCACAGCCTAAACTCTCTGTCTGATTGTTTCATTGTTTTTCGTCTTTTATTATTCTCATAGGCTTCATATTTTCTGCATAGATCGTGATGAAAGTATTACAAAATTAATCATGTAAAAATTAAAATAATTTAAAAGTTAAAATAATTTAAACTTAATTTTTCCATTCTTCGACATCCTCATACATTTCAAGAAGATAACGAGCTACTTGTTATTAAAAACTCGTTAATTTCACTCGTTTTCCCATCACATGGCCACCCTCATCGATGAACTCATCACTGTCATCCACGCTGGTTGAGTCAGGCATATATTCCCGCGTGTAGATTGATGACTCCACGGTGATGTATACCTATGAAATTGATCCTTCAATATATCATGTATTCTTGACGTAATCTTTGAAAACTTTCATCAATCTTTAGAACGGATACATCCACCTATATCTTATTGGGCCGTAAAGAAGTTCCTCGTCACATATGTGTACCAACAAGTGAACACTTATGTCAAAGAAAGACGGGGGGAAGTACTTCTCCAAGACACAAACTGCTTTGTTCACCGCCAATTTTGCGTCCACTATATGATCTCAACTTACTACCTTCTCACATAAAAGTGAGAAGCTGATACTAATTTGTATAATAGCCCTATGCAAATCCTTGTGGTTGGATAAACATTGCTTAAAAAATAGATGAACTAATTGCGTGATCACATGCCAATCGTGGGACTTACACTTATGTAAATCATGGGTGGCATAATTCATAATCCTTTACAAGTTGGATGAAAAATAAGATGGAACTTTCAAATTATATGTTGTCTCTAAAAGCACCTTCCTTTCCTCACTCGTCAAAGTAAATGTACAAGGGGAATAATTGTCCTTCCCCTATTATCTTCTTTCAACCATAGTTGTGGCTTAAGTTTCAACGATTCAAGGTCTTTTTGTGCATTTTCTCCATCCTTCGAATGACTCCCCCCAAGGCATGTTCCCACAATATGTTCAGTGATGTTCTTCTCTACGTGCATCACATCCAATACATGGCGCACTGAGTTATTCTTCCAATAAGGCAAGTCATATAAAATTGACCTCCTAGACCATGCCTTTCTTGTCTCAGTTTCATTCCCAATTGGGGTCTTCTTATGCTTGACATTCTTAAATTTAGGATTATTACCTAGCATATTAGGTCTACAATCAGAACATTTACTTTCAATTTCTAAGCCTAAAATTATTCTCAGTCGTATCCTATGTTAAACCCCGCCTGGTAAAAAATTGGAACCTTTCTCAAATCTAAAACTATGTGGGGGGTGGGGTGGGAACCTCCTATGGCAATGATATATATTTTTTGAGCTTGAGGGCATATGAAGAGATTCAATCTCTTCTTTATAAATAGGACACCCCAAGTAACCATGTAATACATATCTGGATAATGTCCTATAAGCTAGAAAATCATGAATTGCCCACATCAACATAGCTTTCAGCGTAAACTCTTATTTTCTAAAAGAGTTAAACGCTTGCACACCCTCTTCCCACAACTCATTAAATTATTCTATCAAAGGAGCTAGGTAGACATCGATGTCCTCACTTAGGGCCTTTGGCCCAGGGATTAAGAAAGACAACATCGAAAATTCAGGTCTCATACACTGTGAAGGAGGGAGGTTTAGTGGGGCTAGGATCATTGGCCATACACTCTGATTGGCTCTTAGATTTCCAAATGGATTGAAACCATCTGTTGATATTTCCAAATACTGTTCATGAAAAAAATTGAGTTACTCAAAATTCATACTCTTCCAAACTTTAGAATCAATAGGATGTTGCATGAGATTTTCCCCTACTTCTACCCTAGCATGCCAAGTCTTTGCTTCCCATATACATGTTATTATGAAAAACCTTCTTTGCCAGTAGATTGGACATATCTAGGTTCATTTCATACCAGACATCGATCGAGATTTTCGTACTCCTTTTGGTATAGTACGATATCATACACACAAGCATGAATTGATTTATACTTCATTTCCACTATACTTCATTTCCAAACCTTTCAAACTATTTTTCATATTAGGATAACTGTTTGGAAGCATATTCTTCTTGGGTAGTAATCCCTTCACCCAATTAAAAATTCATATCATGCTGGTGCCAGACAAACCGTATTGAGTCTTAAAATTATGCAAACCAACCATGTCATGTAAAGTTGTTTGATCTTTCTCACAACAAAAGCATAACGACTGGCTCGCCTTAAATTTTAAACTTTGGTAGTCATCGTCTAGGTTTATCCTGATATCTTTATGGGCACATGAACCTTGTACATTGTCAGTGACCTCATTATCTTCCACTTCATGAACTCCATACACATCATCAACTAAATCCTCTAGCATATTATGATATACATTGTCATCCTCCCCTTGTATATCTATGGTACTTGTTGAAGGTTGTTGTGAAGGTTTCTTGGGGACTCCCCATGAAAAAGCCAACTTCGATAACTATCTTGCATAACCAATCTTAACAAATGTAGTTCAACTGTTTTTCACTCAAACACCTTACCATTCTTACACCTAGCACACAGACACGAAAAATCTTCATTATCATGGTATCTCTTTGCGTATTTCATAAATTCATTTGCACCTCTGCGAAACATATCCCCTAATCTATTTGTCTCACCCATCCACTCTTTGTATTTAGGATACCCCATCACAGCTACTACAAACAATAACCTGTTATGGGTAAAATAGCATAAACAAAAGTGTGAATATTTAGTTCCCATTAGTATAAACACCTATTGAATGCGTACGCATTACAACTAGAAGGCCAGGTTCAATGGGTAAATTTATTCGTGCATTCAAATTAAAATTCAAATTTAATTTTAATTTGAAATTAAAATTAAAATTCAATTTATAATATTAATTCTTATTTCCTCCATCTCCTCTAAAGGGTGAGTGGTCCCATCCCATTCAAGACTACATATTTCTGTAATATACTTAACAGCTCATGCATATTGTTCCAATTTGATGAAAATTCGACAGCATATCCCCATAGTTCTCCAAGTACACGATGTAGATTCGCAAGTGTAAGTGTTATTTTAATTTATCAATTGAAATAACACTTAACATCGCATCATCTAGTATGTACCCAGAGAACATTAATATACGACTGCAGAATTTCCTCCAAAAGTAACAAGTTTAAGCCACTAAGAATATCATTATACAAAAACTATGATGTCCTAAACTGTCCAAATGGGATAATTCGAGAGATCTCATTATAGGGGTAATAAATCTCGAACGGGTCTAAGGGCTATTGAAGGCGTACGCATAAGAACTAGAAAGCTAGTATATATGCGCACTAAATGTAATTTCAAGTATGTTTCAATTAATTATCATAAGTCCGTGGTCGTGCGACTCTCGAACGGGTCGTGACACAAAGTAATTTTAGAAAAAAGGTGAAAACTCCCCCCTCAATTTGGACAATAACCCAGTGGTCTTGCCACTTTCAAAATTAATCAATATAATTATTTAAGGATTTATTAATGTGAATTAATAAATTAAGGATTTAAAAAATTAAATAACCAACATCCATATCCAACCACATCCGTCCAATATAATCTAACAGTAACAACAAACGAAAAAATTTGTATCCCGTACTCTTTCTAATTCATATACTCAATTAATTCATTTCCAACAACATAAGAAATTAAATACATATGACTAATTATCTTCAAGCCCTAAATAATAACACCCAATCAACATTAACAATTTATAACCAATTTCAAACCTAAATAAGAATACACAAACAATATTTAAAATTAAGATAATATAATTATTTAAGGATTTATTAGTGTGAATTAATTAATTAAGCTCCCCCCCCGTCGGCTCCCCTACCCCCCCCCCTCCTACTCCACTCCCACACACACGCACACAGACACATGCACACACACTTCCCACCACCTCCCCCTTCCCCCACCCCCTGTCGCCCCTACCCTCTGCCCCCCTACCCCACACGCATATACATGAACGCACACACAACTCCCCCCTCCCCCACACACCTACATGCACACACAAAATAATGAAAAGGGAGAGGGAGACAAAAATGTACCTTAGAGAGAGAGAGAAAGCAGTCGCGCGAGAGAGGGGAAAAAAAGGAGGGAATGGAAACGGTGGGAAAAAAGAAAGGGTAGGGTTTTTTTACTGGGAAAATTTTCACGGACTTGTAATGGTCTTTGACCATGATAAGTCCGTGACAACTGTCCTTATCACAACCTTATCATGATTATTGACCTTGACAACTGGTTGTCACGGCCTTGTCACGGTCATTGACCGTGATAAAAAATGCATGTTTTTTTATCACGGTCAATGACCGTGATAAGGCTGGCCGGGTCAAAGGCCTGTAATAACTCTCTTAATTAAATTCCGGGTGATCAATCCTATGCCCATTTAAAACAGTGTATACAGTTGGTTCATTCTTAGCATCGCTGTTGAAAAACTTTTTTTTTTGCCTTAATATTTAATCACCTAATATCCAAGAAAGCATGTTGTTAAAACTTTTCCAATTTAATTTCATAAAAATTCCATTTTAATAACATAAAAACATTTAATACAAACCATTCACACAACGAATAATAACTCAATAGACATCACAATGGAATTCAAATGTAATTGGAATAAACTTTCCAGTAAAGATCTTAATACAATAATCCCAATAATACCAAATGTAGTAAACTGACATAAGAATATAATCCGACTCAGATAAAAAGGAAATAACTAGAATCCTCTTGGGAGACATGCCCTAAATGAAAGATCAACTACTACAGAGTATGAATCAAGATTATGAAAGCGTCTAAATAAGGTCCACAACTCCATAACATCCATAGCATCGTCAATAGACCCAATCCTCTATGGTTGGCAGCCTTGTGGCTGGACATCTGATATATATATATATATATATATATATATATATATATATATATATATATATATATATAGAGAGAGAGAGAGAGAGAGAGAGAGAGAGAGAGAGAGGATAGAAGAGAGAGAGGAGAATGTGCAAGTAAATGGTTCAGAGCCCGAAGTGAAAACAGTTTTAAAAATAGCAAGTGAATAATTGCTAGATTCAGCAGCTATTATATACATGTTAGCTTATCAGACTCTCTCTTGAAATTCTCACCTCTCATCTAGAGTGCACGCCTATCGTACCTCTAAACCATACTAGTTACAGTCTCATGCTAACAAGTTCATCCTAGTGTATCCAGTAACCATATCCCAATTCGTTCCCATATATTACTCTCGCAATACATGTAATAATATCATATGTATCCATTTAGATTCAACATGGATAAGCCCCTTATTAGTTTAATTCAATTAAATGTTCTCATACTTAATTAATTCCAGATATCATTATCTTTCGATTCTAATTTAGTCACACAGTAGATATCATCATATGTATATATATACATTCACTATATTATATATATACAATACTGCACCCGAGACACACTTACGGTGCTGCATTATTCTGCTATCATGTTCCAATACATCTCATCACTGTATAGGAGACTATAGGTTCTGTAAAGATGCCTCGAACCACAAATATTAAATCACAAATAATGTAGGCAAACATAGTCCTTATCCTTTGGACTACGCACATACCTACTCACCCAAATGACTGTTCTATAGCATTGTTCTCACTAATAGTAATCGACCTAAGTCCTATATTCTCGAGCAACATGTCAAAGATCCCCCCATATAGGCTCATCAGGATGTGACCGCCCTCATGCGCGAACCTTCCCCGATAGTAGGTAAGCTAGGTATATCATACACATAATCATCAATCAATCAATCAAATAGGCATTATCATCTACCTATTTAGTGTTAGGTACTCACACGACCTATATCATATTAGGAATTCCTCCTATCCCAAGTACCACTCGTATTTCTCGAATACCACTCATACTTGTTAATCACGATTATCATTGTATATTTTATTATGTAGTTATCACTCACATAATATTCTATCCGACCCAAGTACCCATAAATATATCATAAATATTACTCGTACTTGATATAACAATTATTCTCCTCTATATCGTAATATAATTATGTAGATATCTCTCATAAAATTTAATCCTCAAATCCAAATAATTTTCCAATATTAACCTAAGTCCCTCACTCCTTGTTAATATACCAAAATTAATAAAATCTCACTATGGCCAAATCACCATTTTCTAAACTTTTTTTTTCGATAAAGGTACATTCTACCCAGAACTATAAAATTATAATTTGAGGCTTTTCTGCTCCGGTTTTGAAAAAACTTAAAACTGTAAAGTTGCTCAGAACGTGATTTTACACAAAAACTCGCGTGCGTACTGCCAATTTCCCTTTATAACAGTCCTAAAATTATCATATAATGTTCGTCCTTTTTCAACAATTTTTTTCATGAGTTTTATCCATTTTCTTTCACCCAAACTCACATGAAATATATTCTAATGAATCCCAAATATCTCAACATCATTTATACACGATTATGGGTAATTATAATACAAGAAAAAACATCTAAATCACCAAGTTTATATGAGAATTAACATCAAACCCAATTAACCCTCAAAATTTTATTTATCTAACTTCTCCAATTTTAGACACCTTAAAAACCCAGAATTTAAAATTATGATTCCTTCTCTAAATCATCAAATTTCATATTCAATCATGAGTAGGATTCATCTACATGAAATACGTATCATCATTTTCCATTTTCTCCATAAATATATATTTTTTTTTTCTACATGTTCATCCTAACAAGTTCATCATGTTCATAACCTCAACATGTGAATAATCAACTACATGAATTTGCATATCCATTAAATAAGATTTATAAATCATTTTAATACCAAATTCATAATTTCATAACCCCAAAGAAAATCCTATTCTGATATGGATATTATAAACATTGAAATAGAGCAAGAATCATTTGCCTCTTAGTGTAGGTCTGAACCTTTGGAGAAGATAATGTTAAAACCTCCTCTTTCCTTTTTCTGATGACTTTTCGGTGATGGTACAAGGTGTAGAGATGGTGGTTTGTGGTGGTTGTTCCCTTTGATTCTCTAGTATGACTCTTCTTCTTCTTCAAGGCAACTCTTCCTCTCCACAAGGTGACTTTTCTTCTCTCTCAAAGTCTCTTCACTTTCTCTTAAAGAACTCACAAATGAAAATAGATGAAATGAAACTTACGTAGAGTGTAAACACACTTATATAGCAAGTATCCAAGGATAGCTAAAAGATAAAAAAATGTGGATACTATTCATCTCCCAAGCCAAATGACTAAAATGCTCCTTCGGGGTGTCCTTTCATCTTCCAATTGACCCGAGAACCAAATCAAATACCTAGGTATACTTTTCTGCCATTTTTTACCCTTTAGGACTTAATGGAACACTCGAAATGATCATTCGAATGATATTTAATTAATTTATATTTTATTATCCAACTTTAGTCCTGACACGACTCATAAGCGCGTCCCGGCTTAAGTTTTATAATTGCTGTATTTGTATCTCACGACAATATTCATAATTATCATATTCACATATTACTTATATATCACTAAGTAATATTCAATAATATATTACGCTTATCAGCAGTAATATTCAATCCGGATTAATCCCAATTAAGTTTTTAATTAATTAATTCCAATTAATCCACAATAATTTGGCCCATTAACTTTTAATTATTCTCAATTTAAAAGTCATAAAATTATGGGGAATTACAGGCGACAATTTGGCTTTTTTGGTGTAGTCTCCATTTGGGGATGCTTGAGTCATTTTAGGTTATAGATGAGCCATTTGAAGTTAAAGTCATCCCTCAACTGATCTCTGAGATTTCACAAGTATTACTTTAAGGTTTCTCTATTTAAGGCAACAATTTGTGTGTTAACAATTTCGACTAAAACTATTGCCATGCTTTGGAGCTTGTAACACATAACCACTTTGTTTGGCCTCATAAAATCCAAAATGAAAGTCTATGGGCGAGTTTAAATTAGGCATTCAATCACAATGCGATAACAACCTTGAATAAATGGGCAGTGTGGAAGCATTTGATGACATAACTCCACAGGTGCAACACTGGGCAATAGAATCCCAAAGCCAGACTCACTATCTTGGCTGTTCACATTGGTCATGGAGCCATATCACTTTCACCAGAGGACTCAGATCGCGACGGACTTTCCACAATAGGATCAACCTTCATTAGTTGAACAAGCATGTTACTTTGGGTGAGTGCTGGATGAGGTACCTCAGGAGTTATACTTCCTCTCAAAATACAAAAAGAGTTAGCCAAAATTTAAAACTATCTTTTTCCAAGAAGATAAAATGGGAAAACCTTAACTAGATTTGAGCTAAGTTACCAAGCAAGTGATTATTAATTTAAAGTATTTCCTAAGTAGGGTGAGTCACCAAAAAGGTGTTCATTTTAAAATATATTGCCCAAGTTACAAATAGCTTTTGTGAACATTACTCAATTGAGAGAGTAAGTCACTATGCAAGTGAGGTTTTTCACTAAGTTATAACCAAGAAGGTTATAACAATAATAAAAATAGTTCGTACATAAATATGAATTAAAATATTTGAGTCAACTACCTTATCAACAATTGGAATTATGGTTAATGGTAAGGTACTAATTTCTTCCTCAGTAGGAGCTTGTGGTTCAATTGTGGGAGCATCCCCAATGGCTAAAATAAAAAGCTCAATGTGAAGAAGCTTAATTTGAAAAGAGGAAGGATCAACATTTATTGAAATTAGTTCAAGCTCAGCTGGAAGAGTTTCTTGATCCATCCCCAAATTTCTGGCAATCTGAAACACCATAAATAGAGAAATCTTATAACGTGTTCCCAAAAGAGGAAGGAAAGTAAAAGTCTGAGAATTGTTTGTAACGCACATACCTCCTTGTTAGTGGGATGAACGATATAGCAGATTTCCACTAAAGATGTCACATATTGAGGTACCCTAAATGGAGGGTCCATGATGACCCTTAGCCTCACAAGGTCATAAGGAAGACCTTACTTATTTGTTGAGCTCAAAAGGGATATCACGTCCACAGAAGGACCAAATAATAGATGCCAACTGTAATTACAACTCTCACTTGTGACAATAATGAGGACAGAGAAAAGTAATATTATATCAAGGCAAAGGACAAAATACCTAAGTAGAAGAAATTGGAGGAACCACAACTAGTGTTAACTCCGTTAGAACTCAGGGAACATTTGGACTTGAAGGTTCAAGAGTCCCACTTGAGTCACCATTTGTTTCTACGTGCATGGTAAACTGTCGTTCCATCTCAGATGCATGATATATGAGGAACCCTTTGAGGAAGCACTTCTCATGGAAGATCATCCATTATTGAAGAAGGGGACAATCGAGGAACTAAAGTATTATCTTCAACAAGTGCATTTAAGGAGCCTCTTATGGAAGGACTGTCACCAAGAATAGGCAAAACTTCCACTGAGGAAGGAGGCGCATCTTAAAAGATGGAACAAAGGTGTTAGAAATATTTTATCGATTTACTAAGATACAACTCAAAACTTATTGAAAAAATGAGTTACTTGTTCAGTCTCACGATGAGGCACAAGTGTTTCACCCTCATTGGAACCATCCACCACCTTATTAGTGGGAACGTCATCCAGTGTCTCCCCAGAAGAACCTGAGGGAGTGGGGGTCATTAAAGGAGTGGTTAAATGTGCCCCACTTTGTTTATTACCTAAATTTTTCTTGTGCATAGAAGGAGCAGCAGAGGAAGAAGCCCCGACCTGAGAAAAAATAAAATTATGAGATGGGGGTCACCTAGCCATACTTGATAAAGCATAATTTTCACTAATATGAATGGAGCTCATTCTAGATAAAACATCAGTTGCCATTAACTTCACATTTTTTGTGAGATTGGGATTGATAGGAAGAATTTAATCGTGATGAATACCAGCAAAGCTGGAGGAACATTTGGTGGCCTTAGAATTTTTGGGAGCTTTAGGGGAAGTTTCTACCTTATATGAATATGTCATTGAAGAAATCTTTCTTTTCATTCCACCAGTAGCCGTGGAACCTACATTTTTTCCCTTTGGAGATGCAGTAACAACCTCAATAGTTGGAGCTAGAGGATAAAGCTCATTCGACCATGGTCTCTCAGTAATGCTAAGAAAAAGGTTCACATCCTTGCAAGAAAGATTTTTAGCCCAAGTTCTTTTGAGCCAAACCTCTCAATGGCAGTGTAACGTGGTTCCCTGCGAAAAAAAAACACCAAAAGCCTCAATTTGAGTCATCCAATGATGACAATTCCATCCAAGAGAAGTTTCACCCATGTTGAACTCCTTAGGAAGAAAATGATTCTAGCATTAATCATATAAAGTTACCATAATTTTCCTCATGAAATCACAGTTGGCAGTCAAGAATGAACAGTCGAATCTTTCTGATTCACAATTAGGTTTGGTTATACATTGGACATAATCAAACTGACGAGAGCACCGATGAGGGTCATACTCTTCACTTTAAAAATCCCACTCAGTGTAAGAGAGAAGACAAATTGGAGTGATTAGAAGAACTAGGGCAAGAGAAAGATCAACTTCAATATCTTTCTCACCATTAAAAATTTAACCGTGGAAGCTTCTTGCTTGAAAATGATCAACCTTTTTCATTGTCCTCTCCAGCATAAGGACGTAACTCAAAGAAGCTCAAATCATAAATTAAAGGCAATAATGCCTCTTTACTATGATTTTTGTTCCACTCCATTATGAGTGAATTCCCTAGAGGAAGCATTATAATGGGCTAAGCTTTAGGGAGAACTGTGTATAGAGAAAGGCCATTTGTAGAATAGTGTTGGCAACATTGGAGACATATCAAAATGACCGACAAAGCATGCCATGTCATGGTAACACATGTCTAACAAGGTGTACAAATACCTACAAGTTATTACCATTATAGGGATATTGAATCCACGAGCCAACCCGACACGAATAGCCACCAAGTTCCTATGTGCCTAATCGTTGGGCTTTCTAGGAATGAAGGATCGTGAAAGCAAGCATAGGAAGTATGCATCTACTTCAGAGTGATTTCTATAACCTTCATCAAACTCCGAATCCGATAAAACTCCTTTATCCTTTGCTCTTGTGTGAGCTTGACATATGGATTGTAGAAGTATATGATGTACTGGCCAAATGTAGTTTATTGCATAACCAACATACTCGCGAGTTAGCCAATCTGAATAGTGAGATCTTTCTCCTCTACTGCATCGATGGGCATAGTATCAAAAGGGATGTGGCCACATTGATCTAAACCATATAGTTCACACACATCTTCCAAAATGATGGTAAATTCCCCTCAATATTCCACGAAGTTGTGCGTGGCTACACTCTATCAAGAAACCAAGAGGTGGAGAGCTGGGTTATTTTTCAATAGTATAAAGTCTCCAAAGAATCTTTTTGCTTGTTTAAGCCCACCTTTTTCCAACTTAGTCGTATACTTAGTACAAATGTAATTAAAAACAAGATGAGAAACCATCAGGGAGACCACTTGGTTCTTCGAAGTCTATATGAGTATAGGGAAAATCATAAGAGAGAATCTAGACTCATTACTCACAGTAATGAGATCGACTTAGTTATCAACCTAGTCAACTTAGGTGATTTTCTCGGCCCCAATGTCATAATTAGTTAGTATAGCCCAACTAGATGACATTAAGTTAACACTATTATGTAACTCTATCAAAGCAAGCATGTATTGTGTGATTGGATGATGTCAGCAGCACACCCCACATGGGGGAGATATGAAAATATCATCCCATGTGCTTTATAACAAACTTTATGAATATTCTCCCACTTGCATGTAAAATGTGTTCTTGCCTAACCTATAAAGGCACGACATCTACCCCCCTCTAGTATATTTATTCTAACAACCTATAAATAGAATGCAATCCCCCATTGTAAAGGGATCGAGATATTATTTTCACACCGTTATAGTGTCCAAGTCTAGAGTGAACTTAAGAGCTTATAATCTCCATTAATCCATGCATTTTGCCTACTGAATCAATACATTAGACACTTGCACCTGTGGATAGTTCAAAGATGTGACTCATTTGTACAATGTGTGTGATGTCAAAATGAGTGAGAAAAAAGGATACTCACGCCATGGGAAGGACAAAGAGGAGTCAACCTAAGGAGTATACGAAAGAAAGAGAATGATAGAAAAATATGATGTTAGTGACCACCAAATCACGATTCAATGTGAGGAAGTGAACGCACATGTCGGATGGGAACACTAATATGTAGGCGTGTGCATACGCACAATATTACTAAATATGGATATAAACAAAGGTATCACAATGATAAAATAGAACTCGAATCCCAATAATAGTTCGGGATGCCTACATAGCCATAATAGGCATCAAAGTCCACGTAATTTGACATATCACAAGGGTGGGGATTATCCCATAAACCCAAATCTAGGACTCCTCTTTAGTTGTTTTGGGAAGACGTGTTTAAGTATAAAAGCATGGAAAAAGTGAGGAAATCCTACTTTGGGGTTTATAAGTAAACCTTCTTTTTGTCTTTTTTGATTTAATGAAAATATATTACGTGAATACTAGTAATAAAAAAGGATATTAGTTGATGTGGGGTAATGGAGTAAGACTAAAAGATATCAAAAGTGGAGGAAAAGTAAATAAACAACATTAATTAAATGAAATAAAAGATAGTAGGTGTAGACCTCCTAGAAGGATTTGCTGCTGACTTTTGAAGGAGAGTAATATTATTTTATGGTGGTGGGATGATGGTAGAGTAGGATTGTGGAAAGTGGAAAAAGATGGTATAAAAGTGAGTTAAGAAAAGTAAAAGGAATGTTGTAATCTTGGATATTTTTTCATCCATGCCTTGTCAACTTTTTTCATAAACATGTATTTTTTTCCTTTCAAATCGGGAAAGTCGTTATAAAATATATGAAAGAAAAATAATTTATCATTACGTAGCTGAAATTAGTAACTATTACGATCGTATCCAAAGAGAAAACATAGTATAGCTTGACATTATCAAAATTTGATTTTTATATTGCGCGTCTACATGTATCCATATCATATAAGAAACCAGTACATGCATCCTTTTGAGGTCTCCTAATATATATCCCCCACTGGAAGGCCATGCTTGATAAAATAGATTGTTTATCACCAAAATAATCCCAATAAACAAAATATTATATCACTGAAATAATAATACATTGCCAAAACAATAATAAACATAAAACTACAATGCCATGTTACAATACCATACTATTACATCACCATAATATTACCACTAAAATAGAATATTACGTACCAAAACAACAATAAAAAAATAGTACATGTCAATTCAGTAAAAAAATCTCTGTAAATTCAATAGATTGACAACAACTAAATACCAATGTTCAAATAGTTAAAAAATTATAACAGATTCGAACAACCAGTATAAAACATGCTCACATCATTACAATAGAACAATGAAAATGCCCTAAATTATAGTTTATGTCCATACCATAGCCCATCAAATGAACAAGTATTTCATCTAAAGAAATATGTCCTTTCTCACTACGACGATGCCTACACGGACATGGATGTATAGCATCGAGAATAGGTGTTTCGCACATATTGCAGAAACTCTAACACCCCATATCTATGCGCATTGGTATCAATGTTTTTCTCTTGTATCCATTCTTTATTGATCCTTGATAACATCCTGATAAAGTTCTAAGAATATACTTTAAGAAGGAAAGGCTTCAGTTACTTTTTTATCTTACTACCAACGAAATGATTTGACACCTTTTTTATATATAATATGACATATTATATATATATATTATAACATACTGATAAAGTTTCAATTTGAAAAAACATTATACATTAGAAAAATAATTGCTACTACCCCCTAAATATACATTTTGATTGAAATAATCTTATTGGATTAGGTATGTAATTAATATAATTTATAAAGAGAGATATATTATTTTACCATGACAACCAGCAAAGGATATGTTGTGACAGTGGGTCCAATTTTTGCGATGGCTCGCACTTTGAAAACCTATTAACATTCAAGAAGGAATAAAACTAGAAGGGAATTTAACTAAACACACACACACACACACATAAACTAAACACACGATTTAACACAAGGTACACACAGTTTCACACATACACGCACACAGTTTCATACACACACGGCACAAACACTCATGCACACACATTGCAAATAATTTCACACACACACACACACAAACTGAATCGCGGTGAAACACATTCAATGCACACACACACACACAATTCACATAGCACTACAACATACATGGATTCAGAATTACACATGACACTACAACACACATGAATTCAAAATTCTAATATGTTGAACAATATAAACCTTTTTAAAAAATTGAACACAACACATCAACATAAACTTCAATAAAAAATTAAACAAAACACATCAACGTAAACTTAAAATTATGTACATGTTTATACAATATCAAATTGAACTGATTGAACATAAATTAAACAACAAATTTAAGATATTCAGAGATGTTTCGTGTCTAATTTACAAGATGCCCGAAATGATATTGTAACTGATTTTGTAAATTTTATAAGACAAAGTTTGTGAAGAATTAGAGATGAATTTCCAAAGCGTTTTATACATCCTACAAGATTAACTCATTTTCCAACACTGATATTGATTGGAAATACGATCGGTTGTGGGCCCCCTGGTGGATCTTCCAGGGTTTAATAAATAAGAAGTTAAGGTGGAGGTTAAAGAGGGTAGAGTGATCCAAATTAGCAGAGAGAGAAGCAAATAGCATAAAATGATCTTAGCAAGTGACGGAACACGACTAGGTGCCCCTTGTTCGAATAAATTGATTGGGGGTATAAAGAACTATATAGTTTTGGCTTGTAGAGTAAGAAAGGGAGAAAATATTTGGTTTAAACTTTTGGTTTGTTTTGGAATTTTGAAACTTTTGAGTTTTAGTTGTTTAATAAAAGGTGCCCATATTTGGCATGGTTTTAAATCGTGTCAAAATCTAGCATAATTTTAAATCGTGCCAAATGGGGAGTAAATCATGCCTAAATCTGGCGCAATTTAGAACTATACCAGATTCTCCTGTTATAAGCATGACAGATTGGTATTTTTGGTGTATTATTAGAAGATCCAAAGGAGGGAAGGAGACTCCGCTACTAGGAGGTAAGATACGTGCTCGAGGGCAGAAAACTATTCGGACATGAATTTGTTATATCACTACTCATTGCCAAAGACAAGGCGCAGATTCAGGTATCCAGTCATCACGGTTTATTATTTCACTAAGTGGTTGAAGGCAGAGCCATTAGTAGAGATGTCATACGAGAAGGTTTTTCATTTTATACAGAAGAACATCATTTGTCGATATAGTATGTGTGCACCTTCATCACAAACCACAGTACATAGTTCGATAATGGCAAGTCTAAAGATTATTGTATTCGTTCAAAGATCAAGAAACTTCACTATGCACCCGCTCACCCATAGTGCAATGGGAAAACAAAGGTTACTAACAAGACCTTTTTGGATGGAATAAAGAAGAGACTTAATGAAGCCAAAGGGAACTGGATTATTGAGGTGCCTAGTGTAGTCTGGGCCAATCGAACCGCTCAAAGGAGTATAACTAGAGAGAACACATTTATGGCAGTGGTGTCCACAGAGATCGGATTCCCCATTCATCAAATACTCAAATTTCAATCACCGAAGGGTGAACAAATGATAAGACTCGATCTATATTTAGTGAAGGAAATCAAGTAACGTGCAACACTTCGGGTGGAAGACTATCAACAGTGGACTGATCGGTTATATAACAAAAGGGTAAAATCGAGCTCCTTGAAGGAATGGGACTATATGCTCAAGAATGTGATACAAAAAGGGAATAAGTTGGAACCAAATTAGACGAAATAAAATTTATGCTGTTGTGTGACTTGGGGCTTACCTAATCAAAACCTTAAAAGCTGAATAGTTCAGGAATCCATGAAATGCAGAGTACTCGAGGAAGTATTACCAATTATAACGAGAAGAATATAGTTTTAAAGACCAAACTACCATGTAAACATTTTTTATTTCATTGAAATCATTCTTTAATGATGAATAAGAATCTGAATTTCCTCTCCTACATATGTTATTATTTTAACTTTTTTATATCATTCAATGTCTGTTTCATCGGTGTGAGAGATATGCAAGAAACCCACACCGAAGACACCTAAGAGTCGAGCATAAAAGAATATACGATTAAAATAACACTTCATGAACCACCTCATCTTGGAGAGGGCACGATCAAGAAGTATAGCCAAATTTGGGAAATCCAATGAAGTTATACGATTAAAAAGATCCGAATGATATTGACTAATGCAAGGATAGATCCTAGTACATTTGGTCGACTCTGGAAATCAATGCTGACACATGGTCAGGAGGACAAGATATGTCCATACTAATAGTAATCTAGCACAAGCAGTGGTAAATCCTAAGTCAGATAATTCAGGTTCATCCAAAACAAGTATCTAGTAAGGCACATCAGGTTGAAAACATCCAACCACATGATTGTAAGACCTAAATACTAGCAAGCCTATCTCAACACCATAAATCTAGTTAGTCGACATAAAAGGTGGATAAGATCCCACCATGAAACCATAAGAGTTAACTAGGAGGTCGACGAGATATGATCACATTTATTTGTCAAAAATATTTTTGCATAGACACTTAAATACAAATGGTGGCTAAAAACTTAGTCGATCAAAGAATTGGCAAATAGTCAAACACTATAAGAAACATGTACATGCATGCAGATAAGAAGTTGAATAATATTTGAATTAAAATTAACCAAGTATAATGGTAAATGTACATTATAAAATACTGAATTAAAAATGAAAAGAGCTTCATAAAGGCATAAGCGAAGGAGTTCCTAAGCCATATTAGCATTGTCAGTTATTGGGTTAAATTAAGGAGCATCAACAGTATCAACATCAGTCATCCTAACCAACCTCTATAGTTATAAAAAGAGTTGTCAACTCACCATTAGCCTGATCGGCTTGACCAGTCTCCTTATCTTTTACAGCATACTTATCCACCCGCATTTAGTGCTCAACTACCAAGGTTCTGAATTCTTCATCGTCACCTTGACACCTACCGATAATATCTGCAATCTGAATGTAATATTTCAATTTGCTTATTTCATATTCTTCATATCCATTAAGGAACACGTTTACGGTATCTTTGTTATAATCGATTTTTTTTTAATTTATCAACTCTTACCTCCACAACCTTAATTAAATCATGATTGTTCTTAACGAGCTCCTAATTGGCCTTAGTAAGCTCTTGATTAGACTTGGTGAGCTCTTTATTGGTCTGCTTGAGAGACTCCTCAAAAATTTTGAAGTTTAATGGCATCAGTGCTATCCTGGTCCTTCAATATTTTATCCTCCTCCTCCTCCTTACTAAGAGCTAGCATTTTTACGACCACATTGTCATCTCTATCTTCAAGCTGATGCAGGATTTTTATAGCTCATCGAAAGATTCTTCAAATCCTCCTTCAGGTTGGTGTTCTGCTAAGTGAGTGCCTCTATGGTGTCTTCCTTATCCTTAAAGGTGTGATGGTTGGTGATAGCTTGCTCTCTAAGGATAGTGGAAGCTATTCACCCTGAAAGAAAAGACAAAGGTGTCAAGAAGTAACAAATTATTTGGTAGAGGTAAACAAGAACAAATTTAGATAACTTACAACTAATAGATGATCCTGGATCGATCTTTATAGATCATTAGGTTTAAAGCCCCTCAAAAATTCGAAGTATGGACTATGCCCATGGTAGATGAACAAGTACATTACATTCTTAAAAAAAATAGAATATAGAGCTTGGATCCTTGTTTAAATCTTCAAAAGTGATAGTATTTATAGGATAATACTTTAAATACTCCAACTCTCCATAGTGGGAGGATGACCTCACTCTAAGAATGATCCGATAATAAGGGTGACCTCCGATCTGCACCCTCTTTATAGTAAACCTTATTAGCCTCGGCTCACTCACCCATGGGATTTTTGGATTACCTTGGGCAATGGGGGCCTTAAGAGGCCTTTTGTCACCAGTAGCCGGAGGATAAAAAGTCATGGGAGATTTACCTTTGGACTTAGATCTAGAGGCATCATCAGCTTCAACCTTCCTTCGCATAATAATCTCGGCTTGCTTTTCAGAGTTGGCACTCTTTTGAGCATCAACCTTCTTTTTAGCCTTAGCATGATCATCAACTTTCCTTTTTTCCTCTAGTTTAAGCTTTTCACGATGAGCAACCTCCTTGGAAGTATGATCGACTGCCCTACATTCCTTCCCACGAGAAAGTTTAGTGATGAAACTTGATGTAGTGGGAGTAGAAGTTTCACAAAAACTCAGTAATTAGTCACATTACAGTGTATAAATGAAATATGAGTTTATAAATTTAAGTCCACTTACCTTATTTGACTTCTGCCTCAACTCGCTGGTCAGTTTTAAGAATGATTTTTGCTACCAGTGGAATTAATGCCTCCTTAGGAGGAACACCATTTAGAAGAGGATGATACCTAAGGTTTATGAACTTGGATACGGAGATGAGATCTTCAAACTTCAAGGGGTCAGGCATGAAAAAGATTTTGGCTAATTCCTTCATAACCGAGGGCAACAAGGGATATTTATTCACTAAAGAAGTGGGAAAAAAGTATTTGCACAATTTCAATTAAAAGGAAATCATAAAACAAATGCAAGTAAAATCTTTACCAATTTTGTTCGGCTCACACCACTCATAGGGAATACTACAAGACTGACCCTTCCATCTTCTCTAAATTCCCATTCCCATTTTAAAAATAGAAATTAATTTTTCCAACTATGATTTCTCATTTAAAAAGCCTTCACCATTATCAAATGTGATCTCTTGGGGGTGAAGTAATGGTACCCAAGAGCCTTATCATTGTCATTTATTCCATATATAAGCCTAAAAAAATCCCTCATAAGATCAAAATCGGTACGTGACTGCCAAAACATCATTGCCCTAGGAATTATTTTATAGGCATAGCGGGGAAGTTGGGTAGGAGAAATACCATAGCCCTATAAGACTGACCCTATAATAGGGTGTAGGGGTTGATGAACCCCAACTTTTAGGGCCCACATGGGAAAGAAAATCTCATCAGCGTTAGGACAATCATAAACCATCTTATCATAATTAGGAAGCATTATCATGATACTGATGGGGATGCCATACTGATATCTCGGGTCATTCAACTTGTCCTCAAGTATATCACAAGTGTTCCATCTAGAATCTATAAGGACATTTTTCTCATGTCCGTTTGTTACATTAGTGTATGTCGTACACCACTACACCCGTCAGAGAAGTTCAAGCTTATACACACATCAAAATGGATCCGAATATCAATAAATCTTCAACAAAGCCTCGACGAGATTAACTTTGGTAAAGTTTAGTTTTAAATTCCTTAAAAGTTTCATTTTAGTATTGGGAAAATTTTCTAAAATGTTTTTAGTAAATTGAGGTATTTTTTATAAAAGAATTTTTAACTGCAAAGATCGAACCGAACTGATGCCATTTTACCCGGATCGGTTTTTTTTATAAAAAGAACCGAATCGATAGAAATTTTACCCGGACTGGTTCTCTGCTGATAAATTTTTCACCGCCTCAGATTTTTTTAGAAATCTATAAATAGGTATTTCAGTGGTGTATTTGTTTATGTCTTTAAAACATTTTTGAGAGTTCAAACACATCAAGATTTCAATTACTTTTATGAATCTTTTGGAAACCAAGAACAAAACTTAGTTATTGTCCATCTTTGTGGAGTGTGTCTCTACACCTAAAGATTGAGGTCATTAAGGTTCACTGCATGTGAATCATTGATGAAGATCGGATTGCAGTTCATGTGGGTTCACTGCGAGGAATCCATTGTTGATCCTAGGATGCGTGTCTATGTAGGTTTGATGAGGTAAACTTATTACTGATTTAATTGTGATTGTAAATTACGATTTAAGTTTTAGTGACATAAAAGGTTTTGCCCTTCGTGGATTTTTCCTGAAATCTGTGAGTTAGCATATTTGTGTTTATGGTGGTTTGACACATGCACACAGGTAGTTGTATGTTTAGGGGGAAAATTTATGGTTGGAATTTGCACATATATTTAAATCAGTATCGCACACGACACTTTATAGCATCAATGTTTGTAAGGTCATATGAGTCACTGGAACTCCCAGAAGTGCTCTCCTCGGTAGGAGGTACGTTAAAAAGATATATGGAAGGCACAAGTCTATAGGACATGATTATTTCAATCGAATCCTCGAAGTTAATTCTCAATATGTTTCAAATCGTGTTTGCAAGATTTCTACCACCAGTTTGGTGGTCATCCCCGTGAACTATAATTGGCCCCACGAACTCTGGGCTACGATATTCCACGTTTGGAGGCTATGAAGGAGACCTAGTGGAAGAATGATCTTTGGGGATATACCGGGGGTGATAATGAATATTCTTAGACTGGACTACACTTAGTGGAACATGAAACCACTCCTATCAGAACCATACCGAAAACCCTATTGGACCTCTTAATCAAACCACATGTTAACCAAGGGATGTTCACTTATAAATGTTAAATAATATTTGAGGGCTTAATCAATGACAAGAAATATGGAATTCGGGGATAAACAAAGGCTTAGAGGTTGTTTGGATTTAGAAGCGAAGAATTTTAGCAAAACGAAACCATAGAACACCAAAAATCCCTAAACGTACGAAACCCTAGGCCAACAAACTCAATGGCCCCCTTTAGGGGGTATCTCTCCAACCAGAAGTTAATACAACCATAACAATCAACAAATAATAATAAATGACAACAAGAAATTAAAGAAAGTGCACAAATAAAACCCTAGAAAGCTACATATGGAAAGCTATATACCTGGAACCCTAAGACATTGAAAGACGATAGAAATTCTGACGCCTCTAACACATAAACTGAAGGAATCCAGCCAAAAAGGAGTTTACCTAGTTGAAACCAACCAAAAATAGAAGAAATTGATGGAAGGTTAATTATAGAAGAAGGGTTTTTAGAGTTGGGAAGAAATTTACCTCTCTAGAAATATCTTGTGAAAAGGAAGTGTTTGGAAAGTTGAAAATGAGTTTGAAATATGAGTTTTATACTCTTTAGGCAGTAATAATTACCCCTATTATAGCTAAGCATGATGTCACACCTAGGAAAAGTAACTGACACTTTGTAGACAGCGTGGACACTACCCTAGGCATGTGCATCATAATTGCATTAGATGCCACTCTCAATCCCTGACACCTGTCAAGTTCAAATTCAAGAGAAAATTTAACAACTCAATCTGCTTGACTCGCTCCGAGAAGCTTTGAAGATGATAAGAATCATGGAGGCCAACGAGATTCCATAGTTAACACTTCACTCACTTAATCTGATCAACATATACCCAGAAGATATAACGCTTCAGAGAATCTGTTGTAATCCTTAATTGTGAGAAAAGTCTTGGGGGATTTTTTATATTATAAATATGGTATGACTTATGGACAAATCGAAAGAGAACACCCGAATTCTTTACTCTCAATAATAGGATCAACACAATCATTACCCAACTCGACCTAAAAAATCTGCTCGGCCATAGTGTTACAATCTATTAGTATAGCCCATCTAGATTACAACAAGTTAACACCTTTATGTAACTCCGTCAAAGTAAGATTGTACTGTGTGACTGTATAATGTCAGCAACACACTTCATGTGGGGGAGATATGAAAATATTCCCCCATGTGCTTTACAATAAACTTTATGATTATTCTACCACTTTCATGTAAAATGTGCACTTGCCTAACAAATAAAGGCATAACACTTGTCCCTCTCAAGTCTCTCTCTTATAACAACCTATAAATAACACGAAATCCCTCAGTATAAAGGGATTAATATATTATTTTCATATCGTTATGCTGTCTAAGTCTATAGTGAACTTAGGATCTTGTAATCTCTATTAATCCATGGATTTTACCTACTGAATCAATACATTATACACATGCACCTGTGGACGTAGGCACCTCTTTGGGTCGAACCTCGAAAATCTGGTTTCATTCTCTATCTCTCATCTCTCTTTACTGTTTTCTCTACATTAGGTTTTTTGTGATTATATTTCTTTACCTGTTACTTTTTGTAGTTATTATACATTTGCTAAGAATAAATTCATATAATAGTCTTAGATGATAACATATCACTTTCATTGCATCACGAACACACTCGCGATCAAGTTGGTCTAACGCATTACCTTCTTTCTCCTCTGCTGCATCGACAAGCATTGGATAAAAATGGACGTGACAATATGAATCTAAACCATATAGTTTACACACATCTTCCAGAGTAATGGAGAATTCCCCCAAGCTACCATAAAGGTGTGTGTGGAAGCACTCCATCAAGAAATCAAGAGGTGGAGAGTTGGGTTATTTTTTGACAATATCAAGTCTCGAAAGAATCTTGTTCCTTATTCAAGACCAACCTTTTCCAACTTGGTCATATAATTAGTACAAATTTAACTAGACAACGATGAGAAATCATCAAGGGAACGACGTGTTGCTTTGAAGTTTGTATGAGCATATGGGAAATCCCCTCGATCACAACTAAACTTTAACACAAAGAAATAATTGAAAAAAGAGGCTCCAAAATAGGCTCATCAACACCATTAAGTGGGTTAAGGTTTAGGCTTGATCAACCCAAGGATCATACTGATGGTGTTGATGAGCATTGGGTTTTCTTCTTCCACCAAAACAGGCTCATCAAAACCATTAAGTGAGTTTTTGAAATTTTTTCCCTCTGGGAAAATTAATCGCTTTTCCCAAAATAGGGAGCACGACCGTGGATGGCGTAAAAAACTATCGTTCAACTAGAACAGAGGCGACTTTCTTGAAAAAAACTTTGCTGAAAGCATTACTAGGCTTGCTTGAAAAATCCATTCATGATTTGAGATGGATTTTGTGGATAAAGAGAGATGAAAAGGTTATATAAAGTGTAGACGATTGAAAATAAAAATTGAAAGTGGGTTCAAATGGAGTTCTTCAGATGACTTTTGGGCAACAAATAACACATTCCCTTTCCAAAAAGCTTTGAAGCTTTAAGTTTTGATGAAAAAAATGTTAGAAAATTTCAAAATGAAGAGATGCGTAGTATTTAAAGGGTTTGGGAAAGTATCCATTCAGGATGATCAAAGGTTTGCTATCCCACATGTGTTTTGAAATTTAGGGGAAAATTATGGTCTCGTAAAATAGGAATGACAAAATTAACCCCGTAGAGCCTCGTGTCAAATGGCAACAACCATGTCTGATAATCTCACTTCAGCATTAAATGATAGAGATATGACAAGATTTCCCTGACAATCACAGAATTAGTGGCATGAATTGAAGGTGTCTCGAACAGAGGTTTCTATGTCCAAGTGTTTTCGAATGGTGCTCTATCGGATCAAGCTGTGATCAATAGAGGTTTGGGGTTTCCAATGTTTTAGAACGATGATCTATCGGTTCAATAAGAGGTTTAAATTTAGGGTTTAATGGAGTGAGGTGCTTCGTACATAAATCTTTTGTTCATATAACAAATTTCTCTACAAGGGGGAAAATTTAGTAGGGGCTTATAGATAAACTCCTTACTTAGAGATAAACCTCCTAATTAAGAAACTAGATGATAAATTAGAGAAGGACTCATCAAATATTAGTGACATCATAAACGAATGTGGGGAGTCAATAAAGCTGATTTAAGATCAATGAAAAGTGGAGCTTAATCGAAGACTAAATAAGGTGGCTCGAGGAAGATAGTTAGATACACCATGTATTTAAGTTTAATTTTACCATAAAATTATGAGTTATATTATAAAATTGAGGTGATGTTTCTCGGTGCCATCAATAAACCATGTTTGGAAGGACGTGGGAGTGCTTTCATGCTCTATTGAGCAACCTCACTTGGAAACCTTTGTGGGAACTAGTTTGGAGGATTAAAGAGCAAGGCTTCAGTAAATCATGATTTAATCATTTTAGATACACTAGGTAAAATGCCTAGTTTTGCCCAATTGAGCATAATCGAGCAACCATGAGAGAAACAACCTCAATCTTACTCGGTTATATACCATTGAGTTTTGGTGGAAAATTGAGTATCTTTCCATAAAAGATATGAGTTACATCATGCCATACCTAACACATGTAAATCAAACTTAACTCAAACAATGACGAGTTGATGAACAATTGGTCAGTTCGATGCTGCCATGCTGCAGCGCCGCCTGACACAATGACTGGTTACTCAAGATTTTACTCGCATTTAATGCATTTGACATGTTGGGTATGGTGGGCTTCTATAACATTTAATGCGCTTGAGCTTCGATGCATTTGAGTTGAGGCTATATGTACCCCTTTATGTAGTTTGAGAGACCAACACGATCTTTGAGCCAAAAAACCACTTTGAGGGATATATTGAAAACAATATAATTTATTTCTTCACCATTAATGCTTTACCCTGTTCTTCTCTAGAGTATAATCATTTATTGAGCTTTAACCATTATTACTTCATACCTTGGTGTTTGAGATTCCTACCTGAGGTGTATCTAGGGTGCTTGATCTTCTCTCCCTCTAGCTAGTTTCTTGAGAGGTTTATTTATTATCAAACACATGCATTGATTGTTTTCTATTAAGAGTTATACACGTGAGTGTATTTATTGTCATTTAGGAGTGCATTTATTGATAAGTATTCATTTTCATTAATACATATTACGCCTCTGTTTATCTTCAAATACCCTACACTTAGAGAACCACTCTCTTATACAGGGGTAAGATTATATTTCTCCTTGTCACATAATACGTGCACACATTTTTGTAAGAAATATCTATATCTTATCACCGACTTGTCATATATGAAGGGATAAGTAAATCCATGTTAGAGGATTTTTTTTGTATTTTTTGACCATATCCAATGTATTTATTTCTAAAATTACTTCCATTTAACGGTTATAACTTTTTCTTTGTGAAAATGTCGAATCACTAAAAGTGATAAAAATTTCTCACCCGTTTACTTCCCCGATGATATTCCCATATCTTTGTGATATGACTTTTCTTTGGAAAAAATGATTAGATAGAATTTAAAAACAAAAAATAAAAAATAATCAAGTTTTTCGGGGTCACTTTGGCAAACTATCTCTCAATTTATACATTTAGAAATTAGCACAAAAAATCCTATATGACTCATCAGACAACTGAGATCCACTACGATAAAGAATGTGCTTTTGGGGACCATTTTTACCATTCCCGTTTTCTACTATAGAAAATTAATTTGATGGAAACCCATTTTGGATATGTCCTTACATATCTATGATTGAAATTCTCCTAGATAGAAAACCCATTGGAGATATTCTAAGATAAAAAATAACAAATTTCCAAGCTTCAATAAAAATATTACACTCTTATTGGGCCTTACGAATTTAGAAGCTTTCTAAACTTAAGGAAAGACAAACAAAAGATTTTAATAACATTGAGTGTATTAAAAGTGATGATTCGAGAGTGCTAGTGAAGGATGATGAGATTATGAAAGTGTGGAAAATCTACTTCGAGAGGTTATTAAATGAAGATAACGTGGGTACTTTAGAGATAAAAGAACCTAGGGAGAGTCGAGAAAATATATTTTATCGTAGAATTAGAACAAAAGAGGTTAGGATTTCTCTAAAAAGGATGAAAACAAGGAGGGCTTTAGGTACATATTATATCCCTATTGAGGTTTTGAAGTTCTTATAGGGGGAAAGAGTGTCTTGACTTACAAAATTATTTAATAGAAATATAAAATTAATAGGATGTCCAGTGAATAGAGAAAGAGTGTTAGAGTACCAATATATAAAAATAAAGTAGACATACAAAGTTGTTCAAATTATTGCAGTATTAAGTTAATGAGTCATTCAATGAAACTTTAGGAGAGAGATATTGAATATAAATTAAGATTGAAAATAATAGTATATAAGAATTGAAGAGTGTGATTTTGTTCAAATTAAGAAATTATTTAATTAAACTCAGTTTTTCCATTAAATCCTAAAACATGCATCTCGATGTAATTGATATCAGTATGAACATGCAAGAACAGTCAATCACAAACAAAACACACAAATGAGGAAAAATGCCTGTGTGTTTTGTTTATGTGAGTAAAAATGATCCTCTTGAAGGTTTAAAGATTCATATACATAGATGGAACTGTTTATGTGAATAAAGAAGGCATAAAACCTTAAAAAGTGAAGTCTGTTTTCTGGGTTGTTAATCGCAAAAATCGTGTGTGAAAAAGACTTTGAAAATGGGTAGAAAATGACTAGATATTTATCCGAAAATTGAGGCGGCGTCGGCGTTCGAATGAGATAAGCATGTCGCTTGAACGAAGGACACGTGTCACTCGAATGAGTTCGCGCGATATGCTCATATCGCTCGAACGACAGTGTAATGTCATTAGAACGAGCTCGTTGACCGAGGTAGTCTGCTTCTATGCTTAGAAAAATTTCTTCTTTTGATAAAAACAATTCAGACTTCAAAAAAATACTTTTTTGAAAAATTTCCAAATATTTATGCAAATATAAACAACTCCAATAAATCATTTTGCCAATAATGTGAAGTGGATTGGTTGGAACAGTTGAGCAACACGTCGCATGAAGCATGATGCACGTGTGAAGTTGATGGATGCATGGATTCAGATCAAGGCCGTCGTGGATGATCATGTTAACGTACCGAATGTAGTGGTATCAGGCATACAAATTGTGATCTAGGGAAAATGTAAAATTCCTAAATTCTACACCGGACATTTATAAAATTATGTCCTTACAAATATCCCCCTATGTCTATGCCGGTACATACATAAAAAATACGAATTATGCTATCAAATGACATACAAGATAATATCCCCATTAAACCCTCAAACTGAGAATACTAAATGACATGTCGCCAATCAAACTTCAACATCTTCAAATCTTCAGCTCTTCAGAAAACTCCCAAAGCTTTTCTCATCAGGGTGTGCAATCCAATAATTATTAACTTTGTACCTATACACATGAGATAAAGCAGATACCCGTGACACGCAACAGTTTGAAATATAATGATATGAAAAAATCAAAGATCAATTAAGATTAAGCAAATCACTGATAAATCAACAAAAATTCTCCCCCATAATTCATTCTCCCCCTTTTTATGATGTCCCCAAATAGAGAGATATGAGAAGCATAAATATTGAAAATGTCACAAGGTAATAAACTTCCTATTTTTTGAATTTTTTAAAAATTTATTTTTCACACAAAATATACAACAAAGAATTACATCATGAAAGAACACAAAAACAACCAAGTCGATGATAGCAAAAATGTAGGGGTGTGATCAAATTTGATAGAAAAATCAATGCATACAATCATGACATATGTGCACAATGAATATCGGATACTCCTAACGAATGAACTCAACATCTTCCTTAGGTGTAAAAATATGGAAATATGAGACATTGACTCAATCAAATCAACAAATCAAAGCTCAAAGTGATTTCCACACCAATAACATCCAAAACGATTTAATGCTTTTTCAGGACTTTCAAGGAAGTGCAAACCCGTTTAAATTCCCCAACCAAACTCCCTCAAATTTATAATTTGAGTAGAGGTGATCTAAATTCTCAAACTTTGGAGAATTTATGGTGAAACCTAATTGGCATGAATTTCTTTTTATTGCCTTTAAATTTTTTTGGGCTCTTTTAACCTCTTTGGACCCCGGATAATAAAATTCTTCAATTTTTAGGTTCGATATAATGATGTCTTAATCGCAAAGGATATATAAGTACCTTTTGTAGCCCTTCACCATTTTTAAAATACCACACAATATCACCAACCAGTTTTTTACATGCATTCCAATCTTGTCAAGTTTATCGCATATGGTTCGTTGTATAGACAAAATTGAGATTGAAATACTAAAGACAATATGTGATAGACAAGTACAATAATCAAATAAAACCGTGCATGTGTGCAATAAAGGATATAAGGAGCCAAACATGTATAAAGATATCACTAATCACGTCTCAAAGACTCCAAATAATGTAAAGCACACGGATGCAATGATGCAGCGTCTCAAATCACTATCAAACAATCACACGGATAAATGGAATCAAATTTGTGACTCGTCTATCTTAAATGCTCATCCATAAAAGGTGTAAATAAAATACAAAAATCTTTCTGCTTTTCTAAAATTTTTATAAAAAGAAAATATTTTTGGATTTTTGAAAACATATAAAAAAGCAAAAATAAGAATACAAATTATACAAACTAGCAATAGGAATCATATGATATGAACATGACAATGCATCCTATCCTAAACAAGGACCAACCCCTCAGTCAACTGTGCAAATCCCTAAAGACTTCCTAAGGCTCTCGAATCTAAGGGCATCTAAAGGTTTCGTGAGCCTATCGTCTAACTGATGGTCGGTGGGTATGGAACTCTGCGATACGACTTTATCCTCAACTAGCTGTCGTATAAAGTGCTCGCATATCCTGATGTGCTTTTGTGACACCCCGACTAATTAAATACCGGGCGATCACTCCTTTATTAAATTAAATCAAGGTCAACAGTTGGTTCATTCTCAGCATCACTGTCGATAAAAATAAATTTTCCAATTTATCACCCTAAATAATTAAGCTAAGTGTAAAAAAAAAATTCATACAAACTTTCCAAATTTTAATTAAAGAAAAAGGTTTATTTATTTAAAACCACATTTCTACAATTAAGAATCACACCACGATAATCCAAATAATATAATACATTCGCCAATCGAATGTCAACATATGAAACTAAAATCACAAATCCATACTGAATAAAACCCATATAACAATACTGGAAATAACTGAAATATAAATGTCCCAACAACAAATGAAATAATGAAAAGGGCGACACATGCCCAATAAATGAGAATGCTAGAAGTGGAGTCAATAAAGGAAGCCGTCTACGCAAGTGACCTGCAACTCCCACCTAAGCTGCAGCACGTTCTTCTCAAGGGATCCTAAGTAAGACGCCCTTGTGGCTGGGCACCTGAAATATATACATATATATACAAGAGAGAGGGAGAAAAAGAAACGGGTCAGAGCCCGAAAGTGTGTTTGATTTAAAATACGTTTAGCAAGTATTTAAATTGATACAGGCCAATGCAACAACATATTAATGCGTCACTCTGTTGAGAAATACTCACCTCTCTTCTAATGTGCACACCTATCGCACTAATCTTCCCAACGGTTTGTTTTAACATTTAACGCACTAGTCTTTCTAAAAGATTTAACTTAACTTAGATTACTCGTAATATTTATAATTCACCATTTCCACTTTTAAAAAGATGTTCCAATTTATAACCAAAGTTCTCTAGTTTTAACTTTATAAAAACAATAAAGTTTCCAGTGACATATTATACTTTCTCAAAACAAGTATTTATAATTGGAGCCAACAACCATGCCCTACTTATCAAATCTCAGTAGGCAGTTTCAAATATCATAATCTCATATATATATTAACTACTCGTATAATATATATATATATAACAGCACCCCCAATAAAACTATGGTGCGTGCATACTTCCACTATCCAAACCCCATACCACTCAAATCAAGGGGAATATAAATTCGGAATCACTCTCGAATTGTATTAACACATACACAAACAATATCGAGGCGAAGCATAGATTCCAAGTCTCTAAGAGGATGGCACATACTCGCGTCTCTTAGGACCGTCTGAACTATCAATTCGATAGCCTGTACCAAGGATATCTATCTTCTAGGGTACAAGTCAATATCCCCCATAAAGGTCCCATCGAGATAAGACTGTCCCAACGCGGTAACCTCAAGGATAGCAAGTAGCGCGGTATGTTTTTCACATGCATATAATATATGTACACACAATCATATAAATATACCTCTTTATCATATTGAAATAGGTTCTTCTCATCACCCATAATTATACCAATTATCCTTAATTTCACATTTATAGAATTACGTATAAGGTTTCATTCCTAACCTTAACTCGAAGGGTTTTCTCACTTATTACTTAACACTCATGGGCTATATCCTCACAAATCTGAATTTCAGTAAGTGTCTTTATTAGGTTCCAACGTAACTCTCTTACGCACCTCACCCTTTAAATTCATAAATCTACCAACCTAAAGTAAATATCCCATAAATACCATTCTCGTTGAAGATTAAAGGTTCCAACATTTATTCATATACCCTACTGGTCCTCAATGTCTCCCAAATCAATATATCAAGAATGCCCAAGAATTATATCACGACAATATGGATTTAACGCATTTAAAGAGGGAAATAAAGAGTCTGCCAGGAGGGGTCGATTGATCGAAGCTTGGGGCTCGATCGATCGAACCTTCGATCGATCGAAGCTCTAGGCTCGATCGATCAATCAAGCAGGTCTGGGCAAAATTCTGCAGAATGCAGTTACGAGTTTCACTAAACTTCTACATCTAAAACTATGTTTTTCCATTCCAATCGTCCCAAAAATCCTACTATCATCATTATAACATTATACCAGGTGTTTATAACGTAAAGCATGTGTATAATTATCATTAAACATGGATAATTAACTCAAAATCCCATCTAATCATCAAGAACCCTAGAGTTTTCCTTAATCAAGGTCCTAATATTTTTTTACTAGAAATTTCTTCTAATATATCATCAAAATTTTGTGGTTTATATTCCTCTACATGGCAAGGGTTCCAGAATTTCCATAGAATCAAAACTACATGCATTATCCTAACACAATTTGAGTTTTCTTCCATAGTTTCCATCTCTAAACAATCCTAGACTAATATGAAGATTGCATTAACGAAAATATGCAAGTCAAATACTTGCCTGGGATTTTTGGTATGCAGATTCACGGATGATTTTGGTATGGTTGCGTTCCTTGTCTCGCGATCTACGCGGCGCTGGTGGTGGCGGTGAAATCCGGTGGCTTTTTGGCCTTGAATTGCCTTGGAGCTCTCTCCTCTCTTCTCCAATGGCCGTCACTTGATTTCTGAATGTTATAACCCTAAAAGACTAACCTAATGGCTGATATAGGTTGCTGAAATTCGTGGGCTTAATTACCCAATTATGTAAAATGACTAAAATGCCCTCCCGGGGTACTAATTAGGCCTAAAAACTCCCCATGACCCAAACTAAACCCCTGGGTACACTTTTCTGACTACCTCGACCCTTCCGGACGCGTTGGCGCACTCAAAACGACCATACGAACAACTTATAAAATATTCACTTTTTATATAACAAAATTAGTCCCGACGTGACACGGGCACGTCCCGACTTAAATTTCCGAAATAGTCATTTAATTCACTCATGACATTCAATATGACCAATATAATATATATTACTTTGCTCATAAGTAATATTCAACAAATTTCCCATAATTACTAACTCTCGTCACGTTAATAATTATAACATAATTAATTTCCGGATTTTTATTAAATAAACATTCTCATTAAATTTAATAAATTCCCAATTAATATAGCATAAAAATACGGGGTATTACATACTTCCCCCCTAATAACGGAATTTCGTCCCGATATTCGGAAAATAAGGCATACCTGGTAAAAAAAACTCTGGATATCTCTCACGTATATCTGCCTCGCGCTCCCAAGTGGATTCTTCCACATTATGATGCTCCCACTGGACTCGCACAAGTGGAACTATTTTCGACCTCAATCTCCTCTCACTATAATCTAGAATAGACACTGGTCTCTCCTCGTAAGAGCTATCAGACTGTAAGTATATCTCATCTATCGCAATGTGAGTATGGGCCATATCATCCCGAAGATATCGCCTCAACGACGGGATGTGGAATACATCGTGGATGCGATGTAAATGTTCTGGCAATCCCAACCTGTATGCTACCATCCCAATCCTCTCGATGATTGGAAATGGTCCCACGTACCTCGGGGCCAACTTCCCCTTCTTTCCAAACCTCATCACACCCTTCATAGGAGATACACGCAATAACACTTGATCTCCCACATTAAACTCCCGGAAGAACCGTTTCACATCGGCGTAGCTGTTCTGCCTGTCCTGGGCTACCCGAATACGATTCCTGATTATCTCAATCCTCGCGGAGGTCTCCTGAATCACTTCTGGTCCTAGCAACTTGTTGTCCCCCACCTCGATCCAACAAGTTGGAGAACGACAAGGCCTGCCATACAAAGCCTCAAATGGTGCCATGCCAATCGTAAACTGATAAGAGTTATTATAAGCAAACTCTACCAGTGGAAGATGTGGCTCCCATCCTCCCCCAAAATCGAGAAAACACATGCGTAGCATATCTTCTAACATCTGATTAGTACGCTCTGTCTGTCCGTCTGTCCATGGGTGATAAGCTGAACTCAACATCAACTCAGTACCCATAGCCTCCTGAATGCTTTCCCAGAAACGTGATACAAAAATTTTGTCCCTATCTGACACAATATTCAAGGGCACCCCATGTAATCTGACAATCTCATCGATGAACAACTGAGCATACTGACCCGTGGTACAATCTGTCCTCACTGGCAAAAAATGAGCCACCTTGGTCAAACGGTCTACAATCACCCAGATAGAATCGTGGCCCCGCTGTGATGTGGGCAACCCTGTAATGAAATCCATGGAAATACTCTCCCACTTCCACGCGGGTACTTCCAATGGCTGAAGCAATCCTGACGATTTCTGGTGGTCCACCTTCACCAGCTGGCAGGTAGAACACTTGGACACAAACTCGGCGATGTCCTTCTTCATCCCACTCCACCAGTATTGACGCCTCATATCCCGGTACATCTTATCGCCTCCCGGATGTACTGCAAATCGGGACCTATGAGAATGAGTCATCACTTCATGACGTAATTCTACTCCTTCTGGAACTACCAATCTCCCATTAAACCGTAAACCTCCATCAGAACTAACAGAATAGGACTCAGCACCCTCGACTAGAAGTCTCACAATCTTCTCCTGGCAAAACGGGTCTGTAGTCTGTGCCTGTATCACCCTCGTAACAATCTCGGGTGTGACTGACATCACGGATATGAAAGAACGTGCCACTGCGTCCTGGTGACCCAACTCCTTCCACTTTGCCTTCCAGACGTCCGCTACATCGTCTACCGGTCTACGGCTCAACGCATCAGCAACTACGTTGGCCTTCCCCGGATGATACTGTATATCGAACTGGTAGTCCTTCACAAACTCTAGCCATCTGCGCTGACGTATATTCATCTCTCGCTGAGTGAACAGGTACTGCAGTGACTTATGGTCTGTGAACAAACGGAATTTCTCCCCCAATAAATAGTGCCTCCATATCCTCAATGCAAAGACGACCGCTGCTAACTCCAGGTCGTGGGTGGGGTAATTCTTCTCATGCGGCTTAAGCTTGCGGGAAGCAAAAGCTATAGCCTTCTCCTCCTGCTGGAGTACACCTCCAAGTCCCCGTAAAGACGCATCGGTGTAAACCAGGTACTCCACACCCGGCTTCGGTAACGCAAGGACTGACGCTGAAGTAAGCTTGTCTTTCAGCTCATTGAAAGCCAATTGACAAGCGTCATCCCAAACATATGGTACCCCTTTGCGAGTCAGATTCATCAATGGACCCGCTATTTTGGAGAATCCCCGAATGAATCTCCTGTAGTAACCGGCTAACCCCAAGAAACTACGCACTTCCGTCGGTGTCGTGGGCTGTCCCCACTCCCTCACCGCTGACACTTTGCTCGGGTCAACTGCAATCCCCTGCTCAGAAACAACATGGCCCAAGAACTGTACCTCTCGTAACCAGAATCCACATTTCTCGTACTTAGCATACAACTGATGCTCTCGTAGAGTCTGAAGAACCTGCCTCAAGTGCTCGGCATGCTCCTCCTCGGAGTGTGAACATATCAAGATGTCATCTATGAAGACGATGACAAACTGATCCAAGAACTCTCTGAATACTCGATTCATCAAGTCCATGAAAATGGCTGGGGCATTTGTGAGTTCGAACGACATCACCCTGAACTCATAGGACCCATATCTCGGTAAGAAGGCAGTCTTTGAAACATCCTGCTCTCTAATACGTAACTGATGGTACCCCGACCTCAGATCTATCTTCGAAAAGAAAATTGTTCCCCTCAACTGGTCGAACAGATCATCGATTCGAGGCAACGGATACTTATTCCGTCTCGTGACCTTGTTCAATTCCCGGTAGTCCACACACAATCTCAGTGAACCATCTCTTTTCTTCACAAACAAGACTGGAGCTCCCCAAGGTGAGGTACTCCTACGAATGAAGCCCTGACCTAACAGCTGCTCTATCTGATCCCGTACCTCTCGCATCTCTGTCGGAGCCATACGGTACGGTGCGCGTGCTATAGGTCTCGTATCTGGAAATAAATCTATAACAAAGTCTATCTCACGACTGGGCGGTAGGTATGGTATCTCCTGAAACACATCGGAATACTCCCTGACAACAGGGATCGAATCTAAGGGAATCACAACCTCCTTAGAGGTATCCTCCTCTATGTAATACAAATGAGCGGTCGAACCTCCCTCTGGGCGAGGCATCACCACTACAAACATCTCTTGCCCCGGAATGGCAAAAACAATACTCCCACCGAAGCAATCAATCATGGCTCTATAAGCTGCGAGCCAATCCATACCAATAATCACATCATGCTCGTGCATGTCTAGAACTAACATGTCTGCAGGTAATACCAAGCTACCAATCTCTACCCCCACTCCCCGGCATATAAAGAAAATAAGTGACCCACTCCCCAGGGGTGAGTCGATGCACGTCACGGTGCTCTCTGCTGTGGCTAACAACCCTAAGGCCTTCGCAAAATGCGTAGCTATAAAATAATGTGTTGCCCCCGTATCAAACAAAACCCGACCCATAGTACCATGGATAGGAAACATACCCTCAATCGCGGGTGGTGCCTGTGGAGCTGCTGCCTGGTGGACATTATAGACACGTCCATACTGTAATTGCCCCTGCTGCACTGGAGCTGCTGGAATGGCTGGTAGGGCTGGCACCTGGGCTGGAGCTGGGAGGGCAGGTGGAAAAAGTGGTCTCTGCGGCTCATTACGGGCTCCCTGCTGCTGGGGGGCCCTATCGCCCTCTAGGAAATCCTGGCGCCTATGGCCATGTTTGCCGCACCCAAAGCATCGGCCTTTGAAGTTACCGCCCCTCTGACCCTGCTGTCCACGGCCCTGCTGGCCGTTACCTCCACGCCACTGGCCCTGTTGGCCCTGATGTGCACGCTGTTGGCCTTGCTGGCCCTGCTGTTGTCCCTGTGGTCGGTGTTGGCCCTGCTGGCCCTGCTGATTAGGCTGACCCTGATGGCCCTACCTGAAACCCCCGAATCCCTGCCTAGAATCACCTGAACGGAATCGCTTAGCAGGGTCCCCCTGATGGGAACTCTGCTCGTGCTGACGAGTCTGTCCATGAGATGGTGCCCCACCGGCTCTATTACCCCCGGTCCTGCCCTGCTGGCTGGACTTTCCTGCTCTCTTGCTTCCCTGAAGATGGAATCGGTGATCCTGGCAATGTAGTAACGCTGCATTGAGTACATCAGTGAAAGTACTCAGGGATAGATTCCCAATAAGGTGCTGACGGATCCTCCAAGCTAACCCGTCGACAAACAGCAAAATCTTCTTGCTCTCAGTAGGTGCCTCATCTGGTACAATTGTGAGAAGTCTCGTGAACTCCTCCTCATACTCAGCTACACTAAGGTTCTCCTGCTTCAGATTTAGTAATTTCTGCCTCATTTCAGTCTGCACTGCGGGTGGAAAATACTTGCGGTCAAACCGCTCCCAGAACAATTGAATAGGGATCGTGTCCCTCTCCTCCAAAGTAGTAGTGGACTCCCACCACTGTAATGCGGCTCCCACTAGCTTAAAGGAAGCCAATAACTACTTTTGCACATCAGTGCACTCATACATACGGAGGTGCCACTGGATGTCTTTCTTCCATTGGCTGACTGTAACAATATCGGAGCTACCAGAAAACTCAGGGGGATGCGCTTTCTGAAAAGCATCCCTCTCCCTCTCCCATGCGGATGGAAGCTGTGCTGGTACTGGCGCCACTACCTGAACCTGGGGTGGAGCCTGCTGAATCACCGCTATCGCGTCATTCACCCCCTGAGCAACAGTGGCGGCTACTTCGTTCGCGTTCATTGTGCCTGGTGCCGGAGCTGCTGGCTGCTCGGCTTGGGCACGCCTATCTTTCGGAGCACGTCTCGGAGGCATCTGAAACATGAATAAGTTTATTAGTCTACAGTTATCATCAAATCTCAAATAGCTGAAGACTATAACATAAAAGCAGGAATACAACAATCCTAAAAATAGGGCTCTATAGCAATAACGTTAAGCTGAAAGCGAAATAAGCCATACAGATCCTATGGACACTAGAACCTGATGCTCTGATACCACCTGTGACACACCGCCTAATTAAATACTGGGCGATCACTCCTTTATTAAATTAAATCAAGGTCAACAGTTAGTTCATTCTCAGCATCACTGTCGATAAAAATAAAATTTCCAATTTATCACCCTAAATAATTAAGCTAAGTGTCAAAAACATTTGCATACAAACTTTCCAAATTTTAATTAAAGAAAAAGGTTTATTTATTTAAAATCACATTTCTACAATTAAGAATCACACCACGATAATCCAAATAATATAATAGATTCGCCAATCGAATGTCAACGTAAGAAACTAAAATCACAAATCCATACTGAATAAAACCCATATAACAATACTGGAAATAACTGAAATATAAATGTCCCAACAACAAATGAAATAATGAAAAGGGCGACACATACCCAATAAATGATAATGCTAGAAGTGGAGTCAATAAAGGAAGCCGTCTACGCAAGTGACCTGCAACTCCCACCTAAGCTGCAGCATGTTCCTCTCAAGGGATCCTAAGCAAGACGCCCCTGTGGCTGGGCACCTGAAATATATAAATATATATACAAGAGAGAGGGAGAAAAAGAAACGGGTCAGAGCCCGAAAGTGTGTTTGATTTAAAATACATTTAGCAAGTATTTAAATTGATACAGGACAATGCAACAACATATGAATGCGTCACTCTCTTGAGAAATACTCACCTCTCTTCTAATGTGCACACCTATCGCACTAATCTTCCCAACGGTTTGTTTTAACATTTAACGCACTAGTCTTTCTAAAAGATTTAACTTAACTTAGATTACTCGTAAGATTTATAATTCACCATTTCCACTTTTAAAAAGATGTTCCAATTTATAACCAAAGTTCTCTAGTTTTAACTTTATAAAAACAATAAAGTTTCCAGTGACATATTATACTTTCTCAAAAAAAGTATTTATAATTTGAGACAACAACCATGTCCTACTTATCAAATCTCAGTAGGCAGTTTCAAATATCATAATCTCATATATATATTAACTACTCGTATAATATATATATATAACATCACCCCGAATAAAACTATGGTGCGTGCATACGTCCACTATCCAAACCCCATACCACTCAAATCAAGGGGAATACAAATTCGGAATCACTCTCGAATTGTATTAACACATACACAAACAATATCGAGGCGAAGCATAGATTCCAAGTCTCTAAGAGGATGGCACATACTCGCGTCTCTTAGGACCGTCTGAACTATCAATTCGATAGCCTGTACCAAGGATATCTATCTTCTAGGGTACAAGTCAATATCCCCCATAAAGGTCCCATCGAGATAAGACTGTCCTAGCGCGGTAACCTCAAGGATAGCAAGTAGCGCGGTATGTTTTTCACATGCATATAATATATGTACACACAATCATATAAATATACCCCTTTATCATATTGAAATAGGTTCTTCCCATCACCCATAATTATACCAATTATCCTTAATTTCACATTTATAGAATTACGTATAAGGTTTCATTCCTAACCTTAACTCGAAGGGTTTTCTCACTTATTATTTAACACTCATGGGCTATATCCTCACAAATCTGAATTTCAGTAAGTGTCTTTATTAGGTTCCAACGTAACTCTCTTACGCACCTCACCCTTTAAATTCATAAATCTACCAACCTAAAGTAAATATCCCATAAATACCATTCTCGTTGAAGATTAAAGGTTCCAACATTTATTCATATACCCTACTGGTCCTCAATGTCTCCCAAATCAATATATCAAGAATGCCCAAGAATTATATCACGACAATATGGATTTAACGCATTTAAAGAGGGAAATAAGGAGTCTGCCAGGAGGGGTCGATCGATCGAAGCTCTAGGCTCGATCGATCGATCAAGCAGGTCTGGGCAAAATTCTGCAGAATGCAGTTACGGGTTTCACTAAACTTCTACATCTAAAACTATGTTTTTCCATTCCAATCGTCCCAAAAATCCTACTATCATCATTATAACATTATACCAGGTGTTTATAACATAAAGCATGTGTATAATTATCATTAAACATGGATAATTAACTCAAAATCCCATCTAATCATCAAGAACCCTAGAGTTTTCCTTAATCAAGGTCCTAATCTGTTTTTACCAGAAATTTCTTCTAATATATCATCAAAATTTCGTGGTTTATATTCCTCTACATGGCAAGGGTTCCAGAATTTCCATAGAATCAAAACTACATGCATTATCCTAACACAATTTGAGTTTTCTTCCATAGTTTCCATCTCTAAACAATCCTAGACTAATATGAAGATTGCATTAACGAAAATACGCAAGTCAAATACTTGCCTAGGATTTTTTGTATGCAGATTCACGGATGATTTTGGTATGGCTGCGTTCCTTGTCTCGCGATCTACGCGGTGGTGGTGGTGGCGGTGAAATCCGGTGGCTTTTTGGCCTTGAATTGCCTTGGAGCTCTCTCCTCTCTTCTCCAATGGCCGTCACTTGATTTCTGAATGTTCTAACCCTAAAAGACTAACCTAATGGCTGATATAGGTTGCTGAAATTCGTGGGTTTAATTACCCAATTATGTAAAATGACTAAAATGCCCTCCCGGGGTACTAATTAGGCCTAAAAACTCCCCGAGACCCAAACTAAACCCCTGGGTACACTTTTCTGACTATCTCGACCCTTCCGGACGCGTTGTCGCGCTCAAAACGACCATATGAACAACTTATAAAATATTCACTTTTTATATAACAAAATTAGTCCCGACGTGACACGGGCACGTCCCGACTTAAATTTCCGAAATAGTCATTTAATTCACTCATGACATTCAATATGACCAATGTAATATATATTACTTTGCTCATAAGTAATATTCAACAAATTTCCCATAATTACTAACTCTCGTCACGTTAATAATTATAACATAATTAATTTCCGGATTTTTATTAAATAAACATTCTCATTAAATTTAATAAATCCTCAAATTAATATAGCAAAAAAATATGGGGTATTACAGCTTTGTGCGTGAATATTGGATCGAATTGCAGGATATGTGTATCACGCTCGTGTTATGATAGGAGATAGTCATGGTGCCTGTGAAATCCCATAATCCTCTAACATTTGCTTCATCCACAAGAGTTGCATGCAACAACTCTCGACGGCGATGTACTCAGCCTCCGTAGTAGATAAAGAGATGGAGTTTGCTTCTTGCTCAACCAGGAGATAAGAGAATAACCAAAATAGAAACACCCACTAGAAGTGCTCCTATAACCATCTACATCCCTGGCCCAATCGGCATCCGAATAGGCGGACAAACGGTCATCGGTATCAAAGAAATACCAAATACCATATGAGAGAGTCCGACTCAAGTATTTGATAATACATTTTAGAGCGAGTAAGTGTGACTCTTTCGGGGATGCCTGATATCACGCACAGACCCCAACACTAAAGGCTATGTCGGGACGACTTGCAGTCAAGTAGAGAAGACTACCTATCATACTCCAATACAAGGTTTGCTCTATGTCCTTTCCTGAAGTGTCCTTACTAAGGTTGATAGAAGTACTCATAGGTGAACGAACATCCTTAGCGGAGTCTAAACCAAATTTCTTCACTAGGTCTCTAGCATACTTGTATTGGGAGATAAAAATCCCATCCTTTAGCTAACGAACCTGGAGACCAAGGAAGAAAGTAAGCTCACCTACCATGCTCATATCAAACTCACTTTTCATCTCCTCCTCAAAGTGGTGAGCATGCTGGGAGCACGTGGATCCAAAGACTATGTCGTCCACATAGTCCTGGGCAACTAAAATAGCACCGTCATCTCTCCTAACGAACAACGACATATTAACTCCCCCTCTCTTAAAGCCACGAGCTAAGAGATAGGAAGTAAGCCTCTCGTACCAAGCACGGGATGCTTTCTTCAAACCATACAAGGCTTTCCTTAGATGGTAGACGTACTCCAGTTGCTTAAGGTCTTCAAACCCTTTTGGTTGTTCCACGTAAACCTCCTCCTATGGAATGCCATTTAGAAAGGCACTCTTAACATCCATCTGGTATAACTTAAAGCGCAGATGACATGCGATGGCGAGTAGTAAGAAGACGGACTCAAGCCTAGCAATAGGAGCAAATGTCCCCCCAAAGTCTACACCCTCTATCTGTGTGTAACCTTGAGCGACCAACCTAGACTTGTTTCTGATTATGGTACCATTTTTATCCATTTTATTCTTGAAAATCCACCTGGTACTTATCACATTAGTCTCACTAGGTCGGGGGACAAGTTCTCAGATATTATTCTTTTTAAACTGAAGCAACTCATTCTGTATAGCAGATATCCAGTGTTCATCCTTGAGTGCTTCTTTGTGATTCTTGGGCTCGATTGTGGACTTGCAGCAAAAATGACTAACAACAGTCTCTAGCTGAGCACGAGTCTTGACCCCTAAGGTGGGATCGCCTATAATGGAGGCAGGGTCATAACTCTTGTTAACCCAAGTAGGTATGTCCCCTAACATAGGAGTAGGGTCCACAGGGTGTGGGTAAGGGATAAGTAAATAGTTGTTAGAAAAGTCTTCATCCTCTTACTGACGGCTAGGATTAATAAACATCAGAGGTTCGTCATCTTGCACGGTGACGTTTATTGACTCCATGACCTTAGAGCTCTTCAGGTTAAAAATTCGATACGCTTTACGATTTGATAAATATCCTAGTAATATTCTCTCGTCGCTCCGGGAGTCAAACTTTCCTTATTGCTCTTTATCTTGTAGGATGTAGCATTTACTCCCAAAGACATGAAAATATGTAAGGTTGGGTTTCTTGCCAGTCCACAATTCATAAGGCGTCTTAAGGGTGTGTGGACGCAAGTTAACCCTATTCACCATGTGGCACACGGTAGACACCGCTCTGCCCAAAATTTTCTAGCAACTCTACAACCTAGAAGCATAGATGTAGCCATTTCTTAAATTGTCATGTTCTTTCTCTCAATAATCCCATTTTGCCGAGGAGTCTTCATTGCAGAAAAATCATGTTTGATTCCTAGGCTATCACAATAAAGATCTACCTTTGCTTCCTTAAATTATGTGCCGTTATCACTCCGTATCTTGTTAATAGTGACTCCGTGTTGATTTTGCAGGACACGACACATGGTCGTTAAAAACTCTATAGCATCGAATTTCTTTCTCAGAAAACCTATAATCGAATATCTGGAGAAATCATCCAACATCATGAGGATATAACTCTTACCACCCAAACTCTCAGGACCCATAAGATCCATGTAAATCAACTCAAGCACACAAGAGGTGGTAATGGAATACAACTTCCTATGGGATAGGGTCCATAAACTATGTAAGTGGGCTTTCCAAGTGATGATAAGCCATGTACTAGGTCCTTTAAATCTAATCGCGTCAAATATATAACGTTCACATGACCTAGACGTTGGTGCCAAAGATCCATAAGAGTGACCGTGGCACTGTTGCAGACATGTGAGGATTTGGGCACAGTCACATAGCAATTATCTTATGTCCTCACCCCTTGCACTAAAAGTTTACCAGCTTGATTATAGACATTACACGCTTCCCGGTCAAACTTTATGTCAAAGTCAGCGTCACACAACTGGCTAATGCTGAGAAGGTTTGCTTTCAAACCTTTGATGTATAAAACATTCTCTAGCTTAGGAAATCCTGATAACTCTATTGTACCTCGTCCTACGATGCTAGACTTTCTCCTGTTTCCAAAGGTGACTCTACCTTCCTTATAATCCTCTAGGTAGGTAAAAAATGAGACATCACCTGTCATATGCCTGGAGAAACCACTATCAAAATACCACTTTGAGGTATTATGTGGTTTGAGAGCGACATGAATAACAAGGGACTTTTTATCTTTCTTAGGTACCCAAGAAGTGGTAACCTTTTGTTTACCCTTGTTGTTGTTGGTTTTAGCCAGGATGCTGTAAGGATTCACTGACGGCAAAGACAACCGTCAGAATTCCTCCATCAAACTCTATGATGTGGCAGTTAAAAACTCAACATGCTCTCTCAGACTGGAAAAATCATCAGTACGATGTGGTGGAGCAGTAGTACGTCGTGTCCGACCCAAACTATATCAAAACTCCCTGAGGTGGCCTTTTCTTTTGCAGTACGTACAAAAAAACACAGTCTTAGGCGGTCCTTGGTTTGCTTTTCTTGGTCGAACTCTCCTTCGTGGTTTTTGACGATGGCCATATGGCGTCGTAATAAACTCAGGAACTGGTCTAGGTGAAATTTGGGACTTGGAGGCACCATAAAAACCTATTCCTTGCCTATCACTAAAACCTAAAGCGGGACCGAGGAGTATCTTTCTCATCTTTCCAGATCTATCCTCGATTTGAACCTTGACTTCCCATGCTCTCTCAAGATCATGAGTAAGATGGGATACAAGGGCTTCAAGTTTCTTCTGAGTCTCCAGGGAGGAATGGATCTCACTCGTAAGACTAGCCACTTGTTTAGTCAAGTCCCCTTTCTCTTTCTCAAAATAACTCTATCTCTCTCCAAACAGTCTCTCTCTCTCTCTCTCTCTAAACAAATTTTCTTTCTCAACACAGGCAAACTCTCTCTCTCTCTCTCTCTCAAGGTAGTGCAGGTGGATGGCTCTCTCTCTCTCCCTTCTTCTAAATCTTCCTCTAAACCGGTGATCCTAAGAACTAACACTTTGTTACACTTTTGATTTTAAATGACTCATTATATAACTCAGCGTAGGCGCATTGAAGATTACTCTCGCTCTCACTTGTATCATTCTCCCCCTCACTCACATCATTCTCACTATCAACGTGTCCCTGTGAAGAAGCATCCTCATCGTTGTGGGAGCACTAGAAGTACTCACATGACTAGACATTCATGCGGTGAAGCTACATTCATTCGGTGACTCCTCTCTAGAGTCCACCGACTCGACCTCACTGTCGTCATTAAGGGTATCATTAAGGACAACTTTGCCCTTTTCTTTTGCAAGTATGTTCAGCCTAGTAGCACACTCAAAATCTTTATGACCCTTACCGTCGCACTCATAACATCTCTCATAGTCTTTTTTAGGAGGGTCTTCAAAATCTTTTTCATTTTTCTTATTTTTCTCAAAATTCTTTTTATCTTTGAAATTTTCATTTTTCTTGAATTTGAGAATCTTCTTGAAATTTTTAGCAAACAGTGCCAAATAATCTAAATCAAGGTCACACTCGAAATCTGACATTTCTTTCTCCCTTTCTCTAGATGACTCAACTCTCTTTCTTGTCGACCCATCACTCTTTGTATCCTTGGCATTAAGTGAAATTCCCTTATCTTTAGGCTTGACAGATTTATGTAACATATCAATTTCTTATGTTTGTAAGTCTCCTACAAGTTCCTCCAATTTAAGCGTGTTTAAATTACCCATAGAATTTAACACAGTGACTTTAGGGATAAAACTCTTAGGCAGTGATCTTAAAATCTTTTTAACAACTCTAGCATTACGAATGTGTTCACCAAGATTAAAGCTAGTGTTTGCAATATCAGATAACCTAGCATAAAATTCATTAAAACATTCAGTCTCAAGCATGGTGATAGTTTCAAATTGAGTTGTTAAGTTTTGCAGTTTAGACTCTTTCACAGCATTAATTCCTTCATGGGTAAGTTGCAAAACATCCCATGCCTCTTTTGACGTGGTACATGTCATTATCCGTTTGAACTCGTCATGTGTGACCGATCCAGAAATAGCACTTAAACCCTTAGAATTAAAAGATGACCATTTAAATTCCTCTTCAGTCCATGCAGTCACAGATTTTAAATTAGTCGCGTTATCAACAGTGATGGAGGGAGGTGCCCAACCTCTTTCAACCAAAATACAAACTCTTTCATAAATGGATTTTAAAGCAAATTTCATGCGGGCTTTCCAGTAAGAATATTTGGTCCCGTCAAAAATGGCATTTTATTATATAATTTCTCCATTTTGAACACGCCTTTTTTTCAAAAATCAATTTTTTAGAAAATTGATATCTTAGAAAAATTTTGCGGAAAATTACATGGTATAATTGTATAATTGGCTCTGATACCAATTTAAAGAGTGTGCTTTTGTTTAAATTAAGAAATTATTTAATTAAACTCAGTTTTTCAATTAAATCCTAAAACATGCATCTAGGTGTGATTGATATCAATATGAACATGCAAGAATAGTCAATCACAAACAAAACACACAAATGAGGAAAAATCCCTCAAAGGGGAAAAACCTTTTTAGTTTCACTATAATTTGTAAGAAACGATTACATACAATGAAAATAAGAGTGACATACGAAATACCCTCAGGTGTCGATTTCTATGTCGTCTGCTGGAATCTCCCACAAGAACTCCAAATGGGCAGTAATGAAGAAGAGATGACTTCTTCACAAATTACTCCAGATAAGTAAAAACGATCCTCTTGAAGGTTTAAAGATCCACATACATAGATGGGAGTGTTTATGTGAATAAAGAAGGCATAAAACCTTAAAAAGTGAAGTCTATTTTCTGGACTGTTAATCACAGAAATTGTGTGTGAAAAGACTTAAAAAACGTGTATAAAGTGACCAGATATTTATACGAAAATCGAGGCAGCGTGGTCATTCGAACGAGATAAGCATGTCGCTCTAACAAAGGACACGTGTCACTCGAACGAGTTCGCGCGACATGTTTATGTCGCTTGAACGACAATGCTATGTCGTTAGAAAGAGCTCGTCGATCGAGGTAGTATGCTTCTACACTTAGAAAAATATCTACTTTGGATAAAAAAAATTCAGACTTCAAAAAAATATTTTTTGAAAAATTCCCAAATATTTATGCAAATATAAACAACTCTAATAAATCATTTTACCAATAATGCGAAGTGGAGTAGTGGGAACGGTTGAGCAGCACGTTGCATGAAGCATGATGCACATGTGAAGATGATGGATGCATGGATTCGGATCAAGTTTATCGTGAATGATCACGTTGACGTGCCAAATGTAGCGGTATGAGACATACAAACTGTGATATAGGGAAAATAGAAAATTCTTAGATTCTACCCCGAACATTTATAAAATTATGTCCTTACAAGAATCAATTTGGGTCTATGCCTGGGAGGTCAATAGTGGAAGCTATTTATTTATTAAGAAGATTATTGGAGAGATACAGGGAAAAAAAATAAGGTTCTTCATATGGTTTTTATAGATTTAGAGAAGGCATATGATAAGATACAAAGAGATATAATATTGTGAATTTTACGTATATATATGAGTGACTTTAGACATATTGGTGATCAATCATATGTACCACGAGTTTAGACTATAGTAAGAACATCATCTAGAAAAAGTAGTGAATTTCCAATTATTATAGGCCTGAACCAAGGTTCATCACTATGTGCTTATCTTTTTTTTGTTATGGATGAGTTCATTAGATACATATAAGAGGATGTGTCATGGTGTATATTATTTGCAGATGATATTGTTTTAGTGGATGCAACAAATATGAGGATTAATTACATATTGGAATGGTAGATAAAAACTCTAGAAATAAGAAACAAGAGGATTTAAAGTAAGAAGAACTAACACATAATATGTGGAGTGCAATTTTAGTAATAATAGGAGCAAAAACTGGGATATGATGAAGCTAGAGGGTCAAGAGATACTTAAAAATAATCATTTTTATTATTTAGGATCAATTATATAAAAAGATGGAGATATTAGTGATGGTGTTACTCAAAGGATTAAATAAGGTTGAGTTAAGTGTTACCAACATATTGTGTGATTGATGTGTACTTTGAAGTTAAAAGTGAAGTTTTATAGGATGATCAGTAGACCCTCCATGTTATATAGGACAAAGTGTGGGACAATCCCAAAACAAAATGTGCAGAAAATGAGCGTGGATGATATGTGAATGATAAGATGAATTGGTGGTAAAACTCAAAACGATAAAACTAAAAATGAACAAATTCATAAAATAGTAAAAGTAGCTCCTATAAAAGATAAATTGAGATAAAAATCATCTTCAATAGTTTGGACATTTCATGTTGAATAAAAAATTACACAAGAGGTAAACCACAAATACAATTATTTTATTACACAAGAAACATTATACAAAGTTTACTACAATTATTGACTCACAAATGCACACCCAAGTGACCCACTAATATTACAAGATTCACTCAATATTTAAGACACAATTTTATTACTCAAAGGCACACCCCACTCACTCTAAGTACACTCACTATTTAACTAAGACTCTTTTACTTAGCACACTTAATTGTTTCTTTCTTCACTTGATGCCCAAAATGGAAACAATTACCTCCTATTTATACTATTGGAAAATTTGGTGGGCTGAAACATTTTAGCCACAAAATTATGTTGGTTAGTAAAATTCTCAAGTGGGAAGTTTCTAGAAGTTGGCAGAGAGAAGGTAAGGAAGACAGAGAGAAACATCCAAAAATAAGGAGACGGAGACTTTACTGTAGAATATTCTAGAAAAGAGAGAAGTAGTGTTGCCACTAATACTCCCCCTCAACACCGACTCTCTTCTTGAATCGTACGATCAGGTTTATTTGTCTTTGTTATTTTGTTATCAGTGGTTGTATCTTAGGAAATGTTTCACTCGATGTGATTTCCTTTGTCTTTGTCAAGACATGGGTGATTTATTTTAGCCTTTAATTCCATTGCATTTGATCTTGTGCCTTTGATGCATAGTTCCACCATCCTTGATTGTCACAGATGAGTAGTAATTGTGAACTCCCCCACCCTTTTCACATCATCTCCCATTAGTTCAATGAAACAATAGTTATGACTTCAATGCTCCCTCTAAATTCTCCTGAGTAGTTTTTCCATATGGTGCGGATGTGTCAACCTATAATTCGATAGTCTTTGTGGTATTTATCGGATAGCCATCATCTTCTAAATTTATATTATTTTTATCGATGTTATATTTATTGTTGCCTATCGCTGCATCATTTTCCGTTTAATCATTATCGATTCCTTATTCTAGCGAAAATTTGTTTTGGGTTTGCCTCTCCAATTATGGATATGTGGTACCTTAATTTCTTGAAAACTTCACCAGAATGGACTCGTAAAATCTTATGACAATGCTCTGGTGCTGTTGATGTGAATCATTATTAACTCACGACATACTTTGTCAAGTTGTGTCTCCTCATCTGAATCGACATGCTTCTTGACTTGTTTTTCCTCAACAAAAGCTATGTTAACTTCCTCCTCATCCAAATATTCTTTAATAAAAACTAAACCAATTTTGTCTTCATTCCACTCTTCTTCAATCTCAATCTGGTTTATTTTATCTTTAACCCACATCTCTTCAATGTCAACTTCTTCAACTTAGAAGTAATCTCATATATGACATACTATTACGATGGATGCTTTGAAATCCTATTATTCTTCGCTATTAATTTCTTGTCTCTCCGATGTTTTCAAGTTACCTTCTATCGAATTCTTTCTATACTAACAGTCTCTGGCATAGTGACACATTTTGACAAAATTATAGGACTTAGTGTTTTGTCGTTTATATGTTAGACCGCGTTGATAATATTTTTCCTCATTTGGTTAAGTTCCCCCTAAACAAGAGTTCCTTTCCTATTTTCATTGCCTTTTCTTGTTCCACGTGACATTTTCAGCAGTGTGTCAATTATTTACTCTTTTGTCAGTGTAGAGTTCTTCCTCTTCATTCATTATTAAGACCCCACCCATTTTTCTCATCAACGTCTCCTGATTAGATAATAAATTTTACAAATCAACTAGTATGTGTTAATTTTGCCAAATGCATATTGCCATAGTAAATCCATTATATTTTGGCTTTAAGCCATGAATAATTGTTATCCTCATCCATTGTTCACTAGTTTTAGATTCACGATCAAGTAAAGAAATTTCGTGACATAAATCTTAAATTTTCTTAAAATACTAGAGGATGGTCATGCCCTCATGAGTGGTGGTCATTAATTCATTCTCCACCATCTATAAATGTGCGTCATTTATCTTTTAGAAAAGAGAGACAAGAGTGTCCCATGCATCCTTCAGTTTCTTTTCATCCTTGATATACCCCAATAATTTCAGGTGTACTGATATTTTGAGTGTATGCAAATATTTACCCACTTTTATTTTCCATTTTCTTAAGCCTCGACATTTTCCTGGGAGGGTGGTGTAGTGTCTCTACCACCAACAGTTTCCTATAGATTTTGTCCTTCTAAGAAGGATATCATGCAGGTGCTCTAAATTTTATAATTGGCGTGGTATAATTTTACAAGCCCACCACCAAATATGTTACAAAGTCTACCCCCACAATCACGTGCTTAAATTAAAATGGTCGCTGACCAATTAGGCTTACACAATCCCAAACTATTTTCGATCTTTTGGCATTACTTCGCTTCTTTAGCAAAACCCTTCAAACGATCCCTGGCCATTTGACTCATATACCAAATTATTGAGTAAAAAAAGTCAAGTCTAGACCAATGGAGGCACTTATAAGAAAGGGTGATTTAGTTATTATTGATACTGGAGGAATGGATAGAGATAGACCTAAATTGACTTGCTCTGGTATTTTAAAAAATGACATATATCATGTCATTTAACCAAAGATATTGTAGTGAATAAAAAAAAAGAAAAATACAATTCATGTAGCGGATACCAAATAATTGAGAAAATATTTTGTTGAGTTGAGAGTTTTTGCATCCCAAACTTCATAAATACACTTTAATATAATGTTTTATGTGAATTTTTTTGAAGTCTTTGTTACTATGACTTTTAGGAGTCACGGTCTAAAACTCTAAGAAGTACAAGCAAGAGTTGTAATAAAGCGAACTAGGATCAAGGCACACATAAGTATTATATTTGTTCGCGCACTAATAAAAGTCATTCAGTTGTGCCACATTTAAATATCTCATTGGCTGGTGATTACTGTTTTGGCGTCTCTTTTCCTTCTTATTCCAGCCATTCTTTGGAATTAAAACTTCCTATTAAGAAACTAACCAAGACACCAACCTTATGAACCCAAACAAATCGTGATCAAATCTACTCACGTAGCAACAACTAGTGTAGACTATTCTAAGCTTAATGAGGCTTTTGATAAGTTGAAGAATGAGGATTCTGAAGCGGCTTACACTCATTCTAGGCTAGTTTTTGAACTCAAATTTCATGGTGAGATTAAGTAAGAAAAGTTGAGCTTTACGTGCATGTGCAATTGAATTTAGGCATCTGTAGTCTAATGAATGTTAGGTTGCAACTGCTAATGAATTCAAGGTGAGTGGAATGCAATGGAGTTAAATGACTCTTATAAATAAGAAGGCATTCTAGATGGAATAAGCTTTTTTTTTCAAGAAGAAGTATTTGATCCTAATTTTTAAAATTATATTTGTAATCAAAATCAAGTCATTGTTTTTCGGTTGTTGGTCCTATTTTAATAAATGTGGAACATATGTCGATCTGTGCAGAAATAAAGAGGGGAGGTTAAAGGCATTTTTGTGGTTATGAAACTAAATAAATGTTAAAATATACATGGGATGGGAGTCCACCAAATCTTTTGAAATGGGACTAAAGCCTAAATATCTATTTTTGCCCCCTGCTTTAGATCCGTTTGGTGGAGATGAAATATTTCAAGTGGGAAGAAAAGTAAAATGGTGAAGTATTACACACACACACACACACACACACACACACACACACACACACACACACATATATATATATAGTTTCTACATTTATAATTCAATTTTGTACGTTTAAAAATGCGAATAAGTGCACTCGTTGTATTTATGCCATTACAAACCAAAATAATAAACAAAGTACAACATGGAATAGTTGAAAATATATTTCATGAGTTTACTTTTCACCGTTGTGAAAAATACATTATTCGCGGGTAGCTTTGAGCAGGTGATACCCTTAACAACATCTAGTTTCCCATTTCTAACTCCACATGCCTATGATCCGCATCGGCATAACTTTTCAATCGGTCTTGCGCAATGCGTATGTGGTTTCAAACCAACTCTATTTTTACCGAAGTGTCTTGGATCACCTCCGGTTCAAGAAGTTTATTATCCCCGACTTCCGACCAACATGCGGGTGAATGACAAGGGCAACCATACAATGCCTCAGAAGGCATCATAACTATAGTAAACTGGTAAGAATTATTATAAGCAAATTCTACCAACGGTAGGTATTGTTCCTAACTTCCCAAAAAATCCAACATACACATTAAGAGCATATCTTCCAACATCTGATTTCCTCGATCAGTTTACCCATTCGTCTACAGGTGTTATGCCATAGTCAACCATAATTCAGTCCCTATTACTTCCTAGAAACTCTTCCAAAAATGGGAGATGAAGATTTTATCTCAATCGGACATAATATTGATTAGCACTCCATATAATTGCATAATCTCTACAATAAATAGATGGGCATTCTGTGCCATCGTGAAATCCATTCTCACAGGTAAAAAGTGTTTCGACTTAGTCAAATGATCCACTATAACCCAAATGGAGTCATGATTATGCTGTGACATAGGCAATCTCATAATAAGATCCATGGAGATGCTTTCCCATTTCCATACTGGAATCTCCAATGGCTGAAACATTCCAGAAGGTCGTTGGTGGTCCACTTTCACTAATTGACAAGTGATGCATTGGGAGACGAACTTAGTTATGTCCCTTTTCATACCCGTCCATAAGTATTATCGATGCATGTCCTGATACATCTTATATCCACCTGGATGGACAACAAATTTTGACCCGTGAGACTCTGACATAACAGCATGCCCCAAATCTCCCATTAAAACATAATCCACGCTCAAAATTAATAGAGTAGAATTTCGCTCCCTCCATCAATAATTTGTGCACCCTGTCTTGGAAATTCTTATCTTCAGTTTGAGCTTTCACCACCTGTATCACCATCTCAGGTATGATTGTCAACACTGCCATACATGCTTTGGCCACTGCATCATCCTAACTAAGTTTCTTCCACTTGGCTTTCCATTCTTAGACTAATTGCCCAGTGGGTCGAAGACTCAATGCATCAGTTACTACATTAAGTTTACCCGGATGGTATTGGATATCAAACTAATAATCCTTTACGAATTCCAACCACCTATGCTACCTCATATTTAAATATTTTTGGGTGAACAAATATTACAGCGACTTGTGATCCGTTAAAAGACTGAATTTCTTCCCCAGGAGATAATGCCTCCATATTCTCAATGCAAAGACTACGGCAATCAAATCCAGATCATGTGTAGGATAATTCCTTTTATGGGACTTAAGCTTACGAGACGCATAAGCAATAACCATCTCCTCTTGCTTTAGCACCCCCTAATCCCTGGAGATATGCATCAATAAAGACTATATACTCCACTCCCACTTTAGGTAATGCGAGAACGGGTGCCGACATCAATCTTTCCTTTAGGTCATGAAATGCTAATTGATAGGAATCATCCCACCCAAATTGTACCCCCTTCCGGGTCAAATTCGTCAAAGGACGGACAACCTTCGAAAAGCCCTTAATTAAATGGCGACAAAAACCCACTAAACCCAAGAAACTGCAGATCTCTGTCGGTGTCATGGGCTGACCCCACTCCCTCATTTGTGCAACTTTACTTGGGTCCACGAAAATACCCTTCTCTGACACCATGTGACCCAATAACTGCACTTCTCGCAACCAAAACCCACATTTCTCAAACTTGGCATAGAGTTGATGTTCCCGTAATGTTTGGAGAACAAATAAATTCTTTGCATGCTCAGCCTCTGTCCGAGAATTGACAAGGATATCATCGATGAACACAATCACAAACTGGTCCAAAAAATCTTGAAAGACCTTGTTCATCAGATCTATGAACACTGTAGGGGCATTGGTTAACCCAAACGGCATGACCAAAAACTCATAGTATTCGCAACGAGTCAAAAATGTAGTCTTATAGAAATTCTACTCTCTAATACGAAGCTGGTGATACCCCATACTCAAATCTATTTTTGAGAAGTAAGTGGCCCTTCTCAATTGATCAAATAAATTATCGATTCGAGGTAACGGGTATTTATTCTGGATTGTCACCTTATTCAACTCTCGATAATCTACACACAACCATAAAGAACTGTCCCTCTTCTTCACAAACAACACATGGGCTCCTCATGGTGACGTACTCTGATAAATAAAGGCATGCTTAAAAAGCTATTGGATTTGGTAATGTAACTCCCCCATCTCCAAAGGAGCCATACAGTATGGAGCTTGCGTGATTGGCCTAGTCCCAGGCGCTAGATCAATGATAAACTCAATCTCATGACTCGAAGGTAAGCCTGGAATTTCTTGGAAAACATCAGCGAACTCCCTGACCACCGAAATCGAATCTAAGAAAATAACCACTTCCTGCGAAGTATACTTTTCGATATAATATAAATGGGTGCTTGAACGTCCCTCCGAAAGAGGCATGGAAACCAAATACATCTCATGGCCTAGAACGGCAAGTACAATCAACCTCCCAAAATAATCTATCATCGCCCGATATTTTTCCAACCAGTCTATCCCCAGAATAACATCATACCCACCCATATCTAGATTAAGTAAATAAGCAAATAAACACAATCTTCAAACATCTATCTCCACTCATTTACAAATGGAGTGAATAAGCGCCCCGTTACCAAAAGGAGAATCTACACACATCAAAAGACTATCGGTAGACTCTAACAACCTTACCACTCGTGTAAAATGAACGGCTTTAAATGAATGGGATGATCCAGTATTAAATAATACTCGTCCCATATACCCATGAATAGGGAACTTACCCTCAACTGTTGGTGGAGGCTGCTTCCCCTGTGGTAACACCGCATTCTGGACATTATAAAATCATCCGTATTTCATTTATCCCTAATGAGGTTGAATAAATTGAATAGGTACCAGAGGTGGTAAAGGTGCCTGCTGAATCTGCTGAGCTCCTGGTGCCTATACTCTGTTCTGCTATGGGCACTCTAATATCCTATGGTCCGCCTCTACACACTGATAGCAATGACCTATAAAGTTCTCTTGTCTCTATCCCTGCTGCCTGAAGTTGGGCTACCCTTACCGCTGGACCTGATGACCTCGACCCAGTTGTCATCCACTATTATTCCCTTGGCCTACCTAGCCCTAGGGAACATTCTGTTGTTGCGGGGCCCCTTAAAAATTTTGTCTAAAACCACCACCTTGAAATCTGAAGCCTCCTGAATGTTGCCTCTTAGCTGAACTCCTTATGTCTATTTCCCTGTGGCTGAGCCTGTTGTGCCCCCACTGGCACCATCTACTGATCATGACTTACTCGATGAGCCCGAGTCCCCAAGCTTCTTACTCCCCTTCATATGTATACGGTGATCCTGATAATGTAAAAATGCAACATTCATTACATCTACAAATGTTAACAAAGTAGGGTTACCTAATAGATGTTGATGACTTCTCCAATTCAAACCTCCCATAATTTTAAAATCCTCTTCTCCCCCGTATTTATCTCATCCGACACAAAATTTTCCAAGTGGGTAAATTCTTCTTCATACTCATCCACTGTTCGGTCTCTTTGAGTTACATCCAACAATCTCCTTACCATCTCGATCTAAACTGCAGGAGAAAAATACTTACGAACAAAATGTACCCAAACTTCTGCTATAGTCATTGTATCTCTCTGCTCAGAGGTAGTAACCGAATCCCCACCACTGGAGAGTCGCACCCACTAGTTTAAAGGTGGCGAGTATTTACTTCTGAACCTCACTGCATTCAACGATTCAAAGATGCCTTTTAATATCCTTTTCCATCGACTTGAAACAATTTCATTAGCTCCCCCTAAAATTCTGGAGGATGTTCCTTCTGAAAAGCTTCCCGTACTCTCTCCCACGTGCATGGTCCCGTGTGGGAGAGGGCAATCAAGTCGATAAAATTTCTTTGATGAGTTGCCAACCTCAAGGTAAGGTCAAGAGTTCATTCAAATGTGTGGAGCAAGTTGACCAAGAAGAAAGTGATTGATAATCCTTTAGGGTGATTCACAATATTAGATAGTGTGCCCAGTCTACCTTTAAAAAGAAGAATCGCGCCAGTATGTGGTCCTGCCTGATATTATTCTAAACTAGGATGAGTTTTTTGAACCCCACCTTCAATATGGGATTTCAGGAAGCAGTGGGGATAACACTTCGTTTGGGAGCAGGTTGTATCACCTATAGCCGGGGAGTAGACGAAAGGTGATTAACGACTAGTGGAGCCGTATGAAAGTAATTTCGGACTCATTATGGTCATTTAATATCCGCAGCAATTATAGTTGGTTATTAAAGTATATTACGGTACTTGGGAGAAGTTATTACCTAATGGTAGAGTTGTGTGTAAGCACTCATACCTGTTTATGGTGGACAAAGTACTTATTGAGATCTTGTGCAAAGAACCTTAACTATTCTCCCTCGAGTTGTTTAGAGGTGAGCGGATAATCATAATTTTGGATTGGTCGAGTTAGAATCCGATGACTAAAGTGGAATGAACACATACTGTCTTAGGCAACCTTTGAATTATCGAAAGAGTTACATCACCAGGAATTAATATTTGAAGAACTGACAAGAATAGTCAGATGTTCATATGGTTTATCTCAGGATGGGAGTTTTGTCTTTAGATAAACACGAGTAGTTGACATGTAGTAAGGTACGACCCCCAATAATATTGAGATAATGGGGGCCAATGATGTAAAAGCTCATCTTATTCGAATGTTGTTTGGTAGGAGCACAAGGTGAGGCGCCGTTATCGAGGGTGACCCTATAACTGATAAAGTGTCGGGACTGTTAAATAAGCTTACTGTGAAGCGGGGGCTATAGTGATCGAGCTTTACTTTGAAGTTGGTTTTTTATACTAGGGCATACCGGTTTTTACCATGTATGCGTTACTTTTCTGAATTTCGGGATGAAATTCTATTATTAAGGGGGAAGTATGTAATACCCCGTATTTTTACGTATATTTATTTTATCATTAAATTATGGAAGTTAGGATTAATTAACTTAAAGGGAGAAAATTTAAATTATAATTCATCTGATTTAATGTAATAATTACTAGCGTGACGAGAGTCAGTAGTTATCGAAAATAATTATGTTGAAATCATGTTGAGTAATAACTATGTTGAACATTACGTAGTGAGTAACGTAATAGATGGTTTCGAAAATAATAATATTGTCGGGGATGAGATACACGACAGTTAAGATATAACTATTTGGGACACGCGTATGAGTCACGTCACTATTATATATTTGGGAGTTAAAAAGGTAAATTATTTTTATATAACTCGAATGACCATTTTGAGTGCGCCAGTGTGTCCAAAAGGGTCGAAATAGTCAGAAAATACTACTCGGGTTTTATAGTTTGAGTCCGAGGCATTTTAGCCCAAAATGAAATCCCGGAAGGGTATTTTAGTGTTTTGGGATTTTTGAGTAATTAAATGGACTAAAATTAGGATTAAAATAAAAGCTACGTGGGTTAGAGGTTACTATCAGTTTCAATCTACGTGAAAGAGCGATATATATATATATATATATATATATATATATATATATCGCTCTTTCACGTAGGTTGAAACTAATAGTAACCTCTAACCCACGTAGCTTATATATATATATATATATATATATATATATAGAGAGAGAGAGAGAGAGAGAGAGAGAGAGAGAGAGAGAGAGAGAGAGAGAGAACCAGGGAGGAAAAAGAACTCCATAGGATCCCTAAGCCAAGAACTCAAGCTCTCACACCAAGAATAATACCAGCACGTAGATCGTGTCAAGAGAATCGTTCCTATACCAGTTGCAGTGAGAGATTCAGAAATTCATAGAAAGGAAAGTGTTTATCTTGCTAAAATTCTGAGCATATATGATTTATATTAACCCTAGTTTATGAGATAGTCATGTTATATGTAAATTGAGAATAGCTCATCAATAAAAGTTGAAATTGTAAGATAGGTTTGCATGTAGATGAATAACCCTATTCTTGTAATGATAAATCTGGAAACTTTAGGTTGAAATCACGAAATAAAATTGGGGGTTTGTATGATTATTAATGGTGGGTTCTTTATTAAGAAACTTTTGAAGATTTAAGAATTTGTTTAGATTCCCTTTGGGTATGTAAAGATTGGTTATCGAAATTATGTTAGAAAACGCTCCATTATGATTAGGGATAGTTTAGAATCATAGATTGGGTGTTGGGATGAATTTTAGACGGATTTGGATGACGAAAAAAATTAGAAAAACGAAGTTTGGATTAACAGGGAGACACTCAGAATTTTCGTTCGAAGGCTAGCCCAGGTCGTTCGAACGACATCGTTCAAATGAGAATTCTAGCAAGTGTTCTAAAGAAATTTTTTGAGTTCGTTCGAAGTAAGAAACTCGTTCGAACGACCTCGTTCAAACGAGAATCCCTTGACTTCTAACGAGATTCTAGAAATGGGTTTTTGGGGTCTGGTCGAGTTAAAAATCATCCTAGGTTTATCCAAGTGAGAGTAATAACCCATGTGAGTAACGGGCAACGTAAATTCTGAGTTATTATTTAGTTGGGAGTGTGATTGTTCTCGGGATATAGAAATCTTATAGAACCTAGGAAGGAAGGTAGGTTCGAGAGAGTTCATAAATGAAAGGATTACGGTGAATGGGTTGCGTGAATGCCTATTAAGTTATATACGTTGTGTGAATGCTTATTACTTGGAATATTATGTGTATGACATACCTAGCTAATGGGCATCGAACGGAGGTTAGCGCGTTGTGGATGACCATATGTTATGTGCCTTCGGGAGATTTTGAGTCGTATTGCTAGAGCATGGATCCTAGGTACGGGCTATCTGTGAGAACGATAGTGTTGACGGTCGTATGGGTGCGCAGGTATGTGCGTAGCCCATCGTCTTGGAACTATGTTTGCCTACAATATGTGTATATGTTTTATTGGTTCCTGAGAGATTGAACCTATTGTCCTTTATGCTTGAGCGATGCAATGGGACTAGATAACCGAGTATGCCTAGCACCAGGGGTTTCTTAACCATGAGTGCGGTATTGATATATATCTATATGTATACATAGTGAGATTTTATATATGTATATTTAGTTCCTATTATGTGTTTCATGTTGGTCACTTTATTAAAGTATATACTTATTGGGTCACCAGCTGAAAATTAAGAATATTATGAGAATAAGTTAAAGCATCTTTAAACCTATTCCTAAATAATAGAAATATATTGTCTTCGGGTTATTTAGATGTTTTATCCGGTATAGTGGTTATACGACGTAGAGTCAGGCAAAGTATCATGATTAGTATGGGTAGTTAGGCTCGCTAGGTGTGCACATTAGATGAGAGGTGAGTATCTCAAGTGAGTACACTAAGTTAACATGAATAATATTTATGCTAATTAACTAATTTAAGAACTTGCTATATTTAAACTATTTTCTACTCGGGCTCTGACTCGTTTTTCTGCAAATCTCTTTTCTTGTTCCTTTATTTTAGGTGCACAGCCACGGGGACACCAAGCTTAGTAGATTCCACTCATTTGACGAGCTATAGCTGCCGTGGAAGCTACAGTTATTACTAGTAGATGCTTCATAGTCTATCCTTCTTTATCTATCAGTTATTTACTTCTGTTGGACATGTCGTCCCTTCCTATTTAAATTCAGGAAGAGGTTTTACTCTATTAGTAGAATTTTAGTTCATGACTTTGGATTATTGTATGGGATTTTGACTGGAAGTGTTTACTCTACTTCTTTATTTTAATTCAGCTAGTTCTTTCCTTATGTTTTTGGGATGAATAGTATTAGTTAATTATTTCCTTATTTGATGATGGCTAATAAGAAGATAAAATTTTGACATCAACCTTTTTAAATATCAGGTGGTTAGTTTTAATTAAATAAAATTGATAATTTTCGGTAGTGATGCATTATCTAAACCAACTGGATATTCTGGATTTAATTAATAAGGAACTGATCACCCAGTATTTAATTAGGCGGGATGTCACAGGTGGTATCAGAGCATCAGGTTCTAGTGTCCTTTAGGATCTGTACGACTTATTATGCTTCCAACGTAGCTTTCTTTGATATAGAGCCCTATGTTTAGGATTTGTGATTTCTTTTGTGAGATTTCGTTCTCTTGCTATAATGTATATATTAGTGACCCTTATTTGAGTTTGGGAGTGTTCGTGTGCCGAACAATAAAGTATGACAGGTGAGGGCAGTTGGGCGGACGGCAGGAGGCAGAGCTCAATTAAGGTTATAGGGAATATTTAAGAATGATGACCGTAGTTGAGGTCACCCCGATTATGGCACAGGAGGCCAGGACGGTAAAGATAGATAGGGCACAATATTTGATCTTCAAGTACCGCTATAGTGGGAAGTAGTACCAAATTAGACTCACCCAACGTGATTGGATTGGGAGGGAGTCAGATGAAACATTGAAGAGAACCATCGGTGGAAATTCTGTAAACATAGAGATTGTGTGTGTTTGCCAATGTAGGTTAATATCCTAAGGCTTAGGCATAAGGCAAAGTGTGACTAATCGAAAGTGAAAATTTGGGGTAAAATTTTTCTTGGCTCGTCGGAGCAAAGTAATAGTGGTGAGATTCATCCACCACATTTAGAAGTGGAATGTTATGTCAATGGAAGGATCTTAGGTACAGTTTGATCGCAAGTTCCTTCATCAGAGGTTCAGTATAAGATGTGAACGTTGTTCTGAACTCATCACAGGAGGTTCGAACAGAGGTCGATTTGAGAAAATGAATTTATTTTTTTCTTAGCTAATCTTGTATCAGAGGAAGTAGATATAAATGGAGAAGAGGATTTCGAGTGGGAGATCGAATCGTAAGAAAAGTTAACAACACTTAAAGGGAATTCTGTTGGTCATTTGATTCAGATAGTGACAATATCACGCTTTGTCCATGAAGATGTTAACTTTTTTTTGTGTGGTAAGCTCAAAGAATCGAAGGATTTAGTTAGAGAATAAGACTGGGTGAAATAGTGTTAGTGAAGCACCACAAGGGGGAAACCCATCAGGGGACCCATTTAAATGATTTGGATAGCTCAATTCTTACCAAGCGATGGTGAATTCCGTAAGGGCTTTTGAAGCGGTAACATGTTCCTTAGGCACAACAAAGCTAAGGGAACAACAGGGGTAGCCCTCATGATCGAAACTACCAAGTTTGAAAGAAGGACAATCCTAACATGTTCAGAATGACAGGAGATAAGTGGATTAGGTGCTGAGGTATTTTGTGGAAAAATAAAACCATATGCGTTAAATCTTTCCCCGAAGAGAGTAAAGGGACAAGGGTATGGTGCTTGCAAGGGCAATGGTTAATGTAGTTTTTCTTTTGATTTCGTTCAGATAAAAGTGTTATGTCCGAAAAACCATTTGAACAGCCAGGACGATTGGCAAGGTAGAAGTATGAGTTTTACCCTCAAAGGATGAGGAGTATTTTGTGTGACACGAGTGATTCCCTACGTTCTAATTATTATGAGATTCACATGAGATACGAACTTAATGCATATATCGACAACGTTATTATTATTTGTATATTTTTCCCCAGTATAGCGGGGTTATCCTTAGGGTTATCCGCGGAGGATAAATGGGTGTATTGTTAATGGTATATACTTTATTGAGATTACTCATTTTAGTGATGTATTATATGAGTATGATATTATCCTGGTTACGGCCTTATTGTAATGGTCAGAACGATAGTGGGCAGTTATTGCAAGGCTATCGGGGTTGTTTCCCTAGTGGAAAATGTTTTGTTATGACGAGACCTCACCTGCAAGAGGGCCGGGCTCGAACTTATATTATTTATTATAGAGACTTCGGAGGTTATAGTGGTCTCGAGATATTCGATACCGGTATGTGTGGGTACTTCATTGATATGATTCGGAGTGTACTGGGTATACCGCTGAGCGGGAAAAAATTTAGCTCATTATTATGTTTAACACTCAGGACTTAGTAATAGGAGAGAGCATTATTATATCACTCCTTTAGATACGGGGGAGTTAAGACTTGAAGTTATATGTCTGGGGACAGGATTTTGAGAGCCCTGATTGTATGTGTATGAGGTTTATGGAATGTGATGACCAACAATGTTCAGTGATAGTGCCTTTGGGAAGGAAAGTTTCTCATTTAAAGGTAATTACGGAAAGAGATATAGCTTTTATGTCAAGAGATGGGAATATAGGGGTATATGTTATTGACTGAGGGCCTAACGGATTCGGACGACTGACAATGCTAGGTAGTAGTGTATCGGGGGGGTTCCTTTTTTGGATTTCGCTTTGCGAGACATACCACGCATGAAACTTAGCGTAAGATTGGAAGTACGGAGATATTTGGTCATTAGTTCATGGGTCTAGTACCTCGGTCGTCATAGGAGCAGGTAATTATAAATGTAAGTTGAAAGTTAAATTAAAATTTAAGGCTAGTGGAGCTGGTTGTGTGGTAAGGAAATATTGGAAAAAAAAATTTATCACCACGAGTTGAAACGTGGAATGATGTTAGGGAGGATTTAAAATTTCAATTTCTGAGGTGATTGAGAATACCCAAGTATTATTGCCACGTTATGAATACGGGGGCAATAAAGATTTGAGTGTTATGTGTGAAGCGTATGTGATATTTACGCCAGTATGCAAGGTTTTTAGGGTGTGTGGGCATCCTGGTTCTCTGATGTCAAAATCGTCCGGGTTAAAGGAACGAGGGAATAGATGTGTGAAATATATGCCTGAGGGACTAATATAATGAAGTAGAAATAGTAAAGTGGATTAAGAATCGTGTGAGAAGGACAATAATCCATATATACATGTGCAATCAGAATAGCACACTCGAATTTGGTTGAAAGACTATGGGAAGCCATTTAAAAAGGGGTACTCCTTGAGAAGGATAAAATTTAACTATTAGGGAAAACACTCGAGCGGAGTTTTACCTAGTCAAATGTTGAAATCGTCTTGCGCGTAAGTAGAATGATTATGTTAGTAAGGTATAAAAAGTCCAGAAGTGCACATCGTGGGAAAAAGTGCACGGGTCGTAACTTTCGTTATACGCTGAGGAAAGAAGGACAGTATTAAGTATCACTTAATGTGAAACATTACAAGTGGAAGTCGATGTTGAGCGGGAAATATTGATTAGTCTCCGCGTGCACCACTCATAGATAGAATTCGATTGGGGCAAGACGTTCATCCAGAAAACTTTGTATCAAGCTGACAATTCCGGTAATGGAAGAGGGCAGTCAAGTCGGTAAAATTTATTTGATTACTTTCCAACCTCAAGGTAAGGTCAAGAGTTCCTTCGAATGTGTGGAACAAGTTGACCAAGAAGAAAGCGATTGATAATCCTTTAGGGTGATTCACAACATTAGATAGTGTGCCCAGCCTACCTTTGAAAAGAAGAATCGCGCCGGTACGTGGTGCTACCCGACTTTGTTCTGAACTAGGATGAGATTCTTGAACCCCACCTTCAATATGGGATTTCAAGAAGAAGTGGGGATAACACTTTGTTTGGGAGTAGGTTATATCACCTATAGCCGGGGAGTAGGCGAAAGGTGATTAATGACTAATGGAGCCATATGAAAGTAATTTTGAACTCATTATGGTCATTTAATATCTGCAGTAATTATAGTTGGTTAGTCAAGTATATTACGATACTTAGGAGAAGTTATTACCTAATGGTAGAGTTGTGTGTAAACACTCGTACCTGTTTATGGTGGACATAGTACTTATTGAGGTCTTGTGCAAAGAACCTTAACTATCCATCGAGTTGTTTAAAGGCAAGCGGATAATCGTAATTTGGGTTGGTTGAGTTAGAATCCGATGACTAAAGTGGAATAAACACATACTGTCTTAAGTAACCTTTTAACTATCAAAAGAGTTACGTTGCTAGGAATTGAGATTTGAAGAACTGACAAGAATAGTCAAATGTTCATATGGTTTCTCTCAGGATGGGAGTTTTGTGTTTAGATAAACACGAGTAGTTGACATGTAGTAAGGTACGACCTCCCAATAATATTCAGATAATGGGGGCTAATGATGTATAGGCTCATCTTATTACAATGTTATTTGGTAGGAGCACAAGGTGAGGTGCCGTTATCGAGGGTGAACCTATAACTGATAAAGTGTCAGGACTGTTAAATAAGCATACAGTGAAGCGGGGGCTATAGTGATCGAGCCTTACTTTGAAGTTGGTTTTGTATACTGGGGGATACCGATTTTTACCATGTATGCCTTACTATTTCAAATTTCAGGATGAAATTCTGTTATTAAGGGGGAAGTATGTAATACCCCGTATTTTTACGTATATTTATTTTATCATGAAATTATGGAAGTTAGGATTAATTAACTTAAAGGGACAAAATTTAAATTATAATTAATCCGATTTAATGTTATAATTACTAGCGTGACGAGAGTTAGTAGTTATCGAAAATAATTATGTTGAAATCATGTTGAGTAATAACTATGTTGAACATTACGTAGTGAGCAACGTAATACATGGTTTCGGAAATAATAATATGGCCGGGGACGAGATACATGATAGTTAAGATATAACTATTTGGGACGCGCATATGAGTCGCGTCACTATTATATATTTAGGGGTTAAAAAGGTAAATTATTATTATATAACTCGAATGACCATTTTGAGTGCGCCAATGTGTTCGAAAGGGTCGAAATAGTCAAAAAACACTACTCGAGTGTTATAGTTTGAGTCTGAGGCATTTTAGCCCAAAATGACATCCTGGAGGGGTATTTTAGTCTTTTGGGATTTTTGAGTAATTAAATGGACGAAAATTAGGATTAAAATAAAAGCTACGTGGGTTAGAGGTTACTGTCAGTTTTAACCTACGAGAGAGAGAGAGAGAGAGAACTAAGGAGGAAGAAGAACTCCATAGGAGCCCTAAGCCAAGAACTCAAGTTCTCACTCCAAAAATCACACCAGCACGTAGATCGTGTCAAGAGGATTGTTCCTATACCAGTTGCAGTCAGAGATTCATAAATTCATAGAAAGGCAAGTGTTTATCTTGCTAAAATTTTGAGTATATATGATTCATATTAACCCTAGTTTATGAGATAGTCATGTTATATGTAAATTAAGAATAGCTCATCAATCAAAGTTGAAATTGGAAGATAGGTTTCATGTAGATGAATAACCCTATTCTTGTAATGATAAATTTGGAAACTTTAGGTTGAAATCACGAAATAAAATTGGGGGTTTGTATGATTATTAATGGTGGGTAATTTATTAAGAAAATTTTGAAGATTTAAGAATTTATTTAGATTCCTTTTGGGTACGTAAAAATTTGTTATCTAAATTATGTTAGAAAACACTCCATTATGATTAGAGATAGTTTAGAATCATTGATTGGGTGTTGGGATGAATTTTAGACGGACTTGGATGAGGGAAAAATTAGAAAAACGAAGTTTGGATGAACAAGGGGACACTCGGAATTTTCATTCGAAGGCCTGCCCAGGTCGTTCGAATGACCTCATTCGAACGATAATTCCAACGAGTGTTCTAACGAATTTTTTTGAGTTCGTTCGAAGTAAGAAACTCGTTCGAATGACCTCATTCGAACGATAATCCCTTGACGTCTAACGAGATTCCAGAATGGGTTTTTAGGGTCACGTCGAGTTAAAAATCATCCTAGGTTTATCCAAGTGAGTGTAATAAACCATGTGAGTAACGGACAATGTAAATTCCGAGTTACTATTTAGTTGGGAGTGTGATTGTTCTCGGGATATAGAAAGCTTATAGAACGTAGGAAGGAAGGTAGGTTCGAGAGAGGTAATATATGAAAGATTTGTGGTGAGTGGTAGAAATTATAATATTACTTACGTACTATGGAAACTGGGCTGCGTGAACGCCTATTAAGATATATAAGTTGTGAGCATTCATATTACTTGGAATATTATGTGTATAACATACCTAGCTACTGGCTATCAAACGGAGGTTAGCACGTTGTGGATGACAATATATTGCGTGCCTTCGGGGGATTTTGAGTCGTACCACTATAGCATGAAACCTAGGTACGGGCTATCTGTGAGAACGATAGTGTTGACGGTTGTATGGGTGCGCAGGTATGTGCGTAGACCATCGGCTTGGAGCTATGTTCGCCTCAAATATGTTTATATGTTTTGTTGGTTCCTGAGAGATTAAACCTGTTGTCCTTCATGCGTGAGCGATGCAATGGGACTAGATAGCCAAGTATGCCTAGCACCAGGGGTTTCTTAACCATGAGTGCGGTATTGATATATATCTGTATGTATACATTGTTGTGACACCCTGCCTAATACAATATCGGGTGATCAATACTATACCATATTAAAATAGGAATCTCATATGGTTCATTCTTAGCATCACTGTCGAAAAAAAATTTAATTACTAATAACTTATTAGGCTAGCGTCAAATTTTATTTAATAAATATTTTTAACCAAACCAACTAAATAAAACATTCACACATTTTATATACACGAAACTGAAATGAAATAAAATAACCGAACACTCGGTACAACATAATACAACCAAATCGAATGCAGCACTAAAAGGCGGTAAAAGAATAAATGAATATAGTTGGTCTATCAGCCCGAATATTTCTACAGTACCTCATATCTAGATCTCAAGGATAGAAGCGTCTACAATAAACCTACATGCATCCACAGCTGCTGCAGCAAACGTCTGACTCGAAGGAATCATCATCCAGGCATCCCTATGTATGGACACCTATATATATATATATATATATATATATATATATATATATATATATATATATATATATAGTAAGAGAGGGGAAAATAGAGAAACGAGTCGGAGCCCGAGTTTTGAAAATTTTTTAGCAGGTGTTTAACATACTTTAATATTTAAAATATGATACTCTCCATATTTAAACTGGTGTCGCACTCACATGAGATACCCCTCACCTCTCATCTAATAGTGCACACCTAACGCATGTATTTCAAAACAGCTTAGTTAGCTACCTAGCCTAACTAGCACCTCGCATAACTCCCAAGTCACCATACGATAACACGTACCCTGCGTAATATAAAATATTCCAAGCTATCGCCCGAGATTATACATTATAATTTTTCACTTATGGTTCATCCTTACATTATGAATAACTTACACTATTCACGTTTTTTGTGTTATTAACCTCGTATATAATATTTTCATCTTTATATACGCATATCACCTATTTTATTTTGTATTTTATACTCCCGGAAGATCCAAAATTTATCTCACATTCCATTCTTTATTATGTCCGTATATATATGTTTCACATCTCATAGAAATATATATATATACAATATACTATACACATAAAGTATATCCATACTTATATATCACACATTATATAAGTATAATAACCATCCCTCAGAGCTATAACTCAATGGATGCAGTCTCTCAATGCTATCTTCTAGGGAATTACTCACACACCATCCTGGATACCAGCGGTCGAACTATCACACTGACTTGGTAAAAACCAAATCACAACGTATGAGAAGCGATCATAGTTACTCACCGAAAATGAGAATGAAACATACCCACCACAACTCACCCGTGATAAAAATCACACAATATAAAATGGACGCTATGACCTGGGGACTATACGCTCCCTACTCCTCAAGCCAGGGGCCTCACCCACATCGCACAACTTCCCATGATAGCATTAGAGGGGTACGCTTCACATAAATATACCATTAACACATAGATATATGTATAATTATTTCATATATATACTGTCTCTATACCCGTATATATGTATCATCGAATCCGGCTATCCATGCCTATCTCTCGTCGCATTAGCCTGCAATCCTGAATATACATATTCGATTTAATTCCATAAGTATTCACTTACTTATAATATAAATATCAGATTTTTTTTATTCTAAATATTAAGCTTATCATAACTATCTCGTATTCCAATTACATCTGAAATTACTATTCGAATCCCAAGGGTCCTTTTTCCCATTATAACTCTTAAAAATCACAAATTCTCACAACTTTAATTTATGGCAGATTACACACCTTGCACTAAAATAGCTATAACTCACTCTACAGAAGTCCAATTGACTTCATTCAGATCTCATTAGAAATATAACTTCCATACCTTTCGTTTAATCCATATCTCATCATCTAATTCAAATCATATGGAAAATGGCTTGCATTTGAATTGTCTATAAAATTTTTGTAACTCAGCTATTCTGGCAGCTTAAACACCTTACACTAAAATAGATATGACTCACTCTACATAAGTTCAATTGACCTAATTCAATGCTCATTCGAAATATAACTTCCATACCTTTCTTGTCATACATAAATGAGCATCTAATTCAAATCATACAGAAAATGGCATGCGTTTTAATTCATGCTAAAATTTCTGGCAAATAAAAAAATTATCTTAATTCAATTTCATGGTTTCTTTAATCCTCACAAGAACCATTCAAGATCACATATTTTCTATGAGTTAATCAAATATTTCTTTATTAAGATTCTATACAACATATGGGATTCAATTTTTTTTTTAGATTTCATATGGTATAAACATCACATCCAATTTCTATGAAGTCATTTCACAAAAACACATTTTCTCACATGAATCCCCAACCCAAAAATTCATATTTTTTACCAACTATAATATGAATTGAGGCACACATATAATATCCAAGAAAGATAAAAACTTGCCTTGATGGATAAATCCGATGACTTCATCCCGAAAATTTATCGGAGCTTGGTCGAATTTCTCTTCTTCTTCTCCCTTTCTTCTTCCTCTCTTTATTTTCTTTCTTCTCTTTCTCTCTCTTAGGGCTTTTAATTGGGGAAATAAGGCTTTGTGATACCCCGCCTAATTAAACATCGGGTGATCAGGCCTTTATTAAATTAAAACAGGTTTTTCAAATGGTTCATTCTTAGCATCACTGTCGAAAACTTTTTAATTACTAATCCCCTAAGTAAAATTAGACCGGTGCCAAATTTTATCTTTCTTAAAACAGATAAAACAACCATGCGGAACAAAGTAAAAATAATCATGTACTATAACCCAATCAACAAAGTAAAAGTACAACAGAACAAAAGTATTACCGAATAAACCATCGGCTAAAAAATCCCAAACAACAATAGAATAACCATTAGTCTGACACTAACATCTGAGACTAATACCGGACAACAAATCTTACATGGAATAGTGTGAGATCCTGTACTAGATCTGAATGAGAGATATCGTCTAGTCAAAATCCTGTAAGCATCCACTGTGCTACAGCTCCGAGTCTCTGGAATGGAATCATCATACATGGCATCCCTGTGGCTGGACACCTAAAAGGTTTTGAAAATATTTTATAGCAAGAGTTAGTACTCAAAACATTTTGAAAATATTTAGCAAGCATTTATCACAATATAAAATGCGGTTATTGATTACACATGTTAGGTTCTCGTACACTCTCTTGAGTTACTCACCCCTCATCTTTGGTGCACACCTAACGTTCTACACTTAGTTTATCTGGCCATACCTCCCAAGCTAACTAAAACCAAAGTAGTCAACTGAACTTATCTGTACCCAAGTTCCAGTACCGCCCATACAGTACAACCATTTCATTAACATCTCGCGTATGTTAATTAATCCTCAAGTAACATTTCATCTATGTTATTTTTCAAGACTTCCCATTTAGTTTCACTACTAAAATTACTACAATTCTCACAATTGTTGACTTCCCACTTGTGTAATTAAGTTTCGCTACTTGAATTACTAAATAGATTTTCTCTATCTAAAGGTGCATTTCGTAATTAAGTTTCACCACTTAACTTAGCAATTCAGTATGTATCTTTAAATACATAATATATATCAATCTACTAATACATAGAAGTAGAATATCATCAAGTATATATATTTCACACACAATATATACTTACTATCAGTCATTACTATTTTGCCCTTTTTATACACGTAAAGGACTCTTGGTTCGGAATGATTCATCGACCCCAAGTAAGAATTGGTTCGGAATGATACATCGACGCCAATTATTTATATACGCAAATAAATGATTCTTGGTTCGGAATGATACATCGACCCCAAGTGAGAGTTGGTTCGGAATTATCCATCGACCCCAACTATTTTTAAAAATATATATATACACATATTCTGGTTCGGGACTCTCTCATCGCGACACCAGTTCAAAGTTTGGTTCGGCATTTCTCATCGACCCCAAACATATAATAACTTTATGTTAGTTCGGAATGTCTCATCGACCCTAACATAATTAATTTAGGTATAATCTCTCGACCTAAAAGATCACATAATTCAGTAGGTACACGCCCGACCTATTAATCATATACGTACGTAATATTTTAATCTCATATATCTACCGTACAATATTTCCTTTACGATTTATCTCATTAATCGTATTTACTTGAGTATTCACACAACTCTAAGGGTCCTAGTTACCCCTTACATATAATTTCAGTAGTTATTTCTTACCCTACTGGTCTATTACTTAAAATTGAATTTACTTCGCCCCGTAACTCAATTTCCGAAATCCCCGATACTCTACTAAATCGAATTATTCTCCTCGGTCCGTAATCCAAGCCCTACACCCAATGGCCTTATTGGAACTCAACAATATAACTACTGGTCTTATTCTCACTCCCATATAAGTATAATGTAAATCCTAGAATACTCATTCATTCCCGAACTCAATGAAAAATTAAACACAAAATTTTCGGGAAACAGCTTGCGTCGATCGATCGACGGCTGGGTTCGATCGATCGACATAGTCGATCGATCGATAGTTCGAGATCGATCGATCGATCGAACAGGGACAGACGCAGTTGTCTTCTTCGTTAAGATTTTTTCTCCATTAACAAACCTTCAAACTCCATTATAGTCCACCAAACTTTGACCCAACGATCCTAACATATTTCCACATATACTAGGACAGTTTCTAACGTGTCAAATACATCAAAACTCCAATTACTTTAAAGAAATAATGAATTAAAATCCAGAATTTCTTGAAACCCTAGTTATGGTGTTCTTCCCATATTATCATTCAAAATCCATATTTTAATCCGAAAAATCATCAAGTCTAATCTGAATCTTAAACCATTCTACATGCGATTCCTATCCCAACATGTATAAATATCATCTTTCTCCAATCAAAATAATGATTTAAACAACACTATTCAAAAACCCTACACATAGGTATTATAACTTTATAATTTTTGCAATAAACAACTTGCCTTATGATCAGTAGGGTCTGATTTCGTGGTTGTTGTTGATGATTGATGATCTTCATCCTTCAATCCTTCTTCCCCAACAAGTTCATGGTAAAAATCCCTTTGAATCCTTCCCAATTCTTCCTTTTTCCTTAGAAAGTTGTGCCTCTCTTCTCTCTAATGGTATTGGTGTTGTCATGGGTGTTCTAACCCTAATTCCTCTATCATACGGCTGATATAAAACTCTCAATTTCGTAGGTCTCCATACCCTCTTATGTTAAAAGACCAAAACGCCCCCGAACGGTCTCGGTTTAGTCCAAAAATTACCCTGGGACTCAACTAGTACCCCCGGGTATACTATTTTGACTAATTTGACCCTTCCGGACTCATCGGTGACCTCTAAATTATCATTTGAGTCACTTAACAAATATTACTCGTTCTCACCCCAATATGATTTACACGCGTTGAGTAACTATTTACCACTCGCACTAAGTAAATAAAATGAGGCAATATAAACCGGTATCTATCTCTCGATTAATATTCCATAATTTCAATTTTTAAATAAAACTCTTTAAATTACTACTCTTACATAATTTAAATTAAGCCGGAATTTTCTCATTTAATTCTCCAATCTAATTAAATAGAATTATTTGGAATATTCAGAAATACGGGGTATTACATACTTCCCCCCTTGCAAAGGAATTTCGTCCTCGAAATTAGGATAAGGCTGGTATTAAGGCTAAGGACCTTAAATATAATTGCATCCTCTAATACCCAATATCAAATCATAACATCCTAACGGTCGCCCCAAGTACATGACTTGCTTCATTATAAATTCTTATCGCACGTTACCCATGCCGCATATATCATAATTAAGTCTCACTACTTAATTTCTCATTGATTTTCCCAATCTCAACATTAATTCTTGAAATTAAGTTTCTCCCTACTTAATTTACCCATTTGATGTATATCTCTATATAACATCTAAGTGTCTACTATTACTCATAAGTAGAATATTATAAGGTATATATTTCACACACAATATATACTTTAAAGAAAAATTGGTCTGGCAAGAATCATCGGCCCCAATAATCCTATCATTTACATTGGTTCGGGAATCCCTCGACCCCAAGGTAAATGTAAAGCACATGTCGGTCCAGACCTTCCGTCGATACCAATATTTATCATCGATTTGGTTCGGAAAATCATCGACCCCAAATCGATCCCTCATGTATTGGTCCGGAACATCATCGACCCCAATACAGAGATTAAGCACACTTACTATCGCACATAAGTAGGAAAATAAATAGGTATATATATCTTACACATAACATATACTATCAACACTTATTTTATAATCACCCCCCTTCTATAACACTTTTGGGGTTATTGGCTCGGAATTCCACCTCGATCACCAATCGTGATTGGTTATATTGCCTCGGAATCACATCTCGAGCACCAATATATGAATATATATCTCATCGCACATGAGTAGACAATTTGTGAGCCATATATTTCACATTTCATACACCCTAAAATGTCACACTCCAATAGAATGTCCTCATATCACGCATTAAGGACTAAAAGTTCGAAATGTCTCCTCGAACCACACCTCAAAGTACATGTATGTTCGTAATCGGTACCCACGAACCTAACCCTCATGTACAGTCCATATAGGCACTCACACTACCTATAAATATGCTCCTATAGGTATACATTCAACCTATGAATTGATCAGCGTGCTTCTCCAAAATTCCACTATCATAAGGGCGTATCATCATTCCTTCTCACTAACATTGAGTCGTAGGTAATACAACGTACTCAAAATAAAACTTTATCTCTATTCCTTCCTGACCATCTCTCACAGGGGGGAATTTTAGGATTTCATCCTGATTCACAATCATGTAGGGCGGCACCGTGCACTCTCCCTTTTTAACTACATACTAATCCTTCCCGGTCACCCCATTTCGCTACCCCCAACGAAATGTTGGCTTAATTATGATGTTCACACTCCATCAATAATTTATAAGTCTGTCTCCTCATTCCATCATTGGAAATGTAGGTTCACTGCCACATTCCGGTTACTCATTTCGAGTCTATCTCGCTCTATTAACTAGAGGTGTATCTGGAGACAATCTCACTATGTCTCTCCTCAACATCGCTTCCCACTTACGTCATCTTTCCTCAAGTGGTACTCTATTCCCCTTTTTCTCCGGGTTTATTATACTTTACAATCCGTGCACTCTTCGCAATTGGCGCACTTTTGGGGGTTGGTTACTTTATAAGAATCAACATTTTAGTAACACGTAACATTCACAACACTCAGCCAAGTAGCACCTTGCACTACTTCTTCACCACAGTTAGGTCTCCCATATCAAGAGATAACCTTTGAACGGTTTCCCACCGACTTTCATCCCATAAGGTGTGCTGGATCTCTCAGCACATATAATCTTGGATCATTGTCTATCTCCCATGACGTTCAACCCATTTCATCAATACGACTGGTTTCCTAATTTCTCCACCGTCATACAAAAATTTCCGCATCCCTTTATCTCGGATGTCTAAGGAATCCAATTGACTAGGGCGCCCATACACCCTTTTCTCCATGCACATTTGCAAAAACAGTGCAAATGTCGCACCCGTAACATGCATTTTTTCAACTCCAGCCTAGTCTACACGACGTGACTACAATCTTGTGGGTATTCTCAATACCCTATAGACCAAAAATCAAATCCTTGCCCACAAAGTCTCACTTATCCCTTCGTGGTGAGGTAAGCCTTTCAGTGTTTCTCCACAACACTACCGGCTCCACTGATTCCCTAGCATCTAACAATGTCTCTTCTCCTGACGTGCATAAAAATTTAGTCGTATTCCCTTTCACAACCGAACTTAAACAAGGGACTTATCCCCATGTATTCTTACTGGGCATTGTCGGAACAACACATAGTCAAGATACTCAAATTTTATTCCTCGACAATATGTGCAACCATAACCCAATATTTCTAAAGGAGTCAAGTGGCACTGCGCTTATACTATCACTAAGTCCTTAGTACTAATTACAACAGCGAACTCGATCTCTCCGCTCAGCAGTCATACGACATACATTGACTCACATCATTTAGGTTCCTATACACCGGAATCAATTACTATGAGACGTTCATAATCCCTGAAGTCCCTCACCTATTGATGAATAATGACAACTCGACCCTCTTTCAGGTGAGGTATCGTCACATACCCCATTCACTCGAGGCTAAAACCCATATACTTCCTTATCCATCGCTCTGGTGGTTCAGATAGTTTCCGGACATAACACGCTTGTCCTCTCCGGAATGCAAAACTTATCAGAGTTCTTATTTCCTCAAATAACTTCAAGCTAAAATAAAATGCATGGCCCTACAAACCACACTAGACATCTTTACAAAAATCCCCTTACTCCAGGCCACACTGACCGGTTTGGGGTATCCCTCCTCTCGAACTTAGTAGCCTCGATTCTGAGCACTATCATCCTGGTTCCCTTAGTTCTGTTGACTAAGAGGAACGCACTATGGGGCTTAACAGTCCCGACTTAGAATCTAATCATTAAATTCTCTAGTGGGTTTCCACTTATGGCTTGTACCAGCCCCATTACATTCAGTCTTACTGTTTGACTAAATCTTTAAACTCTCTTAATTCGCCCTTTAGGAGCATTTACCCCCACCTTGTAAGAAGTACCATACTGCCTTCATATACATAAGTCGTTCAAGAAGAGTTTTACCAAAAATTGCGAATTACAACTCGAGAGTCCATTCTTTCATGGGCTCTTTTTCCCTTATACCTATCTCCTCGGTACAAGTTCACTTCAATGGATAAATTTCTCTCTCACGATTGGCCTCTACCAGGCTTACACGTGATGGGTTCTGGTATTTCCATTCTATTCGCTTCTCAATCATCATTGGAGAACTTTGCGGTTAAACTATACATATGGTTCCTCTATTTGTATACGGACCCTCAGTCCGGATGTGGTGACTGGTATCCCCGCCACGTTGCCTCAAAAATTTTACCCAAATTTTCACTTCTGGGTATTTCAACTCTATCCCTAATTGCCAAAACCTCTGTACATTCTACTTCCATTGGTTACCATGCACAGTCGTCGTTTTATCACATATTACGGCTCGTTCTCATCAAAAATTTCTTCAGACTCCCTCCCACTATCACTGCATTGGGCGGGTCTAGATTAGCATTCCCCCTTGCCGTCGCGACACTTGGAAAATGCTTGTTATGCCTCAACAAACCTTGCAGCATCTACTTCCATTACACGCTAGGAGTGACCTCGACAACGGTCATCTCTCCTATGATTACCATCTTCGAACACCCCATGCTATATGCCGAGCTCCTCCCTCCTGTAGTCCTTCTAACGCCAATGCTGGTCCTACCACCATATTCGACGTACCGTGCCCAATCGAACTCGTATATATAACACTACATCTTCTAAATAGCAGGAGAACGTAAACACGTACGTAGAGGAGTACAATAATCCTAAGATAGGGCTCTATATCAATCAAACGATACGCTGAAAATGTAGTAAGCCGTACAGATCCTATGGACACTAGAACCTAATGCTCTGATACCATTTGTGAGACCCCGCCTAATTAAACATCGGGTGATCAGGCCTTTATTAAATTAAAACAGGTTTCTCAAATGGTTCATTCTTAGCATAACTGTCGAAAACTTTTTAATTACTAATCCCCTAAGTAAAATTAGACCGGTGCCAAATTTTATCTTTCTTAAAACAGATAAAACAACCATGCGGAACAAAGTAAAAATAATCATGTACTATAACCCAATCAACAAAGTAAAAGTACAACAGAACAAAAGTATTACCGAATAAACCATCAGCTAAAAAATCCCAAACAACAATAGAATAACCATTAGTCTGAAACTAACATCTGAGACTAATACCGGACAACAAATCCATACATGGAATAGTGTGAGATCCTGTACTAGATCTGAACGAGAGATATCGTCTAGTCAAAATCCTGTAAGCATCCACTGTGCTACAGCTCCGAGTCTCTGGAATGGAATCATCATACATGGCATCCTTGTGGCTGGACACCTAAAAGGTTTTGAAAATATTCTATAGCAAGAGTTAGTACTCAAACCATTTTGAAAATATGTAGCAAGCGTTTATCACAATATAAAATGCGGTTATTGATTACACATGTTAGGTTCTCGTACACTCTCTTGAGTTACTCACCCCTCATCTTTTGTGCACACCTAACGTTCTACACTTAGTTTATCTAGCCATACCTCCCAAGATAACTAAAACCAAAGTAGTCAACTGAACTTATCTGTACCCAAGTTCCAGTACCGCCCATACACTACAACCGTTTCACTAACATCTCGCGTATGTTAATTAATCCTCAAGTAACATTTCATCTATGTTATTTTTCAAGACTTCCCATTTAGTTTCACTACTAAAATTACTACAATTCTCACAATTGTTGACTTCCCACTTGTGTAATTAAGTTTCGCTACTTGAATTACTAAATAGATTTTCTCTATCTAAAGGTGCATTTCGTAATTAAGTTTCACCACTTAACTTACCAATTCAGTATGTATCTTTAAATACATAATATATATATCAATCTACTAATACACAGAAGTAGAATATCATCAAGTATATATATTTCACACACAATATATACTTACTATCAGTCATTACTATTTTGCCCTTTTTATACACGTAAAGGACTCTTGGTTCGGAATGATTCATCGACCCCAAGTAAGAATTGGTTCGGAATGATACATCGACCCCAATTATTTATATACACAAATAAATGATTCTTGGTTCGGAATGATACATCGACCCCAAGTGAGAGTTGGTTCGGAATTATCCATCGACCCCAACTATTTTTAAAAATATATATATACACATATTCTGGTTTGGGACTCTCTCATCGCGACACCAGTTCAAAGTTTGGTTCGGCATTTCTCATCGACCCCAAACATATAATAACTTTATGTTAGTTCGTAATGTCTCATCGACCCTAACATAATTAATTTAGGTATAATCTCTCTACCTAAAAGATCACAAAATTCAGTAGGTACACGCCCGACCTATTAATCATATGCGTACGTAATATTTTAATCTCATATATCTACCGTACAATATTTGCTTTACGATTTATCTCATTAATCGTATTTAATTGAGTATTCACACAACTCTAAGGGTTCTAGTTACCCCTTACATATAATTTCAGTAGTTATTTCTTACCCTACTGGTCTATTACTTAAAATTGAATTTACTTCGCCCCGTAACTCAATTTCCGAAATCCCCAATACTCTACTAAATCGAATTATTCTCCTCGGTCCGTAATCCAAGCCCTACACCCAATGGCCTTATTGGAACTCAACAATATACCTACTGGTCTTATTCTCACTCCCATATAAGTATAATGTAAATCCTAGAATACTCATTCATTCCCGAACTCAACGAAAAATTAAACACAAAATTTTCGGGAAACAGCTTGCGTCGATCGATCGACATAGTCGATCGATCCATAGTTCGAGATCGATCGATCGATCGAACAGGGACAGACGCAGTTGTCTTCTTTGTTAAGATTTTTCCTCTATTAACAAACCTTCAAACTCCATTATATTTAGCAAGCGTTTATCACAATATAAAATGCGGTTATTGATTACACATGTTAGGTTCTCGTACACTCTCTTGAGTTACTCACCCCTCATCTTTTGTGCACACCTAACGTTCTACACATAGTTTATCTAGCCATACCTCCCAAGCTAACTAAAACTAAAGTAGTCAACTGAACTTATCTTTACCCAAGTTCTAGTACCGCCCATACAGTACAACCGTTTCACTAACATCTCGCGTATGTTAATTAATCCTCAAGTAACATTTCATCTATGTTATTTTTCAAGACTTCCCATTTAGTTTCACTACTAAAATTACTACAATTCTCACAATTGTTGACTTCCCACTTGTGTAATTAAGTTTCGCTACTTGAATTACTAAATAGATTTTCTCTATCTAAAGGTGCATTTCGTAATTAAGTTTCACCACTTAACTTACCAATTCAGTATGTATCTTTAAATACATAATATATATCAATCTACTAATACACAGAAGTAGAATATCATCAAGTATATATATTTCACACACAATATATACTAACTATCAGTCATTACTATTTTGCCCTTTTTATACACGTAAAGGACTCTTGGTTCGGAATGATTCATCGACCCCAAGTAAGAATTGGTTCGGAATGATACATCGACCCCAATTATTTATATACACAAATAAATGATTCTTGGTTCGGAATGATACATCGACCCCAAGTGAGAGTTGGTTCGGAATTATCCATCGACCCCAACTATTTTTAAAAATATATATATACACATATTCTGGTTTGGGACTCTCTCATCGCGACACCAGTTCAAAGTTTGGTTCGTCATTTCTCATCGACCCCAAACATATAATAACTTTATGTTAGTTCGGAATGTCTCATCGACCCTAACATAATTAATTTAGGTATAATCTCTCTACCTAAAAGATCACATAATTCAGTAGGTACACACCCGACCTATTAATCATATACGTACGTAATATTTTAATCTCATATATCTACCGTACAATATTTGCTTTACGATTTATCTCATTAATCGTATTTAATTGAGTATTCACACAACTCTAAGGGTCCTAGTTACCCCTTACATATAATTTCAGTAGTTATTTCTTACCCTACTGGTCTATTACTTAAAATTGAATTTACTTTGCCCCATAACTCAATTTCCGAAATCCCCGATACTCTACTAAATCGAATTATTCTCCTCGGTCCGTAATCCAAGCCCTACACCCAATGGCCTTATTGGAACTCAACAATATACCTACTGGTCTTATTCTCACTCCCATATAAGTATAATGTAAATCCTAGAATACTCATTCATTCCCGAACTCAACGAAAAATTAAACACAAAATTTTCGGGAAACAGCTTGCGTCGATCGATCGATGGCTGGGTTCGATCGATCGACATAGTCGATCGATCGATAGTTCGAGATCGGTCGATCGATCGAACAGGGACAGACGCAGTTGTCTTCTTCGTTAAGATTTTTCCTCCATTAACAAACCTTCAAACTCCATTATAGTCCACCAAACTTTGACCCAACGATCCTAACATATTTCCACATATACTTGGACAGTTTCTAACATGTCAAATACATCAAAACTCCAATTACTTTAAAGAAATAATGAATTAAAATCCAGAATTTCTTGAAACCCTAGTTATGGTGTTCTTCCCATATTATCATTCAAAATCCAGATTTTAATCCGAAAAATCATCAAGTCTAATCTGAATCTTAAACCATTCTACATGCGATTCCTATCCCAACATGTATAAATATCATCTTTCTCCAATCAAAATAATGATTTAAACAACACTATTCAAAAACCCTACACATGGGTATTATAACTTTATAATTTTTGCAATAAACAACTTGCCTTATGATCAGTAGGGTCTGATTTCGTGGTTGTTGTTGATGATTGATGATCTTCATCCTTCAATCCTTCTTCCCCAACAAGTTGATGGTAAAAATCCCTTTGAATCCTTCCCAATTCTTCCTTTTGCCTTAGAAAGTTGTGCCTCTCTTCTCTCTAATGGTATTGGTGTTGTCATGGGTGTTCTAACCCTAATTCCTCTATCATACGGCTGATATAAAACTCTCAATTTCGTAGGTCTCCATACCCTCTTATGTTAAAAGACCAAAACCCCCCCGAACGGTCTCGGTTTAGTCCAAAAATTACCCCGGGACTCAACTAGTACCACCGGGTATACTATTTTGACTAATTTGACCCTTCCGGACTCATCGGTGGCCTCTAAATTATCATTTGAGTCACTTAACAAATATTACTCGTTCTCAACCCAACACGGTCTACACACGTTAAGTAACTATTTACCACTCGCACTAAGTAAATAAAATGAGGCAATATAAACCGGTATCTATCTCTCTATTAATATTCCATAATTTCAATTTTTAAATAAAACTCTTTAAATTACTACTCTTACGTAATTTAAATTATGCCGTAATTTTCTCATTTAATTATCCAATCTAATTAAATAGAATTATTTGGAATATTCAGAAATACGGGGTATTACAGGCTTCTCCCCTTATTAAACCCGAAATTGGGTGTATACCCAATTGTAAAATGACTCTTGTACTTAAATGCGAGTCCCGACTAGTCCAAAAAGCCCCCGAAATCCAAGCATTATCCCCGGGTACTTCATTTTGACTATTTTGGCCCATTCGGGATCAATAGTGTACTCGAAATCACCATTCGAGTCACTTATCAAAAATTTATTTTTTGAACCCAACACAACTCTACACGTGTGTTCCGAATAAAATATCACCACTCGTCGCTTTTTCCCGCCTACGACATGATATAAAAATAATCCAACTCATTTACTGATTCCCGTAAGTATATATAGTACATATAAATATTAATTTGATTATTTTCAATTAATATTTAATCCTATCATTTTATTTTTCAAATTATTAAATTACAAGCACTCGTGTAATTTAAATACACAAAAAAGAACGGGTTGTTACAATAGTGAGATTTTATATATGTATACTGAGTTCCTATTCTGTGTTTCATATTGGCCACTTTATTAAAGTATATACTTATTGGGTCACCAGCTGAAAATTAAGAATGTTATGGGAATAAGTTAAAGCATCTTTAAACCTATTCCTAAATAATAGAAATATATTATCTTCGGATTATTTAGATATTTTATCTGGCATAGTGGTTATACTACGTATAATCAGGAAGAGTATCATTACTAGTATGGATAGTTAGGCTCGCTAGGTGTGCACATTAGATGAGAGGTGAGTATCTCAAGTGAGTACGCTAAGTTAACATGCATAATATTTGTGCCAATTAACCAATTTAAGCGTTTGCAATATTTAAACTGTTTTCTACTCGGGCTCTGACCTGTTTTTCTGCAAATCTCTTTTCTTGTTCCTTTATTTTAGGTGCTTAGCCACAAGGACACCAGGCTTAGGGGATTCCACTCATTTGACGAGCTATAGCTGTCGTGGAAGCTACAGTACATTACTAGTATACACTTCATAGTCTATCCTTCTTTATCTATCAGTTATTTACTTCTGTTGGACATGTCGCCCCTTCCTATTTATATTCAGGAAGAGGTTTTATTCTATTAGTAGACTTTTATTTCGTGACTTTGGATTATTGTATGGGATTTTGACTGGAAGTGTTTACTCCAGTTCCTTATTTTAATTCAGCTAGTTCTTTCCTTATGTTTTTGGGATGAATAGTATTAGTTAATTATTTCCTTATTTGATGATGGTTAATAATAAGATAAAATTTTGACATCAACCTTTTTAAATATTAGGTGGTTAGTTTTAATTAAATAAAATTGATAATTTTCGACAGTGATGCATTATCTAAACCAACTGGATATTCTGGATTTAATTAATAAAGAACTGATCACCCAGTATTTAATTAAGTGGGGTGCCGCAATATATATACATCATATATACAAACCATCTCATATCGGAATGTATATATCAATAATCCCGGTTATGTTCATATCACTCATCACACTAGCCGATAATCCGCAGAAGTATTCCCAATTCTTTTTATGATTCAATCGCTCACGTGAAACTTTATCATCAGTTACACATAAGATTTATCATCAATTTCTAACATCATTAAGGGTACATGATCTCTTTCTCATTGTCCCATATTTAACCTTAAGATAATTCATAACTCTAGGAAAATTCATAACAAAATCAGCATAATAAACTTCCGAATATACCTCCACATTCGATTCGATGTATCCCCAACATCACCTCATATCATAGACCCACATTTTTATCTCATAAATGTGTTTATCGTATCATATTATAATGTTCCTAAGCACTAAACCCAAATGGACAGGAGTATAACAAATTCTAGAAAACCACTTTAAAATAACAAGATTTTGAATCGATTCGCCCCTGTCCGAATCGATTCGCCTTATGCAGCGAATTGATTCACCAGTCTACGAATAAATTCGGTCCAAAAGACGTGAGACTTCTGCATAATTCTAATCGATTCACACTTGGCCGAATCGATTCGGGTCCAAGACCTGATACTTCTTCCTTACACCGAATTGATTCCCTAGGGGTGAATCGATTCGGGTCTGCAGAATTCCAAAGTTCTCCCACTTTCTGCATAAGTCATGAAATTATAACCAGAATTCATCACCTCTAACCATTAAAACTCCCATTATAACCAAATTTAACATCATAGATCAACCTAAATATGATCCTAACCATTTTTACACCATTAAACAAATACATACACATCAAATGATAGATTTCAACACAAAATTTAGGGTTTTATCATATATACACAAAATCACCATAATTTATCCACAAATTATGAAGTAAATCACACACATAAGCATTTAGAAAGTTTAATCACTTGCCTAAAATTCGTAGAGTCTGAATATTCATCGAAATCGTGGATTTAACCGGAAATTACCAAAGCTCCAAGGTTTTCTCCTCTTTTCTCTTCTTTCTTTATTCTCTCAAAGTTGGGTTTTCTTACTTGAGATTACTAACCCTCATATGAGCCTAATAACCCTTAACTTAATAAAACTCAACCTTAAAATGATAATACACTCTTAAAATGACTTGTTTACCCCAATTCAAGTCAAACTAGCCAAAAAGAGACCGGAACCCAAATAAAATCCCTAGGCAATCATTTTAACTTTCCCGGCCCTTCCCGTATCAATCGTGCACTCCAATTTATCATCTGAGACTTCGAAAATAAAAACTATCTCCCAACCTCATATAACTCACTCAAATATGCCCCTGTTGTGAAATAACTAATTCGCGCCGCTAATATACACACATACAATGTAATAGCATGACACATGATTTTATTTACAATATCACACTAGTAAATATACAATTTGCATAAATATTAACAATTCTACCCAAATTAATATTCATGTTAAATTCTCATTTTTATTTCTCAATTATATTAAATCACACACATACAAGGTAATTTAATATAAAAATAGATACACAAAAGTAAGGGGTATTACAATATACTATAGACTTGAGCTATTACTTGGAGAATTTATCCATCACCATTTCCAGTTCATCTCATACTTCCTAGGATGTAGTTGTTGAGCACTTACCCCATTATACTCGTGTAGTTATTTCCATTTAAAGCATTCAATTAGTTATATTATTTATATTTTTGAAGTCAGACGTTTGTACGATTATTATTATTATTATTATTATTATTATTATTATTATTATTATTATTATTATTATTATTATTATTATTATTATTATTATTATTATTATTATTATTATTATTATTATTATTATTATTATTATTATTATTATTATTAGAGGATTCATTGAGAGTTGTATTTGTATTATGGATATACACTTCATATTCTAGAGTTGGATTTGATTCTTATGTCAGTGGCCGGTATCATAGGTGTTTTATGGTAGGAGCAAATCCAACTGGGCATTATGGCAATCTAGTTCATGACCTTAGATAATCCATTGCCTCATCTTGGTCAACCTCCAATGTCTGGTGATGCAACCCCAGATGCACGAGCGACCACCACACAAGGATCTCCTTCAAGTGACACGCGTCGACGAATACCAGATGAAAAAATAATAAAATAAGAATTCCATAAAAAATGATAAATTGAGGCAGATGGAAACTACAAAATACACCGAAAGAGCATAAGAGATACTCACGTCATACAAAAGAAGGGCCAACATCCCAAAAGCGACATCCCGCTGAAAGATGTGCACGAATTGGTCCTTGCCCTAAGAGACCACAATAAAGGCTAATGATAACACAGGTAGCTAAAAACTACCCACCTAAGGTCATGAAGGGACAACCATATCAAAGGATAAGCAATAGTTTCTTTTGTAATCATAGGAGTAATTGGCATGGCAGTAGAAGCACGAGAGCCCACATTAATACTCACTGACATAAATTATAGGAATGTCACATCAGGCATGCCAAAGTCAAAATCACTTCCTTGATACATGACGTCGCAAGCAAAGGACTAGTGAAGATAACATATATAAATGTCGTGAAATGCACACAAAGCGGTACTCGTATGGAAGAGCTAAATAAGGAAATGTAGGTTTTTCCTGAAATACCAAATTTATTTGCATTATATATGCTTTTGTCTGACGGAAGAGTTATCCAATCGGCTATCCATTTTCAATGGCTGGTCGATCGATTAACTTATTCCCCTTCCCCCTTAAGTACCCCTAGAATTTTCTAAAAATCTCACTTTCCTCCCCTTAACTTTCAAGCCATCACCCACAATCCCCACAACACTTCCAAAATAGACAAACCTATATTTTGAGCTTTTATTCTGATGAAGAGTATGCGCACATGCACACTCTTAGTCGGCTGCCTCTATAGACACCTCGATTTGTATTCCAGATTTTGGGATTCTTTGTAATATTCCAAATAAAGCCTGGGTACGTACCCCGGGATAAATCCTGAGAAAACCCAACTTTAAAAACCTATATAAAAGTTTTGAGTGTCAAAAAACTTAAGAAACCTGAGTATATGAGGCAAAAGTATAAAAAAACTACTTAATCCATTAAAGCAACCAACAAACAACCTCTTTAGTGGCTTTAGACGATCGGCTGAAGGCCCCTAAAGAAATAGTCGATCAACCAAAGGCCTTAGTTGATCGACCAAAGTTTCTGATACATAAATATTATCCAAATGTTTTCTCATCCATTGATAAAAAATTAACCTCCCTAAACCTTTCGTTAATCAACCATCCAATTCGTCAAAGCCTCTATAAATAGAGTTCCCCACCCACCATTTCAAGGCATCCTACTTCTAATCCAGAGACGAGAACCCAATATTGATTCAATTTGCAAGATTTTTTAATCCCGAGCATTCGAGATACCCAAGATCATTTTTTGAGAGTCCCAAAGAGCTCGTACTTCAAAAAAGTCACTTTTTGAAAGGAAAATTTTGTGATTTCATTGAGTCTCTACCAAAAAGGGGTTCGTAGTCCTAAAAAGTTGCCTTTGAGAAATAAATAGAGTCAAACCCTTGTATAAAATTCTGCACAAGTCAAAACTTCTAGTCGAAGCTCTGCCCAACTGAAAGGCACCAAAAAGTGGAGCTTTTCCTCAAAGCAAAATGTTGTCTTTTTCTTTGAGTGTAAAGAACCTTGACACATCAGGAATATTGCATACTCGTGTCCATTATCATTATGCATTCTAGCACTTTTTGTGTTCATTATGCCTATATTTATGCTCGTTAACTAGACAACCTCTATTATGTATGTTTATGTGCTTTGCAGGGGTTAATTGAGTTTTTGTAGGTATTGGCATGCTTAAAGTGAGGATTGGTTAAAATTCGGAGAAGTTCCCTCATCGAGATCAACTTCAAGGGCATTTTAGACATTTCACATTTCATCTCTGACTCGGTCGAATTCAACAAAAGCATAGTTCATCGAGTTAGCTTCGTGTGGTCGTAAATAGCACGTCGTTTCGAGTTCGGACAAAGAAAATATGGCTATTCCTATTTCGCACAATTTCTCCCTCATTTTTTTACCAGAAGACACCATGGAACAGGGGATTGGTCAACCAACCCTGCCCCACCGGTCGACCAGTGAATCATATTTTGCCTATAAAAGCAAGCAGTGTGTTTTTATCTGAGGACCCGATCGACCGCCCCCCTGGTTGCGATCGACCGGTCATAGCAGTAATACGACACCTTTTTCCTTTTTTCTTTTATTTATTTTGTAACTTACTATAAATAGAACCCTTAGTTTATTTTCTTAGACAAACTCATTTTACTTAGTTTTTAGGTTGGGGTTTTGAGAGATTCTCTCTCATAGGTTTTTCCTTCCCATTTTGGGTGTATATAAGTCACTATTCCTCTTTCTTCTCCATTAATGTAAGTTCTATTTTTTTCTTAAGATTTGTACCCTAGTTTACTTGCGTTCTAATTAGTTTTACTTGCTTTCTTTACCCTCTTTCTTTATTTCTTGCATTCAATACATGTCATTTATGATGTTTTCTAGCTAACTTAAATTAGGTTGTGATTGATTGATCTCACCTTGGTTTCTTTGGGTTGCTTTGCTTTGGTGATGGAGTTTATGCATTTAATTCGATTGGGTTGTCCTTGAATTTACGCCTAAGAGATTTAATGGGGTATATCATGTATGCTCCGTATTTATGATCTTACGTGTGTAATATCGAGGGTGTTTGTTGACGCCAAAGTAATAGTAGACTTTTATGACGATTCAGGGGGTGACAACTCTAGATTTAATTAACTGTTGACATGAGATTCAATCTTACTAAATTCGTAGTCCCATGTAACCATTTATATGCATTAAGCCGAGGTGGGGGATATTAGTCGCAACCTATAGTTTTTATTCCTTTTTGTTAATCTTAGTTTAAACACATGTCTAGTATTATCTTTTCTTTTGTTAACTTTTATCTTTAACACTTTTATTGGAAAGTAATAAACCAATTAAAGTCTAACACTTAGTCCCTGTGTATTAGATACCCGGACTAGTCGTTGTACTCCCATAAAAAAGTGCAGTTAATAATCTAGGTTGTTGCACAGCAGTGGGAGCCAAGCATAACGAACGCATATAATTTTAAACACTTGTACCGCGGCATCCCGTTTGCTGGTTAAAATGGCATCGTTGCCGGGGACTTGTTCGTTTTAAAATTCAATTGATTTAGTCTTTCTTATTTTTTCTTTCAATTTGTATTCTTTGTTAACTATTTTTTTATGACTTCTACATTTGAATGCCAAGAACGCTTGAATTTTCCGATCGCACATCACTTTGTGAAATTTGCCACCTCGAGCCTTCTTTGAGGGTTAGCATGCCTTATTTCAATTTTTTCGATAATCGTAATAATAATTCTCAAAATCCCCCTACACCTATTGTCACACCCCACTAAATTCTGGCGTCGGGCGCCGCCAGAACTGAGCCGAGTGCGAGTAAATTAAATAACATCCTTAGCATGTGACAGATATCAGACATATAAAATTTTTAATCCATAAGATAAATGTGACACCCGGCCTAATTAAATACCGGGCGATCACTCCTTTATTAAATTAAATCAAGGTAAACAGTTGGTTCATTCTCAGCATCACTGTCGATAAAAATAAATTTTCCAATTTAACACCCTAAATAATTAAGCTAAGTGTCAAAACCATTTTTCATACATAACTTTCCAAATTTTATTTAAAGAAAAATCATTTATTTTATTAACAACATTCAATAAATAAGAATCACACCACATTAAATTCTGCAACATAATCCAATTAATTTAATACATTCGTCAATCGAATGTCAGCATACGAAATCTAAGTCACACATCCAAACTGAATAAATTCCATAGTAACAATACTGGAAATAACTGAAATACAAATGTCCAATAACAACAAAATAATGGAAAGAGCTACACATGCCCAACTAGATGAAAGTACTAAGAGTGGATCCGAATGAACGAAGTCGTCTAATCAAGAGACCTGCAACTCCCACCTAAGCTGCAGTGCGTTCCTTCCAAGAGATCCTAAGGAAGACGCCCCTGTGGCTGGGCACCTGTAATACATACATACATATATACAAGAGAGAGAGAGAAAAAAAAAATGGGTCAGAGCCCGATAGTGTGTTTGATTTAAAATACGTTTAGCAAGTATTTAAATTGATACAGGCCAATGCAACAACATATTAGTGCGACACTCTCTTGAGAAATTCTCACCTCTCTTCTAATGTGCACACCTATCGCACTAACCTGCCCAACGGGTTGTCTTATCATTTATCGCACTAATCTTCCCAATGATTTAACTTATCTTATATTACTCGTAAGATTCCAAATTTCACGATACAATTGTTTGAAAAGAATATTTCAATTAGTAACCAAAGTTCTCATTTTGACTTTATTAATCAATAAAGTTTTCCAATTTCATATTATACTTTCTCAAAACAAGTATTTACAATTTGAGTCATCAACCATGTCCTACATATCAAAACACAGTAGGCAGTTCCAGATTTCAGAATTTCATATATATATTAACTACTCGAAAATATATATATCAAAACAGCACCCCACATAATAACTATGGTGCGGGCATACTCTACTATCCAAACCCCATATCACTCACATTAAGGGGAATACAAATTCGGAATCACTCTAGAATTGTATTAACACATACACAAACTATAGGTTCCAAGTCCCTTAGGACCGTCTGAACTATCACTGCGATAGCCTGTACCAAGGATACCTATACACAAACAAAATGAGGCGAAGCATAGATTCCAAGTCTCTAAGAGGAAAGCACATACCCGCATCTCTTAGGACCGTCTGAACTATCATTCCGATAGCCTGTACCAAGGATATCTATCTTCTAGGGTACAAGTCAATATCCCCCATAAAGGTCCCATTGAGATAAGACTGTCCCAACGCGAAAACCTCAGGGATAGCAAGTAGCGTGGGCATGATTTTCACACATAGATAGTATATGCATACACAATCATATAACTATACTAACATTACCATTTCAATAATAGGTAAATTCTCAATTCCCATAATTACGACATTTGTATTTATTTCTCATTATTTAGTTATCACGTATAACCATTCACATCTTATTTTAATTTGAGGAACTTTTCCACTTACTACATCACGCTCACGGATTCTGTCCTCCCAAGTATAAAATTCAGTAGGTATACACATTTGTCCCAAAGTAACTCTCTTACGTGTCTCTCTCTCTTTAACATATACTTACATTGTCCCTCATGTAAGATATCCCAAAAATATAGATTTCGCCTTACATTAAAGGATTTTGAATTTTATTTTCAAAGATGAGAATTTCAAATGGTTTCGAAATCGGAATTAAAATGGAGTTTTAATTGAATTTTTTTTTATTATTATTTAGAAGAGTCCTCAAAATATAAAACTCTCTAAGAGTCCTCAAAACATAAAACTCTCTAGTAAAAATAATATTTTTAGAAATCCGACCGTTCGATCAAGCTGCATTTTTGTCAGCAGTCCTGTCTCGCCGTTCGCTACAACATACTAAAATTTCAAGTGATTCCAATGGTCCGATCATCTGGAATAAAATTTTTAGTGTTTGTATCTAATTAGAACTCTTTTCTTAATCAAACTCTTAATCCTTTACATGACAAAGGGTTTCCAAAATATCATTTAAGTCATCACTACATGCAATTTCCTATCTCAAATTGGGTTTTTCTTCCATACAATTCATCCTAATCATTCCTAAACCAATATGAAAGATGCATCAACGAAATAAGCAAGATAAACACTTGCCTGGAATTTTTAGAAATCTGGTTTGGTGCCGAAATTGGTGTGGTTTCGTTCCCCGTCTCGCGATCTACGCGTTGGTGGTGACGGCGGTGCAATCGGAGGTGTTCTTGGCCTAGAACTCCTTGGAGAGCTTCTCCTCTTCCTCTCCAATGGCCGTCATTTGTCTTTGGTTGTTCTAACCCTAGAAGACAACCTAGATATCTTATATAACCCTTTTAATTTTCCTAGGTTTAATTACCCATAATTGCGAAATGTCCAAAACGCCCTCCTGGGGTAGTAATTGGGCCTAAAAATGCCCCGAGACCCAAACTAAACCCCCGGGTACACTTTTCTGACTATCTCGACCCTTTCGGACACGTTGGTGCACTCAAAATGACCATACGAACAACTTATAAAATATTCACTTATTAATCAACATTTAGTCCTGACACGACACAGGCGCGTCCCGACTTAAATTTCCATAATTGTCATTTTATTCACACGTGACAATATTATAAAAATAAATCTCATATATTACTATACTCATCCAGTAATATTCAACAGATAACAAATTTCCAATAATTACTAACTCTCGTCACGCTAGTAAATATTTAAAGCAACATTCCGGATTAAAATTAAATTAATTTATCTCAATTAAATTTAATAAATCCCATAATTTAAAAGCTATAAAAATACGGGGTATTACAATAAAATAATTTGATAATCCCAAATACTAATAACATCCAACTGATAGAATACCAAAGTGCGATATAAAACCCATCACATGCAATCTCCAAATATCTTAATAATTTAATAATTAAAATTCAACTAAAATCTCAAGACAACTTTGGAACCGAATGGCCCAATATAACTCAAATGTAATCTCATAATAAATATGACGGAATGGAAAATCTAACTACTAAACCAATAAAATAGCTCCAGTTGCATCTCCAAAAGATCCTCAATAAATCATATGCAGCTTCTCTGAATTAATTCCTGAAAAAATTAGTCAACACATGTATTAGAGCCAAAGCCCCGAGCATAAATACCGACTACTCCTCTCAATTAGGGTCCTTAAACCAAAACAATAGTGTTATATATATCAACCATAACAATCGAATATTTTAATTAAAAAGATAATTAATTGTCAAAAATAAATTATTAACTACCCGCAAGGTTGCTTTAAAATGTGCCACACCGATATTATTTTAATTTACCCGTATTCCCAACAATGTTAAATTTAATTAAATGAACCACGTAGATTATTTACCAAGATACACATTCCCTTGTCAAAGCCACTGTCTGACTCGTTTTAAACTGTCGGCCCTCGCGATATGACAAGGTTCCACCCACATATCCGTCCCATTGTCAAGGCCGGCGTCTGATCCGTTTTTATCCTACGACCCTCGTGATATGACAAGGTTCCACACACGACATGACATAAATCGTCCTCTGACCCGTTTAAACTATCGACCCCGGCACATTATATCGCTAATAAATTTGAATACTTGTTTTAGTCCTGCGGTATTAATTTCCAAAAATTCTCAGACTCATTATTAAAATTTAATTTTCCCCACCCTTAAAAGTGATGTAAAAATTCTCCAAATACCGCTTAGTCCCAATTAAGAGTTCCCAAACACAAATTCGTCCTATCCTAAGTATAAGATGACTATAAAAATTTCACTCCAGCCCCCACCCCAAATTATATTACCTGCATAGACTCACACTAACTAGTCTCGTACCTAGAAAGCATAAATCGCAACTAAGGCTTACTTACTAGTCCCATACCAAGATATTATACTATAAAAAAGGGTGAAAACAAATTACCTACATTTCCCAACGTTCCCGAGATATCAAAATTTTAATATTTCCATACAGTGGCACAATTAAAAATTTATAACAATATTCATAACAACATTTAAATTCCTAATTGCTTAATTTTAATTAAATGGTCGAAATCAAGGCCACATAAATATTGCGATTTTTAGAATAACAACTACATGAAAGTCCTATCAAGATTATTATTATTCAACACAAGTAACCACAATCAATCTGGGGTTTTCCCATAAAATAACAAATTGTGCATACTCGTGACATAATCAGCAACTTAAACACTACCCAAAGAACAACAAAGTTATGAGTATTAAATAATATTAATATTTCATGCAAAACAATCCCAATATTTATATCTTTAAGAATTACATTCATAAGTTATTTTAGAAAGCATGGCTACAATCAAGACATATAACACTAAGGGAAAAGAATAGGATAAACATGCCTGTGATTAGATGTAAAAAAACTGATTTGAGATTTGAGTTCCTCTCGAAAAATGAATCAAAGACTCATCTTGAATCAACTTGGGACAGATTAGTCTACACCTACAAAACTTGAGCTTAAAAATTGTTTTAATGGAGGCTAGGGTTTGGAGGTGGAAGGGAGTAATTTTGGAGAGGTCTTCTGGGTGAAAAGTTTGAGAAAAAGAGATTTGAAAAGTCCATCCACGGATTAGTTATGATAGATAAAGGATTAAGAGTTTGATTAATAAAAGAGTTATAATCATATAAAAACACTCGAAAAATCATTACGGACGATCGGCCCGTTAGAATGGTTTGAAATTTTAGTATGTTGTAGCGAACGGCGAGACAGGACTGCTGTGAAAAATTCAGCTCGATCGAACATTCAAATTTCTAAAAATATTATTTTTATCCTCCTTAGCTCGGATCCTCCCCCGATTTTTATACAAAAAGTTATAATTTTCAAATTTTAATCCCGATTTAAATTCCACATAAAACCTTATTTTTATATATAAAACCAACATATTTAATTATTAAAAATAATAAAATTCAAAATTTTATTTTTCTTGAATTTTTCAAAATTAGTTTAAAAATACCTATTTAAAAAAAATCAAGGTTGTTACATACTTCCCCACTAGCAAAGAATTATGTCCTCGAAATTAGACGAAGCATACACATCAAACGTAAATCTCGCAAAAGAAAGTAAGTCTCATATATGTCTACCCGCAGAATGACATAATTGGGCACCCATACATCCAATCCTACGTGAACCTACCCCACGAACAACAAAATAATATATATCGCAAATATATATACATAACTATGAAAGTAACGGTGTTTCACACACTCTCACAAATCCCCACTCGATCATATATCCGAAAGTCATCAAAATGCTAAAACCCTCAAATTAAATCTCAACATCAAAAATCGATACATACGATACCTAACATCTGCACTAAAATCTCTAAAATAACTATTGTCTCTAAAATCCATTTTAAGGATCCTCACATTAAGCTTACCAATTTTGAACTCAATGCCTACGACGTCCTTAACACAAAGCTTCACATCTCCAAAAAAACACATCTAACACGTATGCTAGACCATCTACCTTAAGGAGTACGAATCAACAAAGGGAATCAAAGATCTGCAACGCGAAAGCTCAATAGACTCACAACCTACGAGACCTAAGACCATGCTCTAATACCATTTGTCACACCCTGTAAAATTCTGGCGTCAACCGCCACGAAACTGAGTCGGGTGCGAGTAAATTAAATATCATCCTTAGCATGTGACAGATATGAGACATAAAAAAATTTTAATCCACAAGATAAAATAATTTGATCATCCCAAATACTAATAACATCCAACTAATAGAACACCAAAGTGCGATATAAAACCCATCACATGCAATCTCCAAATATTTCAATAATTTAATAATTAAAATTCAACTAAAATCTCAAGACAACTTTGGAACCAAATGGCCCAATATAACTCAAATGTAATCTCATAATAAATACGAAGGAATGGAAAATCTAACTACTAAAGATATAAAAATATCTCCAGCACTTTCTCTAAAAGATCCTCAATAAATCATATGCAGCTTCTCCGAATTAATTCCTGAAAAGATTAGTCAACGCATGTGTCAGCGCCAAAGCTCTGAGCATGAATACCGGTTACTCCTCTCAATTAGGGTCCTTGAACCCAAACAGTAGTGTTATATATATCAACCATAACGATGGAATATTTTAATTAAAAAGATAATTAATTGGCAGAAATAAATTACTAACTATCCGCAAGGTTTCTTTAAAATGTGATACACCAATATTATTTTAATTTACCCGCATTCCCAACAATGTTAAATTTAATTAAACGAACCACGAAGATTATTTACCAAGATACACATTCCCTTGTCAAAGCCGTCGTATTACCCGTTTAAAACTATCGGCCCTCGCGATATGACAAGGTTCCACCCACACACCCGTCCCCTTATCAAGGCCGCCTTCTGATCCGTTTTTATCCTGCGATCCTCGCGATATGACAAGGTTCCATACACGACACGACATAAATCGTCCTCTGACCCGTTTAAACTGTCGGTCCCGATACATTATGTTACCAATAAATTTTAATACCCGTTTTAGTCCTGGGATATTAATTTCAAAAATTTCTCAGACTCATTATTAAAATTTAATTTTTTCCACCCTTAAAAGCGATGTGAAAATCCTCCAAACACCCCTTAGTCCCAACTAAGAGTTCCCAAATACAAATTCGTCCTATCCTAAGTATAGGATGACTATAAAAATTTCACTCCCCCTAGACACCAATCCAAAGGCTAACGTAGTGACGGTATAATGTAGAAAATTAGCCCCACCCCAAATTATATAACCTGCATAGACTCACACTAACTAGTCCCATACCTAGAAAGCATAGATCGCAACTAAGGCTTACTTACTAGTCCCATACCTAGCAATTATAGTATAAAAAAGGGTGAAAACTAATTACTTACATTACCCAACGTTCTCGAGATATCAAAATTTTAATATTTCCGTACTGTGGCACAATTAACAATTTATAACAATATTCATGATAATATTTAGATTCCCAATTGCTTAATTTTAATTAAATGGTTGAAATCAAGGACACATAAATATTGCAATTTTTAGAATAACAACGACATGCAAGTCCTATCATGATTATTATTATTCAACATAAGTAACCACAATCAATCTAGGGTTTTCCTATAAAATAACAAAATTGCGCATACCCGTGACATAATCGGCGACCCAAACACTACCAATGAACAACAAAGTTATGAGTATTAGGTAATATTAATATTTCATGCAAAACAGTCCCAATATTTATTTATTTAAGAATTACATTTATAAGTTATTTTAGAAAGCATGAATTATTGGAGGCTACAATCAAGATATATAACACTAAGGGAAAAGAATAGGATAAACATGCCTGTGATTAGATGTAAAAAAACTGATTTGAGATTTGAATTCCTCTCAAAAAATGGATCAAAGACTCCTCTTGAATCAACTTGGGACAGATTAGTCTACACCTTCAAAACTTGAGCTTAAAAATGGTTTTAATGGATGCTAGGGTTCGAAGGTGGAAGGGAGTAATTTTGGAGAGGTCTTCTGGTTGAAAAGTTTGAGAAAATGTGATTTGAAAAGTCCATCCACGAATTAGTTGTGATATATAAAGGATTAAGAGTTCGATGAAGAAAAGAGTTATAATCACATACAAATACTCAAAAAATCATTACGGATGATTGGACAGTCAGAATAGCTTGAAATTTTAGTAGGTTGTATTGAACGGAGAGATAGGACTGTTGTGAAAAATTCAGCTTGATCGGACGGTCGAATTTCTAAAAATATTATTTTTATCCTCCTTAGCTCGGATCCTCCCTCGATTTTTATACAAAAAGTTATAATTTTAAAATTTTAATCCCGATTTAAATTCCACATAAAAACTTATTTTTATTTGTAAAAACCAACATATTTAATTATTAAATGTAATTAAATTCAAAATTTTATTTTTCTCGAATTTTTCAAAATTAGTTTTAAAATACCTATTTAAAAAAAATCGGGGTTGTTACATATTTCCCCACTAGCAAAGAATTTCGTCCTCGAAATTAGACGAAGCATACACATCAAACCTAAATCTCGCAAAAGAAAGCAAGTCTCACATATGCCTACCCGTAGAATGTCATAATTGGGCGCCCATACATCCAATCCTACGCGTATCTACCCCACGAACAACAAAATCATATATATCGCTATATATATACATAACTATGAAAGTAACGGTGTTCCACGCACTCTCACAAATCCCCACTCGATCCTATATCCGAAAGTCATCAAAATTCTAACATCCTCAAATTAAATCTCAACATAAAAAATCGATACATACGATACCTAACATCTGCACTAAAATCTCTAAAATAATTATCATCTCCAAAATCCATTTTAAGGATCCTCATATTAAGCTTACTAATTTTAAACTCAATGCCTACGACGTCCTTAGCACAAAGCTTCACATCTCAAAGAAACACATCTAATACGTATGGTAGACCCTCTTCCTTAAGGAGTACAAATCAACAAAGGGAAACAAAGATCGGCAAAGAGGAAGCTCAATAGACTCACAACCTACGAGACCTAAGACCATGCTCTGATACCATCTATCACACCCCGCTAAATTCTAGCATCGGCCGCCACAAAAACTGAGTTGGGTGCGAGTAACTTAAATATCATCCTTAGCATCTGACAAATATGAGACATATAAATTTTTTAATCCACAAGATAAAATAATTTAATAATCCCAAATACTAATAACATCCAACTGATAGAACACCAAAGTGCGATATAAAACCCATCACATGCAATCTCCAAATATCTCAATAATTTAATAATTAAAATTCAACTAAAATCTCAAGACAACTTTGGAACCGAATGGCCAATATAACTCAAATGTAATCTCATAATAAATATGACGGAATGGAAAATATAACTACTAAAGCAATAAAAATATCTCCAGCTACATCTCCAAAAGATCCTCAATAAATCATATGCAGCTTCTCCCAATTAATTCCTGAAAAGATTAGCCAATGCATGTGTCAAAGCCAAAGCCCCGAGCATGAATCCGGCTACTCCTCTCAATTAGGGTCCTTGAACCCAAACAATAGTGTTATATGTATATCAACCATAATAATGGAATATTTTAATTAAAAAGATAATTAATTTCCAAAAATAAATTACTAACTACCCGCAAGATTTCTTTATAATGTGCCACACCAATATTATTTTCATTTACCTGCATTCCTAACAATGTTAAATTTAATTAAATGAACCGCGAAGATTATTTACCAAGATACACATCCCCTTGCAAAGCCGTCGTCTGACCCATTTTAAACTATCGGTCCTCGCAGTATGACAAGGTTCCACCCACACACCCGTCCCCTTGTCAAGGTCGCCGTCTGATCCATTTTTATTGTGCAATCCTCACAATATAACAAGGTTCAAATCGTCCTCTGACCCGTTTCAACTGTCGGCCCCGACATATTATGTCGCCAATAAATTTTAATACCTGTTCGAGTCATGCGGTATTAATTTCAAAAAATTCTGAGACTCATTATTCAAATTTAATTTTTCCCATCCTTAAAAGCGATGTGAAAATCCTCCAAACACCCCTTAATACCAGCTCCCGCCTCTTGCACCAGTCCCTCACTAAAAAAGAGGCCACAACCATTGACGACTTGATGGCTCATATTGAAAAATATGCCAAAGTCGAAGATGTGACCCATCTCAGTGCGGGAGAAAATGGTCGCGCCAAGGTTTCCAGCAAGGGGAGAGACAAGAATGAGGGTCAAAAGAAAGGGAGTAAGAATGGGGGCAAGAATGGCCCCAAGAATGGGAGCAAGAGTGATGCCTCGAAGGCATTTCAAGAAGTAAATACAGTTTTCAGAGAACCTATCTACAAGATTATGGAAAAGATCAAGGATGAATAGTTCATCAAGTGTCCCAAAAAGATGGGTGGAGACCCTTCCAAGAAGAACAATGCGCTGAGATGTGCTTTCCACAAGGAGGGCAGACACAAAACCGAGCACTGCAAAGCCCTCAAGTCCCACCTTGAAGAGTTAGCTTAAGCTGGACACTTGAGTGAATTTGTGGAGAAAAAGGAAGAGAAGGTAGCTGCCAATTGAGATTAAAGGCCTGATAACATGCTCGAGGAAGACATCGGCCATGAGTTCGTAGTAATTCATGGGGCGTCCGACCTCTAGAAAATTAAAGGAAGTATGGTTCGGATGGAAGTGAAAAAACTTACAATAGTAATGCAAGATTTTTAGATCGATCTAGCCAAAACGAAATCTGGGAAGCATCGACGAGCAGAAGATGTCGACTACATAAAGCATATTGCGTTCACAGATGAGGACCTGGTGGGAGTGAGAGCCCCACATCATGATGCACTGATCATTACATTCAGGATAGATAACTATGACGTCGACAAGTTGCTCATCGACCAAGGTAGCTCATCCGAAGTAATGTATCTCGACCTATTCAGGAAGTTGAAATTAAGTGTCACCGACCTAATGGAAGCCACTGTTCTTTTAGTTGGCTTCGCTAGAAAGATAACAACCCCCTTGGGAAAGATCGTCCTGCCAGTAAGTGCAGGAAACATCTAAAAAATGATTGAATTTCTCGTAGTCGATATTGATTCACCCTACCAAGTAGTCCTCAACAGAGGATGGTCGTACGCAATAAAGGTCGTCCCATCTACCTACCATCAGAAGCTCAAATATGTGACTGAACGAGGAGTGGTGGAGATCCATGGAGATCAGGCGATAGAAAAAAAGTGCTTTATAGCGACAATCTGTCCCAAACCAGAAAAAGGTTGAATAAGTTAGAAGAGAGAACGAGGAACAGGAGTGGATGATGCCCTCTAAATAGTAACCAAAATGTGGCAGACCAGGAGTAGAGGAGACCAGGATCCTCCCCTATGAAAGAGTCATCGAGGACCTTGAGGAAGTCACAGCCAGTAGTATCTCGAATGAAAGAAAGTTCTTGACTGAAACCTCACTCACCGACCGCGAAAAATGAGAGTTGGTCACCCTACTTCAGAGTAATTTATATGCCTTTGCATGGGAGCCTTATGAGCTGCCCGGGATTGATCATAACATTACTTGTCATTGATTTCACGTTGATCCTTCTTTCAAACCAATAGCACAGAAAGCTCGATGAACTGCTCTAAAGAAAGCTAAGGCAGTGAAGAAGGAAGTTAAAAAACTACTAGATGCAGGATCTATATGGGAAATCCAGTTCCCCAAGTGTCTATCCAACCCAGTGGTTATCTACAAGAGTAACGAAAAGTAGAGAGTCTGTATCGACTTCACAGATATTAACAAAGCATGCCCTAAAGACAGCTTCTCCCTCCCAAAGATCGATCAGCTGGTGGATACTACGACATCACATGAGAGGATGAGCTTCCTGGATACATACTCCGGATATCATCAGATCCCTCTACACAAGACGGATCAAGACAAAACATCATTTATAACCACAATTGGGTTATATTACTATAATGTATGCCCTTTAGGCTAAAAAATGCAAGAGAAACTTACCAGCGGTTGGTCACCAAGATGTTCAAAGACCAAATGGAAAGCACTATGGAGGTCTACATCGATGACATGATTATCAAGAGCAAGCTCAAAGATAACCACCTCTCTGGCCTATCAAGGACCTTTGAAATCCTCAGGAAGTACTGAATGAAGATCAACGCGAATAAGTGTTCCTTCGGTGTCCACTCAGGAAAATTCCTTGGGCACTTGGACAGCAAGAGAGGTATTGAAGCCAACCCAGACCAGATTAATGCTATCAACACGGTGCAGACCCCCCCCCCTGAATGATAAGAGACTTACAGAAGCTCACGGGAATGCTCGCTGCCCTGAATCGATTCATCTCAAAGTCTTCCAAAAGGTACCAATTGTTCTTCCAGTTATTGAAGAAAGGAAAGGATATGGAGTGGAATGAGGATTGATCGAGGGCGTTAAAAGGGATTAAAGCTTACCTCAGCAGATCGCCTTTGCTCATAATCCCTCAAGAGAACGATTATCTGTACCTTTACCTTGTAGTACTAGTCATGCTGTGAGTTCTGCACTGGTATGCGAGAAAAAGGGGATCTAGTACCCAGTATATTATGCGAGCAAGACTCTTTTAGATGTCAAACAATGATACCTACCTCTATAAAAGCTCTCCTTTGCACTAGTGGCAGCCTCGAGAAAATTAAAACACTATTTTGAAGCCCACTCCATCATCAAACTTACGTCCCACCCTCTTAAAGCAGTCCTAAGGAAAGTAGACCTTTCAAGTAGACTGTCAAAGTGGTCAGTCGAGCTCGGGCAATTTGACATTCAGTTCCAGCCAAGGATTGCCATCAAAGGGAAGGTCCTCGCTGATTTCATTGCTGAGTTTATTGGAGAACAACCTTGCGACCAACCCCAAACTAGTCATTAGAGTGAAGTTCCACCAGCGTCGGGCGTCTGGAGATTATACATTGACGGAGCCTCCAATTCCAAAGCGGCAGAAGTAGGCATCGTGCTGGTTACCCTCAAAGATGCAATACTCAAGCAATGATTCAGGCTTAGATTTGAAGCCTCCAACAAAGAAGCAGATTATGAGGCACTAATCGCAGGCCTACAAACGGTACGAATGCTCGAAGAAAAGTGACTCTATATTTTTGGCGACTCGCAGTTGGTCTCTAACTAGATAAGTGGCGATTTTAACGCAAGAGATTAGAGGATGGCAAACTATCTCGCCACTATAAAAAGGATTGATGGCCAACTTTGAGCACATCAGCATTCATCAATTTCCCAAGGGACAACAACCATGCTGATGCCCTAGCAACCTTAAGCTTAGCAATCAACTCTGACTTGAAGATGACAATTCATATTGATTTCTTTGCCCAGCCAAGTATCAACCAGATCAACAAACTGACGAATATAGAGCACGTTCTCCAGATCGAGACAGCCCCTAATTGGATGGACCCCGTAATAAATTATTTGAAAAACGGTGTACTACCAATAGATAAGAGGACCGCTCATCAGATAAGAGTCAAAGATGCTCGCTTTCACTTATCTCCTGAGGGCAAGCTGTACAAGAGATCTTTCACTGGCCTTTACCTCCAGTACGTTCATCCAAAGGACGTCAAGCGAGTCATGTATAAAATCCATGAGGGAATCTATGGGAGTTATATTAGGGGTAGGTCACTAGCCTTTCGAGCAATGAAAGAAGGGTGCTGGTGGTCGTACATGCAGAAAGAGGCTAGAATATACGCTCGAAAGTGCAAAAAGTGCCAACTTCATGCATTTATGGTTCACCAGTCAGCTAGCGACATAAAACCACTTACTAGCCCATGGCCTTTCGCCTAATGGGGTATGGACATCGTAGGCCCTCTACCAACTGTATCCGATAATCGCAAATATATGTTGGTCACAACAGACTACTTCACCAAGTGGATAGAAGCATAATCACTAGCAAACATTAGAGATGCAGACATGATATGATTCATATGGAGAAACATCATCACCTGCTTTGGGATCCCCAGGACCATAATCACTGACAACGGAACCCAGTTCGAGAGTGGCCTCGTCCAATGTTTCTACGACCATGGGATCAGGCACTATTTCAGCTCTTTGGCATACCCTATGAGTAACGGACAGGATAAGGCATCCAATAAAATGATGATTGATGGATTAAAGAAACATTTAGAGTAAGCCAAGGGGGTATGGGTAAACGAACTACCCCATATCCTATTGGCTTATCGCACCACCCTAAGGCGAGCAACTGGAGAGACACCATTCGCACTTACGTATGGAATGGAGGCAATTATCCCTTTGGAAGTTGGCCTCCCTACCATGAGGTCCACTCTAATCGACCAAGGCCAGAACGATGCAGCATTACTCGCTGAACTTAACTTAGCCGACGAGCGAATGGAATTAGCTTTAGAGAAACTAGCAGCCTACCAGTAACAACTAGCAAAGCACTATAACAAAAAAGTCAATCTAAGAACATTCCAGGTTAGGGACTACGTCCTGAGGAAAGTTCTTGGCAGCGTTGTGAAATGATCGGATGGCAATCGAAGACCAAACTAGGAGGGATCATTCAAGGTGATAAAAGATGACCTACAAGGAGCCTACCACTTAGAAATGTTGGAGGGTAGGGAGATACCAAGATCTTGGAATGCAGCCTACTTGAAGAAATTCTATTTCTAGATTTCTTTTTTATTTTTACGAACTTAATGTTAAATTTTCAATACTTCTCCGGTTAATAAGATTTGTTTAGCATTAGGATTTTATGAAGTGTTGGTTTTCTCAATTACATTATAGTATATTCACCCTTTCCAAGCTACAGGTTCCGCTCTTAACGTGCAAAACTAAGATCATAAGAAACTTATTGGTTAAAATAGTAGGATCGATATGTAATAACCCTCCTCAGGCATCTGTTAAGTAACACGAATAACCTCCTAGCTTACCCCTGGAAATACATGAAGCCCTACAGGAACCCTTAGGAAACATGTCGAACCCAGGTTGGTCGTTAACATTGTCTAGCCCAAAAATCCTGCTCGGATAGAACATTCGATACCAGGTGTATCCTCGCCATTGCCTCACTTAGGCCTAAGGCAGTGTGACGACACGGCCTAAAAGGTAAAGTAAGGCAGAATGGTACACTTAAAGCATACTGGACTGGGGGGATACTCACTCGACAACCAACTCTGCCTAAGTCATATCTAGTCGACTGGAAGATCCCAAGATAAGTGAACAAAAGATCATTAAAGTCAAAAATAACACAACACATGTTTAGTCGGCAAATTGACCAAAACATAAATATTTTATTACATCATTACATGTATAAAGAGTTATATATGCTAAGTGATTCAAACCCTAATGAGGACCAGGTCGTTGAGCGAGGTAGTCAGCCACTCGCGCTCTTCGGCCATCATCTGGGTGAGGAGTGAATTCATACTAGACTTCATCTAAAATCGGATCTAGGAGCTGTCTTGGGATCACATCTATAGGAATCCAATGATCATCCATTTTGAATGGGTTCGGCATCAAAGTTGAGGGAGAGATTTCATGCTTATATCAGAGAACAGAGTTCCTGGGAACTTGTAATTCCCTGAGGGCACTCAGCCACCCTCTTATGAAAGCTAACTCCTCAACCTCCTTCAACTTCATTGGAGCATCAGTCGAACCATGGTTGTAGCCATCTGCCCATGCCTATCGAGGACCATTTTTGAATAACTATCTCAACCTGGTAACATCTCGCTGAAGCTTAGACGCAATCACATACGCTCGAGTGATATCCTCTTTCAGCTCGACAATCTTCCTTTGAGAACTGCTAAGGTTTCCAGCTCTTTGTATCATCGATGATGAAGAACCATGGGTAAGCAACGGGACTGTGCTTGATGTATTCTTCCTCACACGCTGAGAACTACTGGGAAGGTTTCTAGCTCACTGTGTCACTGATGATGAAGAACCTTGGATAAGCAACGAAATTGTGCTCAGCGCATTCTCCCTCAAGCGGGCGAGCTCACACTTCAATGTATCATTTTCTTATTGGAGTATCTCACCAACCAAGTTGATTTTAGATGCTTATAGGAGCTTCTCTTTAAGAGCATTGACCTATTCTTAAATAGAGGCTCCAATCTCACTCATCTCCTCGAGTCTATCTTTTAACTAAGCAACCAGCTTGAATTAGTTCTTATAGTCTCGATTTCTTGCTTAGAGAGACTTGAAAATTCTTATGAAGGCACGATGGACTTAGTCGTTAACATTAGCACCAACGATTTGGACTAGACGAGAAGTAGTCGGGATATATTCCTCAAGATTGATAAGCTACAAACCATACAAGCATGGAGAATAAATAGATCAACATATGAAAAGGAACAAAACTCCATTTCATTAAAACCAAAATAGTGCACGTACAACTACATCAGCGAGAATAAGAGAACAATAGAAATATAAAAAATACAAGGGCCCCCTAAAAAGACTAGTTGTCAACCTCAATCTGCTCTGAGGATGCTGGCTTCTTCCCCTAATCTACAACAGCCTCACTTGCACCTCCCTTGGATGGAATATCCACCATTCCCTGATCGATGGGAGAATCAGTAGGAGTAGTTGGAATAGCTGGAACACCTTAATTGGTAGCAGGAGGAGGCACACCCTCTACAACAGGTTTCGGACCACGGTCATGCCCGTCGAAGAGAGGGGAATCAACATCCACCTCGGCAGCAAGCAAAGTTCTGTCCCAACCTTTCTTGAAGTTGGACCGTCTGATGTAGCCAATTTGAGCCTCAACATCCTCGTATGTTGTTGTTGTGCGAGGCCCCCAATTTTTAACATCTTATCCAAAAAGATAATTTTCAATTTCCTTTTAACAGATGCGAAAGCAAGATGGTTCAATTAAACACACACAATCATCAAATTTTAATTTCTTTCAAATTAAAATTGAACCAAGTGAAATAAGATAAATCAACACATATTTTAATTTCACTTAAACCAAATTAATTTAACCCAAGTCCTAGAAATTTGCCTAAGTCATATTTTCAATATTACCAAGATAGGCCAAACCAATTTTAACACATTAAATGATGACTTGAATTAAATTAATATTTACTCAATTAATAAATTAGCACCAAATTAAGTAAGTAGTGACTTAAACCAATTTTATCTTTTTACCTAAGCATGCATCTAAGGTGAATTATGAAAAAGATAAAATAAATAAATAAATCACTACGCCGCGATGTACTAGGAAAAACCCACAACGGGAAACAACCTCGGACGACCCTATCCTCAAATCCACTAAGTACGGAATTTATAATTATAAGCAAGATGACTTACAACACTCGACTCGACTCCTTCAAGACCCAATGCATCTTCTTGTAACTATTTCTGCCTAGTGAATAACCACGGAGCTCCACCGCGGTCTCAGAATTCACCGATCGGACTTTTAGGAACCACCGTCAACCACACATGGTGCCTTTCACCATGTGAGAATGCCGCAGCAAAACCAACGAACTTCTTCTTTATGGGATGTAGAAGTAAACCCAAATGAACTCTTCAACTCGGTAGAGTAAACCTAGTTCCAAACACCCCAAGCAAGATATTTATATGGAAACTTGGAATAAACAAACTATGGGTGTAAGAAAGTGTTTTTCAAATAATGTTCTTGAACTACAAACACTTAAACACGAACTTTTGAACTTAGGAATTTTCTCTCAAAAAGATTCTCTCTAAAAGGTGTTTAGAAAATGTCAAAATTTGATTCTTCAAACTTGGTTCCCGCACATATAACTTTTGTCAAACGATAGTGGGTAAAGGTAAGTGGAAACATTGGAAAAACTGCTCAAAACTGCCAGAAAATTTTCCCGCCTGAAATCTCGTTCGAACAAAGTCTCGTTCGAACAATCCTTCTAACGAAGTTCCAGTCGCCAATGGAGAAATATTGTTGGCAAACTCGTTCTTATGAAATTCTCGTTCGAACGAAAAACTCGTTCGAACAACAACTTCGAACGAACTTCCAGAATGTTTAAAAATTCAATTTTAGCCCAGAAACTTTATTTTAAAGTTTTAAAGAAACTTTCTGAAAATAAACAACAGGTTAAACAAAACTTACACCTAATACAAATTTTTCCAAGCTCCTATATAAATATGTAATGCATTCATACCTTAAGAGTAAACGGCACACATGTTGTTGACAAAGAAACGAGGCATAACAAACTCGACGTTTGCTGAAGCTTTAATCTTGGCCGCTACGTCTTCAACTAACACTTCACAGGCTTGAATGGATAAAGTTGAACACTATCCTCTGACTTAATTTTTTTGTCCAAAATTGAGCCAAAACTACAAAGGACTCAACTGGAAATTTGTGTCCTTACAAATTTCCCCCTTTGGCTATTCCGGGACAAAAACCAACAAAAATCCTAAAGGGCCATCAAGCTCACTAGACTCAAAAACATCCCACCCAAACTTGACTCAAGACCCAAGGATCATTATCTTCGCCGATTAATGAAAGTTTCCATTTAGATAAATTCCTGGACACTTAAGCAAACTATCAAACGCATAGGGAATATCAAAAATATTAATGCATAAAATAAATACTCCCCCTAAATTAATTCTCCCCTTTATCAACTATGATCAACCTAAGAAGATAGCGCTATACCCCTAAGTTAAATCTCCTAAACTTAGATAAGATTATAATAGGATTAGATACCATTTCTCCCCTATTATTCTCCCCCTTTTTGTTCAGGAATAAACAAAGGATAAAAGAACTAATAAACAAGATGGTGCATAAGATGATAAGAACATGAAAGCATATAGGCAACAAAAGCAAAAATAATCCATACAAATAATAAAGGATACCAACTAAGATGAAAGGAAATGATTCCAATATGATACATAAAGTATTAAGCATGTGATATCAACAAAGAATGCAACGAGATGGATACCAATCATAAAGTAGAAGCATAGATGGACTAGAAAGCAACGCAAAGACAAATAGAATACCTCGTATATGAAAACATAATAAATATCATTAACGATAAAGTATTAAGCATGTGATATCAATAAAGAATGCAACGAGATAGATACCAATCATAAAGTAGAAGCATAGATGGACTAGAAAGCAACGCAAAGACAAATAAAATACCTCGTATATGAGAACATAATAAATATCATTAACGCACACGCACATATACTAGGTATAAATACCACACATGACACAAAATAAAATAATCTTTTCACACTCGTATGGCAAAAATGTGTCATATGGAAACGTAAGTGTTGGGGTGTGAACTAGCAACAATTAAATATAGACCCAATCACTTAAAATATGTTCACGAAGTTCTCATTTGATTGCAAACTTTATCACATTTGAATATAACCTCATATGACAATATAAATTGAACTCAATGAATCAAACATACACAATGCATACAAGCCTAGAATTTTGATGATTCTACAAACCAATAGAGTCATGACATTGAAAGTACAACTAGGATAAACGAACATTGTGCAAACCGTTGATATACCATCCAATCTCCCTATATAAGCATATAATTTTGAATGACTATATCAATTAAACATAAGCCTTGGCAATTATTTATCTTTTTAGTGCCATATTTTATTTTTAGGCCTTTGGGCCACGTATTTTTTTTAGGTCCAAGCAAACGGTGGCTTACTATTCATAAAGGATAATAATTCCTTTTGGAGCCCTTTTCCGTGCACATGTATATCTCACACAAATTTCACGTGCAATGAATTTTGACATGCACTAGTCCTCCTAGGTCACAAATATGTAGATGACAAGATTGGTAGGAGAACACCTCACAAAGCTCAAATATAACATATGACGATTAAATTTCAAAAGAGCTCGTGCAAGTGTGAATAGAGGTATATAAAAATAGAATCCATTTAAGCAACACAACATCCAACTACTCCATGTAAGAATGGTAAAGAACATTTTAAGGATTGACAATCTTAACCAAAAGTTCTAGCCACATGGGAACGAAAAAGAAGGGATTATAACACAAGTGTATGCCACATAGAGTGTGTCAAACTAAAATACACACACAAAAAAAAATCTTTTTGAGTTTTTGAAATTTTTAACCAACCAAACAAAAATATTTACTCAAAAGACAAACAAAAATCATTTGTATTTTTCATTAAGCCTAAATTACTAAAAGGTAAAACACAAATGATAAACAAAAATCTTTTTGTATTTTTCATTTAACGCAAACTAAAATGAAAGAAGTATAATACAAAAGATAAACAAAAATCATTATTCTAACATATGATTAAGCATGGATCATAGACTAGACAATGATTAAAACAAGAATATATTTAGCATGATAATATAGCATGAAGTACACAAGCTCAAGTATGCAAACAAAACTAACACATTCAACCTTTAGATTTTGCAAGGGAAGAAGCATGTGAAAGTAAATGAGAATAAAAAAACCTATCTTGTAAAGCTATCAACTCGGATCTCCTAACCTAAACTAATGACGAATGATGATGTCGGGGCGTAGGAATCTTGGCTACCTTGTTTGCCTTACGATGGGATTTTCTAAGAGCTCGTTTAAGATCAAAACAAAATTTCTTAAGATGACCTTTTCGACCACAATGTGAGCACCTAAAGACTCGACGAAAAGACTTACCTAAGGAATGATCTATAACATTGCTCCTAGACGATTCTCCTAAAACATTGGTTTTGGATTTATGAGTTGATTCATCACAAGTACCGAAGCCTAAACCACAAGTGTCATTTTTTATTTGGACCGTTCCTAATATTTTATCTAATTTCTCCGAACGATACTCCAAATCAAATTTGACTTTACTAGAGTCTTTTAATTTATTTTCTAAATCTAAAATGTTAGACTCTAATAAAACATTTCTCTCTTCAAATTCGAGAAGCTCCTTTTTCATTGACTCCATTAAACCTCTAAGGCTATCTCTCTTGCCTTCTATATATTCAAGATTCTCTCAAAGAGTTCTCTCACGTGTCCTATGGTCTTCAATCAACACACTATCATCAACCACCTTGACACGCTCTTTTAAACTAGATTCTAACTTCAAATTAGCTGTTTTTAATTTAATAGATTCTCCATAAAGTTCTTGAAAAGCATTTTAAAGTTCACTCACATCAACCTATTCTTCATTTTCACTCTCTCTTTCTTCTCCACTCTCAGTACCATCATCTTTTATAGCTTCACAAACAAAGGCCTCAGAAGTGTTATGTATTAAGATGTCATCATTGGATGATTCCTCACTATCACTTACATAACTAGCAATGAACACGGTAAAGTTGTGCTCAATGGGGAAATCGGGTCCCTCTTCCTTATCACTATCACTAAGAGTTACATTGTAGGAAATCAGTTTTTTACCCTCCCTCCTTAGTTTAGTGGGGCACTATAAAGCCCTATGGCCATACCCTTCACAACCAAAACACTTATCTGACTCGACCCTATTTACATTTTCATTAGAAGTTTTAGGGATCTTCTCGACTTTGTCATGCTTAGATTTTTCAAATTTCTTAAAATTATTTTTAAATTTATCTTTGTTAAATTTAAGAAATTTTTGAAACTTTCTAGCAAACATAGCCATATTCTCCGAGTCAATATCACTTTCACTATCTACTACTTATTTTTCCTCCTTTCGGGCTTGCAAAGAAACGCCCTTTTCTATTTTCTTTTCAGTTTTGGAGGGAAACATGTCTAGTTCATAGGTTTGTAAATCACCTACGAGCTCTTCTAATTTTGTAGAGGCTAGAGTGGGTAAAGAATTTAGCACGGTCACCTTAGGAATAAATCTATAGGGTAGGGACCTTAAGATTTTCTTTACAACTCGGTTGTCGAGTATTTTCTCTCCCAAAATAAAATATGAACTAACTATATAGAAAATTCTACAATAAAATTCATCAAAAGTTTCTTTTTCGTTCATTTTGATGGTTTCAAATTGAGTGGTGAGGTTTTGGAGTTTGGAAGCTTTTACGACACTAGTTCCTTCGTGAGTGAGTTGTAAAATATCCCAAGCTTCTTTAGCAGTTTTACAAGTCATAATGCGTCGGAATTCATTTGGTGTGACCACGCTATACAAGGCATTTAAACCACGAGAATTAAAATTTGAAAGTTTAAATTCATTCTCACTCCATCTATCAGCGGGTTTTGGGACACGCTCATTATCTACTAAATGTGTAGGTAGGGACCACCCGTTAACGACAGAAAACCAAACTCTCTCGTCGATAAATTTTAGTATCGATTTCATTTGCGCTTTCCAATACGCGTATTTAGAACCATCAAAAATAGGATATTTTGAAAATGGGGAAAATTCCATTTTAGCCAAAAATAATTAAAGGATCTTAACGAAGTAATTTATCGTTTTGGCTCTAATATCACTTGTTGGTGCGCGAGGCCCCCAATTTTAAATATCTTATCCAAAAAGATAATTTTTAATTTCCTTTTAAGAGATGAAAAAGCAAGATGGTTCAATTAAACACACACAAACATCAAATTTTAATTTGTTTCAAATTAAAATTAAACCAAGTGAAATAAGATTAAATCCACACATATTTTAATTTTACTTAAACCAAATTAATTTAACCCAAGTCCTAGAAATTTTCCTAAGTCATATTTTCAATATTACCAAGATAGGCTAAACCAATTTTAACACATTAAATGATGACTTGAATTAAATTAATATTTACCCAATTTATAAATTAGCACCAAATTAAGTAAGTAGTGACTTAAACCAATTTTATCTTTTTACCTAAGAATGCATCTAAGGTGAATTATGAAAAAGATAAAATAAATAAATAAATCACTACGTCGCGATGTACGAGGAAAAACCCACAACGGGAAACAACCTCGGACGACCCTAGCCTCAAATCCACTAAGTACGGAATTTACAATTACAAGTAAGATGACTTACAACACTCGACTCGGCTCCTTCAAGCCCTAACGCGTCTTCTTGTAACTACCTCTACCCAACGAATAACCACGGAGCTCCACCGTGGTCTCAGAATCCACCGATCGAACTTTTAGGAACCACCGTCAACCACACACGATGCCTTTCACCATGAGAGAATCTCGCAGCAAAACCAACAAACTTCTTCTTTATGGGATGTAGAAGTAAACTCAAACGAACTCTTCAACTCGGTAGAGTAAACCCGGTGCCAAACACCCCAAGAATGATATTTATATGGAAACTTGGAATAAACAAACTATTGGTGTAAGAAAGTGTTTTTTCAAATAATGTTCTTGAACTACAAACACTTAAACATGAACTTTTGAACTTAGGAATTTTCTCTCAAAAATGTTCTATCTAAAAGGTGTTTAGAAAATGTCAAAAGTTGGTTTTTCAAACTTGGTTCCGGCACATATAACTTCTGTCAAAAGATAGTGGGTAAAGGTAAGTGGAAACATGGGAAAAACTGCTCAAAACTGCCAGAAAATTTTCCAGCCTGAAATCTCGTTCGAACGAGATTTTCGTTCAAACGAAGTCTCGTTCGAACGATCCTTCTAATGAATTTCCAGTGTCCAATGGGGAAATCTCGTTAGCAAAGTCGTTCAAATGAAATTCTCATTCGAACGACAACTTCGAACGAACTTCCAGAATGTTAAAAAATTCAATTTTAGCCCATAAACTTTATTTTAAAGTTTTAAATAAACTTTCTGAAAATAAACAACAGGTTAAACAAAACTTACACCCAATACAAATTGTTCCAAGCTCCTATATAAATATGTAATGCATTTATACCTTAGGAGTAAACGAAACATATGTTGTTGACGAAGAAACGAGGCACAACAACCACGACATTTGATGAAGCTTTAATCTTGGCCGCTACGTCTTCAACTAACACGTCATAGGCTTGAATGGATAAAGTTTAACACTATCATATGACTCAAATGTTTTTTTCCAGAATTGAGCCAGAACTACAAAGGACTCAAATGGAAATTTATGTCCTTACATATGTCGCAAGCCACCCATCATTGTAAGAGCTCTCCTTGATGGTGGTCGCCTCAGATTCCTGCTTTTTTATCTTCTCGACAATCTCTTTATTCTCCTCAACCACCGCCAGCTTGCTCGCACAGACTATCTCATAGGACTTCCTCAGCTCCTCCAGCTCTTTAGACGCTGCCTCCTTTCTTTTGTTAGCTTCATCCAAGGCAAGATTAGAAGATTATTGAGTAGCACTAGTAGCTTTTAGGCTCACCCCTAGCTCAGAATTTATCCTCTCCAGCTCATCACGACTGCGATAGAGGATGGTGAAATCGAACACAAACTATAGAGAAGTAAGAAAATGTTAGCGAAGAAGGTATGGAAAAGAAAATTACAAAGTAAAGAAGTAAAAATGGACTTACCAAGGCTATCCCCTAAGTCTCTTTTAGGGATAACTGGTCGGTCCCCATGCTCTATGACCTCTGGTGGTCTACTGGCAAGACTGCTCTCTCAAGCACTGTTGGAGCCAGTTGAGGAGCAAGAGCGATGGAAGCCCCCTTAGCCAAGGCAGACACGGGTAACAAGGACTGTCCATTTTTTGTCCTCGCTTATTTTGTCCTCCTCTCTTCTTCTCTCTCCTTCTTCTCCATTTCAACCCTTGTAAAGACATTATTTTATAAGTCCGTTATCATTTTAGTATGCCGTATACTGCTACGTCGTCGAAGAGCATTCAAGCATCAAAGGAGTATCCGAATATTAAGATCTTCAACATCCATGCCTACGCGAGGTTAAGTTTGGTAAGGTTGTATTTTAATTCCTTAGAATTTCACTTAAAGTGTTAGGATATTTTTATCAAATATTTTTCAAAAGATTTTGTTCTCGGACACCTTTCCGTAGAAAAATCATAACTAATTCATAAAAAATCAGAAAAATACAAAACTGTCGGCCACGCGTTCGTATCGAAATTATTTACAAGCACATGTGAAATCTCGTTTGATAGGTCGTTCAAACGACCTGCTTTTGTCATTCAAACGAAATTTTCCACGTGTCATTTTCCACGTCTCATGTTTTTCGTTCGAGCGACCTGCTCTTGTTGTTCAAACGACAGCATCTCATTCGAGCGACATTCAACCTCATTCGAACGAAGCGCCGCCTTAAGTTTTGTATAAATAGGAGTCTCTAACTACATTTTTCATAAGGAGACCTGCATAATTTTCAGAAAGGAAACTTCTACTTCTGAAATGATTTTTTTATTCTTCTTTTAGGTTTTAAACCTTTTGTTTTCAATTCACAAAACATCCCAATCTATTAGTGAATTGCTTTGGAACCCTAGATTCAACTTTATTGAAATTTACCTTTGCGGGGAGAAATCTATAACCGGAGAGTTGTGTGCAATTATGGAGGGAGTCTCGATGAAGTTACTCTTGTAGGGAGGATTACCTAGACCGTGAAGACTGCGTGTCCTTGTGGTATAGCTGCGTGTAAACCACTGCTGATTTCTAGCCGATGCTTTGAAGGTTTGACGAAGGCACCGTGCGTTACTCTTGTAGGCGAAAGCAAGATGGTATGTAAGTCAATAGGCTTGTAAACTTGTCAAAGTTCTAGAAATAAAAGGTTTTGCCCCTGTGGGGATTGCTCCTGAAATTTGTGTCGCGTGCTTTATTTATTTATGAGTAGACACACACACACACACACACACATAATTGCATGTTTAGGGGCTGAATTGATTTGGTTTAAAAATAGACTCAAATTAAATAAGGTTTAATTAAAAACTTTAGAATTAATCGGTATCACACCTCGTCGTCATATTTTACAAATTGGTATCGGAGCAGGTTACGCTAATTTATCGCGTATTGCTATTTTCTCCAAAATCGTGTGATATTGATCTTTTAAAAAATCAGTTTTGTGAAAAATCGCAATTTTTCCAATGGAACACCCATTTAATGAGGAGCCTATTTTTGAAAAAGTTCACAACTGTGATGAAAAATTAAAACATTTGAATTTGAAACTTTGCAAAAGAATTAAAGTTTTGAAAAAAGAAAATTCGTGTTTTAATAGTAAGATTGAATATTTGCAAACGTTTCAAACTCAAATAGATATTTTTCGTGAACACTTTGGTAATTTGCGTATTGATTTTGATTCTTTAAAAATTGCCAAAATCGAGAGTGATGAAAGAGTCCTGGTTTTAGAGAAGGAATTGAAGGACTTAAAAAATTCTAGGGTTCCCGTTTGTGCCGTCAAGGATAAAAAATTAATCGATGATTTTACGGCACGTGAAAAGACTCTTAGGGATAAGTTTGCTTTAATTGAGGGGGAGCATAATAAACTGTTAAGTTTAATTGATAATTTGAAAAGGAAATCCCTATCTTTGGAAGAGTCTAATTCGTTGCTTGAATCAAATATTTTGAAGTTGAAAAATGATTTAAATGATTCAAGTAGGTTTGATAGTGATGGTAATGGCTCGTCGTATTCTAATACTTCCATTGCCAAAGCCAAAATTATTATTTATTTTAGAGGGTCAACCATTCCCAAGGACATTAAAAAAGGTCAGCCCATAGGTTTCGTTCCACCCGTTTACACATGTTCACATTGTGGTAGAAAAGGTCACCTTAGGAGATTTTGTTTTGATCTTGGAAGAAGTCCTAGGAATTCGAAGTCTAGTATTTCGTTGGTTCCCAAAAACCCCACGCGTCATGTCACATCCATTTGGGTTAGGAAATCACTTTTGGATACGCTAGATTTTAGACAAGTTGATTCTCATGTGCTTGCACACGATTCTTCTCTTGCCATATCATATAGATGATTATGTTCGCATGTTTGTCATACGCTAGTTTTTTGTTTCATGATATTTATGTTTGCTAGCATTGTGACATGTACTTTTTGTATAAATTTTTTCTTTTGAAAATTTTGTAAAAGCCAAAAAGATTTTATTTTGATGAAATTTTGAGAAAATCCAAAAAGAGATTTGTATTTTGTTTGCACCGTTTATGGATGGAAACTTAGGATGACCGAGTCACAACATCATTCCATTTTTCATGTGACTTTTTGATAGTGTTTTGAGATAATATATCATGTCATCTTTGTGCTTTATAATGTTTGGAGTCATTATGATGTAATTAGTTGTTGCTTCCTTTATGTTTGACTCATGATTTCCTTTATTGCACACGTAAATGAATTTGTTTGATTATTTTGCTTGTCTTATCACTTGTTGGTTGGGTGTTTTTACTTCAATCCTGCCTTTAATAAAGAACCGAGCGCGATAAAACTTGACAAGAAAGTTGTGCATGTAAGAATCATTTGTGAGTTTGTGTGCTTTATTTGAAAATGGGGAAGGGTTGTGAAATGTTCATTTGGCCTTTGCGAATACTAAGCCACCGTAATATCGGACATAAAAATCGAGGAATTTTAATTATCCGGGGACCAAAGAGGTTAAAAAAGCCCGAAAAAATTAAAAGGCAATAAAAACATTTCATGCCAAAAGGAGGCCATTAGGTTTTTGCACCAATTCTCCAATATTTGTGAATTTAGATTACCTCTAAAAGAAAATCTGCATTAGGGAGTTTGGATGGAATTTAAAACGGGTTTTCACGTCCTTGAAAGTCTTGAAAAAGCGTTAAATAGTTTGGGACGTTATTGGTGTTGAAATCACTTTGACTTTGATTTATTGATTTGCATAAGACGATGTCACCTAAATTCAACAATTTTTACACCTAAGGATACTTTTGATGTTCATTCGTTAGGAGTACACGTATTCATCATGCACATATGATTTATTGACTTTATTTACCTATCTAATGTGATCACAACCATACATTCCATTTCCATGACTTGGTTGTGTTAGTATAAATCCATGGTGTGATTTTTGTACGAAAAATTTATAAAATCAAAAATGGTTTGTGAAAGTTTTCGAGATATACATTTGCATGCGCGTAGTTTGATCCTTATTTGCTATGCAATTTTATTGTGACACTCCATGTTTAGTATGTTTCTTCTTATCTGTCTATTTAGAGATATAATAAAAATGGGGAGAACGAATTATAATTTAATGGGGGAGACTTGATTATATTGATTGATTTATTCTTATATCATTTCAAACTCGATGCGTCAGGAAGGTATTTGCTTTATCTCATGTGTGTAGGTACAACAGTGATGATCATATGTTGCACACCCTGATGAGAAAATCTTAAAGGTTTGAAGAATTGAACTTGAAGATTTTTGAAGAAAATTTGAAGACTTGCAAATTTTAGTATTTTCCATTTTTGGGTTCATGGGGGATATTAGATTTGTATAGGCACTTTGATTTGATAATTCGGAGTTTTTATTTTGTACCGGCATAGACATAGGGGGAGATTTGTAAGGACATTATTTTATAAGTCTGTTATCAATTTAGTATGTCGTATACCGCTACACCGTCGAAGATTCAAGCATCGAAGACGGATCCGAATATCAATATCTTCAACATTCAAGCCTCCGTGAGATTAAGTTTGGTAAGGTTGTGTTTTAATCACTTAGCATTTCACTTAAACTGTTGGGATATTTTTATCAAATATTTTTCTAAATATTTTGTTCTCGGACACCTTTCCGTAGAGAAATCATAACTAATTCATAAAAAATCAGAGAAAAACAAAACTGGCGGCCATGCATTCGTACCGAAATTCTCTACAAGCTCGATTGAAATCTCGTTTGATAGGTCGTTGAAATGACCTTCTTTTGTCGTTCAAACGACATTTTCCAAGTGTCATGTTTTTCGTTCGAGCGGCCTGCTCTTGTCGTTCAAACGACATAGCATCTCGTTCGAGCGACATTCAGCCTCGTTCGAACAACGCGCCGCCTTAAGTTCTGTATAAATAGGAGTCTCTAACTCCGTTTTTCTTAAGGAGACCTACATAATTTTCAGAAATGAAACTGCTACTGCAGAAATGATTTTTTTCTTCTTCTTTTAGGTTTTAAACCTTTTGTTTTCAATTCACAAAACATCCCAATCTTTTCGTGAATTATTTTGGAACCCTAGATTCAACTTTGTTGAAATTTACCTTTATGGGGAGAACTCTACAACTAGAGAGTTGTGTGCTATTGTGAAGGGAGTCTCTATGAAGTTACTCTTGTGGGGAGGATAACCTACACCATGAGGACTGCGTGTCTAGGAGTCCGTGTCCTTATGGTATAGCTGCGTGTGAACCACTACTGATTTCTAGCCAACGCTTTGAAGGTTTGACAAAGGTATTGTGCATTACTCTTGTGGGGGAAAGCAAGATGGTATGTAAGTCAATGGTCTTGTAAACTTGTCAAAGTTCTAGAAATATAAGGTTTTTCCCTGCAGGCATTTTTTCTGAAATTTGTGTAGCATGCTTTATTTATTTATGGGTTGACACACAAACACACACACACGTAGTTGCATGTTTAGGGACTGAATTGATTTAGTTTAAAAATAGACTCTAATTAAATAAGGTTTAATTGTAAACTTGCGAATTAATCGGTATCACACACCATCATCATATTTTACAAATTGGTATCAGAGGAGGTTACGCTAATTTATCTCGTATTCCTATTTTCTGCAAAATCGTGTGATATTGATTTTTTGAAAAATCTGTTTTGTGAAAAATCGTAATTTTTCCAATGGAACGCCCATTTAATGAGGAGCCTATTTTTGAAAAAGTTCACGACCGAGCTGAAAAATTAAAACTTTTGAATTTGAAACTTTGCAAAAGAATTAAAGTCTTGGAAAAAGAAAATTCTTATTTTAATAGTAAGATTGAATATTTGCAAACGTATCAAACTCAAATAGATATTTTTCGTGAACACTTTGGTAATTTGTGTATTAATTTTGATTCTTTAAAAATTGTCAAAATGGAGAGTGATGAAAGAGTCCTGGTTTTAGAGAAGGAATTGAAGGACTTAAAAAATTCAAGGGTTCCCATTTGTGCCATTGAGGATAAAAAATTAATCGATAATTTTACGGCATGTGAAAAGACTCTTAGAGATAAGTTTGTTTTAATTGAGAGGGAGCGCAATAAACTGTTAAGTTTAATTGTTAATTTGAAAAGAAAATTCCTATCTTTGGAAGAGACTAATTCGTTGCTTGAATAAAATATTTTGAAGTTGAAAAATAATTTAAATGATTCAAGTAGGTTTGATAGTATTGGTAATGGCTCGTCTTGTTCTAATACTTATGTTGCCAAAGCCAAAATCATTATTTATTTTAGAGGGTCAACCGTTCCCAAGGACATTAGAAAATGTCAACCCATATGTTTCGTTCCACCCGTTTACACATGTTCAAATTGTGGTAGGAAGTTCACATTAGGAGATTTTATTTTGATTTTGGAAGAAATCCTAGGAAGTCGAAGTCTAGTGTTTCGTTGGTTCCTAAAAAGTCCACGCATCTTGTCACATCCGTCTGGGTTAGGAAATCACTTTTGGATATGCTGGATTTTAGACAAGTTGATTCTCGTGTGCTTGCACATGATTCTTCTCTTGCCATATCATATAGATGATTGTGTTCGCATGTTTGTCATACGCTAGTTTTTTGTTTCATGATATTTATGTTTTCTAGCGTTGTGACATGTACTTTTTGTATAAATTTTTGCTTTTGAAAAATTTGAAAAAGCCAAACAGATTTTATTTGGATAAAATTTTGAGAAAATCCAAGAAGAGTTTTGTACTTTGTTTGCAGCGTTTACAGATGGACACTTAGGATGATCGAGTCATAACATCATTCCATTTTTCATGTGACTATTTGATAGTGTTTTGAGATAATATATCATGTCATCTTTGTACTTTATAATGTTTGGAGTCATTATGATGTAATTAGTTGTTACTTCCTACATGTTTGACTCGTGATTTCCTTTATTGCACACGTACACAGATTTATTTGATTATTGTGTTTGTCTTATCACATGTTGGTTGGGTGTTTTCACTTCAATCATGTCTTTAAAAATGAACCAAGCGCGATAAAACTTGACAAGAAAGTTGTGCATGTAAGAATCATATGTGAGTTTGTGTGCTTTATTCGAAAATGTGGAAGGACTACGAAAGGTTCATTTGGCCTTTGCGAATTCTAAGCCACCGTTATATCGGACCTAAAAAATTGAGGAATTTTAATTATCTCGGATCGAAAGAGGTTAAAAGAGCCCCAAAAAATTGAAAGGAAATTGAAAGAAATTCATGCCAGAAAGGGGCCATTAGGTTTTTGCACCAATTCTCCAATGTTTTAGAATTTAGATTACCTCTAAAAGAAAATATACATGAGGGAGTTTGGATGGAATTTAAAACGGGTTTTCAAGTCCTTGAAAGTCTTGAAAAAACGTTAAATAGTTTTGGACGTTATTGGTATAGAAATCACTTTGACTTTGATTTATTGATTTGCATAAGACGATGTCACCTAAATTCAACAATTTTTATACCTAAGGATACTTTTAATGTTCATTCGTTAGGAGTACACGTATTCATCATGCACATATGATTGATTGAGTTTATTTACCTATCTAATGTGTTCACACCCATATATTACATTTCCATGACTTGGTTGTGTTAGTATAAGTGCATGGTGTGATTTTTGGTGTCTTATTTTTGTACGAAAAATTTGAAAAATAAAAAATTGTTTGTGATAGTTTCCGAGATACACATTTTCATGCGCGTAGTGTAATCCTTGTTTGCTATGGATTTTTATCGTGACACTCCATGTTTACTTTGTTTCTTCTTATCTGTCTATTTGGGGACATAATAAAAAGGGGGAGAATGAATTATGATTTTATGGGGGAGTTTGCATTATGGGGGAGATTTGATTATATTGATTGATTTATTCTTATATCATTTCAAAATCGATGCGTCATGAAGGTATTTGCTTTATCTCATGTGTATAGGTACAAAAGTGATGATCATATGTTGGACACCCTGATGAGAAAAGCTTAAAGGTTTGAAGATTTGAACAGTAAGATTTTTGAAGAAAATTCGAAGACTTGCAAATTTTATTATTTTCTATTTTTGCATTCATGGGGGATATTAGATTTGTATAGGCACTTTGATTTGATAATTTGGAGTTTTAATTTTGTACCGGCATAGAAGGGGGAGATTTGTAAGGACACTATTTTATAAATTCGTTATCAATTTAGTATGTCGTATACCGCTACACTGTCGAAGAGCATTCAAGAATATTCAAGCATCAAAGACGGATCCGAATATCAAGATCTTCAACATTCAAGCCTCCGCGATGTTAAGTTTGGTAAGGTTGTGTTTTAATTCCTTAGCATTTCACTTAAAGTGTTGGGATATTATTATCAAATATTTTTCTAAAGCTTTTGTTCTCGGACACCATTCCGTAGAAAAATCATAACTAATTCATAAAAAATTAGAAAAATACGAAACTGGCAGCCACGCGTTCGTATCGAAATTATCTACAAGCCGTATGAAATCTCGTTTGATAGGTCGTTCAAACGACCTACTTTTGTCTTTCAAATGATATTTTCCACGTGTCATTTGCCACGTGTCATGTTTTTTTCGTTCGAGCGACCTGCTCTTGTCGTTCAAACGACATAGCATCTCATTCGAGCGACATTCAACCTCCTCCGAGTGACGCGCCGCCTTAAGTTTTGTATAAATAGGAGTCTCCAACTCCGTTTTTTATAAGGAGACCTGCATAATTTTCATAAACGGAATTGCTACTGCATAAATGATTTTTTTCTTCTTCTTTTGGGTTTTAAACCTTTTGTTTTCAATTCACAAAACATCCCAATCTTTTAGTGACATGTTTTGGAACCCTAGATTCCACTTTGTTGAAATTTACCTTTGTGGGGGAGAACTCTACAACCGGAGAGCTTCGTGCTATTGTGGAGGGAGTATCTATGAAGTTACTCTTGGGGTGAGGATAACCTACACCGTGAAGACTGCGTGTCCTTGTGGTATAGCTGCGTGTGAACCACTGCTGATTTTTAGCCGACACTTTGAAGGTTTGATGAAGGCACCGTGCATTACTCTTGTGGATGAAAGCAAGATGGTACATAAGTCAATGGTCTTGTAAACTTGTCAAAGTTCTAGAAATAAAAGGTTTTTCCCGACGGGGATTGCTCCTGAAATTTGTGTCGCATGCTTTATTTATTTATGAGTTCACACACACATACATACACGTAGTTGCATGTTTAGGGGATGAATTGATTTTGTTTAAAAATAGACTCTAATTAAATAAGGTTTAATTGAAAACTTTTGAATTAATCGGTATCACACCCCGTCGTCATATTTTACAAATTGGTATTAGAGCAGGTTACGCTAATTTATCGCGTATTGCTATTTTCTGCAAAATCGTGCGATATTGATTTTTAAAAAATCAGTTCTGTGAAAAATCGCAATTTTTCCAATGGAACGCCCATTTAATGAGGAGCCTGTTTTTGAAAAAGTTCACGACCGTGATGAAAAATTAAAACTTTTGAATTTGAAACTTTACAAAAGAATTAATGTTTTGAAAAAAGAAAATTCTTGTTTTAATAGTAGATTGAATATTTGCAAACGTTTCAAACTCAAATAGATATTTTTCGTGAACACTTTGGTAATTTGCGCATTGATTTTGATTCTTTAAAAATTGCCAAAATCGAGAGTGATGAAAGAGTCCTGGTTTTAGAGAAGGAATTGAAGGACTTAAAAAATTCTAGGGTTCCCGTTTGTGCCGTCGAGGATAAAAAATTAATCGATGATTTTACAGTACATGAAAAGACTCTTAGGGATAAGTTTGTTTTAATTGAGGGGGATCACAATAAACTGTTAAGTTTAATTGATAATTTGAAAAGGAAATCCCTATATTTGGAAGAGTCTAATTCGTTGCTTAAATCAAATATTTTGAAGTTGAAAAATGATTTAAATGATTCAAGTAGGTTTGATAGTGATGGTAATGGCTTGTCGTATTCTAATACTTCCGTTGCCAAAGCCAAAATCATTATTTATTTTAGAGGGTCAACCATTCCCGAGGACATTAGAAAATGTCAGCCCATAGGTTTCGTTCCACCCGTTTACACATGTTCACATTGTGGTAGGAAAGGCCACCTTAGGAGATTTTGTTTTGATCTTGGAAGAAATCCTAGGAAGTCGAAGTCTAGTGTTTTGTTAGTTCCCAAAACCCCCACACGTCATGTCACATCCGTTTGGGTTAGGAAATCACTTTTGGATACGCTAGATTTTAGACAAGTTAATTCTCGTGTGCTTGCACATGATTCTTCTCTTGCCATATCATATAGATGATTGTGTTCGCATATTTTTCATACGCTAGTTTTTTGTTTCAAGATATTTATGTTTGCTAGCATTGTGACATGTACTTTTTGTATAAATTTTTGCTTTTGAAAATTTTGAAAAAGCCAAACAGATTTTATTTGGATAAAATTTTGAGAAAATCCAAGAAGAGTTTTGTACTTTGTTTGCAGCGTTTACGGATGGACACTTAGGATGACCGAGTCATAACATCATTCCATTTTTCATGTGACTATTTGATAGTGTTTTGAGATAATATATCCTGTCATCTTTGTACTTTATAATGTTTGGAGTCATTATGATGTAATTAGTTGTTACTTCCTACATGTTTGACTCATGATTTCCTTTATTGCACACATATACAGATTTTTTTTATTATTGTGCTTGTCTTATCACATGTTAGTTGGGTGTTTTCACTTCAATCCTTTCTTTAAAAACGAATCAAGCGCGATAAAACTTGACAAGAAAGTAGTGCATGTAAGAACCGTTTGTGAGTTTGTGTGCTTTATTTGAAAACGGGGAAGGGTTGCGAAAGGTTCATTTGGCCTTTGCGAAAACTAAGCCACCGTCATATCGGACCTAAAAAATTGAGGAATTTTATTTATCCGGGGTCCAAAGAGGTTAAAAGAGCCCGAAAAAATTGAAAGGCAATAAAAAGAAATTCATGCCAAAAGGGGGCCATTAGGTTTTTGCACCAATTCTCCAATGTTTGAGAATTTAGACTACCTCTAAAAGAAAATATGCATGAGGGAGTTAGGATGGAATTTAAAATGGTTTTTTAAGTCCTTAAAAGTCTTGAAAAAGCTTTTAGTAGTTTTGGATATTATTGGTGTGGAAATCACTTTGACTTTGATTTGTTGATTTGCATAAGACGATGTCACCTAAATTCAACAATTTTTACACCTAAGGATACTTCTGATGTTCATTCGTTATGAGTACACGTATTCATCGTGCACATATGATTGATTGAGTTTATTTACCTATCTAATGTGTTCACACCCATACATTCTATTTCCATGACTTGGTTATGTTAGTATAAATCCATGGTGTGATTTTTGGTATCTTATTTTTGTAGGAAAATTTTGAAAAATCAAAATAGTTTGTGAAAGTTTTCGAGATATACCTTTGCATGCACGTAGTTTGATCCTTGTTTGCTATACATTTTTATCGTGACACTCCATGTTTAATTTGTTTCTTCTTATCTGTCTATTTGGGGACATAATAAAAAAGGGGAGAACGAATTATGATTTTACGATGGAGTTTGCATTGTGGGGGAGATTTGTTTATATTGATTGATTTATTCTTATATCATTTCAAACTCGATGCGTCACGAAGGTATTTTCTTTATCTCATGTTTGTAGGTACAAAATTGATGATCATATGTTGCACACCCTGATGAGAAAAGCTTAAAGGTTTGAAGATTTGAACTTGAAGATTTTTGAAGAAAATTTGAAGACTTGCAAATTTTATTATTTTCCATTTTTGGGTTTATGGGGGATATTAGATTTGTATAGGCACTTTGATTTGATAATTCGGAGTTTTTATTTTGTACCGGCATAGACATAGGGGGATATTTATAAGGACATTATTTGATAAGTCCGTTATCAATTTAGTATGTCGTATACCGCTACACCGTCGAAGAGCATTCAAGAACATTCAAGCATCAAAGACGGATCCGAATATTAAGATCTTCAACATTCAAGTCTAGGCGAGGTTAAGTTTGGCCAGGTTGTGTTTTAATTCCTTAGCATTTCACTTAAAGTGTTAGTATATTTTTATCAAATATTTTTCTAAAGCGTTTGTTCTCGGGCACCTTTCCGTAGAAAAATCATAACTAATTCATAAAAAATCAAAAAAATACGAAATTGGCGGCCACGCATTCATATCGAAATTATCTACAAGCACACATGAAATATCGTTTGATAGGTCGTTCAAATGACCTACTTTTTTCATTCAAATGACATTTTCCACGTGTCATTTGCCACGTGTCATGTTTTTCGTTCGAGCGACCTGCTCTTGTCGTTTAAACGACATAACATCTCATTCGAGCGACATTCAACCTCGTTCGAATGACGCGCCGCCTTAAGTTTTGTGTAAATAGGAGTCTCTAACTCCGTTTTTCATAAGGAGACTTGCATAATTTTCAAAAAAGAAATTGCTACTGCAGAAATGATTTTTTTTCTTCTTCTTTTAGGTTTTAAACCTTTTGTTTCCAATTCACAAAACATCCTAATCTTCTAGTGAATTGTTTTGGAACCCTAGATTCAAATTTGTTGAAATTTACCTTTGTGGGGAGAACTCTACAACCGGAGAGATGCGTGCTATTATGGAGGGAGTCTCTATGAAGTTACTTTTGTGGGGAGGATAACCTACATCGTGAAGACTGCGTGTCTAGAACTGTGTGTCCCTGTGGTATAGCTACATGTAAACTACTGTTGATTTCTAGCCAACGCTTTGAAGGTTTGACGAAGTCACCGTGCGTTACTCTTGTGGGCAAAATCAAGATGGTATATAAGTCAATGGTTTTGTAAACTTGTCAAAGTTCTAAAAATAAAAGATTTTGCCCTGCGGGAATTTTTTCTGAAATTTGTGTCGCATGCTTTATTTATTTATGATTTGACACACACACACTCGTAGTTGCACGTTTAGGGGTTGAATTGATTTAGTTTAAGAATAGACTCTAATTAAATAAGGTTTAATTGGAAACTTGCGAATTAATCTGTATCACACACCGTCGTTATATTTCTTGAAGAAATGAACACTCAAAACATGAACTTTTTCTTTTGAAGTTGAACTCTCTAAAACTCTCTCTAGGAGATGGAGGATAGTGAAAAAGTTGGTTTGGAAAAGTTGGTTCCCGCACTAGATAAGTATGTCAAAAGTTAGTGGGGAAAAAGTAGTCGGATAGAGGTGAAAAACTGCCCAAAACTGCTAATTTAATTTCCCGCCGAAAATCTCGTTTCGAATGAGATTTTCGTTCGAACGAAGTCTCGTTCGAACGACCCTTCTAACGAAGTTCTAGTGGCCTGATGGGAAATCTAGTTGCCAAACTCGTTCGAATGACATTCTCGTTCGAACAAAACAACTCTTTTGAACGACAATATCGAATGAAGTTTCAGAGGCAAGTCGTTGTCAAACCTCGTTCGAACGATATTCTCGTTCGAACGAACAACTCATTCGAGCAAAAAACTCGTTCGAACGACTTTCCAGAATGTTTAAAATTTGATTTTTAGCCCAGAAACTTTATTTTAAAGTTTTAAAGAAACTTTCTGAAAATAAATAACAGTTTAAACAAAACTTACACCCAATACTAATTGTTCCGAGCTCCTATATAAATATGTAATGCATTCATACCTTAGAAGTAAACAGAACAAATGTTGTTGACGTAGAAACGAGGCGCAATAAACTCGGCATTTGATGAAGCTTTATAATCTTGATCGCTACGTCTTCAACTTTAGTATGTCATAGGCTTGAAGGATGGTCAAGAACTCTATCCTATGACTCAAATATTTTTGTCCGGAATTAAGCCAAAACTACAAAGGACTGAATTGAAAATTTGTGTCCTTACAAACACATTCAATGTCCACCCAGTTGGGGATGTTATAGACCTCCCTAAACTCGTCCACAGATCTATCACCAATTTTGGCCATAAATAAACCCTAGCAGTAACAATAAAGAAATAAAAAGAAGTTTGAAGGCATAAAAAAGTAAGATTCTGCCTGAGACAATGCAAAGCCACAGGCATAGAGAGATAAAGAGTTAAAAATGACTTGAAGACGATGAAAGACAGAGTCTGGGAGCAAGAGGGGACACTAGAGTGCAAAGAACATTTCGAGAATTGGATATTATAAAGCAGTGTCAAAGGTCGGTTCAACTCAACAATTTAAACCCTTCTAATGATGGTTCACACTAACCGAAGAATATTTGTCACCTAAATCCCTAATAAGAAGACGCTTCACTCCCCAAACCTCATGCAATTCACAATAGTGCCATCCGGGAACAATAAGGGTCATTATTTACAATTCTTGAGCCCAAATCGTGACCCAAAAATTTTAAGAGCAATTGTGGGTACCACTTCCCTCCTCGCAAGCCCAAAGGAGTAGCCGGACTAAGCCCTATTAAAAATAGAGAGCGCCCGACCCAAACTTGAAAGCCTCAAACCGTGGAAAACAAGAGAGGGTTAACAGGGACGACCTAGTCTACTCCTAAAATTTCTCAGGAGATATTCTAGGGATAGTGGGTTAACGTGTGGGTACCCAATACCCCCACTTTCCTAATTTTCATGTATATATTGTACCCCTGACCCGGGGTAAAGGGCATGTAAAAAAAAGTACTCCTCTGAAGAAAAGAGAAATATACTCTGAGAGCACCACCATGGACGTAGGCAATTTTTCGAACCACGTACATCTTGTGTTGTGTGTGATTATTCTTATTCTTGTTCTTCATTTTTCTGGTGATTGCATTTACTTATAATTTGTGTTGAGATTTCTTGTCACCACAGTATTTATCTAATACATAACTTTAGCTCGTAGGGTGTTATTAGTCACACTTTTTATATATCTATTCTTTAAAAGGTATTTTAGATATCAAGATGAAGAGTTTATATTGAAAACGGTGACATTCATTTTCACTCACATGATATTTAGTTCCACTCGTGTTATAGTCAAGATCATGGCTGGCATACATATTCACATGTTGCAACGTGATTCCGTTATCAATTTTAGTTATATACAATAATTTTTTAGATTCTTATGTTATTTAATCGGCTATATTGCTTTCATTACATTCTCAAACCTCTTTTGTTGTATTACAATCTATTATATCTCCACCACACTGCTGTAACTCTCTCAAACATTAAATGAATAAATATTTACCAATCATTATACTCACTTATCTTCACCCTTTGCATATATAGGGTTTTAGGGGAATCCCCCTTTTTTTCTTTCACTATCAACAATTGGGTTGCATGTGTGTTTTAACTGAGATGGCGCATTTGGCTGGATACTATGGGCAAGACATTAAAAAATGTGACCAGGTTTTGATGCCAGAGTAGGATTTGGTCCTAAATTTTTTCTTCTTTCTTTTTGGATCTCTAATGTGATTTTTTTATTATTTCTATTTTTCTTTTTTACTTGTGGACTGCTTGTCCAACTCCTTTTATATCTTTTTATTATTCAAAAGTTCCATATTTCTGATAAAACAAATTGTATACACTTATGGGACATAACAAAGTATAATCTTGCATAGTTAAAATAACTTAGGTAAGAGTTCAAGTCAATTCGACAAAATCATTTCCCTTTAAAATTATCTCGTAGGATGCCAATTAACAATTTTTTTTTTATCAAACCTGCTCTCATACTAAATTGAGTATATATTGACACGATTATGGCTTTCATACTTGAATTAATCTTTTCTTTAATTGAAGTTTTTATTCATTTTATTCATTTTTTGTGCCCAACAGCTTGTACAGGCATCTTTGGTGGGATTCTTTTGTACATTCATACCAATATGACGGTATATTTTGTCAATACACCCAAGAATTAAGTTATTCATAACTTATTGAATTGTGTGACATTCATATCCTGTATTTTTCATTTCACATTTGCATACAACTTTTGAATATATCATTTCACTTTTGAATAGTTCATTTCACACATTATATCTCTTGTTCTATAGTATTGATTACTATTTTTTGTTTGTTTAATAGGTTGGAACTCATTGTCCCTAGAACTCATTATTTGGTCACGCAACATCAATTTATATTTACACATTATAAATCATGGACTTCGATTGATTAAATTGATGTACACATTGCTTAAATTGATGCTAAACGAATATTTCATACTTGGAAGAAAGGCCACCTACATCTCAAGTAGAAAGGAGATTGGATAGAGTTCTTTGTAATCAAAATTAGCTAGATGATCATTAGTATTCTTCCTCTTGCCTTGGCCCCTGAGTGTTAAATTTGCTAATTTACAAATGTTTAGAGGAAATATAAGGATAAAACTTAATGTGACAATGGATTTTGACTCTATTAATTGGATTTTTTTAGTCTTTAAAGCTTTTGGATTCTTGAGCATTGTCAAAATTCCTATGAACTTTTGCACTGAGAAGTGTCCCAACCCAAAGTTGGAGACTTAATGAGTAACAGTGGCATTATCCCTTGTATCAACAGACAAGAATGGACACCTGTTTACGACCATAAGCACCCATGGCTACTTCAATCCCTTGTTGTTCGTCATCATCTCTCAGACGATGAATTGATTATACAATGATTAGCAAAAACAAAGTTAAAATTTCAATGCCTCCTGTAAACCCTAATGACCCATTTCTCTTAAAACTTGCCTCTATGGCAGCTACTTCTCTCGAGGAGCTACTTCATCCGGCTTCTAACTCAGATACGCCTCCCTATTTGGATATTTTTGAATCTCCTAAGTTCATGGATACCTCTACCCAAGTGGAAAGATCTGTGTCATATAATCGGGATTAATGTTGGCCGATGATGTTCTTTTTCGTGCCAAGGAGATTATAATAAACAGTGACATCATTGTGGACCTTCTGCCCAAGCACACTGAAAATTCAAGAGATGTTGTTATCGATGTGATGAGAAGACCATTTTATATGGATTATACACAAGCTAAAGTCTTTGGTGTCATTGATAAGATACTTTAGCGTGGTCAAGAAAAGATAATGGCATATGCCGCCCCACTAGAGGAATGGGACAAGAATGTTGCCATCAAAGTTTTAGATGTTGCAATTTAATTTTCCCTTTAACTGCATATACTTATTTGACATCTGCGCAAACCTAATGTGCAGATTTTGTGCCGAGCTTCAGTTATTTGGCGAAGCATATGAATGAAACCGTTTAATGTGCAAGAATACGATCCTTTTATAAGCAAGGATCACATGAAGAATATATTCTATTGTGACAAAATAGTTGATGAAGAATACAGGTACACAAACAGCTTCAATTGTTATCAAGCTCTCTTGGATAAATGTCTTTTAGCTCATTTGTAATTGAAATAATGTACAGCGATCAGGATATTATTTGTTCTGTATAATATTGCCATTTATCTGGTTGAAGAAATTTCATCCTTGAAGTCAAAAAAAAAAGATTCTGGAGCGCTGTTACTACATGGATTGAAATCATTTTAAGTTTAACCAAGAACAGTCACTACATATATTGAAATCATCTTTAACATATTTTTCCTTGAAGGAAACCTCATTGAACGTCTGATTGTTCCCCATACTCCCATCATCTATCTCGCGTCTATCTATCATCAAGTTTGTGAAACATTAAATTTGGTTGCTGGAATCAATCTCGAGGGCGCAATCCATAGATATGTTGGAGGAACTTGGGACAGTACAGCCATTCATGCTGTCAGTGTAGCTTACTTCTATAAGTGGAGAGCTGTTGAATATGCGTATTTAGTAAGCCTACTCATTTTTATTTGGCTTGCATATTTTCACGTTTCACTTGGGCATTATTGCTGGCTATTCTTTCATTACTTTGTCATTAGTATTCAATTAAAACTTAATAGGTTGCTAATATTGGGACCTTATGTGTTGATTTTGGCTCTCCAATTTTTTCAGTTTTGGTTTATTTACAAATTTGCCATTTTGGCTCAAATCTATAAATACAAGTGTCATTTCTAGGTTTTGAGAGAGGACAAGTTTGAGAGCTATTTTTTGAGAGTTATCAAAGCTAAAGAGTGATAGAGCTCCCATTTGAGGGGTGAGTTCTTGTGAGGTTGTGAGTGACTTTCTAAGAGAGATAAATTATGTGTGTGTATAACCTTTGGGTTCCTCCATTTATCTATAGAAAGAAGAAATCCTCCTTGGTGGATGTAGCCCAAATTTGGGTGAACCACGGTATATCGTTGTTGTTTTGCTTTGATGATTGCTTGTATGTTCTTATTGTCTCTTCATTGATGCTTGGTTGAATTGATTGGGAGTTTGCATACTAGTTCATTTTGGGAACAAGGTCTTGGGTGTTTTCCGCACACCAAGTGTTTGATAAAATTCCCGAGTGAGTTTTATCGTCTTAGTCGCTAGAGATAGTCTTGCTTTAGCGCAACAAGTGGTATCAGAGCTTTGGTTGCATTGTTTGCCCGGTATTTTGGTTCGAGGTTGAATCAATTTTGGCAATTTTGTCATAACTTTTGTTTTTGTTCCAAATGACGGAAAATGTGGAGAGTACTCGAGAATCAACCTCTACGAGCGGAGGCTCTAAGAGATGGGATTCGAGTTATGGATCGAGTGGCTCAATGAAGACGGACAGGAAGGCTTTTGATGAGAAGATCAATTTCGGGTTATGGCAAAGACGAATGCGAGGCGTTCTTATCCAACAGAGGTTGCAATTAGCATTGTTGGGGGTAGAGGGACGACCGGTAGGCATGACCGATGCCGAGTGGATTGACATTGATCAAAGAGCGGCTTCGTGTATGGAGATGCTTATCACGGATGATGTGTTGAATAACGTGATAGCGGAGACCACGGCTAAAGGCATGTGGGATAAGCTTGAAGAGATTTATTTGGGAAAGTCGTTGTCAAATAAATTGTTCCTCAAGAAGAAACTCTTCAAGCTTGAGATGAACGAGGGTGAGGATATGATGAAGCATATCAACGTTTTTAATGCCTTGATAAATGACTTGAACCGGATAGGCGTTCAATTCATTGAGGAGGATCGAGCATTGTTGTTGCTTGCATCATTACCCGATTCATACGAGCATTTTGTGACCACGCTCATGTTTGGGAAATCTACGCTCCGGTGCAACGAGGTTGTGCAAGATATTCAATCTCATATCACGATGAGAAAGAAGGAAGGTGGAGGTGACGGGTATTCCCATAATGAAGGCCTTATGGCGAGAGATGGAGGTGGGCAAAATGGCGGGAGGAACTCCAACCGGGGATTTAATGACGGTAGTAGGTCTAGATCGAGAGGTGTTGGTGGTAAAGGGTCGAAATGCTACAAGTGCCGGGAATGGGGTCATATGATCCGAGAATGTCCTTTGTGGATCGACAAGGTTAAGGGCAAGGTTGATTCCGAGAGGGCAACGGTAGCGAGTGTGAATTATAAAGATGAACTTGGAGAACTTCTCACAATCTCCAAGGTTAACTCTCTTTCCGAAGATGATTGGATATTAGATTCGGGATCGTCGGATCACGTTTGCTCCAAGAGGGAATATTTTGAGACTTTCACAGAAAATGGAAAAGGTTCCATGTCTTTGGCTAACGGAGAGAAGTCTTCCGTTGAGGGTGTCGGGACGGTAAAACTCAAGATGTTCGATGGGGTGGAACGCACTTTGGGTGGTGTGGCCTATGTCCCAAAGTTGCGAAAGAATTTGATATACATTAGCCGTTTGGATTCCAAGGGTTACTGGGTGTCGGTGGCGGGTAGAGTCTTGAAAGTCACACGCGGTTGTATGGTCCTAGAGAGGGGAGAGGAGAGAGAGGGGTTGTATCGTCTAAATCAAACTTCGAGGAAGATTGGGAAGCGGTTTGCACAAGTGATCGAACGTTCGAGGCATGTCTCGTTTGTGAACAAAGCGGAGACATTGGGTGCTAGCTCTCCAAGAGTAGACGGTAGTGATGGGAGAATACCTACTAGTGGAGGGGATGGATCGAAGTCCCCCTCCAGGGCCAACGGGTGATGTTGACCCGGTTTAGTTGCACACATGCATTGGCCGATTCGAATCGAGGAGGTGTAGGACTGTGATGGATTCGAGGTGTGTGTAGCTAGTTCAAGGAAGGTCGATGAGTTATTGTTTGCGAGCATTGGCAAACGGGAGTTTTTCGTGACAAAGACTTGGTATATCTTTCGAGGGTGAGATTTGGAGGGTATGAGAGGTGAGGAATTTTCCCTCTCATCCGTGGTTATTTCTCAAGGTGTAAGATGGTGTTGATGTGTTTGAATGTTTCGTGTAAAGAAGGTGTATGCTATATGTATTGTGTGGGGATGTACTCATCGGGTTACATGAGGAGCGAGCTTCACCGTATGGTTACATGGGAAGCATTCAAGGGAGTTCTTAGTTTAGAACTTGGTTCCTCGGCGGGTGGAGTCGTTTGGAGTCTTGGAGTGAAGACTTGCGGTATCTCACTTCATGGTTGAAGTTTGAGGTGGCTTAGCGTCGGGTGGAGTGTATTGGCTTGTTAGATGTCGGGATGATCTTAGAGCGGATTTGATGTTTGCATTCCGAGTTCGGTTGGATCGTGAGGATCGCCTGGGGGAATCGCATTAGCTTGGTAGATGGTGGGACAGTCTTCAAGCGGGTTCAATTTCAGCATTCTAGAGATTGGTTGGATCGTCAGGATCGCCAAGGTGGAGTTTGTTGATTTTGGCTCTCCTATTTTTTCAGTTTTGGTTTATTTACAAATTTGCCATTTTGGCTCAAATCTATAAATACAAGTGTCATTTCTAGGTTTTGAGAGAGGACAAGTTTGAGAGCTATTTTTTTAGAGTGATAGAGCTCCCATTTGAGGGGTGAGTTCTTGTGAGGTTGTGAGTGACTTTCTAAGAGAGATAAATTGTGTGTGTGTATAACCTTTGGGTTCCTCCATTTATCTATAGAAAGAAGAAATCCTCCTTGGTGGATGTAGCCCAAATTTGGGTGAACCACGGTATATCGTTGTTGTTTTGCTTTGATGATTGCTTGTATGTTCTTATTGTCTCTTCATTGATGCTTGGTTGAATTGATTGGGAGTTTACATACTAGTTCATTTTGGGAACAAGGTCTTGGGTGTTTTCCGCACACCAAGTGTTTGATAAAATTCTCGAGTGAGTTTTATCGTCTTGGTCGCTAGAGATAGTCTTGCTTTAGCGCAACATTATGTTATTTATAAACATGTTTTCGAATCACAAAAACCTTTTTTTTCGTTGATATGCATTGAGGTAAAACCAACCTTTTTTGCGTCTTTTTATTATTTCAGCGCATGTTTCATGTGCACGATTTCACAACTTTTATGTGTTTTGAAACATTTATGAGGTAGGCATTGATGTATTAGATGGTCAACGCATTGAGTTATTAACTTCCCCAAATAAAATAATGGGTTCATTGTTTTCATTCGGTACCATTTCATTTTGGTTAAATCGTTCAAAAATTCTTCAATTAAGAGATTCTACAATTCCATTGGTATGAATTTTATTGTTTTTAATCATAGGGATAATGTTTTCTCTCGTTTATGGATTTTTTATGCAGATAGAATATTGACTCCATCTGTTATTATGAACTATCTTCAACAAATAACTTTTAAGCATATATTTTATGACATCCTATCTGTGATTACTGTGGTATATGCATCAACCGTTTATCTTATTAAAAGAACCTTATGGATGGAATATGATGATTTAAACATCTCCATTTATTTACCACGGATGGATATTGAGGATCTTAATAATGTGACTGGTTCTCGGGAATGTAGTGGTGGGAATAATCCATATCTTAGAGCTTGTGCTTAATTTATCACTATGATTGACAACTGCTCCATTTCTCAAATTGGTGTTATGTCTAATGTTTAATAAATACAACAGTACAAAATTATTAATTATAATATAATTATAGAAATAAAACGAAATTACAGAAATGAAATACTTACTTGTATTTGCAGAATTAATATTAGAATAGGAAAAATAATCCGAGCCCTGTTTAGAACAGTCTCCTTAAGACAAATTTATTCTCTCCACAAGGTGCTAAAGGTAATGAATAATTGTCTCCCAAGATAGAACGGATTTCCAAATTAATCAAGCAGCACAACAATGATTAATTTTTTCGAACACAATTTTGTGTTTATACTCAACCAGACCAATGAATGGTATGCAGGAATGTATGCAGTAGCAGTAGAAAAGTTTGTATTTTTCTGGGAAAAGATGCAACATAAATTCGGAATTATTGGAGGGCAATTTTTTTCAGTAGTCAATTATGTAGGGAAAATGTTTAATTTATAGCTTTTGTGTTGATTATTGGAACAGTCAACTGAAATTAAGCCAACAGTTTATTAATTAATTTCGTAATTAATTAATAATTAAAGCTTAGAAAGTTAAATAATTTCGGCCCAAAAATGTAGGAGACTAAGCCCAAGCCACGGACGGACAATCGCGCGCGTGGACTTTTGATCGAAAGTCAACACGTGCATAGCTTAGGTCATCTCCCTTTCAAAGAGTTGGGATACCCCAAAGCATCCAAGCCTTAGTCCATACTTGGGGTGTTATTAACTCATCAAATTTTCACTACTCTTCTAATGTGGGACAAGAGTTAAAACACACCCAATTCATTAACTTTCATTGCTTTGTGAGTCACTTTGGGGACATATTTCTCATTCATAACTTATTAAAATTGGACGTATGAATATACTACGTTAATCTCCTTGCGGAGGTGAACGCGTCCGTATATGGTCCCACGATTTTCGTAGTGTGGGTTCCACCTAAATTTGAGCTCAAAGTTGCTCAAAATTCTGGACAGCTTTCTAAACCCCATTTCAAGTCCAATTTTCCAACAATTGGCACTTAGGGTATCATTTATACTTGTCTTATGCCTCTGATTCCCCCCCCCCCCCCTCTGCATAGGACAGATGGAGAATGACCCCTCCACATGATAAATTGGCCCCATACTAAACTCTATTTTTCAGCTTCTCTCTCCATCAACTACTCATGTCTTTATCTGCCTCACTCCAAATGGAATGCTATACATACTCACAAATTTACCATTAACTGCTGGTGGTGGTATTCATGTTTGCTGGCAAGATGTCTTACTAAGTTGGAGACTCAATTCTAAATGATAACTCTGACACAACTTTGCAAGATATATCACACCCGCTATTGTCATTCTTTCATATGCTCCAAATGGCCCATTTCTCATCTACTTTCCATATGGATTAGTGGCTTTCTTGGTTGTGACTACACTTTTGGTTTTGGTGATCGCATTTGGAAAGCCTTAATGATGCATGCTAATTATCCAACATTTTGGCATACCTATTGCTGGTGCCATCATAGTTTGGCCAATTCTCTTCCCACCATTATACCTCATCTTATTTGGATTGCTAAGCTTTCCTATGGCTTGTGGCACACCTCTGTAAGTTTCAACCCAAACAAAAAAAAAAACTAGATGTATTACTTGCTTATGTAGTAAAGTCCCATGTTTTTTTATGATGGGTTTCACTTTCCTGCCTGGTCAATACCTAGCCGGGCCTTTTTTTTGTTCCACCGAATCCTAGAATTTCTCTGATTGGAAAACAAAAATGCTTGCTATTAAAGCAACAACAAAAAGACGAAGGACTATTTCCTTTCTTATTATAGAAATAGAAAATAAAAGTATAATTTCTTATTATTCTTTCTTCCTTTTTATTTACTTGACGACCTTACTGGAATAAAAAAAAAAGAAAAAGAAAAAAAGAGTAGTTGGCTCCTTCCACTGATGTTGAGTTGTGAACATTAAAGTCCCATAATTTTTGGATATGTGTGCCAAGTCTTCTATAGTAGGGTGTCACATTTTTTGGAATGGTTGTTGCCTCTCTTCTTTCTTTTTTATTTTGTGGTGGTGGGGTGGCTTGTGCTCGGTTGGGGGTTGGTGGTTGGGGGGGGGGGGGGGGGGTATAAGCTGGCGTAAGCTATGCCTTATAAGAAATTGAGATACCAACTTGATTAATACAAACTACCCTGGATGATTTTGTTTTGTGATGAAATATTTTGTTTCCTCTTTTTAGTTTATGTATACTAAACTAATAATAATAATAATTTTTATTTTAAAGAATTCTATGGTATTTGGGTAGAGCTCCATGAGAATTCGAAGTGCCTTATAGATAGTGAAGGACTTGTTTGGTAGTATGACTTCAGCGAAGAAGAAAAAGAAGCATGACTGAAGGATAAGAAGATCAATCAGGTTTGTTTCACTATAGTAAATAGTCAAAATATTTGATGAAAGATTTAATGAGACTGTTTAAATTTTATTTAATTGGCGGTAGAGACAAGCACGAGCATATGTTTTTGGAGTGTGAGTGTGAATAGTTTCGCCCTTGTATAAAATTGTAATTATATGTAAATATGCTTAAAACATATCAGAAGAATGCGAGAGAGAACTAAAATTGTAATTATATGTAAATATGCCACTTACAGATAACCAAGAGAAGCCATGTTAGAAATTAGATAAAGAAGATTACCACTTAAGTTGTTTACAAGATTTCTGCATGAAACAAAAAGATAAGTATTGGTACCAGGAAGTTAAAATAAAAGTCTTAGGCCCAGTTTGGCTGCGCAAATTGTTTGATTATGTAAATTGGTTCATTGTAAATTAGTGAATTATAAATGAGTTAAATCCAATTTTACACAATGTTTGGTAATTTGAAATTGATGTTAAGGTTCTATAAAAAAAGATAAAAACAAATCAAGAGAGAGAGAGAGAGGAGGAGGGAAAGAGAGAGGGAGAGGGGGAGGGGGGGGGGGGGGAGAAGGAGAGGGGACATGCACTTTATGTGACTCCTATTTCAAATGGATTCATTTCACGTTTTTTGTGAAATGTTCCAATTTCAGATTTTGCACATGAACTAAAATGGGGAAATTAGTGAATCATTTCATTAATGAAATCAAACACAATTAATGGGTCAATTTGTAAATGGATCAATTTATTAATAATACAATTTATAATTTTTGGACAACCAAACGGGGCCTTATTAAATACACTCACATTGAAACAACGGCAGAACCTAGGTAATTCCTTTCCAAGACTCGGTGTCTTATAGTGGGGTAATCACACTTAGATCCATGCTCGTGGTTAAAGTAAAAACAATATTGGAGCATGAAAACATAAGATAAGAGAAAAGGATATGAAAAGAGGCATAAACACCTCACACGGGATCAAAGAAAGTTGTGAAAATAACCCGAGTAGTCACGTGACTCACGGGCTTGAGGTTAGATGGAGTTTGCATTTTTGCACACATGAATGCCCTTCTCACTTACGTGTGTTTTGTTTATGTATAGATGCCTATATGACAAATTTGGAAGGAGTATTGAAGTTATTAATTTCCTCTCCATTCGGGACGCATTTTCTAAAAACTTGGGCATCAATTATGACAGAAACTCTACAGAAGGAATCAGACAAACAAATACTTGTTATTCCAATCAATATTGGGTAAGTTTGGTAGATAAGTAAAAGTTTTTTAGCATAATACATGTGTGTATGTATAATATTCCTAATCTCCAATAATTCTTCATAATATAGGTATTATTGGGTTTTTGCTTATGATCAACTTTATTTCGAATAATGTGTTTTGGATTGATTATTTACACGGGAAATCGAGCTTGGACCTTAAGCTCTATATAAACACGTAAGTAGTGTCCTAAATAAATGCTTATAATAAAACTATTGATTTCATTTTACATAATTTTAATATAAATATGTCATTATATATTTTGATTGAAGTGGAATTCGATCGTTTTTTATAATCACAGGAAAAATATCAATACTAAACTAGGAGAATGTTAATGTATTTGTTCGATAAATTAAATTTAATATTTAGATATTCACATTTAACATGAGTAATACACTAAGTCCTTTATTTTCAGGGACCTAAACAACGAGAAGAAATTGTGTGTGGTTTTTTGTATTGAAATTCATGCGAAAGCTCTTAAAAAATTAATCGAAGTCTATAAAAATGAAGGTTACATGTTTTTAAATATTTTTTTACATTCTTTTTTATTTAGATGTGATTAGTGTTAAATATAATTTTATTTGTCTTGTTTAGATGAAGCAGTTGGCTGAAAAGTCATCATACCAAACTCATGAGATCAATGAACTTCAACATGAGTTCATTAAATTTATTCAGCCTTATTATATAATTTGGAGCACTTTATCGACACAATTTCGCGAAAGCCTCTGCGTTTTAGATATCGCCTAAACATTAATTCACGGGTTTTTCTTAAAATAAATTAGGAACCTTAATTAAGGAAAGTGAAATATATATATTATCACTATTTTTTTATGAAATTTTTTAATATGGATTAAGACTCATAACCCTTGTGTGTCTAGGATATAGATTGGACTTTTGGTTAGTATGGGGTAGGTTTGCATGTAGAAACCATAGTAATTTTATGGGCATTTAAGGTTTGGCGCCCATTTAATTCTCTATAATGAGTCAACCCTCCAGAAATTGACTTTCTTAAGGTTTGACCCCCATTTTTAACATTCCGTCCATTAAGTCGCTAGCCAACATATTTATTACCGGTTATACCCTTACTTTAATATGGGCGCCAAACCTTAAATTAAAAAAAATGCTCAGAAAATTTTAAAAAAATAAAAAATAAATAAAAACCAAAAATAAAACACAAAAAATAAATAAATATTAACCCCATAATTAATTTAAAAAAACACCCATAAATTTATTAGAAAGTCAAAAATTTATTAATTAAGAAAATAAATAACAGAAAATTTAAAAAGGCTAGAAATTAAAAAAAAATAAAAAGTAAAATAATGAAAAAAAGACAAAAAAATGAATGAAAATAGAAAATAACTATTAAACCCATAATTAATTTAAATACACACCCAAAAATTTATTAAAAAGTCAAAAATTCAATAATTAACAAAATAAATAAAAAAAATAAAAAATGCTCCGAAAATAAAAAAAATACCAAAAATAAATAAAAACCAACAATTATGAAAAAATATCAAAAATGTGTAAAAAATAGAAAATAAATATTAACCCCGAAATAAATTTAAAAAATACACCCAGAAATTGATTAAAAAGTCAAAAATTTATTAATTAAGAAAATAAATAACAGAAAAATAAAAAAAAAGTTCGAAAAATAAAAAACAGAAAATAATGAAACAATACAGAAAATAAATATTAACCCCATAATAATTTTTTTTTAAAACTCAGAAATTTATTAAAAAGTCAAAAATTTATTGATTAAGAAAATAAATAACTGTAAATTTTAAAAAAGCTCAACAAATTATAAAAAACAAAAACTAATGGAAAAGATACAGAAAATGAATAAAAACATAAAATAAAGTTGTACTTTTTACAAATTTAAGCTTTAACCACTCCATTTTTTACTCAAATCAAGTCGAAACATACCTTTTGTTAAAACTAAATAAATAAATTAAGTTTATTTTAAATTCAATTAAATTTAAATGATGAAATTAACCATTTATTTAAAAAAAAAATCTCTTCACGAAGTTGGTTAACGGTGCATCAAATTAGAAAGTGATTCCTCCTAAATATGAGGTATAAAGTGCAGTTAAATTTGAATATTAAATAAATTATTTTAACACTCTCCATATGTGTGATTTGAACACGTTACACATTAGAAAAATATTTTTATTTTTTTAAATAGTTTTTTCTAAAACAATAAAAAAGAAAAACAGTTTTTTATTTAGTTTTTTTGAACTTTTAATTTTCTGAGCGTTTTTTAATTTTCTGTTATTTATTTTCTTTATCAATAAATTTTTGACTTTTTAATTAATTTTTGGGTGTTTTTTAAATTAATTCTAGGGTTAATATTTATTTTATGTATTTTTTACATTATTTTTGTTTTTTTATTTATTTTCTATTTATTTTTATTTTCTGGGCCTTTTTCTATTATTTATTTTCTTAATTAATAATTTCTCGACTTTTTAATAAATTTCTGGGTGTTTTTTAAATTAATTATTTTTTTAATATCTATTTTTTATTTTTTATTCATTTTCTGTATTTTTTTCATTATTTTTTGTTTTTATTTATTTTCTATTTTTTTATTTTCGGGCCTTTTTAATTTTCTGTTATTTATTTTCTTAATTAATAAATTTTTGACTTTTAATTTTTAGGTGTTTTTTTAAAAATTAATTCTGGGGTTAGTATTTATTTATTTTCTGTTATTTATTTTTTATTTTTTTTATTTTTTATTTTTTTATTTTATTTTTTATTTTTATTTTTTATTTTCTGAGCGTTTTTTTTAATTTAATGTTTGTCCCCCATATTAAAGTTGGCGTATAACCGGTAATAAATATGTGTGTTAACGGTTGAATGAACGGAATGTTAAAATGGGGGCCAAACTTTAAAAAAATTAATTTTTGGGGGTTTGACTCATTATAGAGAAGTAAATGGGGACCAAACCTTAAATAACCCTAATTTTATTTAAATAAAAAAAGGAACTTGTGCAATCATATAAAATTATTTAGGTATGATCAAGTGAATTATTATTGTGTGCTCTTTATACTCGCATGATGCTGAAGTTATAATTGTTGAATGAAATAAATTATGTTAATTACGACGATGGATTGAACGAATATATTTAAAGTAAATTGTGACCACATGAGAATTTGTGTAATTGTTGATAAATTGGAATGTGAAAATTATTGTTTTGATTATAATTATCATTTAAGGGGCGATGGGATTTTTGGGTAGCTATACTCTCACCTTAATTTTAGGAGTACTTGTTAGGTATAGGATTAGTAAGTATGTCTTGGTTGTGGTTAACACTTTCTAGGTATGAGACTAGTTAGTGGAGATTTTTACGGATGAGATGTCGTTCCGTTGATTCGATAGTCTTGGTGCGAGACTAGAAGGAAATTAAAGGTTGAAATTCATCTTATATGATAGGATATGGTGTACTTGTGTTAGAGACCCCTAGATATGGGACTAAAGGTAGATTTGAGGATTTATGCTCTATAATAGGGTGGGGCTAATTTAAAATGATGAGAAATTGTGAGATTTGAGAATTAATGCCTAAGATAATAAGAGGAGATTAAAAATTAATTGGCGTCGTTAATAAGTGCAAGACTGACAAAATACAGTTGGCCGACTATTGCGAAGTGTTGGTGTGTGGCATCGTAATAAGTGCGGGGTTGACAAAATATGGATTGGCTGACGATTATGATGTGTCATGCGTAAAACCTCATCAGTAAGTGCAGCGCTAACAGAATACGGGTCGGTTGGCTGTAACAAGGGGAAAGTGTGTGGTGTAAAACTTTAAAAGAGCCTGAATAAGTGGAGGACATACAGTAGGGTCGGCTGGCTATGGTGGCACCGCTATGAAAATAATAATAAATGTGATAAATCAATTTATATAAAGATAGTGACCTTAGAGTAATTATTGAATTGTGATAACATAAGTTGGACTAAAACTTTTGGGGTGGCTTAGTTACGTGATTAGATGATATCAGTTTATTTTACTCTCATGTTAATAATTATCTCGTTTAAATTAAAATACTATATTGTGGTATTTATTATGTATAATGTTATTGTCTGGGTTCACGGGTCCTAATTAAGGAGAGTAACTTATATTCATGTGGTGGGCGTTAACCTATTGCATTGACTAACATTTCAAGTTAGCGTTGGAGTACCAGCATAGAAGTGATTGGAGATATTTTGAAGGTGTAGCTGGAGACTCATTTATTTTATATGCTTTAGTTGTTTAGCATTTATTTTCTATCCCGTCGCATTCATTATGAGACTTTATCATGGATTTGGTGGGCAATCGGTTCCACAATTGTTTACAGTTTTATTCAGATGGTTACCGTTGGATCATTTTATTCGAGTTTATATCTATTTGGAGTTGGATTACTTTGGATATTATCATGGTTATGGATTTTAATAATTGCGTGGATGATTATATTGATTGGATTAATCTGATTATTAATCTGTAACATGCTAAAAATGACTACTTATTTAGCGACGGAGACTGGCCACCTCGCTTGTCAGATTGTACGGGTTGTTACTATAATTTGGGTGGGCGTTTAAAGCATTTATAATGGTTGATTTGGACATAAAATAATGGGGTTTAACCCCTATGGCTTAATATATGGCTTGGTTAAGGTTTTGGTCCTATTGGATTAGTATTTGTGCTCATTAAGCTGATGTTTATTTGGGGCCTATAGCTATTTTCGTGGTTAAGTAGGTTTAGGGATCAACAAACTTAACCTAATTTATCTTAGAGATTAGTGAGAGAAATTCTAGAGCTATAGAGGGGAATCACTCAAGAGGAGAAGAAAATTTAGGGGACAAAGCTTGGAGTCATCTTAAAATTATAAGGCATGTGTACGTAAACTAAAGATTTAATTTAGAGTGGGTTATAGTGATAATTACCCATTTGAAAATGTTAAATTCATGTTTAGAATTCTAATTTGGATTTATTTAATAATATAATTAATCTAGAAATTTAAACCTTAATTCTTTATTCATAGGATAAGAAAATTAGCGATTGAATCTCTTGAATTGGACTATTTTATGGAAGAATTTAGTTATATACAGGTTTATAATCATAAATCATTGAAAAAACCCTTGTTAATTTCATAAATTGATACGAAATTGAAGTTAGATGACTTAATTCATAAAACTAGGGTTCTTAAATGAAAATATTAAATTAAACATCTAAATCTTGTTGTTTTAAGTTAAAACATTTAGATATAGAGTTATGATGATACTATAGTGTTTAAAGTTGTTAGAGACGGCTAATTATTGACTTCAGAGGTTGTTATGATGAATTGGTAATTAGGTTAGCCACCATTGTTGATGAGTAAAGCTTTGGGAAAACACTAAGGGGAGAATCTATTTGAGAACAAGGAAAATTGATTCAGTCATGTTGCGAATCGATTCGGGTCAGGACCGAATCGATTTAGTTTTGGCACAATCCTAAGAAAGGGTTCATTAAGGTTTGATTTGGAACCTACTCAACTTTATTTGGGGGATTTTATTCTTAATTAATTTATGTATTTGGGCTTATGACTTAATAATATGATATAGAATATGTATGTTATAATGTGCTTTTATGTGTAATCACACCTTATTTTAGTACGTATTGGGATCGTAGTTACATGGTATTAGTCCAAATTTCTTACACGTGCTGGAATCGTACTTATATGGATATTAGTACAAATTTCGTGTACGTTTTGGGATCATATTTATATGGATATTAGTCAAAATTTCTTGTACGTGTTGGGATTGTACTTACATGGATATTGTTCCAAAATTCTTGTACGTGTTGGGATCGTACTTATATGCATATTATACTTGAGATGATCTTATTCTTACTTGAGATTACTTGAGATAAGTAATGTAGTATATGTGATCTTATTCTTACTTGATATATTACTTGAGATAAGTAATGTAGTATAGACATTTTAGAATTTTAATTATGTTCGATAAAGATGAATAATAATTTAATATTGTGTTCACATGTGTTTGGGATTAGACGCATGTGATATTTAAGGTTGTTTGGATTAGGATAACTTAAAAATAATTAAATAATGAGAGGAAGATGCGTAGTTATTTATAGTAGCCCATATTTAGTTAAATCTTTATTCATCATAGACTTGTTGTTTACGTTGTTGTTGATTATATTTTTCTGGATATAGGTCGTCACCTCAGTCCTGATTCATCTACTTGCTCCTTTCTTCAGATGTTGGTCCTTTAGGATGTAGGTGTCAAGCCTCCGTGCTCACTCTTTTATTTCCATTTGCATTCAGTCATGTCGGATTGATAGTAGTTACTATGTTATTGGGAGAGTTGGTTTGATATTGAGACGTAAGTATTTCAGAATTGGATTTTATTATTGTTATGACTATGGCATCATAGGTTATATGGATTTACTCTTATACTTGTATTCATTTATTGTTCTTGTGTAGTTAGTTTTTTTGTCATGCTTAGAATGATATCAATTATTTACACTCCTGTAATGATTTATTTTATACCTGATCAATCTAGTTTAGATTTTACACGGTGTCACATAAAAAGTAATTCTAAACCACCACAGGATTCATACACAGTTTTGTAGACACACTGACGTATTGTGTATGTATTGGTTAGTGGTTTGAATGTTAATGCCTGGACCCCAAACAACAATCAATGCAAGCATGACACGCCAGTACATCTATAAAAATGTGTCTAAATCCTATTACTTTAAAATTACTCAAACCTAAAAAGAATAATTCTATACCAACAGGTGATTCAGGCACATTTTGGTAGACACATTGACGTATTGTGTGTGTATTGAATGGTGGTCTGAATACTAATAAGTGGGCCCCAAACAACAATCAACGCAAACATGACATGTTAGTGTGTCTGAATCCCGTGTGAGTGTAGAATTACTCAAAACTAGAAAGAGTAATTCTAAACCGACACAGGATTCAAACACATTTTAGTAGATGCACTAACATGTCGTGTATGTATTGATTGATGGTTTGAATGATAATCAGTGTATCCCAAACAACAACCCATGCAGACATGACGTCTGTGTGTCTACAAAAATGTGTATGAATCCTATGCCAATGTATAATTACTCAAAACTAAAAAGTGTAATTATAGACCGATATAAAATTCAGACACATTTTGGTAGACACTTTATTATGTCATTTGTGTATTGGCTGATGGTTTGAATGTTAATGAGTGAATCTTAAACTATAATCAATGTAAACACAATACGTCAGTGTGTCTATAAAAATATATCTGTGTCAATATATAGTTAGTCAAAATTAGAGAGTAATTCTAGATGATATATAATCAAATATATTTTTGGAGAAAGTACTCTTAAGTCTCTCACAAATAAATTTTAAACACTCAAGGAATTTTGATAAATTTTAAACACTTATGTTTACTAATTCTCTTCTTGTACAAGTCCACGCTCGTAACATAACAAGTGAACTTAATTATAAATTATCTTTAAATATTTAAAAATTATTACCAAAAAACCTAAATATAAATTATGTTATATTTTAATAGACACAATAACGTACTATGTATATAGTCAATAAAAATGTGTCGAGTGTAGAATATTTAAAAACTGTGCCCAAATAGCGAGTCATGGAAGAATTACCCAAAAGTCAAAGGAATTTGTGACAGTGGGTGACCTTGTGCGCCGGCAACCGCTCCTTTTTGTCTCTCTGTATGTGCTCAAACTCAAGTAATTTCGGTATGTTTTTCTTTGATTTACTTTGCTGTCACTTTCAATCTCCTGAGAATGTGATATTGTGTTTTTTAATCTCCATGAATTCTCTGAATTATTTGCCTTCTTACACATTTTGAAGCTGTGTTTTGCATATCTTAACATCCCCGTCTTTATTACAGCTTTAGAAAAGGAAATTGATTTACTTCAAACCTTTTGACTTTCATAAAAATTTGGGATACTGAAACAAAAAAGAAAGAAATTTGAACCAAATGTACATTTTACCTTTCCTTGAAAACAAACTCCACAATTTGTAACCTGAGTGGTTAGCTCAGCTGGTAGCTTGCCTGGGATTTACAAAATTTTATTAGCATGAACTGAAATTTGGTTCATAGGATTAATTGTTATTCGTATGAGAATCCGTAGACGATCTTCAAATTTGAAGAAAGTTTACTTTCTTCTACACATTTTGCACCATAGTGATCATCCCATTCTCCATCTTTACCAATTTTATTGTTTTTTATCTCCACCATCACACATGCTCTTTGGAACATGAATATATATTCAATTCTTCATTAAAATTTTAAATAATATGAAAATTTTGTGTTCATTTAAAAATAGTATTTTGGGTTATGTATTTGAGTAATTAAATTTACATATTTGAGCCTATGTTGAATAAGTATTTATGAAAAACTAGAAAACTATGGACTTGTTTGGTTGTGTAAATTGTTTAATTATCTAAATTGATTCATTTTGAATTAAATAATTACAAATGAGTGGATTTAAAATAAGTTTAAATCAAATTTCACGTGATGTTTGGTAATTTGAAATTGAAGTTAATGTTCAGGAAAAAAAAGAAGTTAAAAAGGAAATGGAAATTGAGAGAGAGAGGGAAAGAGAGGGAGAGATTCCAGGTAGATATGAGTATTTGTGAAACAATCTTATTTCAAATGGATGCATTTTATGTTTTTTGTGAAATGCACCAATTTCAGATTACACATGAGCTAAAATGGGTCAATCTATGAATCATTTCATTAATGAAACCAAACATAATTAATGGGCCAATTTGTAAATAGGACAATTTATAAATGGGACAATTTATAATTTTCGGACAACCAAACGGCGCCTAACTCTTTTTTTTAGGCTAGGGGCTCCCAGCCCCGACCCCCCAACTTTCATCCTAGGTTCTGCACTCACTGCCCAAAAATCCCGTGTACGCCACTTAACCATTTAGACTATATAAATTTATAGCTGAAAGTTTCTTTTTATTATTATTCAACTAAAGTCCTTTATGGTGTTTGTCTACAAATCTACATATGCATTTTTATTAGTTTTTGATAATTTGAGTGAATATATTTCTTTGTTGTGAAAAAGTTTATTTTCATGATAATGTAATTTGGTGATATTCAAAATACTTTCACTCAATTTCTATTTGCACCGAGTGAATGAACGTAGATGAATAGATATTATCGCATGTGTATATTGATCAAAATCGTTTTTTTCATCGACTACTCTGCATCAAATACTCAACTTAACAAAGACTTGTCAGCTAAATTAATCATGTTTTGTCATTTTGCTATATCTTGAGTAATAACTTGAATTAGATCATAAATAACTTGAATTAGATCATAAAGTAATGTCTTACATTCAAAATGTGAGATTTATTTGCATTCAAATGTAAGTAATGTTTCTTGACATTGATGCACATTATTTATGAGGAACAAAAATAGATTGTGATGGGTTCAACAAGTTTTTGAGTTGTGACATTTTCTCCTTTTGCTTATTGTAATGTTCTGTTTTGGTATTAGATAACTTTTTAACTTTTTTGCTTAGTTGCTTAGATTGATTATTATTTGATTTGATTGTTATAATTAAAAGATACATTTTAAAAAAAAAAGAAAATTAAATGATAAATGAGATAGGGGTGGTGTCAATTTAGTGACAATAGTACTAGTTGTCACTAAAATCATATCATCATCATCATCATCATCATCATCATCATCATCATCCTTGTCTTAGTCCCATCATATGGGATCGGTTACATGGATTCTCCTTTTCCATTCTAATCTATTATAAGAAATATTATCATTCAATTTTAATTCTTTAAGATTTGTCCTAATAATTTCTTCCCATGATAGGTTAGGACGGCCCCTTTATCATTTACCCTCCATTTCCAGTAGTTTTCCTCTTGTTATAGGTGCATCTCATGGTCGACGCAACACATGTCCGTGCCATCTAAGTCTATTTTCTTTTAATTTATCACTAACGGGAGATACTCCTAACTTATCTCTCACATATAGGTTTTTAATCATGTCCTTTTTAGTAATTGCTATCATCCATCGGAGCATCCTCATCATATTAACATGGATATTTTGCTCATATTTTTTCTTTAAACCCCAACACTCCGTTCTATAGAGGATCGCTGGCCTAACAATCGTCTATAAAAATTTCTTTTAATTTATTAGTTATCCTCTTCTCGCATAATACGCACTCGCTTGTCACCATTTCATCCATCCATTTGTTATTATATTCGTAACATCCTCATCAATATTCCCATTACTTTGTATCACTCAACCTAAAAAACGAAAATTATTAGTTTGGTTTATAATTTTTTCTTCGATCTTTAACATTATGCTATCCGACGACTCATTATTAAATTTACGTTCCATATATTCGGTTTTATTTCAACTGATTTTCAGTGCCTTAGACTCGTGCATTTCTTTAAGTATCTACTCTCAACGCTAAGGTCTCATTTGAAGTGTCTACTAAAACTATATCATCCGCAAACAACATGCCTCATGGGATATCTACTTGTATGTCCTTAGTAATCTCATCCAATGCTACGCCAAATAAGTAAGGACTTAAATCCGATCCTTGATGTAGGCCCACTTTAATCGTAAAATCATTAGTTTCTCCACAAATAGTTCTTACCTTAGTCTTTATGTTATCATACATATCTTCAATAAACTTTAATATAACTAATAGGGATTCTTTTCCTCCTTAAATCCCACCATATTATATCCGTAGGTACTCTATCATATGCCATCTCTAAGTTTATAAAGACCATGTGTAAATTTTTATTCTTACTTCTCCATTTTTCCATTAGTTGTCTTAATAAGTAAATAGCTTCCATGGTGGATCGCCCTGGTATAAATCCAAATTGGTTGTCCGAAATAGTTGATTCATTTCTTTACCTTTATTCTATAACCTTTTCTCATAATTTCATAGTGTGATTCATCAATTCGATTCCTCTATAATTACCACAATTTTGTATATCCCCTTTATTTTTATACAAAGGTATTATGGCACTTTTCCTCCACTCATCTGGCATACTTCTTTCTTTTAAAATTTTATTAAATAAACATGTTAACCACTCTACTCTTAAACTTCCAAGGGTTCTCCACACCTCTATAGGTATTCTATCCGGCCAACTGCTTTATTCCTCCCTATTTTTTTTATTAATATAGCTACCTTCTTTTCAGTGATCGGACACAACATCCCTTTATTTGTTTTTTATGTTCTCAAAATCTTTTTTAGGATATTCTTCATTCAATAATCCTTGAAAATACTCTTCCCATCTATCTAGAATTTCTTTATCATTAATTAATATATTTTGATTTACGTCTTTTATACACTTAACTGGACCCATATCCTTTGTCAATCTATCCTTATTCCTTGTCAATTTACATATCTCCTTCTCAATTTATTATACAGATTATCTAGAGTATATTGTTGCGCATTTCTAACAATATTTTTTTCTTCACTGTTTAATTTCTTATACTTTCCAAGTCTTCTTGTTTTTTACTCTTTTGCCATTTTTTCAAACTTATTCATTTTTTTGTATTATGTGTTGAACTTCCTCATTCCACCACCAAATCTCTCTTTTTTATTGAATCTCTTCGCTTTAGTCTTACCTAAAATTTGTTTACCTATTTTCTCAATATCAGTCTTTGTTCTTGACCAAATGTCGCTAACATTGTCATCCCAAATCCACTTCATATTTAACAATAACTTCTATCTCTTTGCATCCTATTAAATCCTTCCATTTTATATTTTAATAACCTATTTTCTCTTTTCGGTACTTAAGTCCTTTAATGACTAAATCAATTTGAACTTTTTTAGTGGCAACTTTTCAAATGCATTTTATTTAGATATGTTTAGTGACGAAATAGTTCTTTAATTGTGGAAATTCTTTTTGTGACTATTGATTGTCTTCGGCGACAAACTTTGAGCTTCCACTAATAAAGCTAACAATAGAAACGACGTACAAATGTAATTGAAGGATCGGTCTGATAAAGATTAGAAATTGTAGGTATTGTTTAATGAATCGGATAAAGTCTCAGGTCGTCAATCCCATTGAGCATTGGTGATATCCAACACCAGCCTAGTTTGGTGAGCTACCAGATAATTTGTTTTTTCGAGTTGACTAGCAAGATGTTCATGTTGTCTTTACTGAATTTTTTTGTTTCACTGAGGTGAACCCATATATGGTCAAAAACATTTCATCACCTAACTAATCACATAGATGTCAATCTGATTAAAATTTGGTTGCATCCGGAATAAGAGACATATTACTTAATAAATTTGTTACAAACCTTTAAAGGTCTCTGCTGTGAAGTTCTAGCTCCTGAGGATCCATACTAAAGTGCTTGGTAAAAATAAGCAATAAACTATATTTTAACATCCATATCTAGTTCCTACTCCATTTTCTCTGGTAGTCAACACTAATAAAGGTAGGGAAACCCCCTTCCCTTTAGGTTGCGGTGGATTAGGCTGAGAAGAAAGCAAGGGCCCCAACAAATGGCGCATTGATATATGTAGCTGGCTCAGATTGTTGATAATTATTCCTATCATCAGAGAAATGGTCATTATTATCAGGACCACCCAAGATTGCGCCAACAAGGACATTTGGATTAGGCGAGCTAGAATATAGGTATTGGAATCCGTTGTTGCAATCAATGCGATCAGGATGTGCTCGTACAGATGGTAGCGAGGATCCTCTGTGGTGGACGTGCAGCGGATACCTATTGCCAAAACCAACCATGTAGGACATTTTTGCTGGATTATCACCTAGTATGTAGTCAACCTGTTTCTTCCCTAGTGCGATGAGCTTTTCTGCTGTGACAGTTGAAGTCCCGCACGAGGCAACTCCCCCACTAGAACTTAGATACTTGGCATATGTCAAGAGGAGGAAAGCCGAGGTGGTGACATACTGGAGATTGCTCTCGCTTCCTTTGTAGAAAAGTCCCCCTGTAAATCATTATTTCTTTAAATAGGAAAGTTGGATATTCTGCTGAATTCAGTAATGGTATGCTAATAAAATTAAATTGACCAAATCATGTGTTAGCAAGTCAGTGCGTAGGGTCCACGTGACAATACTTAAGACACTTATCAATGCATTTCCTCTCACATCATTTAATCAGTTCGAAAACTTCATATAATTTCAATGCGGATTACTTTACGATTAAAATACAGAAGATGAGGTCAACGGAGTGCAGTAGTTAACCTGGGGTATATTGGGCCTGGAAACTAGGTGAACCTTGAATCAGAGAGCATATATAGTGGTCTGAGTGTTCTTTATATAACTGAAAATTTTCGCTATTCTTCTCTAAGAAACCCTGTGAAAGTGAGAACAAAAAGGAGAAAGGAAAAAAATTTAATTCATAGACTTATAATTGTTTTATTTTTTTGAACTTTTTTGTTGGGAGCAAGGCTGAGTTGAAGGGCAGAACCTTGGAAAGAAGAACCTTGGTTCCTGCTCGCTTATCGTCCCAACTGAAGGAATAATCATCATCATCTGCACCCAGCGTGTGGCCGTTTGACTGGATATAATTCATATATGAGGCATTTTGTGAAGCTCTATGAATCCATGATGCTCCCCACAATAGTTCATCCTAATTTAAAATTAAAAGAGGCCAGAGGGTCTAAACATATGTTTGACAACAAAAATAGGCAAGAAGCAACTGAATTATCTTACATGGTATCCAGAGTAAGAGCAGTAAAATGGGCAGACCACTGAATTGAGAGAGTCGCTGTAAGAACCTCTGTACTTGTCAGCAAAATCAAACACCTGCACATTACATTGCAATCAGCTCTATTTTGAAACAGAAGCTGAACCAGAAAACTGTGAATCAGTGAATGCAGTTTGTACAAATGTTTACTTTCATGGCAGTTCGAAGTAATTTGGTGGAATAAGAAGGGTCCGACTCTTTGAACACGATCGAAGCTGCTGCCAACGCAGCAGCTGTCTCTGCTGCTACATCGGATCCTGGGTTTTGAGACGACACCTTATAAACATTTCGTGGCGTGTCCATATCCTCGGGTCTCTCCCAGCATCGGTGATCCTGGTTTGGATCTCCCACCTGCTCCATATCAATTTAAGAACTGTAAGCCCTTGACCTCTTTCATTTGACACCAAGTGACTTTTTTTAACAGCACCTTCTTCATTGTTGTATAATAAAAGATAGTGACATTTGGCCTTTGACCTCTATAGTTTATGCTGAAACTGACTTGAATTTCATATTTTTAGTTATTGAATTTCCCCCCCATTTTTTACAGTTCGGCCAATTAATCACTGATTAAATATTCACAGTTTAGTCCTAATTGTTTTGTTTAATTCTCATAATTTTTGTATAATTAACTTTGACCCGTATATTATGGTCAATTGCTATTCTTTGTTACAGATTAAATCTAACAAATGGAGAGTTTAACGATCAAAGTCAGTTTCACCTAAGCTTTGGGAGCTAAATTTTGGATGACTCAAAAACTCAAGTGTATGATACAGAAAAATTGGCGATCATGATGTCTGTTGTGTATCTCCCATAATGTACCCCCGAAGGTTTTGTTCTTTATTTCTTTCCTTCTTTCTTATTTATTTATGAATTTATTATTATTATTATTATTTGGTAATGTGTAGGCATATATTAAAGTATTCAATTATCTCTAGGCTCACTTGGACATATAAGGTGCCAGGAGTGGCAGTGGCGGCTTTTAACAGATAATCGGAACTCCAACGGACTGCAGCCCTGGCATTCTCAATTTGGTTCTTCATGGAATTACCAAACTCGATGACACTCCACGCTAATAAAGTGGTCGTGAAGGCCATTGGCAGGCCAAACTTAACGTTATCACCAGCATCATAATATCCTCCTACAAGGTCCACCTGAAAAATCCATAACCACACGAAATCACAAGTCATTGTCAGCAATATTCTTCAAAATCATAAATGACAAATTAAGTCTGCAACACATCGAGTTAATTTATACATGATTAGCGGAGCCATCGGACAATCCAGAATTGGCCCTCCATGTAAGACGTTGGTTGGATGGTAATTTTCCTGACCTCTGTCCTTCAAAGAAGAGTATAGATTTTTCAAGGGCATCAGAATAATCACGGGAAGTGAAGGCAGAGCAAGATGAGCAAAGTGAGCAAAGGGTTAAGCACAGTATGTGCATTGTTGACCAGAATGTAGGAGAGTAGGCCATTTTTTGTCCCTTCCAAGGCTGTTGTACAAGACACTAGTAGTAGTACCAAGAAGCTAGGGAGGGCTCAGAGGGTGGTGTGGGGAGATTTCTTACAGGAGAGGGGTTATTTATAGATGGAAGTTAGAGAGTTGGTTGGTCGTTATGTGTGTATTTGTGTGTGAGAGAGAGAGAGAGAGTGTCATGTCATTCACGAGATCACCTGCACCAAACTGGGCTCCCTGCTCTAAAAGCAACAAACACGAGTTATCCTAACGGTGGGAAGTGGAAACCTATTTAAGACATTCATAGGCAAAACGACAGGTTTTTTCTCATTGTTAGGTCTATTTTTCTAGACTATACACAGTAAGAGTTTTATTTATTTATTTTTATTCCAAGTAAAGACTTGTGTTCAAGGTTGGCAAAATTACCAACCCGAATGGGGTGATTTTCAGGGGTGTTCTTTCGACATCCTGATTCGGGTTTAAGGTGGCAACAGAGAATGGTCCCCCGGGGATCGACGCTATAATAAAAAATATATTTAATATACTATATATTATATATAATTTTAAGAATTTTCTATGAACTATTAAATGTGTGGCCGAGAATAAATCATTTATTCTTTGGTTTATTTGACGAAAAATCTCTCGGGCATTTTTTTAATAAACAGTTTTCTTAATTTTGTTCCAAAAAATTCCTTCGTAAATTTGGAGAAAAATTATCATAAAAATAGAAAATGAGCATTTTTGGAACATAAAAAAATAAGGCGAATTAAGTGAAAAATGCACTTAGTTTCTAGGGACTAAACATTAATTGTCCTTTGTGTTTTTAACATATGACTACGATCAAATGTTAAGGCTCGTTTGATTCGCGATAATATTTGGGATGGATTGTGATTACCAGGAAAGTAAATATCATAATTATCAGGAAACTTTTTACCAGGTTTCTAAATCCTTTCGTTCTGTTTGGTTAATCAATGGATTCCTATTGGAAATCAAAATTTTATGTTTCGTTCATGCATGTAAAGTGACATGGTAATGTATCATATATACCAATAATACCCTTAAGCAATTATATATATATAGACACACACACACACACACACACACACACACACGAGTATATATACACAATATTATGGTTCACTATTTATAAATGTATGAATCCAAATATGTTTTTTTCTAAATATACATTTTTTTCAATATTTAACAAATATAATAATTTATTGTATATATTTGTGTATTAAATTGTAAGTTAATCAAATTAATTATTATATGAGTAGAAAAAAACACTTAAATAAATTTTATTCGATTTTAATTTAACACAAATCGACATAACAAAATTGTCTTAATAAAATAAATATTTAGACTTTATTGGTAGCTTTTATAATTTAATATTTTTAAGGGTATTTTTGTCTTCACAATTTTTTTTTGTAAGGATTCTCATGCCAAAGTAAGAATTTCACTTATATTGGATGGATTTTGATTTCACTCGCTTTTCCACAATGGAGGTAATATGATTCTATTGGGGTCCACATTCTCATGCAATTTAATCTCATACCAAACGTATTAATCTTACACTTTTCTAGGAATGTTGGATAGGAGTTTGATTCCACCCAACTTTACCACGAATCAAACGGGCCTAAGTTTATTTTATTTGATTCTTTAAGTAATTGCGATTTAAAGCAATTTTCCCCACGTGGGAACCCGGTTCCTAGTAGAATTGGGAAGGAGATTACCCACTAGAATTTTTTTAAGCACTATCCCCCTTCGAAACTAAACAGGGATTGATGGGGTGGGATTCAGAGGGGAAGTTCAAAGCTAGGAATTATTCCCTCACCTCGGCTAGACCCCGCCATTTTGTCCCTAGTAGTTTTGCTAAAATAACTGTAGGCTGTAGCAAATTCAGGTAAAGGAAACTCAACCATATATTAAAGTAAAAATAGAATTTTCTGAAAAAATTACTTTCAAATGGTTAGTCTTAACCGATTGACAACGTATATATGTATATATCGTCTTGTTTTTTATCATGAATACAAAATCAAATTTACTGAAGATCCGAATGAATTTATTTTTTAATGGATTCATATTCTAAGAAGCGATCGAATATAATTTAATATGGATAAGTATCCCAAACTCAACTATACACAAGAAATCTTAAGCATATGAAATCTAACTACACTTTAACTCTATGACAACCTCTTGTATAGGGCGTAACTATTGCGTGTAATTAGGGACGTAGTGAGGATTCATCATTAGTGAAGGCTAATTTTATGATAATTTCTTGGGGTTCGGAGTTGGGAGCTCATGAGCCGAATATTTTGAGATTATTTTTGAATATTTACAAAAAAATTGTTTAAATATTTATTTGATCTAATGAATAGATAAATAAAAATTGCCTTAAAAAAGGAAGCTCAAATAAAATTCTTAATTTGTAATTTAAATCAACAATCTCTAAAATTAATCCTAACATCAACCCTAAAATTAACCCTTATAAACATTAGTCTTAATATTAAGGGTCATTTACTATTTGAGGTACATTTGTTTACAATATTTTGTGCTTGAGGTACGCTAGTTTTCATTATTGTTGATGTTATTTTAATGATTTGAAGTAACGTCCGTCTAACAACAGTAATATTTATACTCAAATACCTTAAATACCCTTCCGACACAAATAACGTAACAACTTTTGTCTCTCTCTCCTCTCAAACACCACAAATACCATAAACGATTTGATCCTCTCTCTCCCTCTCCTGTCAAACACCACAAACACCACTAATCCCTTAGACGATTTGGGTCATTACTGTTCATTTTTTGTGTTCGATTTGGTTTGAATATGTTGTTGGTTCTAGTTTTTAATCCCTGAAGGTTTGGGATTTGGCCGGAGGTTTTTCGATTTGGTTTGGATTTGTTGATCGATTTGGTCAGAGGTTTGGATCCGTTGTTGGTTCTAGTTTTTAATCCCAAAAGTTTTTCGATTTGGTTTGGATCTGTTTTTCGATTTGGTTTGGATCTGTTTTTCGATTTAACCAGAGGTCATTCGATCTGACCGGAGGTTTGGATCTGTTGTTGGTTCTAGTTTTTAATCCTCAGAGGTTTGGGATTTGGCCGAAGGTTTTTCGATTTTCTTTGCATCTGTTTTTCAATTTGGCCGAAGGTTTTTACTGTTTTTTTTTGGGATTTCATGGCTGGAGTTTTTTTCTCTGAAAATTATTTTTTGGGGTTGAAATTATTTTCTTTATTAAAAAATGTATTTTTTCCTGATTTTTTTTAATTAAAACAGTTTTATTTTTATAGTTCGAAATCATTTTTAAGGGTATAAAATTTCCCCCCCTTTTTTTAAAAACCATTTTTAATCGAAATCAGTTTTATTTAATTTTTTTTTGAAGATATAATTTTTTAATTGAAATTAGTATTATTTTAATATTTTTTTGGCTGGAAATATATGTTTTTGGCTAAAATCAATTTTATTTTTTAATTTTTACACGGGAATTTATTTTTTTCGTTTATTGAAGTTGTTTTTTGGATGGAATTTTTTTTTTGTTGAAAATCATTTTATTTCGTGGATTTTTTTTTGTTTATGAAAATACGGTTTATATATATATATATATATATATTTTAACTATTTACGAAAATATGATTTATGGAAATACAGTTTTTTTTGTATGTTGCAATATATTTAAATACAATTTTTTTTATATTTATAACTGATTTGAATAAATTTTAAGGCTCCGTTTGTTTGTCAGGAAAGTTAAGCGGGAAAACGATTCCCGGTATAAGTGAAGTGAAGTGAAGTAAAGGAAAAGAAAAATTATTTTCTTGTGTGCGTTTGGTTTACATGAAGAAAACTGCAGGAAAATTATAAACAAAAAATAAAAATTATATATATATATATATATAGTTATAATTTTACGATAAATATAAGTATTATATATTTATTATTTCAATCACCAAAAAATATGATTTGTATAATAAGCATCCATTTACTCAAACATTAGTAAATATGAATAAAAAAATTGAACATTGAATTTGTAAATATATCCATATATTTGGTATTATTATGAATATTTATTGGTAAATAATTTAGTACTAGTTATAAGAACAACAACAACAACAACAACAACAACAACAACAACAATAATAATAATAATAATAATAATAATAATAATAATAATAATAATAATAATAAAAGTAAAAATAATAGTAATAATAATCTACATGGTAATATGCCAACTTTCCTGCAAAATCTTAGGTCTTTGGTAAGATGTGTTTTGTGGGAAAGTTTTTCCTGCAGGAAAATTTTAGGATCATTTTTTTACAACTTTTCTGCTAACCAAACGCAGTCTAAGGGATAAATAATTTTTGACTGTTTTTTTCAAAAGGAGATTTTTTTTTAAAAACTACTTTTCTCTCTCGTATATATAGTTTATATGTTCAAATTGTTGATTGAGATGAAAGGACATGGGCAAATAAGTCAATGGACATTTGAGTGATAGTTGACTAACGAAAGATTTCATATCTACACATACATTTACTTTTTTTTTTCTTCCGGAAATAAACACTCACTCCGGCTTGGTTGAGAAAATTTACACAGAAAGGTTTTGAAAAGGTTTACCGTGCTAGAAACTTTCCCGGGACGCAAAATCCGAGCTTTTTGGTTGGACGTGATTTGTGAGAAATTGTTTCCTGCGAGAAACCTATATTGAGGTGGGTGCCACACTTTTCTTGTAAACCAAACACTAAAAAACCAACGGAAATATTGTTTTTCCATCCTTTCTCGTACTTTTCCGGTCATCCAAACGCAGCCTAATAGATTCTGCTAAAATAACGCTCATATAACAATAATGGAAACTAGTGTACCCTAAACACTAAATATTATAAATAAATGTATTCCAAATACTAAATGACCTTAATAGTAGTCCCAAATTTAGCATCAATATAAATATAGAGTGAGAGAACTAAACCTATATTTTTACATTTCGGTCCCAATTTTAAGCCAATAATATTCCTAAAGTTAATCACAAAATTGATCCTAAAATTTAAACTAACAATACGACTAAAATTAACTTTAATAAATATTAGCAATTTAATCCTAAGTTTTAGTTATTTATGAATATGCCCCAAAATAATTTAAAATTTATTTTTTTGCACTTATATTTTCAAAAATTCTTAAATGTGTATTTTTTTTTCCAAAAAAGTTGTGGGGGCTTTATTCCCCACTAGGCCGAAAGCAGTGTAAGCATTATATATATTGAATGGTGTAACAAACTTAATTGGAAGCATTGCATAGGTAAACACACTGGTTGTGGATTACACATGCAATAGAACGCTGGCGAATTTTATTTTTGGGGTTTTGTAAATTTATGATATATTGTAATATGTATTTTGACAATAAGACAACAAACATTTTATTTATAGTTTTAATTCCTATTTTTGAATAAAGTCGCTGGCGCGGACCCATATTCATAAACGTCAGCGAATCACATAATGCCACGTGTCCCTTTACTTTGAAAATAGAGACTTAAAATGGAAACGGAATGTTTGTTGTTCCATATCTATAATCAATATTATTTTAAGTTCTAAAAGTATATAATCTACTTATTTTTTTGTATTAACTGAACTGCTCAATCCAATGCTTCTCATTCAATCATTTACGCGCGGCAGATTATACAACGAATTATTTTTTTGTGTAGTATACCAAGAGGTGTTCGGTCAGCTTACGCGCACCTCGATTAATTATCATTTACGGTTCATAACTTTCGCTGTTCAAGTATTATTTTGACCATACAAAAGATCCAACTGAATATCAAATTCAAATTCACCCTCAAATCTGTTCCACCAATAGCGATATACCACTTGAAGACGAGACTTTACAACGAATCATTTACACCACCTTAGATAGTACTACATTTGCACTCAATATATTTTCCTTGACTTGGCCATGATATTCATACTCTTACGTAATAAGGTTTGGCAGGCACTAAGGCGAACCACAGTACATTTACCTCTTTCTTCTGGCTACCAAAACATGCAAATTACATTGTATGCAAATATACACCGTATGGAAACTTGCACGCTAGAAATTGTGTATATGGACCCCACCGAATGTGGGTGAAATTTTGTTTTCTGCCCGGGTTTAAAAAAAATATATATATTATTAAAAAATATTAGACACATCGGGTGTTAGTATCGATTTAGTACTGGTACTATTTTATTTATTTGTACAATGGTGTGAGTCTCGTCAGAAAATACTGTAGGTTTTACTAATATACAATCAAATAAAACATATTTAATACTAGATCGATACTTAAACCCGATAAGAATATCACTCCTCTATATTATTTCAGCAAAAGTTAGCTTTTAACGCCCAGGGACCCCATGGCTGGGCTAGAAATATTTACCAGCCCAAGGCTTATTTTACATTTTTCAACTGTGGATATGACCATTTTCATTTTTTTACATTTTGTCATTGTGGTTGGCCTAAGGGTACACGCTGCCAGAGGGGGGTCCTAAGATTGGGAACACCCTCTCCGAAAATTAATTTAGGGCGTTTTTAAAAAAATATTGTACAAATATATTAAATACTTAAAATGACTCCTAAAAAATTAAATTTATTTTTTAGAAGCGCATTTTAATTGGATGAGATTTTTGGGTAGTTGAATCATTCTTTGTAAAGATTATTTTAGGGTAGTTAAAAAAATGGGTCTCTAAAAGTTAAACTTATTTTAAAAATTGACATTTTTAACATGCATAAAATATTTTTGAACCCTTATAATATACATATATAGATGATATTCTAAAATGGACCACGTATCATTATTCATTTGACACATAACCAGAACCAACCATGAGTTGCCATAAAAACCGGCTTATAAGAAAAATGGTCAAACTTTTATATATTAGAGGAAAATATGCAGTATTTATGATGTAACTTGTACGACTTGGTTATAACTATAAATCTACCAAGAGTATAAAGAGTATCAACCTATGCACATGCACAGAAAGTAAACAAATATTCTTTCACAGCGTGATTTACGTGAAAATATTGGGGTTTATAAAGTTGAGGTATATTTGCAAGGCGTAATTAAAGGGTGGGAGATGTGCTTAAAAGTCTACAACCAAACCAATGGCGATTTGTCAGAAAGAGAGGCTGAAAGTAGTTTGGCATTTTTTCTGGTATATGTATATATAAAGATATATATGTTGTCTGTACATGGCCAGCGGTCACGGAAGGATATACCATGGAGTTGAATAAGTCACGTGTGACATTGAGCAGTTTGGAACTGCATGAACAGTTTAATTAGTTACAATAGTTAGGTAGAAATCATATCTCATGTGACTGGGATCAAGAAGTCAGATACAATTGATCTTCACATGTATGATTAAGCTATTGAGAATGTTTTCGACGGGATGGCACTATTGACTATTATTTGACTTTGTGTCAACTAGATATTTTACTAAAATGGAAATGCTTGTGATCTTATCTCTTGAGAGAGAGAGAGAGAAATAATCTCCAGACTTTAGAAATAAAAGAAAGAAAAGGCAAATGGTGGATTATGAAAGAGACAGAAGCGAGGGATGAGGCTTGATTTTTGGACCCTCTAATTTGGAATTTTTGAGAGACGGACAAGAAACCAAACAGGAATCCGAAGCTTGAGGTGCTGTACTTTCGTCTTCAAACATCTAATTCTCTTCTTACCGTTTTCTGGGAATGATTTTTTTTTACACAACGGATATGCCTAATAGACATCGGTTAATATTTATAATTTTGAGGGGTGATAGGGAGAATTACTTTTGGAAACCAATTTTGAAATTCATACATAAAATAACAATGGGCACAAATTTTTAATGCACATTTTGAAGTTCTGGCCGGACTGATAATAATAAGGTATAAGTTTTTAATGCCGTGAGTTTTAAAATTAGGTAAAAAGGTGAGTCTCCCTATCTTTATTCTTATAATTTTTATGGCTCCATTACAAATATTCGTATTAATGTGTATTTGATACATCAACTGAATAATAAAAAAGGTTCACAAAAAGAATATACCTAATATTACTTTTCTCTTCTCCAAATATGCTATTGGAATCGAAATTTTTACCGAAAGTGGAGGGACCGAATTAGTTAGAGGTTTTTATTGGTTGGTTTGTGGGGTCCATGTTGGATAAATTTCAACATTAATATAATATTATATAATATTTAGTTGTTAATTTTATTATATTAATTGGTGTTTTATTTTAAACTTAGTTTGTGTTTTATTTTTAGATGGAAGAAACATGAACAAATGGGTATGAAAGATATGAGAGTGCTCAAAATCCTACATTGTCCCACATTGAAAGATTACTACAAAAAGTAGTGGTATATCAACTAAAGGACAACTAAGATTCTTAGTTGACAAGTTAAACAAGAGGCTATGATCCTACGTATTGCGATGACGCTTAAGCACCACCAATCGCGACACACGTAAGGGCGACTTATAGCGCATTGGGCGCTTTGACGCGCACTTGGCACTTAGCACGTGCACATCATCGCATGGAGCGTGGGAGTCTAAAGCTTTGACGAAGTAAAACAGATCAACGGTTGTGATTAAACGATCTGATCAAAGGGTTTAAAATTCGAAACGACTTGATCTGAACCTTTAGATGAACTAGTAGCATTTCGTGTAGGGGATGTCCATTCGCTTACGATGGGACACCTAATCTGAACCGTTAGATCGAAGTTGTTCCATGGCACGATCCAACGGCTGCTGAGTCGCAACATGAAGAGCTGTGACTATTGAAGAACAGTTACATAAATGACTATATAAAGAGTTTCAGGTGTGTGTTTTGGACACCGAAAATTACTAATTTCTCTTCTCTTCGTCCTCTACATTTTGACATTATAAGATTACAAATTCAGAGTGTTCTCAATTTGATCAAACAATACATAGTTTGAATCAAACAACTGTTCATACACTGCATTGTATCCCGAAGGCAGATTCTATTAAACTCATAGTGTACTCGCGGTTCTGTCTCAACCTGATTGGGAGAAATTTTGCCTAAAAAACAGCGTTCCCAGAACGTGCCTTGCAGAGATTAATTTAAATATTTCATTTTTTCCATTGCAAAAATCCAATAATTTTAGGTAAAAATTTATTACTCCACTCAAATGGAAGGAACAGTGGCACAATCTATCTAAGTCATGAGTCAATACTTAATCTGACTTGACCGTTTTGATGGAGAAAATTTCACCCATTGGTAAGAGAAAGTTATATTCTTCCTCACATCACTAAAACTAGCATACATTCTAGATGACAAACTTGAGAAAATTCCCGAGCCCGCATCCAAAGACACCGAAGAAATAAAGCAAAAACGTGTGAAGAGGAAAGAAGACGAATTTATGTGTCGAGGACACATCCTCAATGCTTTGTCTCAAACTGTTTATAGCGCTCATCGAATGATTCCGATGGCAAATGAATTATGTAAGGCTTTGGAGACAAAGTATCAAAATGAGGAAGCGAGCAACCATAAGTTTCTGATTTCAAACTATATGAATTATAGAATGAGTAATGATAAATCTGTCGTTGCACAATCACATGAACTCCAATAGATTGTTGGTGACCTTAAAGCCGCTGGAATTAATCTTCAAGATGAATTTCAAGTAGGGGTGATTGTTTCAAAACTTCTATCCTCTTGGAATGACTTTAAGAAGAAAATTAATCATGATGAAAAGACTTATACTATAGAATCCCTTCTTCGTCACCTTCGTATTGAAGATGATACTTGTATTCGAGAGAAGAAGGATGAACAAGGTGAGGGTCATTCAAAAGCCAATATGGTTGAGGATAAAAAATCCAAGATTGACAAAGACTCAAAATTTAAAGCAAAGAATGATTCAAAATTCAATAACCAAGGTGCAAATAAGAAAAAGAAAGGAAAATATTTCTTATGTGACAAATCGGGCCATTATTCTCGAGAATGTCGTCTTAAAAAGAAGGAATTTAAGGAAAAATAAGGGGCAAAGGAAACCAATAATGTTGAAGATCTTATTGCTACTGTATGCGAAGCAAATTCAATTGAAAATGAAAGTGGATGGTGGCTGGATACCGGTGAAACGATTCACATATGCAAAGATCGCTCTTCATTAAAAACATATCAAGAAATTGATGGAAAAGAAGTAAAGATGGCAAATAATCTTTACACCAATGTAGTTGGGAAAGGCACAGTAAAATTGAAATTAACTTTTGGAAAAACTCTTACTCTAATTGATGTACTTCATGTACCTGATATGTGTAAAAATCTTATGTCTCGGGACCTTCTCAGTAAAATAGGTTTCAAACTTGTGTATGAGTCTGATAAGTTTGTCTTATCCAAGATGGCCAATTTATCGGCAAAGGGGACTCTTGTAACGTCATGATCAAAATTAATGTAATCAATGATAATAGTTTTGCTTATATGGTTGAGTCTATTTCTTTATGGCATAATAGATTAGGTCATGTGAATTATAAAAGTATTAAAAATATGACTAGTCTCAGCTTAATCTTGGATTGTAAATTTGATAACCTTTCTAAATGTGAACTTTGTGCTTAATCGAAGATAACTAGAAAGTCATTTAAATCTGTTGAGAGGACATCCGAAATACTTGATCTTATTCATAGTGATGTATGTGATATGAAGAGTAATATGAGTCGTGGTGGAAATAAATATTTCTTAACTTTTATTGATGATTACTCTAAGTATGCATATACATATTTGCTTAAAAGTAAAGATGAAGTTTTTGAGAAAATTTTGATTTTTAAAGCAGAAGTTGAAACTCAATAAAATTGGAAAATTAAAGTCGTACAATCCGATAGGGGTGGTGAATATTACCCGAATGAGTTTATACAATTTTGTAATACTCATGGGATAATTCATCAAGTTACTGTGCCTTATACACCATAACAAAATGGAACGACGGAAAGGAAAAATATGACTTTAGAAATGATAAATGCAATGTTAATCAGTTCTGGTTTACCTTTGTCGATGTGGGGAGAAGCGATTTTATCAGCATGTTATATTTTAAATAGAGTTCCATTGAAAAACAAGGATATTACACCATACGAACTATGTTTTCATCGTAAGCCTAATCTTAGGCGTCTTAAAGTTTGGGGGATGTATTGCTTATGTAAGAAAACCCGAACCCAAAAGACCTAAACTAGGAAATAGGACTTATAAATGTGTTTTTATTGGATACTCTAGTAACAGTACAACTTGTAGATTTTTAAATCTTAAAACTCAAGAAATCATTGAGTCGGTAGATGTGAAATTCTTTGAACATCTAACAAAGTTTAGTACTTTGAATCAAGGTTTAGAAAATAATAATCCGACTGTTGACTCCTGACATTCAGAAGAAACTTTACAACCAATATCTTCTTCAGAAACTACGAATGACATTGAACCGTGAAGGAGTAAAAGACAAAGAACTGAAAAAATATATGGGCCCGACTTTGTTTTTTATTTGGTGGAAGGGGATTTAAATGAAACTAAGAATAAAAAAAAATTGTTCTTAATATAGAAGATGATCCGATAACATTTTATGAAGCGGTAACATCTAGGGATACTGTTTTTTGGAAAGAAGTAATCAATGATGAGATGAACTCAATTTTGTCAAATCAAACTTGGGTACTTTTCGATCTCTCCCCCCCCCCCCCCCCCCCCGGAGCTTAACCTATTGGGTGCAAATGGATATTTAAAAGGAAATTAAATCCGAACAGTACTATAAATAAATTTAAGGCAAGATTAGTTACTAAAGGCTATAAGCAAAAACATGGAATTGATTATTTTGATACATATGCTCTTGTTGCTCGAATCAATTCCATTAGGATATTAATATCTCTTGCTTCTATACATAATTTAGTAATACATCAAATGGATGTCAAAACTTGTCACACCCCAAACCCAAATATATTCTAATCATTTCATTTATATTATGATTAAATAATAATCTTCAGTCCATTCGAAATATAATTCATTTATCAATATTTTTTTCATGTATAATAAACATAATCATGTTCTTTGTACCATAACGTAATTAACATCAGAGTCATAATTAAACGAACATGTTATACTACGATTGACTATGATTAAATATTACAATCATCAAATCAACCCATGCCAACTCAATATATAAGATGTGGGAGTGTAGTAAGACCTCAGTGTGACAATGATAAAATCTCCACGTTTAATCCCAAGATCCATTTAATGGTGCAACTCTCAAATCACCGATCATATGATATCCTAATTGGTAGTGTACAGACCTAAAAATGTTAAAATATAAACCGTAAGCATTAAGCTTAGTGAGGTACTCCTTTCCTAAAATGAAATAACTGTTCTTTATCAGATATGTGGATATAAAATCCAAATAATCCTGCCCTGCTATGAAATAGCAATATTATATCAAATATCTAGATATAAAATCCAAACAATACTTCCCTACAATGAAATGATAATTCTATATCAAATCTGTGGATATATAATCCCAATAATCCTGCCTTGCTATGAAATAACAGTTTTATATCAAGTTAGTGGATAAAAAATCCAAACAATCCTGTCCGTTGGCAATAACAAATCCTGGAACATAAGTTCCAACAAATCCTTGTCATAAGACAAATAATATTATTGGATCTTTGTCCAATTCCAATCCTGGATCATAAGATCCAAACCAATCCTGGATATTTTAATATCCAAACAAATCCTGGATATTTTAATACCCAAACAAGTCCTGAATAGCGAAGTATTCAAACTAATCCTGAACCATAAGACCCAAACAAATCCTGAATATTTTAATATCCAAACAAATCTTGAATACCGAAGTATTCAAACCAATCCTGGATCATAAGACCTAAACAAATCCTAGATATTTTAATATCCAAACAAATGCTTAATACCTAAGAATTCAAACAAATCCTTTCTTAGAGCTATATCCATATTTATATACGAAACAAATCATAAGTACACTCACCTTATCAACTTATCAGGCTTTTTCTTTTCTTTTGCCCGACACTTGTTGAACCGGTTCTTCTTCCATTCCTATCATTCTTACACTATTAATATCAATATAAGAATATCAATAATCCGAGGAATATCTAAAAAAATAACTCAATTCATAAGCATCATATGATTCTATTCAAATCATTTATTACAAATGAAATTCCATCCAAATTCATGTTAATATATTTGACATATCCAATTCATAAATTAAATGTACATTCATTTCTTCTTGGTAATTCAATCCTTATCATATTAGGATTCCAATACAAAAGACATCACATCATTTCAAGATTCCTAGAGCAAGATAGGCCCGTTTCTTTACTACATAGCAAATTTGCCCTATAGCTTCTTTTATTGTTCATTCAACTTCCCAGAATTTTCATAATATTTCTACGGCATAACTTTCTATGATATTTAACCCAAAATTAGTAAACATATTGAAAAATACAAAATAAAAGTTTCATAATTTTTAAGGTTCATTTGATATGTCAAGAAAAACATCGAACACATGGCGTGCATACTTTCACCCTTGGGGAAGATTTCATACCCAAACTTCAAACCATCACCCAAGACTCATTTCTTGGTATTTTCACATTATTTTAGGATATGTCACACATATATGAGTCTATTTTAATCTCCAATTGGAACAATTCTAGTAAACACACAAAAAGATATGGAAGGTTGAGTAAACAAGGTTACTAAACGAAGCAATTTTAAGGGTTTGTACATTCAACTTAATTTAACTTGCATCTAACCATACATATACATCAAGGGCTGAAAGTTTAGTAAACAAATGATGATTTATATAATCTAAATCAGTAATATAAGAAAAAAAAAAAGATTTGGGGTCAGGATTAACTTCGGTACTTTTACGTAATTTCCATGGATTTTTCTCCAAATTTTCTCCTCACTTTCTTCCTAGACTTTCTAATTCTCTCTTCCTCTCAAGCCAAACTATTTAATAGCCGAGTTATGCTAAAGGAGGGGATTATTTCAAGACTTTAAAGTCGTCCAAAATCAACCTCCTTCTTTAACCAATCAAAATCCACCATTTGTTAGCCTAATAAGACGAAATATCATTTAACGAATGGACAAATTTGTCCCATACTTCGTAATTCCAGTATAATTTCTCGCTCGAACCTCCATTTAACACACCGTTTATTGTGTTACAACCATAAATCACATGCCTACCACTATATAGTTTTTACCTCAAGTCAATTGTTATGTCATAAAGGTCAAAACTAGTCTTGAACATGAACATTCCTACCGAAAACTTCAAAATTTCATATTTATAACTAATTCGAGATTTCATGCTTTATGAAGGTACGATTAGACTAAACATAATGACTTAAAATTATATATACTAATAACATATTATCCATATCACATAAGCTAATCATGATTTAAGCATAATTAATCATAATTATATTCAGATTGTCACAATTCTCCCCCCGTTAGGAAATTTCATCCCCGAAATTGACATACCTTGGTTGTTCGAATAAAACAAATATGTATAATGCATATTCATGATATCTTAACTCTCCCATGTATATTCTTCCATGGAATGCCTTCTCCACACAACTTTCACAAGTGGGATCACTTTGGATCTCAATATTTGTTCCTTCCTATCCATGATAGCAAGTGGTTCTTCCACATAACTCATGTGTTCCTTTAACTCAATAGGTTGTTCCACAAAAACATGTGAAGGATCCTCTACATACTTTCTTGACATAGAAACATGGAAAACATCATGTAGTCGGGATAACTCTGGTGGTAATGCTAACTTGTAGGCAACCACCCCAACTTTTTCAAGAATTTTATATGGTCCAATATAACGTGGACTGAACTTTCCTTTCTTTGCAAACCTCATAACTCCTTTCCATGGCGATATCCAAATAAACACATAATCCCTTTTCTAGAATTCCAAATATTTTCTCCGTTTATCCGCATAACTTTCTGCCTGCTTTGAGCTGTTCTTATTCTATCTTGAATAATCTTCACCTTTTCAGTGGTGATCTATCTTCCTTTCACCAACATCAGCCCATCATACTGGTGTCTGACACCATCTATCGTACAACGCTTTATATGGATCCATACCAATAGTGGATTGAAAACTATTATCATATGAAAATTCTATTAAAGGAAACTATACATCCCAATTACCTTTGAAATTTAGCACACAAAATCTAAACATATCCTCTGAAATCTGTATGGTTCTTTTAGAATGCCCATCCGTTTGAGGATGAAAGGTTGTACTAAACCTCAATTTAGTACCCATAGCATACTGTTAACTATCCCAAAATCTGGATGAAAAGTAGGGTCCCTATCTGAAACAATATAAATAGGCGCTCCATGCAATCGAATAATCTCATTAACATATCATATAGCATATCTATCAACTATACACATAGTCTTGACTGCTAAAAAAGGAGCTGACTGAGATCGAGGAAGCCCGATCACAAAATCCATCGTTACATGATCCAATTTCCACTCTGGTATTGGCAATGGTTTAAGCAAACTAGCAGGTTTCTAATGCTCCACTTTCACTTACTGGCATATAAGGCATCATCTCTGCCATCTTGTCATTTTTCTCAAGAAAAGGATCTTGACTTTGTAAATCATGAATACGAGTAGCTAATAATGGCCTTACTCTTACATGAAAAAAAATATGTCCCCATTTGCTAGATGCAATTCCACTCCCATCAATATCAAGTTCATAATGTGAGCAACTATAGAACATCGAATACAAGATAACCTGCCCGAAGCCTTTCTACTCAAAGAATATGCAACTACATTTGCCTTTCCCAGATGGTAGTGAATTGTACAATCGTAATCTTTAATTAACTCCATCCACCACATCTGCCTCAAATTCAGCTCCTTCTGAGTAATTAAATACTTAAGACTCTAATGGTCAGTAAAAAATTCACATACTTCACCATATAAATAATTATGCCATAATTTCAATGCAAACACAATAGCAGCAAGTTCCAAATCACATGTAGGATAATTATGTTCATGTGTACACAACTGCCTAAAAGCATAAGCAATAACTTTACCATGCTGCATAAAAACACAACCCAACCCCTGATGTGAAGCATCGGTGTAAATAACAAAACCATCTCCACCATGTGGAATAGTAAGAACAGGTGTAGTTACCAACCTCTTCGTCAATTCCTCAAAACTATTTTCACAATCAGAATTTCATTCAAACTTAATATATTTTTGGGTCAATTTAGTCATTGGCAAGTTAATTGAAGAAAATCCCTTAATAAACCTACTATAATACCTAGCTAAACCCAGAAAACTCCTCACCTCATTCACATTATTTTGCCTCTCCTATTTTACAATAGCTTCTACCTTTTTAGGATCAACACATATACCATCTCTAGAAATAACATGGCCTAAAAATACAACTTGTGATAGCCAAAATTCACACTTGATAAAATTAGCATACAACTTCTGATCTTTCAATAGATTCAAAATAGTTATGAGATACTTTTCATATCCGACCATATCACGTGAATAAATCATAATATCATCAATAAGAAGTATCACAAATGAATCAACAAAAGGATGCAGTACCCGGTTCATAAGATCCATAAATACATCTGGAGCACTAGTCACCCCAAAAGGCGTCACCAGAAATTCAAAATGACCATATTGAGTACGAAAAACAGTTTTAGAAATATCACTCTCTTTGACCCTCAACTGATGATAACCCGATCGCAAGTCTATTTTTGAAAACACTTTAGCACCCTGTAACTAATCAAAGCACCCTGTAACTAATCAAACAAATCATCTATACGAGGTAAAGGATATTTGTTCTTAACTATAGCTTTATTTAGTTGACTATAATCAATATAAAAACGCATAGTACCATCTTTCTTTTTATCATATAAAACTGGTGCACCCCATGGAGATACACTGGGTTGTATAAACCCCCTATCAAGTAAATCCTGCAACTGAATCTTAAGTTCTTTCAATTCAACTGGTGCCATTCTATACGGTGCCATAGAAATAGGGTATGTCCTTGGTGCTAATTCAATACTAAATTCAACTTCTCTTTCTAGAGGTAACCCAGGCAACTCACTAGGAAGCACTTATGGAAAATCCCGTACAATAGGAATATCGACTAACTGTAAAGCCCCCTTCCTAGTGTCAAGAACATATGCAATAAAACCCTCACAACCCTTACTCAATAATTTCCTCACCTGAATAGAAGAAATGATGCAACTGGGAACAATTTTTCTTTCCCCCACAAATTTAAATTCAGGCTCACCAGGAATATTAAAAACAACTTCCTTACAGAAACAATCCATAGATGCATGATATTTAGATAACCAATCCATTCCCAGAATTATATCAAAATAAAAAATATCCAATGGAAGTAGATCTATAACTGTATTTCTAACCCCCACAGTCAAAACATAATCACGAAAACATATTCAACTACAACCATATCCCCTATATGCATATAAATACCCAACCCCACATATAAACGAGTACACAGTTTATTCAGGTATATAGCAAATGCATAGGACACAAAAGAATGTGTGGAACCAGGATCAATCAAAACATAAACACTTTTATTAGTAACAGAAAGTGTACTTGTCACCACATCCGGGGTAATATGAGCTTTTTTCATCATAAAGAGTCGCCCACCTAGCCTGGAACCACTCGCTTATCCCATGCCCCAGGTTCCATCTATAATAACCGAGTTATAACAACCAACACAAACAATTTATAATACTAAATTATTGGTTAGAACATAAACAATTCATAAATATCATATCAAACCAATAACTGCCATCTAATCGCCACACACGTCCAGAATTAATAACCTAGACGCTCTGATACCACAAATTATCACACCCCAAACCCAAATATATTCTAATCATTTCATTTATATTATGATTAAATCATAATCTTCAGTCCATTCCAAATATAATTCATTTATCAATATTTTTTTCATGTATAATAAACATAATCATGTTCTTTGTACCATAACGTAATTAACATCAGAGTCATAATTAAACGAACATGTTATACTACGATTGACTATGATTAAATATTACAATCATCAAATCAACCCATGCTAACTCAATATATAAGATGTGCGAGTGTAGTAAAACCTCAGCGTGACAATGACAAAATCTCCACGTTTAATCCCCAGATCCATCTAACAGTGCAACTCTCAAATCACCGATCATATGATATCCTAATTGGCAGCGTACAGACCTAAAAATGTCAAAATATAAACCGTAAGCATTAAGCTTAGTGAGGTACTCCTTCCCTGAAATGAAATAACAGTTCTTTATCAGATATGTGGATATAAAATCCAAATAATCCTGCCCTGCTATGAAATAGAAATATTACATCAAATATCTTTATATAAAATCCAAAAAATACTTCCCTACAATGAAATGACAATTCTATATTAAATCTGTGGATATATAATCCCAATAATTTTGCCTTGCTATGAAATAAAAGTTTTATATCAAATCAGTGGATATGAAATCCAAACAATCCTGCCCCATTGGCAATAACAAATCCTGTAACATAAGTACCAACAAATCCTTGTCATAAGACAAATAAAATTATTGGATCTTTATCCAATTCCAATCCTGGATCATAAGATCCAAACAAATCCTGGATATTTTAATATCCACACAAATCCTGAATACCGAAGTATTCAAATCAATCCTGGATCATAAGATCCAAACAAATCTTGGATATTTTAATATCCAAACAAATCCTGAATAACGAAGTATTCAAACCAATCCTGGATCATAAGACCCAAACAAATCCTGGATATTTTAATATCCAAACAAATCCTGAATACCGAAGTATTCAAACCAATCCTGGATCATAAGACCCAAATAAATCCTAGATATTTTAATATCCAAACAAATCCTGAATACCGAAGTATTCAAACAAATCCTCTCTTAGAGCTATATCCTTATTTATATATGAAACAAATCATAATTACACTCACCTTGGCAACTTATCAGGATTTTCGTTTTCTTTTGTCCGACACTTGTTCAACTAGTTCTTCTTCTCTTCCTATCATTCTTACACTATTTGTATCACCATAAGAATATCAACAATCCAACGAATATCTCAAACATAACTCAATTCATAAGCATCATATAATTCTATTCAAATAATTTATTCCAAGTGAAATTCCATCCAAATTCATGTTAATATATTTGACATATCCAATTCATAGACCAAAAATACATTCATTTCTTATTGGTAATTCAATGATTATCATATTAGGATTCCAATACAAAAGACTTCATATCATTTCAAGTTTCCTAGAGCAAGATAGGCCCATTTCTTTACTACATAACAAATTTTCCCTATAGGTTCTTTTATTGTTCATTTAACTTCCCAGAATTTTCATAATTTTTCTACAGCATAACTTTATATGATATTTCACTCAAAATCAGTAAACATATTGAAAAATACAAAATTAAAGTTTCATAATTTTTAAGGTTCATTTTCTATGTCAAGCAAAACATCGAACATATGGCGTGCATACTTTCACCCTTGGGGAAGATTTCATACCCGAACTTCAAACCATCACCCAAGACTCATTTCTTGGTATTTTAACATGATTTTAGGATATGTAAAACATATATGAGTATATTTTAATCGCCAATTAGAATAAATCAATTATAGTAAGTATACAAAAAGATATGGAAGGTTGAATAAACAAGGTTACTAAACGAAGCAATTTTAAGGGTTTGTACATTCAACTTAACTGAAACTTGCATAAAACCATACATTTACATCAAGGGATAAAAGTTTAGTAAAAAAATGATGATTTATATCATCTAAATCAGTAATATAAGAAAAACAACAAGATTTGAGTTTAGGATTACCTTCAGTACTTTTACGTAATTTTCACGGATTTTTCTCCAAATTTTGTCCTCATTTTCTTCCTAAACTTTCTAATTCTCTCTTCCTCTCAAGACAAACTCTTTAATGGATGAGTTACGCTGAACGAGGGGATTATTTCAAGCCTTTAAAGTTGGCCAAAACCAACCTCCTTCTTTAACCAATCAAAATCCACCATTTGTTAGCCTAATAAGACGAAATATCATTTAACGAATGGACAAATTTGTCCCTGCTTTGTAATTCCAGCCTAACTTCTCGCTCGAACCTTTGTTTAACACACCGTTTGTTGTGTTACAACCATAAATCACATGTATACCACTATCTAGTTTTTACCTCAAGTCAATTGTTATGTCATAAAGGTCAAAACTCGTCTTAAATATGAACAATCCTACCAAAAACTTCAAAATTTCATATTTATAACTAATTCGAGATTTCAAGATTTATGAAGGTAGGATTAGACTAAACATAATGAATTAAAATTATATATAGTAATAACATACTATCCATATCACATAAGCTAATCATGATTTAAGCGTAATTAATCATAATTATATTCAGATTATCACAAAACTGCTTTTCTAAATGGTGATTCAGAAGAAGAGATTTATATGGAACAACCCGAAGGGTTTGTTTTACATGGCCAAGAAAAGAAAGTATGTAAATTAATTAAATATATTTATGGACTTAAACAATCTCCTATGCAATGGCATGGGAGTTTGATAATATTGTAATATCTCATGGATATAAAGTTAATGATGCTGACGAATGTATATATAGTAAATTTGAAAATGGTGTTGGTGTTATTATTTGCTTGTATGATGACATGTTAATTTTTAGGTATAGTCTCAAATATGTTGAAGAAACTAAAAGGTTTCTATCATCAAAATTTGATATGAAAGATCTTGTAGAAGTTGATGTGATTTTAGGAATCAAAATTGTGAGAAAGAATAACTCTTTAGCATTATCTCAATCTCATTATATAGAAAAAATTCTTAAAAGATATAATCATTTTAAACTTAAGCCAGTTGCTACACCAATGGATCCTAGTATCAAATTAATGAAAAATACTGAGCGTGCTATGGACCAACTTAAATCTGCTAATATTATTGGAAATCTAATGTATGCCATGCATTGCACTAGACCAAACATTGCTTATGCGGTGAGTGTTTTGTGTAGATTTAAAAGTAATACAGGGCAAGAGCGATGGAATGCAATTTATAGGGTGCTTAGATACCTGAAGAGAATTTTGGATTATGGCTTACATTATGTAGTATATCCACCTGTTTTAGAAGGATATAGTGATTCAAGTTGGAATAATCTTGAATCAAAATCCAAGTCAACTATTGGTTGGATTTTTACGCTAGGAGGAACAACTATCTCTTGGGGATCTAAGAAACAAATGTGTGTGTCAGATTTAACGATGCAATCTAAATTTATAGCCCTAGCAGATGCTTGTAAAGAAGCAAAATGACTTATAAATGTGTTGTATGATATCCCTCTATGGAAAAATCCATCTCCTTCTATTATGATAAGTTGTGATAACCAAACCACAATTTATAAAGTTTCGAACAAAACTTACAATGAAAAATTTAGACACATTAGTTTAAGGCATCAAATTATAAGAAAATTACTCAAGGAAGGAGTAATTACAGTCGACTATATTAAAATGAATAAGAATTTAGCAGATCCTCTGACTAAAGGTCTTGTTAGGGAGATGATATATATCACCTCAAAAGGAATCGGACTAAGGTCTATTAAATAACACAACTATATTTAATGGGAACCTAACTCATATCTTGAAAATATAGATATAGTTCAATGTGTTATAAACAAGTTAAATTATAGTTATGGAACACTAGGAATTTTGTACAAAAGTTCCATTCCTATGTGCCTAGTGTTTGTTTTTTGCATGTTAGAGGATGAAGGTTACTTATTAATAAATCATATAAGTGTGACTCACAGAATCACTAAAGTTGATTTGCCTATATGAGTGTCGAATGTGTGGCCTCTTTCTATGGAATCAAGACTGTTCCTAAAGCGCTCGTGAAATGAGGATTAACATAAGGCCATAAATGTGCATGTTAGAAGAACACTTCTAAAACTCAGAAATCGGTATGTATGATAGTTCTGGCTCGTCTCAAAGGGTCCTTGGTTCAAGATACGTTCACCACATCACCTTGATGGAGCTTTGAATTGTTTACACCATATGGAAGTTCAAGTCTGAAGGACACTTCTCATTTATGTACTAGATTTCAACGATAGTGCTAAAAGTTTTCTATTTTTGTTTCGTAATCGATCCTTTGTATCCTCTATTGTGTATATTGAAATTGGTGGAGGAATGTTGGATTAATTTCAACATTAATATAATATTATATAATATTTAGTTTTTAATTTTATTATATTAATTGGTGTTTTATTTTAAACTTAGTTTGGGTTTTATTTTTAAAAGAAAAAAATGAGCAAATGGGTGTGAAAGATATGTGAGTGCTCAAAGTCCTACATTGTCCCACATTAGAAGATTACTACAAAAAGTAGTGGTATATCAACTAAACAACAACTAAGATTCTTAGTTGACAAGTCAAACAAGAGGCTATGATCCTACGCATTACGGTGGTGCTTAAGCACCACCAATCGCGACACGTGGCGTGCGAAAGGGCGATTGGGTGACTTAGGGCGCATTGCGCGCTTTGACGCGTACTTGGCACGTGCGCATCGTCGCTTGGAGCATAAAGTTTTGACGAAGTAAAACAGATTAACGACTGTGATTAAATGATTTGATCAACGAGTTTAAAATCCGAAACGACTTGATCTGAACCGTTAGATGAACTTGTAGTGTTTCGTGTAGGAGATGTCCATTCGCTTATGATGGGACGCCTAATCTTAATCGTTAGATCAAAACTGTTCCAAACAAGCATGACCCAACGACTGTTGAGTCGCTACATGAAGAGCTGTGACTGTTAAAGAACAGTCACATAAATGGCTATAAAAAGAGTTCCAGGCCTCTATTTTGGACACAAAAAATTGCTAATTTCTCCTGTATTCGTCCTCTACATTTTGGCATTATAAGATTACAAATTCAGAGTGCTCTCGATTTGATCAAATAGTACATAGCTTGAATCAAATAACTGTCAATACACTGCATTGTATCCTGAAGGCAGATTCTATAAAACCTATAATGTACTCGCGGTTCAGTCTCAACCAGATTGGGAGACATTTTGCCTAAAAGACCGCGTTCCCAGAACGTGCCATGCAGAAATTAATTGAAATATTTCGTTCTTTCCATAGAAAAAATCCAACAGTCCATGCGAGTGGGACCAAAGAATCCACCAATAACACCCTGCCACGTATGATTTGAGTCGAAATTTCAACCAAAATTTCGGTTCCAATAGAAGAGCTCTTCTTTTCTCCCTTCTTTAGATTTGGAAATCCACTACTACACAATCACAACTTGGACCACTCGAGATAAGGGATTTTGAAACATAAGTTTATTTGGGGTATTCTTATTTTACAACTCATCTAATTTTGGTAAATTGAACTTTACACACTATTATATTTTCTTTCAAACTTTGTCAGTAAAAGTGGTTGAAAAAAATTACTTGACCTGTCAAACTGATATTTTTCAACTAAAATTCAAACTTCCCCCATTTTACATTATTAAAGTCTCAATATTATCTTCATTATTTGCTTAAGACACTTTATTAACCATACATTAATTAAATTAGATATTTATTAACATATTTTAAAAAAATCAAAAAAATAATATTTTGTTTTTGTACAAGTAAAAAATTCTTCAATTTCCTTATTCGTCCTAATTTTATTTTATAAATAAACAAAATTTATTTTTTTGTTTCATTTTTTGTTTTTGTTTTTTGGTCCTAGTTTTTATGTCTAAAAAATAAAAGAAAAATAATATTTTTTGTTCTCCTTTTGGTTCCTATTTAATTATTAAAGAAAACAAAAAATTATGTTTTGTTACTTTTTTCATCCCTATTTTATTTATTAAAAAAATATTTTTTTGTTCTTTCATTTTTTGTAAACTTTTTATTTAATAAACTACCCCCTTTAATGCCTCTTTGTTAAGTAAATAAGAAAACGAGATATAAAATAATTAAACAAAAGTTTTACATTTTTTTAAGAGATACAAACTAGGATGGAAGAAATACTTACTAAAAGATTTTTTTCTTCTTCTGTTTTTAGTAGATAAAAATGAGGACGAAAAAATAGTCTTTTTAAATGAAAACTAAGATAAAAAAATGTATCAATAAAAATATTTTTTTGTAGTAAAATCAATTGGGACTAAAAAAAGAACAAAGAAACATTTTTTTTGTTTTTTCAATAGATAAAAAATGTGATGACTAACACAATTTTTGTTTTTTTAATTGATAAAAATTGGGATGGAAAAGAGGACAAAAATATTTTTAGCTCATTTTTAACATACAAAAATTGGGATAAAAATAAAATAATAATTTTTTATTAAATAAAAACTAGGACGAAAAATAGTTTTTTTTATAAATAAAAATTGAGATAAAAAAGATAACAATTAAAAATATTTAGTTTCTTCTTAAAAAATATAAAAATGGATAAAAAAAAAAGGTTTTTTGCTTTTCTTCTAATAGATAAAACTAGGAAAAAAATAAATAAAAAATGACTATTTTAATAAAGAAAACATAGATAAGAAAGGGAATAGAATAATACTTTTTTAAATAAATAAAAAGTAAGACTAAAAAGGAAAACAAAGAAACATAGATTCTTATTTAACACAAAAACAAAAACTTATTTTTACTTATTAAAAACAAAAAAAAATAGTTTTTTAATATTTAATTATTTTTTTAAAATATCCAATTTAATTAATAAATTAAGTTAATAAAGTGCCTTTAGTAAATAAAGAAAATAATAAGTGGAGTGGACTTTAATATTCTTGAATAGGAGTAGTTTAGACTTTTGTTAAAAAAATAACCGTTTACCCAGTCAAATTATTTTTTCCATCCAATTTTAGTGGCAAAGTCTAAAGAAACAAAATACTGCGTGAAGTTTAATTATCAAAACTAAACGGACAGTAAGGTCAAAATAATCCAATTTATTTTGGGGCTCTTATATTAGTCCTATTTAATAGAGTGTTCATCATATGGGTCAAGTTAACAAAGCAACTATTAAATAAATTTTAGTCTCATAACCGCCCTTAACCGCTTTTAACCATCCATCTTTCTTTTCAAAGAGAACACCACTTGTCCCATAGTTGTTATAACATGACCAACAATTAATAACATAAAATACGGGAGTGGCTACAAATGAATATTTGAAAATAGGACTAAATACTTATGATCCCAATAAATTTTAGGAGAAAATGCAAATTCAACCACAAGGTTTGGAGTTAATACTTTCAAGTGTTGCAAAATTATACCCAAGTTACATTTAGTTATCTAGTTGTAACCTTCTTCCAGTCCCCGTTAGAGGACTTTAGAATGGGTGACTTCACATCCTATTTGGCAAACTCTGTGACAAATTATCTTATTTTAACCAATGAAAATTTGACAAGTGGCTAAAAGAATTGATAAAATAAAGAAATAGAAAACTAGTTTAAAAACTAAAAAAAATATTAAAAAATAGAAAATGAAGATAAAAGGTAGACTAAAACAAAACTAAAAACAAAAGGGAATAAACTCAAAATCTTGAATTCAAGAGGTGGCCACAACCACTGCCCACCACCCATAACCAAAACCCATCTCTCTCTCTCTCTCTCTCTCTCTCTCTCTCTCTCTCTCCCTCTCTCTCTCACCGGCCCACCCACCCTCAAACACATATCTTTTCTCAACCTTGATTCATTTGATTTAGAAATCGTTTGGATTTATGATTCATACGCATACCTATATGCTCATTTTGATTAAGAAATTGATTGGATTTTTTATCCAACTACCACCCAATATATCACCTTCTCATTTTGATTTATAAATTATTTGGATTTTCGAACCAAAACCAAAATATTTTTTGATTTTCAAATCATTTGGGTATTCAACCAAAATTTGAATGGATTTGTTGTTAACCTCCAGAGGTGGCTTCAAGGGTCTGCCAAGTACGCATTTGCTTGAACAATTAATTATATGCATCCCTACACCAAAACACCCCCTTATATACCCTTAAAGAACCTCATTTTGGTCTATTTCACCCTTATAATAATGCTAGTAGAAGAGTATTTAAGAGAAAAAAATATGTTTTTCTCCCTAAAACTCGTCAGATGTTCCCAGAAGCCTAACCCCTTATTTGATGTGAGAGAGCACATATGTGGTCTGAGGAATAGACCCACGTTTTGGTCTTTCAATGGTCTGATCAAAATAAAACTGGACACATTTTTGAAATCTCACAAAATAGGGATTTGGACGAATTAGACCAACATATCAGTTAGGCAACCCGCTACAACTCGCTATAGCAGCTTGGTCAACCCGCATAGCGGTCTCCCCCCACCCTGACATTTTTTTATTGAGCCTTAAATTATTTATTTATCCTTAATGACTCAAATCAATTTCTATATTTCGATTATACCCTACTAATGGTACATTAACCCCCGAATCAACCACTAACCCCAATATCGATCCATTATTTCCACCTAATTTACGCCGATTTGCCCATTTAGTTTTCTAATTTACTCTAACTAATCGTATAATTGCTCCATTATTCCTATTAAGATTCATCAATCCATATTAAACCATAACATATATATGACCTTTCATAAAATTCAATACTTATAAAATTTATAAAAAGTTGGGTTATTATATTATTCCCTCCTTATAAAATTTTGTCCTTGAAATTCATACCCATTACCATTAATTAATCCACTATTTACCATTAGACCATAAATCTCAAACACGTTTCAACACTAATGCCTACATAATCATCATAAACTCTAGTACCTTTCATCATTACAAGTGCTAAACTCAAGGATCACTAGCTTATTGTACCTAATCACAAGCATCCATTTATTCTCCTATTCTCACACTCCTTCACTTGAATCATAACTCATGAGATTCCCCTAGTCCCATGGATTAATGAAACACAAGTAACTCACATAATCACTTGAACCACCTCAATCCTAACACTAAAAGATCACAACTCATCACATATCCACCATATAAATCGTTTCCACTCCCATACATAGGGGCCACCAATAACATGTATGGAATATTATTCATCTCAAGCCTCATATCTAGAACGTATTCGACTTGCCAATAGGGTTTTCTAATCCTTCACAATTATGTAACACCCCACCTAATTAAATACCGAGTGATAAGTCTTTTATTAAATTAAAAATCAAGGTGAACGGCGAGGTTCATTCGTAGCATCACTGTCGAAAACAATTTCCATTTTAATCACCCTAATTAATTAAGCTAAGTGTCAAAACGTTTATAATATTATTTCATTTTATTAAATCCCAACGTAAAAACCTTTTTAAGTATAAATCAGTTTATGAATAACATAAATACTAAGGATAACAATCATCTAAAAGAAAAATGCCAACTAGATTATCCAAACCAAGTCACTAACCATAAGTAAAATCATCACGACACAAAATAACTCCACATGAGTCTGAATACTGAAAGAATAATTAGATACAAAATCTCTAATAAGTCTAAACTGAAATAGGAAAGCGGGCGACACATGCCCTAGCTACACAGTACTAAATCAAGAGCTGAATCGAGGAAGAGGTCGTCTAAAGCAAGGGACTGCAACTCCCACATAAGCTGCAGCCCGTCCAATCCAAAGAACCTATGCTTGACGCCCCTGTGGCTGGGCACTTATAATATATATATATACATAAGAGAGAGAAAAATGATAGAAAATGGTCCAGAGACCGAGTGTAAAAATAGCTTTTAAAAAGTGATTTAGCAAGTAATTAAATACTTACTAACTGATAAGACATCCATGTTAGCACAGGAAACTCTATTGAGAATTCTCACCTCTCATCTAGTGTGCACTCCTAACGTACTACTAAAAGCCTTATAAGTCTATCTAACTCATCTCCCATGAATTTTATCCCGAGGAGTTACAAGGCTATAATTTTTGTTTTGAGATTAGATCTCTTAAAGTTTTCTTACTTTACTTATGTGTATCTCAATGCTATTGTAAAGTTCCCGAACACTTACAATAATTTTGGAGCATTTATTCAATATTTATCTACTTATACGCACAGTAGAAGAATTTCATATATACGTATATATATTAATCACTCATATATAATATATATACTATCGGCACCCGACATAAAATTTATGGTGTTGGCATACTCTACTATCAAGTCCTCGTATCTCTCGTACTAAAGGAAATACTAGTTCGGAATCACTCTCGAACTGTATTAACTCAAAACACAAAAAATGGAGGCGAAGAATAGTTCCAAGTCACTAAGACGTCAGCACGTACCCCTCACGTCTCTTAGGACCGTTTGACTATCATTCTCAGATAGCCTGTAATAAGGAATCCTATGTTCTAGGGTACAAGTCAATATCCCCCATAAAGGTCCCATAGAGATAATACTGTCCTGATGCGGCAACCTCAGTGATAGCAAGTAGCGCGGGTATGGTTATACACAAATATAAGATAGATATAAACACATGCACTCGGTCATATATATAAAAATTCTCATTTTCTAATTAGGTTCGCCCACGACCCATAATAATATTTTTAACCGTATTTAATACAATTTTACCTAGTTCTTACGCATAAGGAACTCATCTCCTTTTGTTCTCAATCAATAATCATTTCGTAATTACTTCTCCTCCCTCGAAGTATTATCTCTTCCTAAAGGTAAATTCAGTAGGTACACCCTCTCTAACATTCTGGTCTAAGTCATACACTAATCTCCCAATTTCTTAGTTAACGTACGCATGATTTCTAATATGTGACAACACCCGTTAGCCCACGGTTACATCCCATATAAAATTATATACAACAGAATCTACTTAGACCTTATTGGTCCTCTTCATGACTCATTATGCTATTTAAATGATATTCAAGGGTTCCTACACATGTTATCCGAATTAAACAAAAAGAGGAAAAATATGTAGTTTCTAGGAGGGGTCGATCGATCGACATTCTTGAGTCGATCGATCGATCGAACCGGTATTCTGAATTCTGCCATTTTTAACTACGGGTTTCCTTCATCAACCTCAACCAAAACTCCATAATTGAGTCACAAACTCCCAACCAATTAAACTAATAGTCATATTAACCTACCTACATGATTTCCTACGTAAAGCATGTATGAATTTCATCAAAATTATAGGATTAAAGGCCCAATTCATAATATTTATCAAGAACCCAAGTTTCATTTTACTTTCCAATCTTCTAATTATTTTTCACGATTTCCCTCTTCTAAACCATTACAATTTCATGGGTAATCCTCTACATATGATGAGATTTCCAGAATATACTTATTTCTTCTAAAGCATGTGATTTAAATTCCCTAAATCATCAAATTCTTCAAATAAACATATACTATTCAATTCTATTCTAACATGGTTCAATTATCCACTAGAAATCAGCAAGAAAATTACTTGCCTTAAGATAGTAGGTCTGATTCCACGAGTTTGACAGGTATAGGCTTGATCCCCTCGCTTCGATCTACGTTTTGGTGGTGGTGCAATTTGGGTTGGTTCTTGGCCTTGGATTCTTGGAAGACTTTTCTCCTTTCTTTCTCCTCTTGCCGTTCTAAACTTTTGATAATGTTAACCTTAGAAGACTCTCCGGATATCTGATATTAATTCCCAATTTTCGTCATTTAACTAAGGCCTTATTTGGACATGACTAAATCGCCCTCCCGAGGTGCCTGTTAGGATAAAAAATGCCCCGAGACCCAAATTAAACCCCCAGGTACACTTTTCTGACTATCTCGACCCTTCTGGACACGTTGACGCACTCGAAATGACCATACGGGCGACTTACAATTTAATAACTTCTTATAATTTTAATAAATTCAATTATACATACTTTACTCAATAATTAATATTCAACAAATTTTCAATAATTAGTAACTCTCGTCACGCTAGTAAATATTTAAATAAATTTATGAATTAATATTAAATTAATTTCTCAATTAAATTTAATAAATTTCTAATTTAAAAGCCATAAAAATACGAGGTATTACATACTCCCCCCTAATAACGGGATTTCGTCCTGAAATTCAAAAAATAAGACATACATGGTAAAAATAAATTTGGATATTTTCCGCGCATATATGCCTTGTGCTCCCAAGTAGACTCCTCCACATTATGATGCTCCCACTGAATCTGTACATGTGGAACTACCTTCGACCTCAATATCCTTTCGCTATGGTCTAGGATAGCCACTGGTTTCTCCTCATAAGAACTTTCGGGCTGTAAATCAATCTCCTCAATCGCAATGTGAGTGTGGGCCGTGTCAACCCGAAGATATCGTCTCAACGATGAGATGTGGAATACATCATGAATACGGGGCAAGGGATCTGGCAACCCCAATCTGTATGCCACCGGACCTATCTTCTCGATAATGGGAAATGGTCCTATGTACCTCGGATCCAACTTCCCCTTCTTCCCGAATAGCATTACTCCTTTTGTAGGAGACACACGCAGTAATACTTGGTCCCCCATGTTAAACTCTCAAAAGGACCGCTTTGCATCGATGTAGCTTTTCTGTCGGTCCTGGGCTACCTGAATGAGACTTCTGATTAGCTCAATCCTAGCTGAATTCTCCTAAATCACCTCTGGTCCGAGCAACTTGTTGTCCCCCACCTCTGGTCAACAAGCGAGAGAACGACAAGGCCTTCCATACAATGCCTCAAATGGGGACATGCCGATCGTGAACTGATAGGAGTTATTATAAGTGAACCCCACCAGTGGAAGATATGGCTCCCAACTCCCTCCAAAATCAAAGACGCACATGCATAGCATATCCTTCAGCATCTGATTGGTACGTTCTGTCTGTCCATCCGTCTGTGGGTGATTAGCTGAACTCAATATCAAATCTATACCCATGGCCTCTTGAAAGCTCTCCCAGAAGCGCGACACAAAAATCTTGTCTCTATCAGACACAATATCCAGGGGCACCCCATGTAGCCTAACTATCTCGATAATAAATAACTGTGCATACTGGCCCGTGGTGTAGTCTATCCGTACTAGGAAAAAATTAGCTACCTTGGTCAATCGATCCACTATAACCCATATGGAATCGTGACCCCGCTGTGATGTACGCAACCCAGTAATGAAATCCATGGAAATACTTTCCCATTTCCATGTAGGTATCGCCAACGGCTGAAGTAACCCTGGCGGCCTCTGGTGGTCCACCTTTACTATATGACAGGTGACGCACTTGAACACAAACTCTGTAATGTCCTTCTTCAACCCACCCCACCAGTACTACCGCCTCATATCCTGGTACATCTTATCCCCTCCGGGATGTATTGTAAATCTAGACCTGTGTGACAGTGTCATCACTGCATAATGTAAATCATCTTCCTCCGGGACCACTAATCTCCCATTAAACCTCAAACCCCCATCAGAACTCACTGAATAGGATTTGGCACCCTCAGCTAAGAGCCGTACAATCTGATCCTGGAAAATGTATCCAATGCTTGTGCTTGTATCACCCTCATAATAATCTCGAGTGTGACTGAGATAATAGATATAAAGGAATGGGCTACTGCGTCCTGGTGTCCCAACTCTTTCCATTTCTTTCTCCATATTTCTGCTATGTCACCTATCGGTCTATAACTTAACGCATCAGCAACCATGTTATCCTTCCCAGGATGGTACTGTATCATGAACTGGTAGTCTTTCATAAACACCAGCCACCTGCGCTGATGCATGTTCAAATCTCACTGAGTGAATAAGTATTGCAGTGACTTGTGGTCTGTGAACAAGCAAAACTTCTTCCCCAACAAGTAATGTCTCCAATTCCGCAATGCAAACACGACCGCTGCTAGCTCCAGGTCGTGGGTGGGGTAATTATTTTCGTGAGGCTTAAGCTTGCGGGAGGCAAAAGCTATAGCCTGATCCTCCTGCTGAAGTACTCCCTGAGTCCCTGTAGGGAGGCGTCAGTAGACACCAGGTTCTCCACTCCTGGCTTGGGCAAAGGAAGAACTGGCGCCGAAGTCAGCTTATCTTTCAGCTCATCAAAAGCTAATTGAAAAGCATCATCCCATACATACCGTACTCCATTGTGAGTCAGATTCGTGAGCAAACCCGTTATCTTCGAAAAGCCTCGAATGAACTGCCTGTAGTACCCAGCTAACCCCAAGAAACTATGCATATCTGTCGATGTCGAGGGCTGTCCCCACTCCTTCACTGCCGACACTTTGCTCGGATCAACCGATATCCCCGATTCTGACACCACATGCCCCAAAAACTGTACTTACCGTGACCAGAATCCGCATTTCTCGTACTTAGCATACAACTGATGCACTCGTAGAGTCTGAAGAACCTGTCTCAAGTGATTGTCATGATCCTCCTCAAGCTATAAATAAATCAAGATGTCATCTATGAAGACTATGACAAACTGATCCAAGAACTCTCTGAACACTCGATTCATCAAGTCCATGAATACGGTTGGAGCATTTTCCAGCCCAAACGGTATGACTCTAAACTCATAGGACCCATATCTTGTAAAGAAAGAAGTCTTCGACACATCTTGCTCTCTAATCTGTAGCTGATGGTATCCTGATCTCAAATTTATCTTTGAAAAGAAAGTTGCTCCTCTCAACTGGTCGAAGATGTCATCGATTCGAGGCAATGGATACTTATTCTGTATTGTGACCTTGTTCAGCTCTCTGTAGTCCACACATAACCTCAGTGAACCATCTCTCTTCTTTACAAACAACCTCGAAGTGCCCCAAGGCGAGGTGCTCCTATGAATGAAGCCCTGACCCAATAGCTGCTCTATCTGATCCCGTAACTCCCTCATCTCTGCTGGAGCCATACGGTATGGAGCACGTGCTATTGATCGAGTGCCCGATATCAAGTATATGACAAAATCTATCTCTCAACTAGGAGGTAGGCCCGATATCTCCAATAATACATCCAAAAACTCACAAACAACTGGAATCGAATCCAGGGGAATCACAATTTCCTTAGAGGTATGCTCCTCTATGTAATACAAATGGGTTGAAGATCCTCCCTCTGGGCGAGGCACTGCCACAAAAAACATCTCCTGACCAGGAATGGCAAAGATAATACTCTTACTGAAACAATCTATCATGACTTTGTACGCAGCGTGCCAATCCATGCCAATAATGGCGTTGTGCTCATGCATATCTAAAACTAGCATGTTCGCAGGTAAAATCAAGCTACCAATCTATATACCTACACTCCGGCGTATAAAGAAAATCAAAGACCCATTCCCCAGTGGTGAGTCTACACATGTCACTGTACTCTCTGCCGTGTCTAATAACCCTAAGGCCCATGCAAAGTGAGTAGCTATAAAATAGTGCGACGCTACAGTATCAAATAAGACTTGACCCATAGTGCCATGTATAGGAAACACACCCTCAATCACGGGTGGCACCTGAGGTGCTGTGGCCTGGTGCACATTATAGACATGTCCATACTGTAATTGCCCCAGCTGAACTGGGGCTGCTGGGATGGGTGTAGGGCTGGCATCTGTGCTGGCACTAGGGGCGTCTGGGAAGAGTGGTCTTTGTGGCTCATTACAGGCACCCTACTTCTGTGGGGCCCTATCCCCCTATGGGAAATCCTGACGCCTATGGCCATTCTTGCTACATCCAAAACACTTGCCCCTGAAGTTTCCTCCCCTCTGTCCCAATTGACCACGACCCTGTTGGTCGTTACCACCTCTCCACTAGCCCTGCTACTGGTGGTGTTGGCTTTGCTGGCCATGTTGACTGGACTGGCCCTTCTGGCCATGTCTATAGTCCTCAAATCCCTGTCTCGAATCATCGTATCAGAATCACTTGGCAGGGTTACCCTGATGGGAACTCTACTCATTGTGACGGGTCTGCCCTTGGGCTGCTGGTCCTCTACTAGTACTATTGCACCCTGTCCTGCCCTGCTGGCTAGACTCCCCTGCTCGTTTGCTCCCCTGCTGATGGAAGTAGTGATCCTGACAGTACAACAGAGCGGCATTGAGCACGTCAGTGAAAGTACCCAACGATAGATTACCTATGAGGTGTTGATGAATCCTCTAGGCCAATCAATCTAAAAATTACAATATCTTCTTCTCCTCAGTGGGTGCCTCATCCGTCACTATAGTGAGAAGTATCGTGAATTCCTCCTCATATTCAACAATGGTCATACTTTCCTGCTTAAGATTTAGTAACCTCCACCTCATCTCAGTCTGCACCGCGGATGGAAAATATTTACGGTCAAACCAAACCCAAAATGACTGAATTGATATACTGTCCCTCTCCTCCAAGGTGGTGGTGGAATCCCACCATTGCAAAGTGGACCCCACTAGCTTGAAGGAAGCCAGTAACTGTCTCTGCATGTCAGTGAACTCATACATGCGTAGATGCCTCTGGATATCCTTCTTCCATTGGCTAGCGATCACAATATTCGAACTACCCGAGAACTCCGGGGGATGCGTCTTCTGAAAGGCATCCCTGACCCTCTCCCATGCAGTGGGAAGCTATGCTGGTACTAGCACTACTACCTGAACCTGGGGTGGAGCCTGCAGCACCACTGCTAATGCGGCATTCACCGCATGAGCAACAATGGCGGCTACTTTAGTTGCATTCATCATTCCATGAGCCGGAGCTGCTGGTTGTTCGGGATGGGCATTCCTGTCTCAGGGTACTCATCTCGGAGGCATCTAAAATGAGAAGGAAGTTTATTAGTCTATAGTTATTATTAAAACTCAATAGCTGAAGACGTAAGCATAAATACAAGAATACAACAGTCCTAAAAATAAGGCTCTATATCAAAGACGCTAAGCTAAAAGTGTAATAAGTCGTACAGATCCTAAAGGACACTAGAACCTGATGCTCTGATACCACCTGTAGAACCCCGCCTAATTAAATACCGGGTGATCAGTCCTTTATTAAATTAAAAATCAAGATAAACGGTGTGGTTCATTCTTAGCATCACTGCCGAAAAAAATTTCCATTTTAATTAGTTAAGCGCCGTGTCAAAACATTTATAATATTATTTCATTTTATTAAATCCCAACATAAAAACCATTTTAAATATAAATCAGTTTAAGAATAACATAAATACTAAGGATAACAATCATCCAAAAGAAAAATGCCAACTAGATTATCCAAACAAAGTCAAAAACCATAAGTAAAATCATCACGACAAAAAAAAACTCCCAATGAGTCTGAATACTGAAAGCATAATTAAATACAAAATCTCTCATAAGTATAAACTGCAATAGGAAAGCGGGAGACACATGCCCTAGCTATGCAGTACTAAATCAAGAGCTGAATCAAGGAAGGGGTCGTCTAAAGCAAGGGCCTGCAACTCCCACATAAGCTGCAGCACATCCACTCCAAAGAACCTACGCCTGACGCCCCTGTGGCTGGGCACCTGTAATATATATACATATATACACAAGAGAAAGAAAAAGGACAGAAAACGGGTTAGAGTTCGAGTGTAAAAAATAGCTTTTAAAAAGTGATTTAGCAAGTAATTAAATGCTTACTAACTGATATGACATCCATGTTAGCACAGGACACTCTTTTAAGAATTCTCACCCCTCATCTAGTGTGCACGCCTAACGTACAACTAAAAGCCTCATAAGTCTATCTAACTCATGTCCCATAAATTTTATCTCCAGGAGTTACAAGACTATGATTTTTGTTTCCAGATTAAATCTCTTAAAGTTTTCTTACTTATGTGTATCTCAATGATGTTGTAAAGTTCCAAAACACTTACAGTAATTTTGGAGCATTTATTCAATATTTATCTATGTATATGCACAATAGAAGAATTTCATATATACTTATATATATTAATCACTCATATATAATATATATACTATCGGCACCCCACATAAAATCTATGGTGTTGGCATACTCTGCTATAAAGTCCCCGCATCACTCGTACTAAGGGAAATACCAGTTGGGAATCACTCTCAAATTGTATTAACTCAAAACACACAAAAATGGAGACGAAGAATAGTTCCAAGTCACTAAGAGGTCAGTACATACCCCTCACATCTCTTAGGACCGTCTGACTATCATTCTCAGATAGCCTGTACCAAGGAATCCTATGTTCTAGGGTACGAGTCAATATCCCCCATAAAGGTCCCATAGAGATAAGACTGTCCCGACGCGGCAACCTCCGTGATAGCAAGTAGCGCGGGTATGGTTATACACAAATATAAGATAGATATAAACACATGCACTCGGTCATATATATAAAAATTCTCATTTTCTAATTAGGTTCGCCCACGACCCATAATAATATTTTTAACCGTACTTAATACAATTTTACCCAGTTCTTACGCGTAAGGAACTCATCTCCTTTTGTTCTCAATCAATAATCATTTCGTAATTACTTCTCGTTCCTCGAAGTATTATCTCTTCCTAAAGGTAAATTCAGTAGGTACACCCTCTCTAACATTCTAGTCTAAGTCATACACTAATCTCCCAATTTCTTAGTTAACGTACGCACGATTTCTAATATGTGACAACGCCCGTTAGCCCACGGTTACACCCCATATAAAATTATATACAACGGAATCTACTTAGACCCTACTGGTCCTTTTCATGACTCATTATGATCTTTAAATGATATTCAAGGGTTCCTACGTATGTTATCCGAATTAAACAAAAGAGGAAAAATATGTAGTTTCCAGGAGGGGTCGATCGATCGATGAAAGGGGGTTGATCGATCGACATTCTTGAGTCGATCGATCAATCGAACATGTATTCCGAATTCTGCCATTTTTAACTACGGGTTTCCTTCATCAACCTCAACCAAAACTCCATAACTGAGTCCCAAACTCCCAACCAATTAAACTAATAGTCATATTAACCTACCTACATAATTTCCTATGTAAAGCATGTATGAATTTCATCAAAAGTATAGGATTAAAGGCCCAATTCATAATATTTATCAAGAACCCCACTTTCATTTTACTTTCCAATCTTCTAATTCTTTTTCCCGATTTCCCTCTTCTAAACCATTACAATTTCATGGGTAATCCTCTACATATGATGAGATTTCCAGAATATACTTATTTCTTTAAAGCATGTGATTTAAATTTCTTAAATCATCAAATTCTTCAAATAAACATATACTATTTAATCATATTTTAACATGGTTCAATTATCCACTAGAAATCAGCAAGAAAATTACTTGCCTTAAGATAGTAGGTCTGATTCCACGAGTTTGACAGGTATGGGCTTGATCCCCTCGCTTCGATCTACGTTTTGGTGGTGGTGCAATTTGGGTTGGTTCTTGGCCTTGGATTCTTGGAAGACTTTTCTCCTTTCTTTTTTCTCTTGTCGTTCTAAACTTTTGATAATGTTAACCTTAGACGACTCTTCTGATATCTAATATTAATTCCCAATTTTTGTCATTTAACTAAGGCCTTATTTGGACATGACTAAATCGTCCTCCCGGGGTGCCAGTTAGGCTTTAAAATGTCCCGAGACCCAAACTAAATCCCCAGTTACACTTTTCTGACTATCTCGACCCTTCCGGACACGTTGGCTCGAAATTACCATACGTGTGACTTATAATTTATTCACTTCTTATAATAATAATATAGTCCCAACACGACACAGACGCGTCCCGACTTAATTTCCATAATTATCATAGTAATCACTCGTGACAATTTTAATAAATTCAAGTATACATATTACTTTAATCATTAAGTAATATTCAACAAATTTCTAATAATTACTAACTCTCGTCACGCTAGTAATTATTTAAATAAATTTCTGAATTAATTTCTCAATTACATTTAATAAATTTCCAATTTAAAAGCCATAAAAATACTGGGTATTACATACTCTCCCCTAATAACGGAACTTCGTCCCGAAATTCAAGAAATAAGACATACCTTGTAAAAATAAATATGGATATTTTTCGCACATCTGTTTCGCGCTCCCAAGTGGACTCCTCCACATTATGATGCTCCCACTGAATTCGTACAGGTGGAACTACCTTCGACCTCAATATGCTCTCGTTATGGTCTAGGATAGCCACTAGTTTCTCCTTATAAGAAATTTTGGGCTGTAAATCAATCTCCTCTATCCCAATGTGAGTGTGGTCCATGTCATCCCGAAGATATCATCTCAACGACGAGATGTGGAATACATCATGAATAAGGTGCAAGTGCTCCTAGCAACCCCAATCTGTATGCCACCGGCCCTATCCTCTCAAAAATGGGAAATGGTCCTACGTACCTCGGAGCCAACTTCCCCTTCTTCTCGAATCACATTACTCCTTTCATAGGAGACACACGCAGTAATACTTGGTACCCCATGTTAAACTCTCAAAAGGATCTCTTTGCATCGATGTAGCTTTTCTACCGGTCCTGGGCTACCCGAATGCAACTTCTGATTAACTTAATCATAGCTGACGTTTCCTGAATCACCTCTGGCCTGAGTAACTTATTATCCCCCACCTCTAGTCAACAAGAGGGAGAATGACAAGGCCTTCCATACAACACCTCAAATGAGGCCATGTTGATCGTGAACTGATAGGAGTTATTATATGAGAACTCCACCAGTGGAAGATACGGCTCCCACCCCCTCTAAAATCAAGGATGCACATGCGTAGCATATCCTCCAGCATCTGATTGGTACGTTTTGTCTCTCCATCCATATGTGGGTGATAAGCTGAACTTAATCTCAACTCTATACTCATGGCCTCCTGAAAGCTTTCCCAGAAGCGCGACACAAAAATCTTGTCTCTATCAGACACAATATCCAGGGGCACCCCATGTAGCCTAATTATCTTGGTAATAAATAATTGTACATACCGGCCCATGGTGTAGTCTGTCCGTACTGAAAAAAAATGAGCTACCTTGGTCAAGTGATCCACTATAACCCATATGTAATCGTGACCCCGCTGTGATGTAGGCAACCCAGTAATGAAATCCATGGAAATACTTTCCCATTTCCACGTAGGTATCTTCAATGACTGAAGTAAAACTGGCGGCCTCTGGTGGTCCACCTTTACCATCTGATAGGTGATGCACTTTAAAACGAACTCTGTAATGTCCTTCTTCATCCCACTCCACTAGTACTGCCGCCTCATATCCTCGTACATCTTATCCCCTCCGGGATGTACCGTAAATCTAGACTCGTGTGACTGTGTCATCACTACATCACGTAAATCATCTCCCTCCGGGACCACTAATCTCCCATTAAACCTCAAACCCCCATCAAAACTCACTGAATAGGATTTAGCACCCTCATCTAAGAGCCGTACAATCTGATCCTGGCAAATGTATCTGCTGCTTGTGCTTGTATCACCCTCGTAATAATCTCAGGTGTGACTGACATAATAAATATAAAGGAACGGGCTACTGCGTCCTGGTGTCCCAACTCTTTCCACTTCTCTCTCCATACTTTCTCTATGTCACCTACCGGTTTACGACTTAACGCGTCAGCAACCACGTTATCCTTCCCATGATGGTACTATATCACGAACTGGTAGTCTTTCACAAACTCCAGCCACCTGCGCTGATGCATATTCAAATCTCGCTGAGTGAAAAAGTACAGCAGTGACTTGTGGTCTATGAACAAGCGAAACTTCTCCCCCAACAAGTAATGTCTCTAAATTCGTAATTCAAACACGACCGCTGCTAGCTCCAGGTCGTGGGTGGGGTAATTCCTTTCGTGAGGCTTAATCTTGTGGGAGGAAAAAGCTATAGCCTGCTCCTCTTGCTGAAGTACTCCACCGGATCCATGTAGAAAGGCGTCAGTATACACCAGGTACTCCACTGCTGGCATGGGTAAAACAAGAACTGGCGCCGAAGTCAGTTTATCTTTCAGCTCGTCAAAAGCTAATTGATAAGCATCATCCCATACATACCGTACTCCCTTGTAAGTCAGATTCATCAATGAACCCTTTATCTTTGAAAAGCCTCGAATGAACTGCCTATAGTACCCAACTAACCCCAAGAAACTATACATCTTTGTCGATGTCGTGGGCTGTCCCCACTCCCTCACTGCCGATACTTTGATCGGATCAACCGATATCCCTGATTCCGACACCACATGCCCCAAAAACTGTACTTACCATAACCATGACCCGCACTTCTCGTACTTAGCATACAACTGATGCTCTCGTAGAGTCTAAAGAACCTGTCTTAAGTGATCGACATGCTCCTCCTCAGTCTGTGAATAAATCATGATGTCGTCTATGAGGACAATGACAACTGATCCAAGAACTCTCTGAACACTCAGTTCATCAAGTCCATGAATATGGCTGGAGCATTTGTCATTCCAAACGTCATGACTCTAAACAAATAGGACCCATATCTCATTAAGAAAGAAGTCTTTGTCACATCCTGCTCTCTAATCCGTAGCTGATGGTATCGTGATCTCAAATCTATCTTCGAAAAGAAAGTTTCTCCTCTCAGCTGGTCGAACATGTCATCGATTCAAGGCAATGGATACTTATTCCTTATCGTGACCTTGTTCAGCTCTCTGTTGTCCACGTACAGCCTCAGTGAACCATCTCTCTTTTTTACAAACAACACCAGAGCACCCCATGGCGAGGTGCACCTACGAATGAAGCCCTGGACCAATAGTTGCTCTATCTGATCCAGTAACTCCCTCATCTTTGCTGGAGCCATACGACAAGGAGCACGTGCTATCAACCGAGTGCCCGACATCAAGTCTATGACAAAATCTATCTCTCGACTGGGAGGTAGGACCGATATCTCCTGGAATACATCCGAAAACTCACGAACAACTGGAATCGAATCGAGGGGAATCATAATTTCCTTAGAGCTATCCTCCTCTATGTAATACAAATGGGTGGAAGGTCCTCCCTATGGGCAAGGCATTGCCACCAAAAACATCTCCTCACCCAGAGTGGCAAAGATAATACTCCTACTGAAAGAATCTATCATGGATCTATACGCAGTAAGACAATCCATGCTAATAATGGCGTCGTGCTCATGCATATCTAAAACTAGTATGATCGTAGGTAAAATCAAGCTACCAATATCTATACCTACACTCCGGCATATAAAGAAATTCAAAGACCCATTACCTAGTGGTGAGTCTACACATGTCACTGTACTCTCTACCGTGTCTAATAACCCTACGGCCCGTGCAAAGTGAGTAGCTATAAAACAGTGCGATGCCCCAGTATCAAATAAGACTCGACCCATAGTGCCATGTATAGGAAACATACCCTTAATCGGGGGTGGCGCCTGAGGTGCTGCGGCCTGGTGGACGTTATAAACACGTCCATACTGTAATTACCCCTGCTGAACTGGGGCTACTGGGATGGCTGGTAGGGCTGGCATCTGTTCTGGCACTGGGAGGGCGTTTGGAAGGAGTGGCCTCTATGGCTCAGTTCGGGAACCCTGCTACTGTGGGGCCCTATCCCTCTCTGGGAAATCCTGACTTCTATGACCATTCTTGCCACATCCAAAACACCTTCCCCTGAAGTTTCCTCCCCTTTGTCCTTACTAACCATAACCCTGTTGGCCGTTGCCACCCCACCACTGGCCCTGCTGAAAACGCTGTTGGCCCTGCTGCTGGCGGTGTTGGACCTGCTGCCCATGTTGAGTGGACTGGCCCTGTCTATAGTCCCCAAATCCCTGTCTCGAATCACTGTATGAGAATTGCTTGGCAGGGTCCCCCTGATGGGAACTCTACTTATTGTGACGGGTTTGCCCTTGGGCTGTAGGTGCCCTATTAGTACTGCTGCCCCCTATCCTGCCCTGCTGGCTGGACTCCCCTGCTTGTTTGCTCTCCAGCTGATGGAAGCAATGATCCTGATAGTGCAATAAATGGGCGTTGTGAACATTAGTGAAAGTATCCAACGATGGATTACCTATGAGGGGTTGACGAATCCTCCAGGCCAATCCATCTAAAAACAACACTATCTTCTTTTCCTCATTGGGTGCCTCATCCGACACTATAGTGAGAAGTCTTGTGAATTCCTCCTCATACTCAGTAACGATCATACTCTCCTGCTTAAGATTCAGTAACCTCCACCTCATCTCAGTCTACACGGTGGCTGGGAAATATTTGGGGTCAAACCAAAACCAAAACGACTGAATCGATATGATGTCCCTCTCATCCAAGGTGGTGGTGGACTCCCACCACTGCAAAGCGGCCCCCACTAGCTTGAAGGAAGCCAATAACTGTCTATGCACGTCAGTGCACTCATACATGCGTAGATGCCTCTGCATATCCTTTTTCCATTGGTTGGCGATCATAATGTCTGAACTACCCAAGAACTCCGGGGGATGTGCCTTCTGAAAGGCATCACTTACCTTCTCCCATGTAGTGGGAAGTTGTGCTGGTATTAGAACTACTGCCTGAACCTGGGGTGGAGCCTGCAGCACCACCGCTAATGCGGCATTCATCGCCTCAGCAACAATGGCAGCTACTTCAGTTGCATTCATCATTCCCTAAGCCGTAGCTGCTGGCTGCTCGGGTTGGGCATTCCTGTTTGGAGGTACTCGTCTCGAAGGCATCTAAACAAAAAGGAGGTTTATTAGTCTACAGTTATTATTAAAACTCAATAGCTAAAGACTTATGCATAAATACAAGAATACAACAGTCCTAAAAATAGGGCTCTTTATCAAAGACGCTAAGCTAAAAGTGTAATAAGTCGTACAGATCCTAAAGGACACTGAATCCTGATGCTCCGATACCACCTGTAGTACCCCGCCTAAATAAATATCTGGTGATCAGTCCTTTATTAAATTAAAAATCAAGGTGAATGGTGTGGTTCATTTTTAGCATCATTGTCAAAAACAATTTCCATTTTAATCACCCTAATTAATTAAGCTAAGTGTCAAAACATTTATAATATTATTTCATTTTATTAAATCCCAATGTAAAAACCTTTTTAAGTATAAAGCAGTTTAAGAATAACATAAATACTAAGGATAACAATCATCTAAAAGAAAAATGCCAACTAGTTATCCAAACCAAGTCAAAAACCATAAGTAAAATCATCACGACACGAAATAACTCCCAATGAGTTTGAATACTGAAAGCATAATTAAATACAAAATCTCTAATAAGTCTAAACTGAAATAGGAAAGCAGGAGACACTTGCCCTAGCTATTCAGTACTAAATCAAGAGCTGAATCAAGGAATAGGTCATCTAAAGCAAGGGCTTGCAATTCCCACATAAGCTGCAGCACGTCCAATCCAAAAAAACCTTTGCCTGACGCCCCTGTGACTGGGCACCTGTAATATATATACATATATACATAAGAGAAAAAAAAGTGACAGAAAATGGGTCAGAGCCAGAGTGTAAAAATAGCTTTTAAAAAGTGATTTCGCAAGTAGTTAAATGCTTACTAACTGATAAGACATCGATGATAGCACACGACACTCTCTTGAGAATTCTCACCTCTCATCTATTGTGCACGCCTAACGTACTACTAAAAGCCTCATAAGTCTACCTAAATCATCTCCTATAAATTTTATCTCGAGAAGTTACAAGGCTGTGATTTTTGTTTAGAGAATAAATCACTTAAAGTTTTCTTACATTACTTATGTGTATCTCAATGCTGTTGTAAAGTTCCCGAACACTTACTGTAATTTTGGAGCATTTATTCAATATTTATCTACTTGTACGCACAATATAAGAATTTCATATATACGTATATATATTAATCACTCATTTATAATATACATATTATCGGCACCCCACATAAAATCTATGGTGCCGGCATACTTCGCTATCAAGTCCCCGTATCTCTCATACTTAGGGAAATACTAGTTCGGAATCACTCTCGAATTGTATTAACTCAAAACACACAAAAATGGAGGCGAAGCATGTCACTAAGAGGTCAACACATACCCCTAACGTCTCTTAGGATCGTTTGACTATCATTCTCAGATATCATGTACCAAGGAATCCCATGTTCTAGGGTACAAGTCAATATCCCCCATAAAGGTCCCATAGAGATAAGACTATCCCGGCACGGCAACCTCCGTGATAGCAAGTAGCGTGGGTATGATTATACACAAATATAAGATAAATATAAACACATGCACTCGATCATATATATAAATATTCTCATTTTCCAGTTAGGTTCGCCCAAGACCTATAATAATATTTTTAACCGTACGTAATACAATTTGGCCCAGTTGTTACGCATAAGGAACTTATCTCTTTTTGTTCTCAATTAATAATCATTTCATAATTACTTCTTATCCCTCGAAGTTTTATCACTTCCTAAAGGTAAATTTAGTAGGTACACCCTCTCTAACATTATGATCTAAGTCATACATGAATCTCCTAATTTCTTAGTTAATGTACGCACGATATCTAATATGTGACAACCCCCGTTAGCCCACGGTTACATCCCACATAAAATTATATACAACAGAATCTACTTAGACCATACTGGTCCTCATCATGACCCATTATGCTCTTTAAATGATATTCAAGGGTTGTTATGCATTTTATCCGAATTAAACAAAAAGAGAAAAAATATGCAGTTTCCCGGAGGGGTCGATCGATCGACATTCTTGAGTCGATCGATCGATCGAACATGTATTCCGAATTCTGCCATTTTTAACTACGGATATCCTTCATCAACCTCAACCCAAACTCCATAATTGAGTCCAAAACTCCCAACCAATTAAACTAATAGTCATATTAACCTACCTACATGATTTCCTATGTAAAGTATGTACGAATTTCATCACAAGTATAGGATTAAAGGCCCAATTCATAATATTTATCAAGAACCATAGTTTCATTATAATTTCCAATCTTTTAATTCTTTTTTCCAAATTTCTCTCTTCTAAACCATTACAATTTTGTGGGTAATCCTCTACATATGATGAGATTTTCAGAATATACTTATTTCATCTAAAGCATGTGATTTAAATTCCCTAAATCTTCAAATTCTTCAAATAAACATATACTATTTAATCATATTGTAACATGGTTGAATTAGCCACTAGAAATCAGCAAGAAAATTACTTGCCTTAAGGTAGTAGGTCTGATTCCACGAGTTTGACAGGTATAGGCTTGATCCCCTTGCCCGATCTACATTTGGTGGTGGTGGTGGTGCAATTTGGGTTGGTTGTTGGCCTTGGATTCTTTGAAGACTTTTCTCCTTTATTTCTCTCACTGCCATTCTAAACATTTGAGAATGTTAACCCTAGAAGACTATTCTAATATCTGATATTAATTCCCAATTTTCATCATTTAACTAAGGCCTGATTTGGACATGACTAAATCGACCTTCCGGGGTGCCGATTAGGCTTCAAAACGCTCCGAGACTCAAACTAAATCCCCGGGTATACTTTTTTGACTATCTCGACCCTTCCGAACACGTTGGTGCACTCGAAATGATCATACAAGAGACTTATAATTTATTCACTTCTTATAATAATAATATAGTTCCGACACGGCACAGGCATGTCCCGACTTAATTTCCATAATTGTCATATTAATCACTCGTGACAATTTTAATAAATTCAATTATACATATTACTTTACTCATTAAGTAATATTCAACAAATTTCCAATAATTACTAACTCTTGTCACGCTAGTAAATATTTAAATAAATTTCCAAATTAATATTAAATTAATTTCTCAGTTACATTTAATAAATTTCCAATTTAAAAGGCATAAAAATACGGGGTATTACAACTTAAGGAATTTACCCAACTTAATATCACGTTTACTCTCAAATAGTTTAATTATCACAAGATCAACAAGCCTATACGCTAAGTCTCCGGTTTGTTCCTAAACGATATTCTAGGTTACAAGTCTTGAAATCCGTGCAAGTTGTTGATACACAAACTATATAAATATGTGTTATCACACATTGATACCATACACGAAGTTCTAACTCTCGAGGCTCAGAAAAATAATATCATCGTAGGGTAAATTACACCCAACCTCTTGAACTATCTCAACTCTATGGGTCACCCCCTTAATTAAAATACCCTATAAGCTCAGCCCCTAAAAAATCAATTCGTTTTAAATAAACCCAAAAATGGGGTTCCCACTTTTTTATGTGTAAATGGATAAAGTTGCCCCTTGAAAAAACCCAAACAAAAAAAAAACATGAAAAACCCCAAACCAATAAAAAAACCAAATCAAGAAAAAACCCAAACCTCAAACCACTCCCCCTTCACGACCTCTCCACCCCTCATCCCTCTGCCTCTAAGGCTGCCTAATTTCCCTTTTACCTCCCCCCCCTAACTGAGTTTGTGTGCTTAATAGCCATGGCCATTGAATAAGTGAATGTTGAGTCCAAATCACAGATTTAGGATTTTGTCCCTCGTTGTTGAAAAAATGCCACTTAAGACGTTTAATACAAAGTTAAACTGTTAAAATGGCTTCGAACTGTTTGTTAAAGAAATCTTTTAACCAAAACAAAACTTAACACAAGATGTGTTTAAAAAGATTTTTAAAATAGTTTGAATGAGTTTGAACGAGTTATTTGTAACACCCCGCTTAAAATAATAACGGGTGGCCAGCCCTATACTATATTAACTCAGGAGTCTGAGATGGCTCAGTCTCAACATCAACTGTCAGTACTACATAATATACGACTAACTACCCGATATCATATAAGCGAGATGTTAAAATTAAATAAAATATGCAATAGACAACAAACCAATACCATAAACTACTAGCAAAGAAAAGGAAGATGCATACTAGAATTATGATAAATGAAATGAATAACTACAAATGAATATGCCATAAGGAAATAAACCCGAATAAGCTGTCGGGTTACAACCAATACAATAACTGAAATGGAATAAATATAAACATGTATATAAATATCCCTTGGGTACAAACCCAATATACAACATGAATCCTACCTAGAATTTTAAAAAGTAGGAAGCGACTACATTCTACATCCCGCAACAGTCCGCACCTGTCGCGGCTCCCAAGACTCTGGATATAAGGTCACCCGGCATCCATGCGGTAGGACACCTGTAATAGTATATATATATACAGGCAGGAGAGAAAAGTAAACGGGTCAGAGCCCGAGTTGAGAAAATATTTAGTAAGTGTGTTAACCGTGCATAATAAATATCAATGCACTTATTTCATAATTAAAGTGGAATCGTACTCTCATGAAACCTCAACTCAGCTCTCATCTAACGGCGCGCACCTATTCGCGTCCTGAGATTTTAGTTAAATTACCCCAATTATAAGGACCACCTAACTTACCATAGGCCCAGCCTATACCCACGAGATTTGCCTTCCTATCATAACCTAAGAATCCACTCTTTCTAAACACACCTTAATATTTTTACAAACATATATGCCATATTAGTCTTAATGGATTCCGGTTTATAATTTAATTAATTATAATTCTTAATACGTTACCCATATACATTTGGGATTGAATCATATGATTTTATTTCTAAATAACATGCATACAAAATTATTATTGACAAAACTCCTCTCCAATCTCAACATTGCACTACGTTTCGTGCATGGGGTGTCTCGCAAAGAGAAATCCAAACAAGGAACCACCCCGTTACACTACTCCTTGACAATGTCGATCCTAGAGATCCATTATGCCATTCATACAATTCTACTAAATTTAGATTACCGGATAAGAACAAATCAAAATCTCCAATAATATCCTTGGGATGATGTAACCGAAATATTCCTTAAATGCGATACATCAACCCCCAATCATCTAGTACACCATAATCATCCAAGATGTACTCCATAAAAATTTCCATATCCTTTCACCTATAGGATATATAAATATATATAGGCATTTATTCTAACCATATATATATATATATATATATCATCATCCATTCCCATGACCAAGAGTACATATCATATCTGATGTACAATGGCCATGCATTTATAATATACCCGGCTATATATATCGCCGATAAACTGCATCATGCTATCATCTTCCCAGTGCCCATATCACGTAGCAATATTGGGGACCACCTGGCGGGGCTAAACGACACCCATCCTCGTGATATACTCACGCACACGACGTCCCAGGAAGCGGTCATAGCTCCTAACCGCCAATGAGACGAAACATACCCACCACGTCTCATCCCAAAAATATAAATCACATAATAACACATTGGACGACTATGACCTGGGGAATATCCACACTCTGCTCCTCGAGCCAGGGTGCTCACCCTCAACGCGCGCAACTTCCCAATGATAGCATGAGCGGGGTATGCTTAACCACATAAGTATATATATCATTCACATTCACAATATATACACATCCATATGATCCCATCAAATGATCAAACATTAAACCTTCACATGCGGTTTAAATATTCACAACATAAATATATCGATATATTCATATCCATACAGATATATATACATATATTCACATATCCATATATCTATATATACAAACTAATTCTCATTCATAAGTATAAGATATATAAACTCGGCTATAAGTATATATAATCCTCAATATACAAGCCGTCACCACAAACTCATTCAATTTACCTCGATATGTGAATACAATCCCTCACTTGAAGCACATTCATCCATTTTTCCTATGATGAATAGTCTCCCAAAATACATGTATATATCAAACATTAGGGTTATCACCCAAAGTTTAGTGTAGGAAACCATCACTACACATCTCCTCTATATCCGAAAGTACATCCATATTTCTAATACTAATTTCGACTATTGGTATACAAATAACTAATAGCCTATAAACCTCAAGCTTATCTGAAGTCCATTTCAAGTATTGGAGTCCCAATGGTTACTTCCACTCAATTGTGTATAACTATCCTGACTTGAATTTATGCTACCACTCATTCTAGATGATAGTACGATCCAAATCGTTCCCAATTTCACCTACGGTTCAATTTAATTTTATGAACCCTTACTCCTATTGGGTTACCTATTCTTCCTTAATTTAAATGTTTCTAAGGATACGTGACCCCTCTCTCTCATCGGTCCCCAAACCTTAATTTCAATAGAATCCTATTTACCATAAGGATTTAGCACTACCCTCGGCCTACAATTACAAGCCATGCCCTCATAACTCTCTCTTTAAGAGTTCTTAACTTCACATCCTATCTAGACTCACTCTTGATTTAATATTAGGATTTCTGTCCCCAATGAGGTTTCTCACTATCTTTATGCACAACTCTAATTCATACATGTATACATACTTTCTCAAATTGTCCCAAGAAGTCCCCATAATCACAACGTGATAGACACCCCTTAAGTGTATCCAAAACATATCTCTTACATCATAAGAGAAGGCCCCAAATCAATAAACCCAACCAAAGAGGGTTTGAATTCACTATATAGAAAATTCCTTAAAATGCCCTGTTTCCGAATCGATTCGGCCCTATTCCGAATCGATTCGGCCCAACGAATCAATTCGACTACCAAGGCGAATCGATTCGAGTCCAAAGACCCGGGCTTCTATCTCAGGCCGAATCGATTCGCCTTGGATCCGAATCAATTCGATCAATGCAGACCTGCCAATTTGCCTAGGCCAAATCGATTCGCTTAAGGGGCGAATCGATTCGGGTCTGCAGAATTTGAGGGGGTTCTTCTTCTTCAATGAACCCACAAATTCTAAACACTAAACTTTCTATTCTAACCTCCAAATCTTTATCACAACATGATTCTAAGCCAATAAATCAACCCAAAGTTGATCCCAACCATTTCTACACCCTTAAACCCATATTTAAACATTGATTTCAAGATTAAACCCAAAAATCTAAGTTTTAATATTTATACCCAAACACCATTTCTTTTACCCACAAATTATGAAATCAAATACACAAATGACTTATTTAGTAAGATTAAACACTTGCCTCAGATTTGTAGAGGTTGGATCATCCTCGATGTCGGGTTTGGGCCGGAATCTCCAAGATTTTCTTCCTCTCTCTCTCTCTCTCTCTCTCTCTCTCTCTCTCTCTTCCTTTCTTCTTCTTTCTCTCTTCTTTTATATTTTCTTTCTCTTTCTCTCTTTCTCTAAATGAGAAGGCTTCATCTGTAAGCCTCTTAAACCTTAAAACATAAGTCCCAATTTTAAATGTTAATACACACTTTAAATGACTCGTTTACTCTAATTCGAGTCAAACTGACTTAAAAACATTCTGGTGCCGAAATAAAACCCAATGAGAGTCATTTTGACTATCTCGACCCTTCCGGGATCGATGGTACCCTCAAAATCATCATCCTGAACACTTTGAAATGTTCTCTATTTTTTACCTCAATTCCCAAAATTTAAAATTCTCCAATTTGATTAAATTTTATTTTCCCCAAAAATTAAATTTCTCAGTCTCCAAAATCACGGGTTGTTACATTATTTCGGATCTAGAAGGAACCAGTTTTGAAAAACAAAACTTAAACTATTAAATCAGCATAACTAGGAAGAAGGTGATGAGAAAATGAGGAAGATAACACGTAATTTTTAACGTGGTAAAGCCCCACCCAATTGGGGAAACATCCATGGTGACCTCTACGTCACAAAACAAAACTCCACTAAAATCAGAGTAACAAATTACAAGCTATTTAACAATCAAACCACACAAACACACCTAAACTAAGTTCAGAATCGTTACCAACTCCTCTGGATTATATCTGACGCCTCTGAAGGTTGTTGTTGTTGTTAATGTTCTCTCCAGCTTCGTAACTTATCCTGATTCTAGTATTTACGTCGACTCAAACAAGTTCAAGATCATACAACTAACACTTTAAGTGTGGTAGAGTGAAAGTGTAGTGGTGATATGCTCTCTAACATATGCATGCAACGCACTCACACTTAATACAGACAGAATGATTTAACAAATTACAAAATCACTAAATATGCAAGAAATTCTAAAATCAGTTTAGTCAAAACTAAATCAAAATTTTAGACCTTTCAAAATAACCGTAGATCAAGAGGGAATCTTGTTGCGAAATATCCAAGATCCTAACACTTTCTTGTTTTGAAAATATTATATAGAAAGTGCAATCCCCAATCAAGATCTCAAAACTAGATCTTAGTCTGATAGTTTGAGTAAAATGAAATCAGAATGAAAATTGTTGGTTTAGGGTTTGAAAACATAAAATCATTTGTAAAATAACTAACAAACAAGATTTCTCAAAATAAGAAATCAAGATAGTGAACTATCTATGTGATTTGTATCACAAAGACAAGATCTCAAGTTTCTATGTAGAGAAACTGAAAACTCTACCAACGTGACTTAGTTGGAAGGATGATCAAGAACAAGAGAGGATTATCTTCTCAAAAGCAGGAACTATACACTCAGGTTTAATCTCTCAAAAAAGTATTTATGGATTAGGGTTTGACGGAGTTTGAATTTGGGTTTCCTTTATCTCTCTTATCTTTTCTCTCTCTTCTCTCTACTCTCTTTTTTTTCTCTTAGATGAGGAAATCTCAAAAGTCTCTAATTGCCTCACCCAAGGTATATATTTATACTGGTGATAGAAGGATCTGGAACGATGGTTCAAATTCAAGGGCTGAGATTAAGGGAAGTTAAAACGATGCAAATCTAAGGGTTCACAGAAAGCGGTGCAAAGGCCAACTCTGATTGGTTAAAACCATCGCACTTGGATTGATTCCAAACACATACAGATCGTAGATTAAGATGATCCAAAGGTCCAAAATAAGTAACAAGTATGTGAGTGATAAGAAACACAAATCGACCCGTTGTGTGTGCAACACGTGTAGGCTCAAGATCAACTCTCAAACACGTGTTTTTGAGTTTCTAAAAATTCCATTTCCACCCACAAATGTTTCTACCGCTTTTGGTTTCTACACAAGATAGATTTAAGGCATAAAATATATTTACAAATCGACCGAAGAACTTAATTAAGTTCCAATTTTAATTTCCAAAATTTATTTTAAAATTCTTAGAAAATATTAATTAAATCCCAAAAAATATTTAAAAATCATATTAGGGAATTTAACTCACACAAGGTCATTATATGAATGAAACACTATATGTATGCAGTCCTAGTGTGTGGTGTATATGATATACTATCAAGAACTTGTAGAGGAATATCAATGTAGCTATTAAAGTTTTTAGGTGTTTTAGTTCTTCTAGGGATAGACACAATTTTGTCACTATTTCCAAACTAGATGATCTCCTATATAATGCAGACTCAAATGAGTCAAAGATATAGGGTGCTTCAATCTTCCCCTTTGAAAATACGAGACAAAATATTCTTAACAAGGACTCATAGGGAAACAAAAAGAAATAAGAAAATCCTATTCCTATAAAAAAAAATCTATCTACCTAATCTCCTGGAAAGGAAAAAATTACATAACTCAACTAAGTACAAACCATTACCCTATCAAAATCTGATGCAATAAGGAGGTACCCAAATCTGCAATAAGATACCTAAGATTAAGTTCAGTAGATGAGAATGTACACGAGTGTCCAAGTGGACTCAAAATTTCTTCCCTGTTTTGTCTCAAATGGATAAAGGGCAGTAAGAATCAAATAAGGAGAGTTATAAACAGGTAGATAAGCAGCACATTGAATAAACAGTGAGAATTCACATGAATCTTCGGCATAAAATAAATATAAGAGGCGTTCTTTGTCATTATACTAACATCCATGCCTTACATCCCAGAGATTAATTATAAGCAAGTGAAAATGTGGCAGTTTATACAAATTAAGCAAAAGAATTATTCAGCAAAAACCATGCCAATTGATTTGCGTAATGATTCAAAACGCTTAAAATCCAAAGGTTTTGTAAACAAATCATCCAATTCTAGATCAGTAGGTAGGTAATTAATCTCTAGTTATTTTGATTCAACTAATTCTCGTATGAAGTGATATCGAATATTAATATGTTTAGTCCGAGAATGTTGAACTGTATTCTTAGAGATGTTGATTTCACTTTGCTTATCGCAATTGAGATGGGGTTTTTCTTCTTTTATACCGTAATCTCTAAGCATTAGTTGCAGCCATAATAACTGGGGACTACAACTTCCAGTTGTGATATATTCAGATTTTGTAGTGGATAAAGAGGTACAATTCTATTTTTTATTGTTCCAACCCACCAAGTTGTTACCGATGTAGTAACATGCGCCAAAAGTACTTTTACTATCATTGGAATACGCAGCCCAATCAGCGTCTTTGTATCCAACTATAGTGCTCGATGTGTCATTAGCGTACTACAAACCTAAATTGTGAGTGCCTTTTATGTATTTAATTATTTTCTTTACACATAATAAGTGGCTCTCTTTGGGATTATTCTGATCACGGGCGAAATTACAAACAGAGTACATGATATCAGGGCGCGAGGAAGTTAGGTAAAGAAAACTTCCTATCATACTACGATATAAGTTAGAGTCAATGGATTTACCATTTTCATCTTTAGAGAGTTTGACAGAGGTACTCATAGGCGTTCTAGCTTCCTTAGCAGTATCTAGGCCAAATTTTTTTGCAATCTCTAATGCTTATTTATATTGCGAAACAAATAAACCTTCTGAGTTTTATTTAACGTGAAGACCTAAAAAAAATTGCAACTCCCCCATAAGCGACATTTGGAATTCTCTGTGCATAATGTCTGAGAAAAACTTGGCTTCTGAAGGGGAGGTGGATCCAAAACTTAAATCGTCAACATATACTTGAGCAATAGTAATGTTAATGTAAAAAATTTTAACAAACAAGGTTTAGTCATTTCCTCCTCTCCTAAATTCGTTATCTAATAGAAAGGTGGATAGACGCTCATACCAAGCTTGTTTTAACCCATAAAGAGTTTTCTTAAGACGATAAACATGATTAGGATGATGAGGGTCAACAAACCCTTTGGGTTATTCTACATAGGTCTCCTCAGTTAAAATTCCGTTAAGGATGGAAGACTTTACATCCATTTGGTAAAGTGTGAAATGTAAATGACATGCTATAACAAAAAGTAAACGAATAGATTCGAGTCGAGTAACAGGAGCAAATGTTTCCTCAAAATCTATTCCTTCAATATGAGAGTAGCCCTGGGCAACTAATCTAGCTTTATTTCTAATGATCATACCAGACTCATCAGTCTTATTTTTAAAAATCCAACGTGTGGCAATAACTCTTTTATTTTCAGGTCTAGGTATAAGATACCAAACACCATGAATGGAAAATTTAAGAAGTTCCTCTTGCATTTCAGTAATCCACAAGGGGCCATTCAAGGCTTCATTTACATTTTTGGGCTCATTAAGAGACACAAAACATGCAAAATGAGTAATGTTACGAAGTTGGGATCTTGTACGAATATGTTCTATAGGATTACCAATAATGTTATCTATGGGATGGTCTTTATAAACCCAGTTAGGTACTTTAGGGGTCTCTGTTGGTAAAGACTCGGTTATTTTAGGAGAGTCATAATTTAAAAGGCTTTCAGACTCATCCATAATATATGGTCTAGTAATTTTAATTTCTACAGAAGTTTCATTTACAATCACATTAATGGATTCCATCATGGTCTTAGTACGCAAGATGTAAATTTGGTAGGCTCTACTGTCAGGTGAATAATCTAAAAATGTAGCTTTATCTTCTCTTATTTTAAACTTAGATAAATGTTCTCTATCTTTACAGACATAACATGTACTACCAAATGTCCTAAGATATTTAAGATTTGGCATCTTTCCATATCAAAGTTCAAAGGGGGTCAGTTTAGAATTCTTCCTAAGGTAGACTCTATTGATAATGTGACATGCAGTACGAACTGATTCAACGCAAAAGTATTTAGGTAAATCTTTGGCATGTATTAAAACTCTTGCCATTTCCTGAATTGTTCTATTTTTGCGCTCGACTATCACATTTTGTTGGGGTGTCTTGGGAGCACTAAACTCGTGTTTGTAACCATTATACTCACAATATTCAATGACACTTGAATCTATGAATTCACCTCTTCTATCACATCGGATTCTATCTACTCGGGAGTGCTTTTCATTTTCTATACGATGTAAGATTTTAAAAAATGCTCTAAAGGTTTTAGACTTCTGCTTTAGAAAAGTAACCCAAGTAAATCTCGTGTAATCATCAACCATAACTAGAATGTAACTATTTCCTTTAAGACTAATAGTACGAAAAGGACCCATTAGATCCATATGGACGAGTTCTAAAGGTTTAGAGGATAGAATGTCTTTAACTTTTTTATGAGATGCCTTAACTATTTTTCCTTCTTGACAAGGACCATAGACAATGATGGAAATATGTTTTATTTTAGGAATACCTCTAACAATTTCCTGAGAGGATAATTTACTAAGGCTGTCATAATTTATGTGACTCATTCTGTTATGCCATAATTCATTCTCATCCATTCTGGCAATGTTATAAACCTCTGTACTTGGATTAATAGTGTAACGGTTATTTGGAGTACGAATTCCTATAATTATGCACTCACCATTTTCATTTAAAATTTTTCAATTGTTCTTCGAAAAGGTGACAGTATGATTGGAGTCACAAAATTGTGAAATACTTAGTAGATAAGCCTTAAGACCTTTAACTAATAAAACATCTTCAAGAACAGGTAATCCTTTTTCTTGGAGTGTTCCTTTGCTAACGATCTGGGTTGAAGCACCATCTCTAAACAAGACTTTGCCTCCGGAGAAGTTAGTTTTGTTTGAGAGTTTGGATTCATCCTCGGTCATATGCTTAGAACATCAAGAGTCTAAGTACCATTCAGACGTGGTGTGTTCAGCTTTCAAAGCGCTGATCACTATGTTACATGTCATCTGGGGTACTAGATCATCCTTTCTTACCCAAATAGCTCTAGTTTTCAATTTGCGCTTATTATCTCGTATTTGTTAAAACTTGCGAGCTTCAAATTTTTTTCTATACAGATTTTGCGCAATTTATTGTTATTATAAAAATTTTGAGTATTTGGTCGAGAAAAGACTCTAGGATTATTTCTTGATGATTGTCTTTTAGTATTAGATCTTGTCTTTCTCTTTCGATAGTTAGAGTTTCTATCTTGTGGTTTAGGAAGGAAATAATTATTCTGACTTCTCCTAGAATAGTTAAAATTCTGATAGGTAAAGGAGGGATAGGTAGTTTGGTATAGGCATTTGGAGTAGCAACCATCTAAAGAGTGTCCTTGTACATCAAAGTATTAGCAATAAAGATTGCTCGTAGTAGTAAAGTCTTTAGGAAAGTTGTTGAACATAGGTTTCCCTAAATTATGACTTTTGGCATTATTTCTAGAGGAAACAGTTTGAAAATAGGTCTCACTCTTTATAATGGGAGGACAAACGTACTTTGATTTAAGTTGAACATTATGCTTAGAGGTACTTGTCTCATCAAGGTTTAACTGCTGCTGATTTTATCAAAATCATTTTTCAAAGATCAAAAGTCTGGACAAATTTCCATAGGTCTTTTCCCACCAGTAACAAACTTTATGGTTTCAAAAGGTTTAGTTTGCTTGAAATGTTTGGTGCAAAAGCCTATTCCAGATCTGTCGTTAGAATTGATCTTACTATCAGCAATGCATTCCTCAAAACAATTAGAATTTCTTTCAAATTTTGAGAATTTTTTGAAGACTATTGAAGCCTTTTCTTTTGTTTTCTCCAATTCTAATGACGATCCTTTATACTTATTTTCCAAAACTTTATTGGATTCAGTAAAGTCTTTCAATTGTTGTTTAAAAACCTTTATTTCCTCATCATGAGTTAAACTTTGAGACGTATACTCTTCAGCATTTTGTTTAACTATTTGGTTTAGGGACTCTAATTTCTTGGAAAGATCTTTGAAAAGCTTCTCTATTCTAGTGCTTTTCTTGAGAGTTTTAATGTAAAATGTGTGAATGTCAGGAAGGTCCTCATTATCGGAGTCACTAACTGGGCTGTGTACTGTGTCCCCTATAGATTCAATTTGAGGACTGACACACCCATTGGCATAATCAATAAGGCGATCTCTTTGACTCACACACACACACGATTTTCAGTACTATAATCATTCTCAAGCATTAAGGTAGACATATCAGTAGAAGCAACATCATTTATCATATGATCAGTTTCCTCATCATCATTGTAGATTATCTTAGCAAATAATGACATTTAAGGGTCATAAGAGTTGGATGACTCATGTTCATCATTTTCAGAGTCAATTAAGTCATTCCAAGTCTTTCATAGCTAAGCCTGATTATGTTTGGGGTTTTTTCCTAAGTTAACCCTACAGTCACTAGCCATGTGTCCTAATTTGCCACAACTATAACATTCAAAATTTTTAAGGTCTTTTTGAGGTCTCTTGTGATCTTCAGTCTTTTGTTTATTAGGTCTTCTCTCATGAGGCCTATTATTAGAAGTGTTGGAGTAATTAGGTTTCCCTTGTCCAGAAGCAATTTTGTTTATAAATTTTATAATCTTTTTGAATTGAATAGACATAAGAGCAATCTGACTATCCAAGTTATCCAAGTCACAGTCCTCATCAGAGTCAAAGTTAAGGTCAAGGTCAGGTTTGATCAACTTAGATAAAAAAATAAGATTAGAATTACCCTGCTTTTTATTGGCCTGGATTAATTGTTTCTTGAATTCAAGTTCCATTTCCATAGTTCTTAGTTTACTACTAAGAAGTTTCGGGGTAAGATTTTGATCGTCCATTTCCTCAATAGCATATCTTTTGTTATCAAACATCTGTGGAAGTGATCTTAGAATTTTTAAAACAATCTCTTTCCTATCATAGGTTATACTATTTGCAGGCAACTTAGTTACAATGTCAGTTAACCTAATATAGAAATCATTAAAGGATTCAGTCTCAGACATGACAAGAGAGTTATACTGTTGGATAAGAATTTAAGTTTTAGGAGCTTTAAATAGCTTATCACCCTCATGTTCAGTTACAAGAGTATCCCACGCTTCCTTAGAAGCTGTGCAAGATGAGATCCTCTTGAACTCATGTTCATTAATAAACATAAATATGTCATTCTTACCTTTATTGTTACATTGTGAAATTTAGTTCTCATCTTTAGTTAATTCACTTAGTAACTTCCTGATTCTCACAAGACTTCCTTCAACTGCTGGTTTCATAGGAAAAGTGTAGCCATTTTCTATAACTTCCCAGACTTCATCTCCCAGAGTTCCTTGAATGAAAGCAATCATCCTTACCTTCCAGTAAGAAAAATTGGTTCCATCAAATAGAAGGGGTCTGGACAGGTTACCTAGTCTCTCAAATTTCTCGTCCATGCTTTTGTTTTGTAAAATAACAATTTTATAAACACAGGATCTAAAAGATTTAAAAACAGCCAAGCTCTGATACCAATTGAAAAACTGCCACTTAAGACGTTTAATACAAAGTTAAACTATTAAAATGGCTCCGAACTGTTTGTTGAAGAAACTCTTTTAATCAAAACAAAACTTAACACAAGATGTGTTTAAAAAGAATTTTTAAATAGTTTGAATGAGTTTGTTATTTCAGATCTAGAATGAACCAATTTTGAAAAACAAAACCTAAACTATTAAATCAGCACATCTAGGAAGAAGGTGATGAGAAAATGAGGAAGAGCACAAGAAATTTTTAACGTGGTTAAACCCCACCCAATTGGGGAAACATCCACGGTGACGTATATGTCACAAAACAAAAATCCACTAAAATCAGAGTAAGAAATTACAAGCTATTTAACCATTAAACCACACAAACACACCTAAACTAAGTTCAGGATCATTACCAACTCCTACGGATTAGATTTGACTTCTCTGAAGGTGGTTGTTGTTGATATTCTCTCCAGCTTCGTAACATTACTTGATTCCAGTCTTTACATCGACTCAAACAGGTTCAATATCATACAACCAACACTTTAAGTGTGGTAGAGTGAAAGTGTAGTGGTGATGTGCTCTCTAACACATGAATGCAATGCAGTCACACTTAATATAGACAAAATGATTTAATAAATTACAAAATCACTAAATATGCAAGAAATTCTAAAATTAGTTTAGCCAAAACTAAATAAGACTTTTAGGCCTTTCAAAATAACAGCAGATCAGGAGGGAATCTTATTGTGAAATATCCAAGATCCTAACACTTTCTTGTTTTGAAAATATTATATAGAAAGTGCAATCCCAAATCAATATCTCAAAACTAGATCTTAGTCTGATAGTTTGAGTAAAATGAAATCATAATGAAGATTGTTTGTTTAGGGTTTGAAAATATAAAATCAGTTGTAAAATAACCAACAAACAAGATTTCTTGAAATAAGAAATCAAGACAATGACCTATCTATGTGAATTTTATCACAAAGACGAGATCTCAAGTTTCTATATATAGAAACTGAAAACTCTACCAACGTGAATAAGTTGGAAGGCTGATCAAGAACAAGAGAGGATTATCTTCTCAAAACTAGGAACTAAACACTCAGGTTTAATCTCTCAAAAAATTATTTCTGGATTAGGGTTTGATGAAGTTTGGATTAGGGTTTCCTTTCTCTCTCTTATTTTTTTCTCTCTAATCTCTCTTTTTTCTCTCAGACTAGGAATTCTCAAAAGTCTCTAATTGCCTCACCCAAGGTATCTATTTATACTGGTGATAAAAGGATCTGGAATGATGGTTCAAATTCAAGGGCTGAGATTAATGGAAGTTAAAACGATGCAAATCTAAGGGTTCACAGAAAGCGGTGCAAAGGCCAACTCTGATTGATTAAATCATAGCACTTGGATGGTTCCAAACACATGAAAATCGTAGATTAAGATGATCCAAAGGTCCAAAATAAGTAACAGGTATGTGAGTGATAAGAAACACAAATCGACCCATTGTGGGTGCAACACGTGTAGGCTCAAGATCAACTATCAAACACGTGTTTTTGAGTTTCTAAAAATTCCATTTCCACCCACAAATGTTTCTACCGCTTTTGGTTTCTACCCAAGATATATTTAAGGCATAAAATATATTTACAAATCAACCCAAGAACTTTATTAAGTTCCAATTTTAATTCCCAAAAATTATTTTAAAATTCCTAGAAAATATTAATTAAATCCCAAAAATGATTTTACAAATCATATTAGGGGATTTAACTCACATAAGGTCATTACATGAATGAAACACTATTTATATGCAGTCCTAGTGTGTGGTGTATGTGATATACCATCAAGAACTTGTAGAGGAATATCAATGTAGCTATGAAGGTTCTGAGGCTTTTTGGTTTATTTAGGGATAGACACAATGTTGCCACTATTTCCAAACTAGACGAGCTCCTTTATAATGCAGACTCAAATGAGTCAAAGATATAGGGTGCTTCAGTTGTCACATATGGGCAACCTGATCCACCTCCATATCAAGGCTTTTTATTTTTTTCAGCAGTTATGGGGTATTGGGGTGGTGTAGGGCTAGTTGTGGTGGTGCTGGCTTGACAAGTTTTCAGGTGTGATCATGTTTGTCGTGGTGATGGTGTCGGGTGGTGGGGAGGTGCCGATTGAGAGAGTATGGGATAGACAAGTTTTATAATAGTACCAATGGTGGTGGGGAGGCGTCGACTATGGGTGGGGTATTGAATATATATAGAGAGTTTTTTTTTTATATATTTTTTTCATTTTTTTTGTTTAGGTTTTTTCAGGGGTAATTTTATCCATTTACACTGAAAGAGGCAAGAACCCGATTTTTTTGGTTTTTTTTGAAACGGTTTGATAGTTTAAACGGTGAATTTGTCTGGTATTTTAGTTGAGCGGGTAACCCTATAAGGGCATAATTTTATATATGTATGGGGTAGAATCTAGGAATTTTCTATTCATCCTAGATCACAGTATGTATGCCTGATACCGTTACATTCGGCACGTAATCACGATCATCCACGACGGCCTTGATCCGAATCCATGCATCCATCATCTTCACACGTGCATCATGATACATGCGACGTGCTGATCAACTCATTCCCACTACTCCATTACGTAATATTGGTAAAATGATTTATTGGAGTTGTTTATATTTGCATAAATATTTGGGAATTTTTAAAAAAATACTTTTTGAAGTCTGAATTATTTTTTTATCAAAAGCAATTTTTTTCGAAGTGTAGAAGCAGTCTGTCTCGATCGATGAACTCGTTCAAACGAGTTCACACTGTTGTTTGAGCGAGATAAGCATCTCACGTGAACTCGTTCGAGCGACACATGTCCTTCGTTTGAGCGAGATGCATATCTCGTTCGAACGACGCCGCTGCCTCAATTTTTGTATAAATATCTGGATTCATTCTACACTTTTTCCAAGTCTTTTTCACACACAATTTACGTGATTAACAACCCAGAAAATAGACTTCACTTTTCATGATTTCATGCCTTCTTTATTCGCATAAACACTCCCATTTATGTATGTGAATCGTTAAACCTTCAAGAGGATCGTTTTTACTCATCTGGAGTAACTTGTGGAGAAGTCATTTTCTTCTTCATTACTACCCACCTGGAGTTCTTGCAGGAGATTCCAACCGACGACATCGGAACCGACACCTGAGGGTATTTCGTATGTCACTCTTGTTTTCATTGTAATCCGTTTATTATAAATTATAGTGAAAATAAAAGGTTTTGCCCCTTTGGGGGATTTTTCCTCACTTGTGTGTTTTGTTTGTGATTGACTGTTCTTTCACGATCATATTGATTTCAATCACACATAGATGCATGTTTTAGGATTTAATTGAAAAACTGAGTTTAATTAAATAATTTCTTTATTTGAATGCACGCGCACTCTTCAAATTGGTATCAGAGCTTATTTAAGCGATCACCACTTTTACAAATTGGTATCAGAGCCAATTACACAATTATAACGTGTAATTTTCCGCAAAATTTTCTAAGATATCAATTTTTTGAAAAATTAATTTTTGAAAAAGGGCGTGTTCAAAATGGATAAATTATATAATAAAATTCTAGTTTTTGACGGGATAAATTATGCTTACTTGAAAGCCCGCATGAAATGTTCTTTAAAAGCGATTGATGAAAGAGTTTGGATTTTAGTTGAAAGAGGGTGGAAACCTCCCTCCATCACTGTTGACAACGTGACTAATTTAAAACCTGCGACTGGATAGACTGAAGAAGAATTTAAATGGTCATCTTTTAATTCTAAGGGTTTAAATACTATTTCTGGATCCGTCACACCTGACGAGTTTCGATGAATAATGATGTGTACCACATCAAAAGAGGCATGGTATGTTTTACAACTTACCCATGAAGGAACTAATGCCGTGAAAGAATCAAAACTGCAAAATTTAACAACTCAATTTGAAACCATCACCATGCTTGAGACTGAATGTTTTGATGAATTTTATGATAGGTTATCTGATATTGTAAACACTAGCTTTAATCTTGGTGAACACATTCCTAATGCTAGAGTTGTTAAAAAGATTCTAAGATGTCTGCCGAAGTGTTTTATCCCTAAAGTCACTGTGCTAAATTCTATGGGTAATTTAAACACGCTTAAATTGGAGGAACTTATAGGAGACTTACAAACGTATGAAATTGATATTTTTTCTAAATCAGTCAAGCCTAAAGATAAGGGAATTGCACTTAATGCCCAAGATAGGAAGAATGAAGGGTCGGCAAGAAAGAGAGTTGTGTCATCTAGAAAAAGGGAGATAGAAACATCTGATTCCGAGTGTGACCTTGATTTACATGATTTGGCACTATTTGCTAAAAATTTCAAGAAAATTCTCAATTTCAAGAAAAATGGAAAGTTCAAAGATAAAAAGAATTTTGAGAAAAATAAGTTTGAAAAGAAAAATGAAAAAGATTTTAAAAACCCTCCTAAGAAAGATGGTGAGAGATGCTATGAGTGCGACGGTAAGGGTCATAGAGCTTTTGAGTGTGCTACTAGGCTGAACAGACTTGCCAAAGAAAAGGGCAAAGCGGTCCTTAATGTTACCCTTAGTGACGACAGTGAGGGCAAGTCGGTGGACTCTGGAGACAAGTCACCGCATGAGTGTAACTTCACTGCATTCATGGCTAGTCATGTGAGTAGTTCTAGTGCTCCTCACGACGACGAGGATGATGAATCACAGGGACACCTTGATAGTGAGAACGATGTGAGTGAAGGGGGAGGATGGTGCAAGTGAGAGCGAGCGCTGAGTTATATAATGATTCATTTAAAACCAAAAAGCGTAACAAAGCGTTATTTCTTAGGATCACCGCGTTAGAGGAAGATTTAGAAGAAGCAAGAGAAAGAGAGTCCTCCACCTGCACTACCTTGAGAGAGAGAGAGTCTGCCTATGTTGAGAAAGAAAGTATATTTAGAGAAAGAGAGAGACTATTTGGAGAGAGAGAGAGTTATTTTGAGATAGAGAAATGGGACTTGACTAAACAAGTGGCTAGTCTTACGGGTGAGTTCCATTCCTCCCTGGAGACTCAAAAGAAACTTGAAGCCCTTGCATCCCAGCTTACTCATGATCTTGAGAGAGCACGGGAAGTCCAGGTTCAAATTGAGGATACATCTGGAAAGATAAGAAAGATGCTCCTCGGTCCCGCTTTAGATTTTGGTGATAGGCCGGGAATATGTTTTGATGGTGCTTTCACATCCAAAATTTCACCTGGACTAGTTCCTGAGTTTACTATGACTCCATATGGCCATCGTAAAAACCACGAAGGAGAGTTCGACCAAGAAAAGAAAACTAAGGTCCGCCTAAGACTGTGTTCTTTTGTACGTATTGCAAAAGAAAAGGCCACCTTTGGGAGTATTGCTATAGTTTGGGTTGGACACGGCGTACTACTGCTCCAGCACATTGTACTGATGATTTTACCAGTCTGAGAGAGCGTGTTGAGTTTTTAGCTTCCACATAATAGAGTTTGATGGAGTAATTTCGACGGATGTCTTTGCCATCAATGAATGCTTCCCGCATCCCAGCTAAAATCAATAACAACAAGGGTAAACAAAAGGTTACCACTTATTGGGTACCTAAGAAATATGAAAAGTCCCTTGTCGTTCATATCGCTCTCAAAGAACATAATACCTCACAGTGGTATTTGGATAGTGGGTGCTTCAGACATATGACAGGTGATGTCTCATTTTTTACCTACCTAGAGGAGTATAAGGAAAGTAGAGTCACCTTTGGAGAAGGGAGAAAGTCTAGCATAGTAGGATGAGGTATAGTAGAGTTATGAGGATTTCCTAAGCTAGAGAATATTTTGTACGTGAAAGGTTTGAAAGCAAACCTTCTTAGCATTAGCCAGCTGTGCAACGCTGACTTTGCCATAAAGTTTGACTAGGACGCATGTAATGTCTATAATCAAGCCGGTAAACTTTTAGTGCAAGGGGTGAGGATAGAGGATAATTTCTATGGGACTGTGCCCAAGTCCTTACTTATCTGCAACAACGCCACGATCACTCCTATGGATCTATGGAACCAATGTCTAGGTCATGTGAACGTTAAAGAGTTGACGCGATTAGCTAAAAAGGACCTAGTACTTGGATTACCAACACTTGGAAAGCCAACTTCAACGGTTTATGGACCCTGTCAGTTGGGAAAGCAAATCAGTAGCCCCCATAAGAAGTTGCATTCCATTACCACCTCCCATGTACTTGAGTTGATTCACATGGATCTTATAGGTCCTACTCGTACTGAGAGTCTGGGTGGTAAGAGATATATCCTCGTGATGGTGGATGATTTCTCCAAATATTCAATTGTAGGTGTTCTGTGAGAGAAATTTGATGCTGTAGAGTTTTTAACGACCAAGTGCCGTGTCATGCAAAATCAACACGGAGTCACTATTAATAGGATACGTAGTGACAATGTCACATAATTTAAGGAAGCAAAGGTAGATCTTTAACATGATAACCTTGGGATTAAACATGAGTTTTCGTTCATAAGGACTCCTCGGCAAAATAGGATTATTGAGAAGAAGAATCGAACGATTCTGAAAATGGCTAGATCTATGCTTTGGGTCGTAAGGTTGCTAGGATATTATGGGAAGAGGTGGTGTCTACCACGTGCCACACGGTGAATATGGTTTACCTACGTCCACACACACTTAAGACGCCTTGTGAATTGTGGACTGGCAAGAAACCCAACCTTGCATATTTTCGTGTCTTTGGGAGTAAATGCTACATCTTACGAGATAGAGAGCAATTAGGAAAGTTTCACTCCCGGAGCGACGAGGGAATATTTCTAGGATATTCATCAAATAGTAGAGCGTACCGGGTTTTTAACCTGAAGAGCTCTAAGGTTATGGAATCAATAAACGTCACCGTGGAAGATGACGAACCTCCGACGTTTGTTGATCCTAGCCTTCAGTGTGAGGATGAGGACTCTTTTGGCAACGATTTAATTGTCCCTCACCCACACCATGTGGACCTTACTCCTATGTTAGGGGACACACCTGCTTGGGTTCACAAGAGTCATGATTCTGCCTCCATTATAGGCGATCCCACTTTAGGGGTCAAGATTCGTGCTCACTAGAGAATGTTGTTAGCCATGTCTGCTACACATCTAAAGCCGAGCCCAAGAATCACAAAGAAGAACTCAAGGATGAACACTGGATATCTTCCATGCAGGATGAGTTGCTTCAATTTAAAAAGAACAATGTCTGAGAACTTGTCCCCCGACCTTGTGAGACTAATGTGATAGGTACCAGGTGGATTTTCAAGAATAAAATGGATGAAAATGGTACCATAATCAGAAACAAGGATAGGTTGGTCGCTCAAGGCTACACACAGATAGAGGGTGTAGACTTTGGGGAGACATTTGCTCCTGATGCGAGGCTTGAGTCCGTCCGCTTATTACTCTCCATCGCATGTCATTTGCTCTTCAAGTTATATCAAATGTATGTTTAGAGTGCCTTTCTAAATGGCATTCTACAGGAGGAGGTTTACGTGGAATAACCAAAAGGGTTTGAATACCCTAAGCATGTCTACTATCTGAGGAAAGCCTTGTATGGTTTGAAGCAAGCACCCCGTGCTTGGTACGAGAGGCTTACTTCTAATCTCTTAGCCCGTGGCTTCAAGAGAGGAGGAATTGATATGACATTGTTCGTTAGGAGAGATAACGGTTCTATTTTGGTTGCCCAGGTCTATGTGGATGACATAGTCTTTGAATCCACGTGCTCCCAGCATAGTCACCACTTTTAGGAGGAGATGAAAAGTGAGTTTAAGATGATCATGGTAGGTGAGATTACTTTCTTCCTTGGTCTCCAGGTTCGTCAGCTAGAGGATGGGATGTTCATATCCCAATCCAAGTATTCTAGAGACCTAGTGAATAAATTCATTTTAGACTTCGCTAAGCATGCACGTACACCTATGAGTACTTCTATCAAGCTTAGTAAGGACACTTCAGGCAAGGACATAGAACAAACCTTGTATCGGAGTATGATAGGTAGTCTTCTCTACTTGACTTCTAGTCTCCCCGACATAGCCTTTAGTCTTGGAGTCTGTGCGCGATATCAGGCGTCCCCAAAAGAGTCACACTTACTAGCTCTAAAACGTATTATCAAATACGTGAGTGGGACTCTCTCATATGGTATTTGGAATTCCTTTAATACTGATGCCCATTTGTCCACCTATTCGGATGCCGATTGGGACGGGGATGTAGATGGTTGCAGGAGCACTTCTGGTGGGTATTTATACTTTGGTTCTGCTCTTGTCTCTTGGCTGAGCAAGAAGCAAAACTCCATCTCTTTGTCCACTGCAGAGGCTGAGTACATCGCCGTCGGGAGTTGTTACACGCAACTTTTGTGGATGAAGCAAATATTGGAGGATTATGGGATTTCACAGGACACCATGACTATCTCCTGTGATAACATGGGCGCGATACACATATCCTGAAATCCATTCCAACATTCGCGCACAAAGTACATCAGGATACGCGAGCACTTTATACGTCAGTTAGTTGAGGAGAAAGTCGTATCCTTGAGTTTCGTACCCACCGACCTTTAGTTAGCCGATATTTTTATGAAACCTTTAGATTCCCTTAGATTCGAGAGTCTTAGGAAGTCTTTAGGGATTTGCACAGTTGACTGAGGGATGGTCTTTCTCTAGTATAGGATGCATTGTCATGATCATATCATATGATTCCTATTTCTAGTTTGTATCATTTGTATTATTATTTTTTGCCTTTTCTATTTTTTGAAAATCCAAAAAGATTTTATTTTAGAAAATTTTTAGAAAAGCACAAAAAGAGTTTTTTATTTTGTTTACACCTTTTATGGATGAGCATTTAAGATAGCATAGTAAAAAATTTCATTCCATTTTTCCATGTGACTGTTTGATAGTGATTTGAGACGCTACATCATTGCATCCATGTGCTTTACATTGTTTGGAGTCTTTGAGATGTTATTAGTGATATCTTTCGACATGTTTGGATCCTTATCTCCTTCATTGCACACATGCATGAATTTATTTGATTATTTTACTTGTCTATCACATATTGGCTTGAGTGTTTCCATCTCAATCCTGTCTATACATCGAACCATATGCGATAAAACTTGACAAGATTGGAATGCATGTAAAAACCGTTTGGTGAGATTGTGTGGTATTTTAAAACGGTGAAGGGCTACAAAAGGTTCTTATACATCCTTTGCGATTAAGCCACCGTTTAAATTGGACCTAAAAACTTGGGGAATTTTTATTATCCGGGTCTAAAAAGGTTAAAAGAGCCCGAAAAAATTTAAAGGCAATAAAAAGAAATTCATGCCAAATATGGGCCATTAGGTTTCACCATCAATTCTCTAAAGTTTAAGAATTTAGTTCACCTCTATTCAAAATATAAATTCGAGGGAGTTTGGTTGGAGAATTTAAACGAGTTTTTACTTCCTTTAAAGTCCTGAAAAAGCATCAAATTATTTTGGACATTATTAGTGTGGAAATCACTTTGAGCTTTGATTTGCTGATCTGATTGAGTCAATTTCTTATATTTCCATCTTTTTACACCTAAGGATGATGTTGAGTTCATTCTTTAGGAGTATCCGATATTCATCGTGCACATATGCCATGTGTGTATGCATTGATTTTCCTATCGAATTTGATCACACCCCTACATTTATGCTATCTTCGACTTGGTTGTTTTTGTGTTTGTTCATGGTGTGATTCTTTGTTGTATATTTTGTCTAAAAATTTTAAAAAATTCAAAAATAGAAGTTTACTACCTTGTGACATTCTCCATTTGCATTTATTTACGCTTCTCATAGCTGTCTATTTGGGGACATCATAAAAAGGGGGAGAAGAATTATGGGGGAGAATTATTTGGTGTTTGGTTGATTTATCAATTATTTTCTTAAGCTTAATTGATTTTTGATTTTTTCATATCATTATATTTCAAGCTGTTGCTTGTCACGGGTATCTGCTTTATCTCATGTGTGTAGGTACAAAGTTGATAATCATTGGATTGCGCACCCTGATGAGAAAATCTTTGGGAGTTTCTGAAGAATTGAATATCTGAAGATGTTGAAGTTTTATTGGCGACATGTCATTTAGTATTCTCAGTTTGAAGGTTTAATGGGGATATTAACTTATATGTCATTTGTTGTATGGAGATAGCATAACTCGTATTTTTTATGTATGTACCGGCATAGACATAGGGAAAGATTTGCAAGGACATAATTTTATAAATGTCCAGGGTAGAATCTAAGAATTTTCTATTCGTCCTAGATCACAGTATGTATGACTGATACCTCTACATTCGGCACATCATCACGATCATCCATGATGGCCTTGATCCGAATCCATGCATCCATTATCTTAGCATGCGCATCATGCAACATGCGACGTGCTGCTCAACTCATTTCCACTACTCCACTCCGTAATGTTGGTAAAATGATTTATTGGAATTGTTTATATTTTCATAAATATTTCGACATGTTTTTGAAAATATTTTTTAAAGTCAAAATTATTTTTTATCAAAAGCAGAAATTTTTATAAGTGTAGAAGCGGCCTGCCTCGGTCGACGAGCTCGTTCAAACGAGTTCACACTGTCGTTCGAGCGATATAAGCATCTCGCACAAACTCGTTTGAGTGACATGTGTCCTTCGTTCGAGCGATATGCCTATCTCGTTCGAACTCCGCCGTCTCCTCAATTTTCTTATAAATATTTGGCTTCATTCTATACGTTTTCCAAGCCTTTTTCACACACGATTTCTACGATTAACAGCCCATAAAACAAACTTCACTTTTTAAGGTTTCATGCCTTCTTTATTCACATAAACACTCCCATTTATATATGGGAATCGTCAAACCTTCAAGAGGATCGTTTTTACTCATATGGAGTAACTTGTGGAGAAGCCGTTTTCTACTTCATTTCTGCCCACCTGGAGTTCTTGAGGGAGGTTCCAGTCGACGACATCGGAACCGATACCTGAGGGTATTTCGTATGTCACTCTTGTTTTCATTGTAATCCGTGTAATCCGTTTATTATAAATTATAGTGAAAATAAAAGGTTTTTGCCCCTTTGGGGGATTTTTCCTCACTTGTGTGTTTTGTTTGTGATTGACTGTTCTTTCACGATCATATTGATTTCAATCACACATAGATGCACGTTTTAGGATTTAATTGAAAAACTGAGTTTAATTAAATAATTTCCTTATTTGAACGCATGCGCACTCTTCAAATTGGTATCAGAGCTATTTAAGTGATCACCACTTTTATAAACCCATAAGACTATACTAAGTCTATGAATTGTTCCCGAACTATATCCTAGGGTCCAAGAGTTACAATTCATTCAACCGAGCGATACACAAACTACGTAAATATTTGTGTGGTGTTATGGGACCGAAGAAGGAACTCGAGGGGGAGTGGGATGCGAGCATCGTTTGTGTGTGGTTCATTCCTGTGGGGGCGCAAGAGTGCTTGTCTCTCGGTCCTCCATTTTCCCCTGAGGTAGAGTTTTAGTTGTGATGATTTCCCCTGGAAGCTATTTGATACCACATTTAGTTTTTGTTGAACGCCCATGTTTAGGCCTAAGCCTAAGTCTTCGTGCGAGGGTCATCGATTATTCAGATTCACCAGTTTACATTATATAAAAACAAAAAAATAGTTAACGTTAGCCCTTTCAAGCTAATACTAAGGAAGTTTGAGGCCTGCAAATGATCCATAGATTCAGGAATCGGGTTACGAGTGGGGAAGGTATTAGGACCCCACTTATTCTTTATGCTTCCTTATCAATATACTTATTATCACATTAAATTTTTTTAATTCATTTTTAGTTTATTTTAGAAAATGTTTAAAAACCTTAATTTGAGAATCCCTCAAAACTAGGGCTGTGTTTCGGCCGGATCGGATCGGAAAATGCCTATTCGAAAAAAATTCCGATTTTTTCAGAAATAAAATAACTATTTCGATTTCCGATCCAATTTTTTCGGAAAATTAAAAAAAAATTCCAAATTCGGAAAAATCGAAAAATCGGCAAAAATCGAAAATTCACAAAATATATTAAAAATCCAGAAATTTCGGAAATTCCAAAATTTCAAAAAAATAAATTATGGATTTTCGATTACTCGAAATTCTCATTTTAAAGAAACAATAAAAATGGCTTAACCCAACATGTAAACACATGAGGATTTGGCTCATTTTTCATTTGTGTAGAAGTTAGGAGGATACTCTCCTTTTATAGAGCATATTTTGGAGCCCTCTCCCTCTCCCAATCGATGTGGGATATGGGAAACTTTCAAAAAATCGGAAAAGAAATCGGAAAAATTGGAAATCGGAAAATAATTGCAAAAAAACGGAAATAATTCGGAAAAAAATCGAAAAAATCGGATCGGCATAGTTTCGGAAAAATCGGATCGGAAAAATCGGAAAATCGGAAATTCCGAATTATTTCCGGTTTCTGATCCGATTTTTTTCGGAAAAATCGGAAATCGGAAAATCGGAAATCGACAAACTAAAATTTCATTCCAAATTCGGAAAAAATCGGATCGGAAATCAAAAAAATCGGAAAGTTCGGAAAAAAAGCACAGCCCTACTCAAAACGTAGATATGACCTTAGGTATAAAAATGGTGCTAGTGAGAGGTGTATTAATTTCACTAAACTGGTGTGTGTATATGAATATGTATTTGGATAACGTTTGGCCATTAATATGTATATATGGGTGCAAGAAGGTTCGACTTGTATAACGAGAGGCCATTAATATATGTATATACTCGTTTAAGTGTTTGATTTTTGTAGATATGCACGAGGAGTCGCGGCTTGAGATGTTTTGATATCTCTTTTGAGGTGTGAGAAAAATATAAGAGATGTAAGAATATTTATGGAGGTAACACATCGAGAGATGTGCTTTCGTGGCTTGTGCTCATGATAAGGACTCGATATCACACTTATGAACTCGTGTAGCCACGAGATCAAAGTCTACGTACCCCGGTTGTTACGATGAGGCACTAGGAGAGATTCCCATATGATGTGTGTGAAATTGTCTTGGGAGGCAAATAATCCATTTGTAAATGAGAGGGTAGTTTTAGTGGAGATTCAGAATGTGAATGGACCCGAAGTAGTCGATAATGACATGCATGTTTTTTGATTGATCATTGAGTAGAGGGTGTTATTGAATATTTGTGTCAATTTGTAAAAATAAGAATGGGATGTTTGGACATCTCATACTACCTGCGGGTACAGGTTGAACTGGAGGGGATATATTTAGGATATGAGTGGACCAAAAGGAATCGATATATATATATATATATATATATATATATATATATATATATATATATATATATATGTATCCCTTATCGACGTGGATAAAATCCTAGAGGTGATGTAGGACCTCACGATGATCCGAAATAATAGAGATGATCACTTCGTATGAGAAAGGGAGGTTGGACTAGAGATGGAGGCATCCCTAATAGATAATTCATCGAGAGACATATTATAAGTCTTGGGCTCATGACTACAAATCGATATTGAGCCTATAAACCCAAGAGGTCTTTGGATAAAAGACAATGTAGTTTCAACTAACGAGGCATATTTATGGCTGAGACAAAGGGATACTGAGTATAAAATATATAACATCATGGTATTTATGGATCCTTGTCATTATGTAGAATTTTTTTTATGAGTTAGAATGCATATTTGTGTGTTTAAAATACGTAATCAATGATAGTTTTTTCATAAGTATTCCCAGAAAAAAAAAAATTCGTGGGTTCCACTGTTGAGACGGGAATGTTCACTCGAATAAGTGGTGAAAAGTATTTCGATTTTAGACTTTGGTTCTAGAAAAGTTTTAAAATGACTCTGTTCACGGACATTATCCTGATAACGGCTTAATAAACATGTTTTCGTGTTATTACATAGTTGTGTCCATTTTTATTAGTATTTGTTTAACATATGTATATGTTAATCCAACTCAAATGGACAAAGGCGCTAGATAAAATCCGGGCTTTAAAATATAAATATTGTAAAGTGCATACCCAATCCCCTAATGGGGGCCGAGTTTAGATAGTCTAAACATAAATGGACAATTTTACATCACTGTTTGTATTTATGATGCTGCCAAAATTTCCTGCAGAATTTCTTTACCCTTGTATCATGAACCAAATTTTTTACAGGGGCGTGTCCTCTATGAGGTTTGCACCGTTTAGTTGGGCAGAGATTCATTTTGAAGAGATAACTTTTGTGATATGCAAACAGAGACTTGACTCTATATTTCGGAGAAAGTAACTTTTTGAAAAGTCAAAACCTCGCTCGGGATTTCTTATAGAACTCGATATTTAGAGATGCTCGAGATTGAATAAAGTTATAAGACCAAATTAATGTTTGGATTTGGGGTGCATTGGAGACCTAATTTATAGCAGTTGGAGCAAGCCCATCAACTACACGATTAATGGGGTGATTAACCGCACGACTAATCACAGAGGACATATGTAGGGTAAATTGAGTTTGGCAGGACACGCATAGGTTTAGGACATTCTGGGAAGGAAAGTTGTCCAGTATGATTAACTGTACAGTGCATAGATTTATTCTATAATCATTATTGCAATATTACTAACCGTGCGATTGATGGAATCAACCGTGAGGTTGATAAACCCATCAACCATGCGGTATCTTTTGTATTTTTGGTTCAATATTTACGGAAATTTTTACTTTCTCCCTCAAAATTTTCATGCGCGTAATATAATATGAACATTGATTCTTCTATTTTAGTAAAGTTTTATTCCCACCATATTTTGGGTTACCGTGGGGTTGATGAGTGACAGAGTCAAGCCACTATTATGAATCAGGGTGTCCATAGAGCCGATCGACTAAAAGTGTGTGTGTATGAACACTCTTCGCTAAAATTGGGATGGAAATAGTTTTTCCTATTTGTGACATGTATGTATGCATGCGGAAGGGGAGTATGTATAAAACCAATGGGATAAAAGTTGAATTTTTAAAAATCCAGGGACAAAAGTCGTACGGTTATCTTACTTATGAAGTTTGGGGACATCAACCACGAACTTGATGGTGGATATAATCGTACGATTATTGAGGTGATAAACCATTTGCTCGATCATCTTGTATAATAGACCCTATTTAAGGTACCTTATAAGTAAAGTTCCTCGATAGTTTTTAGCAACGTTTTCTTTTATTCGACACTACGGGTTTTATCATTCACATTACTTAATTCTATTTCAGGAAAATGAACAGTGGTAACGGTGCAAGATTTGGAATATTAAATTGTCCATTTATACTATCTTTGCCAGGGTCGCTACCAATGGGAAGACGAGCCTCTACTTCCACACCTTTGATTCTTGTTTGCATTGGCGAGTACACTTCTTTAACTATTGGAAGTTCCATGTCATCTCCACAAAAAATGTGTATTAACTATTTCTATCAGCATGTGCTCCCTCCTGCATTTACTATGGTCCTTTACATAGAACCACCTCATTCACATTCGCCAACACAGGGATGGCAGTGTCGTCACTCTACCTAACATTGTTTTTTAATGAGGTGCATTTTTAGAATAACTTGTTTTGTTTTTAATGCACTTTTCAAATTTTATTTGGATACTAATGATGCTTTGTTGTATTTTTTATTTGTAGCAAGTTGTTATTGACTCAACCTGGTCTTGTGAAGTGCTGATGCACTATCCTCTACCCACCTGGGCTTATGTCAGTTGGCCTTTTAGGTTTCCATGGATGGGACCATGAATGTGGGATTATCCTTGGGTTTTAGTATCGAGATCGGTGTCTCTTCTCACCCATCAGATGCTTTTGTATATGGTGATTGGCCTAGGATGATGGGCTCGATAATTTCTGACGACTCCCATGATGGAGGCTGCATAGGGAAGAGGCCACGTATGTGAGTGGTGATGGGGTGATATTTTTGGGTGGATTTTGGGGCGAATTTGATGTACTCCCCCTAAAAGAATTTTTTCTAGTTTTCTTTGGGATATTCAGGGGACAGACCTGTGTATTTATGCAGTATGTTCCTTTTGAGAGGAACATAATGAATCACTGTTACATTTTTTTCTTGTAAGGGGATTCTCGCATTTTATCATGTTTATAAATAAATACTATTTTTCTTCTTATAATGGTTCGTTGGTTAGTACTTGGGATCATGTTATGTTTATGTAAGACTTAGATGCTTTTGTTCGAATTTTGTTTATGATTTTATTTTATATATTTTTTATGGAGAAATATAAATGAGAATCGTGAATAAAATAGCATGTTTTATGTTTACAGGATAAATAATGTAATATATGCACATAAACAGAATGAGCCTAAGCTCTCTCATACATACATTTTTATACAAAGAAACAAAGGGGTATATATACACGTGCTAATAAAACTAACCCGTTCTTTTGAGACTTTTCTTTTGGAGAGAGGCATTTTTCATCTATTTTTAGTGTGTTTATTAGTTATTGGTATCTGAAATAGGGAAGAAGTCTTTCTTTCTTTATTTGTAGAGTACTGGGACTTTCGTCGTTGCTTTGGAATCAGAGTTTTGTCCTTTAGCCAAGATATGGTGTCATTTGTGGGGACCCATTATGAGTTGTCCTTTGATGACTTTCGTCCTAGGATGTGGGGTGTTTTTTTAGTAGGGTAATTTTTGTGTTTATTTTGTTGGATAGAGGTGAGAGGTGTAGTGTACTTACCACTAGGCCTCTTTTGGTTGATTTTTTCTTAGTATCAACCTTTGTGTCTTGTTTAAATAAGTATAACTCTGTTGAGTTCCAAAACGCCTTACAGCAACGCTTTATTTCATAATGTTTAGTTTATTTAGACTGTTTCGAATCTTTAAGAATGAAGGCATAATAACCATAAACATGGTTTCGTAAAATGGGTTTTTTTGTGTTTCTTTAGATCGGTCTAGAAGTGATATTTTGAGTTGCCTGTGTATCTTTGATTGAAAGACAATAATGTGTTGTCTTTGAATGTCTGCAATAACAATATAATGGAGAATTAGATCTACGTAGTTCTGTCCAATGAAAAAGATGGGCCCCAATGAATTTATCTAACTTCAAATGAGTGGTTGTTAGCTCAAGTGGGCATTTTGATGTAGGATTAGGAGAATGTTTGGGTTTAAGTGGTCTTACCTTCACGTTATGACTAATTATTTTCGTATTAAATCATTTTCTTTTCGTTTTCCATAGGTAGGATCAAGGAAAACATTTCTTCAATCAATCGAGATTGAAAGGTTAAGGTAGCCACCCCGCCGAATTTTGTATTAGTGATGAGGTAAGGTCCTCCTCAATTGGGTTCAAATTTTCCTCTGGGAGTCCGGGCAGGTTTGAGGTTCTCCTTTAGGTCTAGGTTCCCTTCTTATATGTTTTGATTCTTAACTCTCTTATTAAATTCTTAAACGATTTGTTATTTATAGCCCTAATTATGATAAGAGGCTTTTAGTCTCCTCTTATTAAGGAGAGATAGTTCGTCCTAATGGGCATGGACCCATTCGATTTTGGCCACATTGCTTTGGAGGATGGCCCTTAATGAGGGTATCTCAAAATATATGTGTAGGATCACATCCATGCCATAAACCAATGAGTAAGGGTGGACCTTATCGAGTTTCTTTTTATAGTGCAGTAATCCTAGAGGGTATACGGTATTTTATCGGACTAGTCATTGTAGATCTCAGTCATTTTATTGATGACATTTTGACATTCCTATTAGCAACTTTGATTGCTCCATTAGTTTGAGGTTTGTATGGGGAAGATTATGATGAGGGATACTATACTCGTGTAACAGGCCTCTTTCTCAAAGTGAGAACCATTATTGGATATCAATTTATGAGGTACATCGAAGTCTTAGATGATGTCCTGTCGTATAAACTTATATGTCCTTTTAGAATTTTGAACCGAGTAAGATTCATCTTTGACACACTTTGTGAAGTAGTCGATGGAAACTAGGATGGACTCTTTTCCCCTAAAGTCCTTTGGAGTTACTTTCCTTATGATGTCTTCTCGTCAGGCGGATAAAGGCCACGGCGAGGTCATGCAATAGAGCTCTCTGGGATACAAGTATTTTTGGGGAATAAAGTTGGCACTTGAGGCACCTCCTGATGTAATTCATGAAATCCTTTTACATGGTACTCTAGTAGAATAATTATCACATAAATTTTTTAGAGAGGTTATTCCTATTCATGTGTGGGCCATATTCGTCTTAATAGATTTTGTCCAAAATCTCAAGGGTCTCGTTTTTTATGATGCACCTTTAGTGTACTTCGTCGAACCCTATTTTGTTAATCTAGACCTTGCAGATGATGAACTAGGCTGCTAATTGTCTTAGAGTCAATCGATCGGTTGGAGAGGATTTCGATGGGTAATGGTTCTTATTTAACAATTTTCCTATGTCGTAGTATTAGATCGTATGTCCTACTATCATTTCCTCGATGGTGTCGATCTTAAAGCAATAGGAAAAGGATGATTCGTCTAGTTATGGTGGATGTGATCATTATGGTTCCTTCTGGAATATTTATCATAGAGGCTTGGGTGGCGAGTGCATCTTTAAAGTTGTTTTTATTTCTAGGGAGAAAATTAAATTTGAGATACTCGAATCATGAAGCCACCTCTTCTAGGTAGGCATGGAAAGGTTGTTTCTTATCATATTTGATCCCCTATTTAAGTATCTGACAGATGACTAGGATTGAGTCTCCATAGGCTTTTAGTTCGACGATTCCCATTTCCAAGGTGATTTCGAGACTCGTGACATAAACTTCGTATTTGACCATGTTACCCATGCACTAGTAAGTGAGTTTAATAGCCGCGGGGAGTAGATTTGAATCGAGTGATATTAAGAGCATTCTAATGCTAAGTCATCTTTTGTTAGTACCTCCATTGGAGTGTAGTTTCCATGTTTATATATCGTTTAAGGCGAAGAGGTCCTCCTTTGGGAATTATGCCTTGTCTTTTCCTTCCTAATATGATAAGGGTTGTCTTGCGAGAAGGTCCAAGATGGATCTCCCTTTGGTTAATTTTTGTGTGACATATGTGATTTCGAATTCAAACAACATCAGTAAAAATTTGGCCATCCGGCTAAAGATATCAGGTTTTTTAATAGGTATTTCAGGGGTTCCATCCTAGAGATGAGTTATATACTTAAGGACATCATGTAATAATGAAGTTTACGGGTGATCCATACCAACAATAGACAAGCCTTTTCCAAGGCAGTGTATTTGAATTCATAGGATTATAACTTCTTCATGTCATAGTAGAAAACGCATTCCTTTTGGGAACTCTTTATGTATTGGGCCAACATAGCTCTGACAGTCATATCGGTTATGGTCATGTAGAGCAAGAGAGGTTGTCCTAGATAGGGAGGTATCAGTACAAGTGGATGAGTGAGGTAATCCTTTATTTTATCGAATGCTCCCTAGAATTGAGCATTCCACTCTTTGGGCAAGCCATTTTTGAGTATTTGGAAGATAGGTTCGTATATGGTGGTTGTAGGGGAGCTTAAAGATAAACTCGTAAAATAAAGAAGGATTCAATAAACATTAGTGATATTTCAAAGGAGTGCGAGGAGTCAAGCAGGCTTACTGATAAGCCAGTTTGAATAAAGATAGAGGAAGTTGGAGCCAGCACGGAGGAAACAAGCAAACCAGTCCGAATGGTAGAAGCAGTAAGAAGGAAGATTTTTTTAGGGAGTTGTTCGAAGAACCTTTGTATTTTTTTTACTTACGTTATCTTTATTTATGAGGCATATTTTAGTAGTTGGTGAGGTTACTCGGTATTCACAAGGGACCGGGTGTGGCACGACTTGGGAGAGAATTTAATCTCCATCGAACAGCCTCACTTAGGGAGCCTACGAGGGAACTAATTTTGAGGATTGGTAACCAAGGAAACATCAAGGCATGACTTAACCTCTTTAGATACACTAGGTAAAACACCAACTCATCCGAGAGAGCATAATTTGAGGGAGCACTATTCGAGAAACCATGAGTTCCTTATCCACTGGGTTTGGTACATGTCTGTCTTTATCTAAACTAACAAATATCTTTCCACAAATATCCTCGTGACATCATGGATGACCTACCATACGTCTAATCGAAAATTGAGTAAATCGTGGGGGTTTGAGGAATAGATAGAGGTTTGGCATACGACCACCTGCTGGTTACTTAAGTTTTTCCAACATTTAATGCTAGTAATGTGGATGTGTGGTGGCATAACTTTGCATTCAATGCTAGTGATGTGGAAGCATGGTTCCATAAATTTGCATTCAATGCTAGTGACGTGGAGGCATAGTGGTCTAACTTAGTATTTAATGCCCCTGGAATTACTCGAGTGTACTTTATAGACTATATATACCACCAGGGAGGGATTTTGGGGGAGATTTATTGAAAACAAGCGAGAGTTTTGATCTCAAACACACACTTATATATTTATTAATATATCTTTCATATCTTTTTTCCATGAATATTTTATTCAAGTTTTCACCAAGAATATAAGCATTTAACACACGCTGATCTTTATCATTGATTATTTTGGTGTTTGAGCTTCCTACCTGGGGTGTGTCTGGTGTGCTTGCTTCTCTCTCCTTCTAGCCGGTTCCTTTAGAGGTCCATTTATTGAAAATCATTCGTATTCATTATTGTCTGAGTTTATACAAAAGAGTTTCTTATATTCCAACTGAGTATATACATTCATTATTGAGAGCACTTTGACTGTTAAATTTTCTCCATTAATAGAGGTGATGACTCGGCTAATATTTAATCACCCTAGCACTTAGAATACCACTTTCTTACATTTGATAACTCGATTGGGGAGTTATTATTTTAGCAATGACTCATGATAATGCTAAGCATTCTATTACTTTTGATGAGATCCAACAGAGAGACAAATGAGAAGAATGGGAATGTGAGGTTCCTAGGGATGGGGTTCCTTTAGTGGATGTTCCTTCGGTTGTAACTATGCCACGATGGCATAGGCTTCCACGAGTACTATGATGGGGCCCACTTAGATGGCTCAACTAGAGGAAAAATCTATAGAGATTCTTCATTTGCCAATATCCATAATGGTATTTAGGGAAAATGGTGGATCCCAGCTCATTCTCTACTCCCGTGGCACCTTCTTCAGTTCCTTTGAGTAGAATCCCTATCTTTTCTACCATAATCATTAGTATATCAATGATCAATCTTGATTATGTCATTACACCTATCATTGGAGCATATGTTACTACCAATATTACACCTTTGGTTGCTTCCTCAATAAGCATGGTCATAGGGGAACCATCTTTAACTATGGAGGAGGTAAAGAAGGAGTTATTGAAGATTATGGAAACTTTCTCATAAATTTCAAGTGAGACTGCCTCTATTTATGATGACTTTCGTACTCCTTATCTAGAGGAGTTTAATGATGAGCCATATCATAAGGATTACATTCCCCCTATTTTTAAAAAGTTTTCTAGGAAGGGGGAAATTCGAAGGAACATATCAAGAGATTGAAGAATTTAGTGCTCACTGTAATAATAAAAAGCTAAGCATAAAGGATTTTTCTAAATCCCTTCCGAATAAATCTTACGCATTTTACTCCTACTTAACCCCAAGGAGTGTGGCTACGTGGGAAGACGTGCAGGTTTTGTTTATCCATAAGTTCTTTTTGGCTAAGGGTGAGTTCACTCTAACCCAACTTATACGGGAGAGACAGCGGTCGGGGGAGGATGTGGTTACATATATACATAGATTTAGAGAAAGGTCTCTCGATGTGCGAGAGTATGCCAAAGAGTTAAAACTACTTTAACTTTGTGTGGAAGGATTTATCCCTAAGTATATTTGTCACTTGATAAATGAGACGCGTGAGGGAATATTTACATATTTCTTAAAGTCTACACGAAACATTTCTTTGGTTATTCACCCAAACCCAATCTTGACAAATATAGTGTTCAAAACACAAACTAGGATGGAAGAGGCCAGGCTCCACGGGTGGGTTATGCAGATGGAGTCGATGAAGACGGAATAGAGAAAAAGAAGGATAACAAGAGGAAGTTTGAAAGAGGTAGAGAAGATTCTCCACCATTGCGTTTGACCATTGAGGAGGGAATCAGTAGTTATAGCACAATGCTTTATTATGGGATAGTTTACACACCCAATAACGCTCCCCAATATGCATCAGGATAAAATGTTCAATCTTATCCCAAATATTGTCATATAAATTGGCATGTATGCGACCCGACCAACGCATGATTTATATTGATAAGGATTTAAAAAAAGCATATGGTAGCTGGAATGCTACAGATACCTTAGGAAAATGTCAAAAATAACCCATTGCCATAATATGCAGAAAATATGGTGGTGGCCTATTACGAGGAAGCTGAGAATCATACGAGGAGCCTTAGAAGATAGCGAAAGGAATTTGAGTTGGCATTGGAAAGTTGCACACTGGGAATGGTAAATGTAAACATTACCTATGTTGAATTGAGCGCTAGAGGGATAAATGAAGTATATAACTTGGAAGAATATGTGATTGATGTCAACTTGGAGTATTAAGATGTGTTAAAATCCCCCAAGTTTATGTGGTTATTCAAATAAGTTGGGATGCCTTAAGAGGGCAGGCTAGAGATTACTCAGGCGATTTTAGACAATGTAAAGAAAAATGTTGTTCCCTCACTGAGATAGAAAGGCCCAATGGCAAGATTGGGAAAAAAGTTTATATCAGAGATAAATTTCTTTGATGCTGATAGAGTAGTAAGGTTCCCTCATAACCGACCGTTGTACATTACGATAAGAATGAATAGTGAAAAAATTTCTAGAGCTTTAATAGATGGAGGTGCCTCTATCAATATCATGCCTATTAGCTCCTTTTATACGACTAATATTCCAGAGGCAAGGTTAATAGCAATGCCATTTGCTATCTATGGTTATGATAAAAACCCCCAAAATCTATTGGGTATATTAATATTGGGATTGTGATGGGGAATCTCACATCACATTTATGTTTCATGTGATTGAGAGTGCTACTTCTTACCATCTTTTGTTAGGAAGAGTGTGGATGCACAATCATAGTTTAGTTCCTTCAACGCCAAAGCCAATATGAAGGGGACTAAGATAATAATTCGAGCAACCAAGAAGCATTTTTTCAAAAGAGGATACACACTTAGTGGATGCTGTGTTTTACACCGAGTTATCTAAAGATACGCACATTTTAACATGATGTGTGGAGGGATTTAGAGTTTCAAGGATTAAAAAGAGGTTAGAACTTGTGAACAACCAAGATGAAGAGATGGTAGATTCTAAGAAGAGGGTTGAGGAAGTACACAACGTCATTATTATACCTTAAACTATTTCAAAATAGTTGAGAGATAGAATCAGGACAAGGATTGATTCGATGGAACACGAGGGGAAACAAAAGAGTGTCCTTAGCAGGTTTTCTGGAACGAAGTTAGAGGAAATTGAGAGAAATAGAAAGAGGAAGTTACTTACATCGCCCAAATGCCAATGAAAAAAGTGTAGCTGGGTGATGGAAGGGTAGTGTATTGCCTATGAAGGTGTGCGCAGGAAGTCGAAGAAGTTGAAGAAGAAGTTGACTAAGAATATGAGTGTTTCTTGGTGTATAATCAAACGTAATGTCATATCATTGATAATTCCAACATTCACGAATTTTTTGAGGAGATTAAAGATAGGTCAGAGTGCATGCCCGATCGCCTAAAGCTATAAGTCCTAGAGTTATAGAAAACTGATTTGACTGAGGGTGGATAAGATCAAAGGCTAATCTTCATTTTGAATAAATAGATGATGAGAGAAAACAGGGGTTGATTAAGCTTATTCGAGAGTATAAAAATATTTTTTCTTGTAAATACACAAATCTGTCGGGGCTAGATTAATAGGTGAATTTCCACAAGTTAAATGTTATGCCTTAGGAAATACGAGCTGTAGACACCTCATTCTGTCACCCTCTAACTCTCCTTAGGTCCCTAGTACCTTCACTCATCACCGTAAACCCAGGTCATGTCCCGAGCACTGACCTGGAAGATATCGGGCACTCCCCGGCTCGGTTTGACCAAAATTCAAACTCTTCATCTCGACCGAGACTCAATGAATCTTCTAAGGGAACTGCATACCCTTTCCAATGGTCCGCCCCGTGCACGATTCCGGCTTACCATTCGGATGAACGACCCGTTTGCATTAAAAACATGACCTAGAGGCCACCGGGCGCTCCCAGACTCTGTTTGACCTAATTTAACTCTTTAGCTCAACCCATGCTGAATCAATCTTCAAAGGGCACTAAATACCCTTTCCAACGGTCCGCCCCGTGCACGATTCTGACTTTCCATGCGAACGAACGATCCGTTTGACTCCAGTAAGCCACCGAGCGCTTCCCGGGCCCGATTGACCAAAGTCATCTCCCCGAACCGGGTCAAAATCTTTGAAATGTTGAAGTACATCTCCTAACCTTTCTAACGGTCCACCCCATGCACGATTCGGACTTACCATACGGACGAATGATCCATTTACGTCCGAACGATTCCCCATCCAGCGGACCGAAAAATGCTTCCGAGCCATATTTGACCCAAAGTCAAATCCGAACTCGGGAGCAGTCCAAAGTACTTTCGAAGGTCTATGAAATACCTTTCCAACGGTATACCCCGTGCGCGATTCTGATCAATGGTTTGCCCTCGGCGACCAATTTTCCAAAAAAGCCTGAAGCGCACTGCCAAATGGAAGGTCCCAGACACTGCCTATCAGCACCTGCCCATAGGTAGTACCATGGCAATGCCTATCGGCTGACCCCTGGGCCTATAAAAGGAGGCCTTGGCCTCATTTGCAAGGGGGAGCTCAGATCAGAAGGAAATCACTCTCAGCAAGTCACAGAAACCTCTCTCGAAGGCAGCGTGATTTCAACTTCCAAATCCCTTTTTCACTTCCACTTTTCATCAAAATTGATGAATTAACCACTCTCCATCATCATCCAAGTGCAACGGATGTTTTTTAACGTTCAAGATAAAGCTCAAAGTCTCCAAGAAAGTCGATCTTTCTCACCTTTCTTTTCAAATCTTCTTAAATTTGCAATAACTTGTTTTATTACTTAAACACTTTTATTATCTTATTTCACATATCCTAACATACTTTTTATCTAGTATTATTGCACATCTCCTATTTTCGTATAAATAAAAACCCAAAAAACAAGAAAAAGAGGGTTTGCTCATAAATTCAAAAGAGGGATTCTCATACTTTTTCCACACTTTTCTCACAACTGAAACACTTTTTCTACACACACACACACACCCTTACAAATAAGAGATTTCTCCATTTGTATTTATGGTTTAAACCCCACCCCTCGTTTGTATGCGAACTACGTGGACTTTGATGCCTTTATAGGCTACGTAGGCGTCTCGGGGTAAAACCCGAGACTCGAGTCCTTTTCTCACTTTTTCTCTTACTTTCTATTTTCTCTTTATCTCATTTTCTATTATATTCTATACACTTGTTCTTAGTAATATATTATTCCATATGCGTTATCATTCCCTTATAACGATCAACGTAGGGGTAATCGCGTAAATCTTTTTTTTACATTAATCTCACATTCCTACGGATGACTCGCTAATCTTTTCCATGATACAAGTCAAGGATTCCTACCTCCATTCTATATATACACATGTACACATATCACGGAGGGAAATATAAGGGAAAATTGCAAATATTCATGAGAGACCGAAAGGGCGGAATGGGTGCCTAACACCTTCCCATTTCGTAACTAATCCTCCGAACCCTTCTCGAATCATTTTGGTTTCGCACGCACCAGTATGTCTTTGGATGCCATCCTTCGGGGTGGCTCCCCTTTATTTTGTCTGTTTTGAGTAAAATAGACTAGCGACTCTGAATCTCTCTATATTTTTACACCTCACAAATCGACGCCGGCCGAAGCACTCTTCCGAGAGGGGACGCGCGAGACCCGAAGGATCCTTTTCCCTCCGCGGCGGGGATCTGGGATGGCCACAGTGGCGACTCTGCTGGGGATTTATATATTTTGAGGTCTTGACTCTATTTACATGGATGCTATATTTTCTTATGTTCCCCCCACATAATTTCATGTTCCCCTTTCTCATATGTACCCCATGCTTATGCTTCTATTCACACACTTGTAGAAAAGTCTCCATGTACACCTCACACCACGTGCACCTAGGATCACATGTATATCCCCATGTTGCACGCATCACCCATCCATACTTGGTGTACCTTTTAGGTACTCGTACTTTGCTCCCTGTTTGGCATAATCAAGAAAGGCATTCTCATCATAAGATACTAATAAAAGAATCATGCATGATTCACACGATATCACCAAAGAGCATTGCTATTTACCAAATTTTACCTAGTAACTGGACGGTCACTTCGTAATGGGCGCTGGTCCGGCAGGTCGCAGTTAGCCTAAGCGATATGACTCTCACCTTCCATTGGACAAGTACCTTCGACTTATATCGAACGATTCCCCCGCATCGTACCGCTTGATCGAAGTCATGATGGGATGTATATCGTAGGAAATTCATTCACGTACGCTGAGTATATCGAATTCTCTCTCACACGTACCCTCCCCATGAGGTATATGGTGAGGCAATTCACCTACACTCAGGTATATCAAATGGTTTGTCCACACATACCGATTGCCCGCAAGAGCAAGACGTATATCGTGGAAGTCACGTCAAAGGGGGGAACCCATGCCGATTCACCCAACCAACTGCATACCCGCATATATGTGTCAAACCTAGGACACTCACTTTAGATTGCCGGTTTCAACCCTAAACTCTGCCGAAATTCCGGGTCGATCTGCCACCCAATTTTCGCGTATTTTTAAAACGGGACCCTGTTCGCGAGCCTGGTTACAAGTCCAAACGTAGCTTTGAATATATTATGTAAGGACAATTTGTCCATCTTTATGTATATGTTATGTCATACGCCGTTACAAGATTGATGGTTGAAAAGATCACATCGTCATCAACGAAATCCGAAGATCAAAAGAAGAAGGAATTTGGGAATCAGACCTGACCGGACCGATCCGGCTAAAGGGACCGGACCGATCCGCCTGCTGAGTTGAGACCAGTACACCCCGGATCCATAACGAACCGATGAAGGCAAAAAGGCCGAACCGATCCGATGCCAACCGGATGGATCCGGTTTCAGAAAAAGAACCGATCTGAGTTCACCGGACCGATCCGCCTAAAGGACCGGACCGATCCGACGAGGATAGACTCTGCCAGATCGTGTAGCAGATTTTTTAGGGTTTTGACTCCTTATTTAAAACACGATCAGTTGTTGGTTTTCTTAAGACTTTCCCACGATTATCAGAGCATATCAACCCTAAAGTCTTCACCTATTGAGTCCTATGATTCTAGGTTTTTAGATTCACACATCTTCCATATCTATGTGAATCAAAGTTTGGTAACCCAAGAACATCATTGATGTTGTTCAACCCTTTGTGAAGTGGACCGCTTCTTCCTCTTCATTGCAGCCCTACTGGACAGGGATAGTTCCAGCCGCCAACCCTACTGGAAAGGGATATTCCAGCCGCGACTACAGAATCCGATACCCGAGGGTAATTCTTAGTCAACCTGTATTTCATTGTAATCCGATTGTAAACCGTCTTTTACAAATTATAGTGATATACAAATGGTTTTGCCCCTGTGGGGGATTTTTCCTTAAACTTTGTGTGTTGAATATCTTGTGCATGATTCCATATGGTTTCAATCACACCTAGTTGCATGCTTAGGGTTAATTTGGGTTATAATTGGTATTTATTATATTATTTCTTAATTGAACGCAAGCGCCAACTCTCTCAAATTGGTATCAGAGCAGGTTACGCTAATCTATCGCGTATTCCTATTTTCCGCAAAATTTTTCTAAAGATATCAATTTTTTTTGAAATAAATTGATCTTTGAAAAGAGCGTGTTCAAATGGAGAAATCATATTATAAAATGCCTATTTTTGACGGGTCAAATTATGCTTATTGGAAAGCCCGTATGAGGTCGGCTTTAAAAGCCATTGATGAACATGTCTGGATTTTGGTTGAACGAGGGTGGACTCCTCCCACTGTGACTGTTGATATTGTGACCAACTTGAAACCTGACATTTCTTGGACTGATGATGAATTTAAATGGTCATCTTTTAATTCTAAGGGTCTAAGTGCTATCTCTGGGTCTGTCACTCCTGATGAGTTCAAACGCATAATGACGTGCACCACGTCAAAGGAGGCATGGGATATTTTGCAACTTACCCATGAAGGAACAAATGCTGTTAAAGAATCAAAATTGCAAAATTTAACAACTCAATTTGAAACCATCACCATGCATGAAAATGAATGTTTTGATGAATTTTATGCTAGGCTTTCTGACATTGTTAATACTAGCTATAATCTTGGTGAACATATTCCAAATGATAGAGTTGTTAAAAAGATTCTTCGTTCCCTTCCTAAGCGTTTCATACCTAAAGTCACTGTGCTAAATTCCTTGGGTAATTTAAATACTCTAAAATTGGAAGAACTGGTAGGAGATTTACAAACTTATGAAATAGACATGTTTCCTAAATCTGCCAAGCCAAAAGATAAGGGAATTGCCCTTAAAGCCCAAGAGAGAAAAAGTGAGGGGTCGGCAAGAAAGAGAGTCGAGTCATCTAGAAAGATAGAAAATTCTGATTCTGAATGTGAGTTTGACCTAGATGATTTGGCATTATTTGCTAAAAACTTCAAGAAAATTCTGAAATTTAAAAAGGGTGGAAACTTCAATGTTAAAAAGAATTTTCAGAAAAATAGGTTTGAAAAGAAAGATTTCAAAGAACCCCCTAAAGACAGTGAGAGGTGTTTTTAGTGCGACGGCAAGGGACACAGAGCGTTTGAGTGTGCCACTCGTCTGAATAGGGAAAAGGGTAAAGCTGTCCTAAATGCTACCCTTAGTGACGACAGTGAGGTCGAGTCGGTGGACTCGGGAGATGAGTCACCGCATGAGCGTAACTTCACCGCGTTCATGGCTAGTCATGTGAGTACTCCTAGTGCATCTCACGACGATGAGGATGCTACTTCACAGGGACACCTCGACAGCGAGAGCGAAGAGAGTGAGGGAGAGGAGGAAGGTAGTGAGGACGAGAGTAACCTTCAACGCGCCTACGCCGAGTTATATAATGAGTCTTTCAAAACTAAAAAACGTAACAAGGCGTTAGTTCTTAGAATCACCGCGTTAGAAGAAGAGTTAGAAGAGACGAGAGAGAGAGAGTCCTCCACCTGCACCGCCATGAGAGAGAGAGAGTCTGCCTGGGTTTGTAAAGAGAATTTTCTTAAAGAGAGAGAGAGCAGTTTTGAGAAAGAGAAAGCGGACTTGACTAAACAAGTGGCTAGTCTTACGAGTGAGCTCCATTCCTCCCTGGAGACTCGGAAGAAACTTGAAGCACTTGTTGCCCAGCTTACTCATGACCTTGAGAGAGCTCGTAAAGTCAAGGTACAAATCGAGGACAGATCTGGGAAGATGGGAAAGATGCTCCTCGGTCCCGCTTTAGGTTTTGGTGACCGGAAAGGAATAGGTTTTGATGGTGCCTCCACGTCCCAAATTGCACCCGGACCAATTCCTGAGTTTACTACGACTCCTTATGGCCGTCATAAAAAACCAAGAAGGAGAGTTCGACCAAGAAAAGCAAACCAAGGTCCTCCTAATACTGTGCCCTTTTGCTCCCATTGCAAAAGAAATGGACACCTTAGGGATGATTGCTATAAGTTGGGTCGGACACGACGTACGTTTGCTCCACCACATCAGACTGATGAGTTTGCCAGTCTGAGAGAGCGTGTTGAGTTTCTAGCCGCTACATCTCAGAGTTTGATGGAAGAATTCCGATGGATGACCTTACCATCAATGAATGCTCCCCGCATTCTGGCTAAAACCAACAACAACAAGGGAATACAAAAAGGTATCTACGCCTGGGTTCCTAAGAAAGAGAAAAAGGCCCTTGTTGTCCATGTCGCTCTCAAAGCCCATAATACCTCACAGTGGTATTTTGATAGTGGATGCTCCAGACACATGACAGGTGATGCCTCATATTTTACCCATCTTGAGGATTATAATGATGGGAGAGTCACCTTTGGAGATGGTAGCAAATCTAGCATAGTTGGACGAGGTACAGTAGAGTTACCAGGATTTCCAAAGCTAGAGAACGTGAGCAAACCTTCTTAGCATCAGCCAGCTGTGCGACGATGACTTTGCAGTGAAGTTTGACCGGAAAGCTTGTAAGGTCTATAATCAAGCCGGTAAACTTTTAGTGCAAGGGGTGAGGACAGAGGATAACTGCTATGGGACTGAGCCCACATCCTCACTAGTTTGCAACAGCGCCACGATCACTCCTATGGATCTGTGGCACCAACGTCTAGGTCATACGAACGTTAGAGACTTATCTCGTTTAGTCAAAAAGAACCTAGTACGTGGCTTACCATCTCTTGGAAAGCCAACTTCCATGATTTATGGACCCTGTCAGTTGGGAAAACAAATCCGTAGCCCTCATAGGAAGTTGAATTTCATTACCACCTCCCGTGTTCTTGAGTTGATTCACATGGATCTTATGGGTCCTACTCGCACGGAGAGTCTAGGTGGTAAGAGATACATTCTCATGATGGTAGACGATTTCTCTAGGTATTCCATTGTAGGTTTTCTGAGAGAGAAATCCGATGCTGTAGAATTTTTAACGACCAAGTGCCGTGTCCTGCAAAATTAACACGGAGTCACTATTAACAGAATACGTAGTGATAACGGCACTGAATTTAAGGAAGCAAAGGTGGATTTGTACTGTGATAGCCTTGGGATCAAACATGAGTTCTCTGCTGTGAGAACTCCTCAGCAAAATGGGATTGTTGAGGGGAAGAATAGAACGATCCAAGAGATGGCTAGATCTATGCTTCTAGGTCGTAAAGTTTCTAGGAGATTTTGGGCAGAGGCAGTGTCTACTGCATGCCACACAGTGAATAGGGTTTATCTTCGTCCACACACACTTAAGACGCCTTATGAATTGTGGACTGGCAAGAAACCCAACTTAGCATATTTCCGTGTTTTTGGGAGTAAATGCTACATTCTACGGGATAGAGAGCAATTAGGAAAGTTTGACTCCCGGAGCGATGAGGGAATATTGCTAGGATATTCATCGAACAGTAGAGCGTACCGGGTTTTTAACCTGAAGAGCTCTAAGGTTATGGAATCAATAAACGTCACTGTGCAAGATGACGAACCTCCGACGGTTATTGATCCCAACCTTCAGTGTGAGGATGAGGATTGTTCTGACAGTGATTTTCCTGTTCCTCTCCCACACTCTGTGGACCCTATTCCTGTGTTAGGGGACACACCTGCTTGGGTTCGCAAAAGTCATGATCCTTCAGCCATTGTTGGTGATCCCACTCTAGGGGTCAAGACTCGTGCTCAGCTAGAGAACGTTGTTAGCCATCTGTGCTACACGTCCAAAGTCGAGCCCAAGAACCATAAATAAGCACTCAAGGATGAACACTGGATATCTGCTATGCAGGATGAGTTGCTTCAGTTTAAAAAGAATAATGTCTGGGAATTAGTCCCCCGACCTAGTGAGACTAATGTGATAGGTACCCGGTGGATTTTTAAGAACAAAATGGATGAATATGGTACCATAATCAGAAATAAGGCTAGGTTGGTCGCTCAAGGATACACACAGATAGAGGGTGTAGACTTTGGGGAGACATTTGCTCCTGTTACGAGGCTTGAGTCCGTCCGTCTTCTGCTCGCCATCGCATGTCATCTGCGCTTCAAGGTATATCAGATGGATGTCAAGAGTTCCTTTTTGAATGGCATTCTACAGGAAGAGGTTTATGCGGAACAACAAAAACGGTTTGAAGACCCTAAGCACCCTGATCACGTCTACTATCTGAGGAAAGCCTTGTATGGTTTGAAGCAAGCACCCCGTGCTTGGTACGAGAGGCTTACTTCCTATCTCTTAGCACGTGGCTTCAAGAGAGGGGGAGTTGATATGACGTTGTTCGTCAGGAGAGATGACGGTGCTATCTTGGTTGCCCAAGTCTATGTGGACGACATAGTCTTTGGATCCACATGCTCCCAGCATGCTCATCACTTTGAGGAGGAGATGAAAAGTGAGTTTGAGATGAGCATGGTAGGTCAGCTTACATTCTTCTTTGGTCTCCAGGTTCGTCAGCTAGAGGATGGGATGTTCATCTCCCAATCCAAGTATGCTAGAGACCTAGTGAAGAAATTTGGTTTAGACTCCGCTAAGCATGCACGTACACCTATGAGTACCACTACCAAGCTTAGTAAGGACACTTCAGGCAAGGACGTAGAGCAAACCTTATATCGGAGTATGATAGGTAGTCTTCTCTACTTGACTGCCAGTCGTCCCGACATCGCCTTTAGTGTTGGAGTCTGTGCGCGATATCAGGCATCCCCAAAAGAGTCACATTTACTTTCTCTAAAACGTATTATTAAATACGTGAGTGGGACTCTCTCTTACGGGATTTGGTATTCCTTTGATACCGATGACCGTTTGTCCGCATATTCGGATGCCGATTGGGCTGGGGATGTAGATGGATGTAGGAGCACTTCTGGTGGGTGTTTCTATTTTGGTTCTGCTCTTGTCTCCTGGTTGAGCAAGAAGCAAAATTCCATCTCTTTGTCCACCGCGGAGGCTGAGTACATAGCCACCGGGAGTTGTTGCACACAACTCTTGTGGATGAAGCAAATGTTGGAAGATTATGGGATTTCACAGGACACCATGACCATTTCCTGTGATAACACGAGCGCGATACACATATCCCGCAATCCTGTCCAACATTCGCGCACAAAGCACATCAGGTTACGCGAGCACTTTATACGTCAGTTAGTTGAGGAGAAGGTCGTAACCCTGAGTTTTGTTCCTACCGACCGTTAGTTAGCCGATATTTTCACGAAACCTTTAGATGCCCTTAGATTTGAGAGTCTTAGGAAGTCTTTGGGGATTTGCACAGTTGACTGAGGGGTTGGTCTATGTCTAGAATAGGATGCTTCTTCATGTTCATATCATATGCTTCCTATTGCTAGTCTGTTTTATATGTACCATAGATTTGTTGTACAGCTTTTATGTATTTTTTATTATTCTTTGAAAAATACAAAAAGATTCTCTTTTTAAATTTTTTTTTTAGAAAAACACAAAAAGATTTTATTTTGATAAAATTTTTGAAAAATTCAAAAAGAGATTTGCATTTTATGGATGAGCACTTAAGATAGCCAAGTCACAACTTCATTCCATATATCCATGTGACTGTTTGATAGAGATTTGAGAGGCTACATCATTTCATCCATGCGCTTAACATTGATTGGAGTCCTTGAGATGTAATTAGTGATATTTCCTACATGCTTGACTCCTATATCCTTTATTGCACACATGCACGGCTATATTTGATTGTTGCACTTGTCAATCTCATGTTGGCTTAAGTGTTTCCATCTCAATCCTGTCTATACAATGTATAAAATGCGATAAAACTTGACAAGATTGGATTGCATGTAAAAACCGTTTTGGTGAGACTGTGTGTATATTTTCATAACGGGGAGGGGCTGCGAAAGTTGATTCTTATCCTTTGCGCAAAAGCCACCGTTAAAAAGGACCTAAAAAATGGAGGAATTTTAATATCCGAGGTCCTAAGAGGTAAAAAGAGCCCGAAAAAAATTGATAAGGCAATAAAAAGCAATTCATGCCAAATATGGGCCATTTAGGTTTCACCCAATTCTCCAAAGTTTGAGAATTTAGTTTTCCTCTATTCAAAATATAAATCTGAGGGAGTTTGGTTGGAGATTGACAAACGGGTTTGCACTTCCTTGAAAGTCCTGAAAAAGCATGAAAATCATTTTGGACGTTATTGGTGTAGAAATCACTTTGAGCTTTGATTTGTAGATTTGATATAGTCAATGTCTTATATTTCCAATCTTTTACACCAAAGGAAGCATTTGAGTTCATTCGTTAGGAATATCCAATATTCATCGTGCACATATGTCATGCTTGTATGCTTTGATTTTCCTATCGAATTTTGATCACACCCATTCTTTTACGCTATCGCCGACTTGGGTGTTTTATGTTCATTCATGGTGTGATTTTATGCCTTGTGTCACCCCGGTACTTGATTGCTTGATTTATTTCTCTCATTTGTCTATTTGGGGACATCATAAAAAGGGGGAGAATGAATTATCTGATTATGGGGGAGTGTTGAAATTCTGAGAATATCATCTTAAATTGATATATATGTTTTTGTTTATCTCATTTCAAACTCGATACGTCACTTGGTATTTGCTTTATCTCATGTGTGTAGGTACATCGTTGATAATCCCATGATACACACCCTGATGAGAAAAGCGTGAAGATTCCTGAAGAATTGAAGAACAAACGATGCAGCCTTAGTCATATGTACCTCTTTCAGTTTTGGGTTCATGGAAGGGTAGATTTGTATAGGCATTGTTCATACTTGATAATTCGGATTTTTTTATGTTTGTTCCGGCATAGACATAGGGGGAGATTTGTAAGGACAATTTGTCCATCTTTATGTATATGTTATGTCATACGCCGTTACAAGATTGATGGTTGAAAAGATCACATCGTCATCAACGAAATCCGAAGATCAAAAGAAGAAGGAATTTGGGAATCATACCTGACCGGACCGATCGGGCTAAAGGGACCGGACCGATCCGCCTGCTGAGTTGAGACCAGTACACCCCGGATCCATAACGAACCGATGAAGGCAAAAAGGCCGAACCGATCCGATGCCAACCGGATGGATCCGGTTTCAGAAAAAGAACCGATCCGAGTTCACCGGACCGATCCGCCTAAAGAACCGGACCGATCCGACGAGGATAGACTCTGCCAGATCGTGTAGAAGATTTTTTAGGGTTTTGACTCCTTATTTAAACCACGATCAGTAGTTGGTTTTCTTAAGACTTTCCCACGATTATCAGAGCATATCAACCCTAAAGTCTTCACCTATTGAGTCCTATGATTCTAGGTTTTTAGATTCACACATCTTCCATATCTATGTGAATCAAAGTTTGGTAACCCAAGAACATCATTGATGTTGTTCAACCCTTTGTGAAGTGGACCGCTTCTTCCTCTTCATTGCAGCCCTACTGGAAAGGGATATTCCAGCCGCCACTACAGAATCCGATACCCGAGGGTAATTCTTAGTCAACCTGTATTTCATTGTAATCCGATTGTAAACCGTCTTTTACAAATTATAGTGATATACAAATGGTTTTGCCCCTGTGGGGGATTTTTCCTTAAACTTTGTGTGTTGAATATCTTGTGCATGATTCCATATTGTTTCAATCACACCTAGTTGCATGCTTAGGATTAATTTGGGTTAAAATTGGTATTTATTATATTATTTCTTAATTGAACGCAAGCGCCAACTCTCTCATATTAAGACCCCCACTTTTCCAGGCTCGGGTCTCGTCCGGCATTGCATTTAGGAGAATTAAATACAAATGAGAACATAATACTCATAATAATCATGCTGAGTTTCGTCTCCAAAAATATTTCTCCCTTATTTATTAAAAATCCAAAAACATTTCTCCTTTTTTTTAATCAAAAATCCCAAAACATTTCTCCATTCTTTATTAAAAATCCAAAAACATTTCTCCCTATTTATCAAAAATCCAAAAACTTTTATCCCTTTTTATTAAAAATCCAAAAATAGTTTCTTCCCTTTTTCTCAAAAATAAATCTCATCCTACGCCTTCTCAGGTCGATCGCACGCCCTTGGCCTGGTTCCTTATTGGCTTCGGTCTTCAGTCAAATCACCTTGGAGTTTCATCCGCTCCTCTACTACTTCTTCTGAGTCCAAAATCCATCCATCTTCCATAGATAATTCAGATCAAGCACCAGTCATACAACCGAATCTGCCGACAGTCCTAACTCAGCTCGTGGCCAAGATTGACAACCTCCAAGCTGAGGTCCAAGAAATGCAACGAAACTAAGTTCCTATTCCTCAAGAGCCCGAGGCCCTATTTCCTCGTGCTATGGGTCCACCCGAGCCTATCTTGGTCCCGGAGGAATATCAGCACGCTCCACGTGCCCCTCCTGCCAATGGGCCGCCGCCTGTCCAGCTTCCAATGCTAAACATTGCCTAGCCCATGGCTAACTTACCTGTGGTCGCTGATCCAAAGGAAGAGGAGTTGAATATCAAAGAGGATCTCAGGATGCTCACCAAGAAGTTTGACCAAGTCAGGATCTCTGGGAATTACATGGACTACACCCATATGTCTCCTTATCCTAAAGCGAGGTTACCCTAGAAGTTCAAGATGCTGAATATCGAGAAGTTCGGGGGGAGCGGACCCCCGATTGTCCATCTTCGCAGTTATCACCGTTCCATGACTCTCCTAGGGCCTTCCAAGGAGGTAATGGCCCAACTGTTTCAGTAAACTTTGAAGGATAGTGCCCTCCGATGTTTTTTATCTCTTGAGGAATCCAGAATCCGTAGCTGGGAGGATGTAGGCCGAGAATTCATGTCGCAGTACAAATACAACGAAGAGTTCAAGGCACCAACCATAATTTATAGCTGCTCAAACAAAAATCTGGAGAATAAATCAGTAACTTCATAGCCCGATGGAGGGAAAAAGCAGCTACCATGACCAATCATCCATCTGAGGAAGAACAGGTCAACATAGTGAAGAAGAATTTCTTGCCCCATGACTGAGCAACCATGGGAGGATAGTACTACCCCCACTGTCGAGCTCTCAGAGAAGCAGGAGTAGAAATCGAGGAAGGTCCTGCCAAAACAGAAGTTGAACCGAAGAAGGTGTCCGGACAGTTCACCCCCAGAAAATATGACAAGCCTGCTAATGCTACAGTCTCAACCATCAACAATATCTCTCAACCAACCACATCATGGGCACCCGAAAGTCGCCCTGCCCCCGTCCATAGGGAATACACTGAGCTCCATGCTCCCCTCTCCAAAGTTTACAAAGCCCTGTTAAGCCAAAACCTTATGAAACCCTTGGATCCACGTCCATTACCCAATCCACTTCCTAGAAATTTCAAGATCGATGCTCATTACGCCTTTCACCAAACAGCTGGCCATACCACCAACCAGTGCTTCCACCTTCGAAACATAATCCAAGATCTCATCGACCGGGGTACCATCTCCCCACCAGCCAATCCTAAGCCAAACACTACTCACAATCCACTCCAAAATCACACGAATGCCATCTTCTTGGAAGAAAACTCGGATTTCGATCCATCAACCCAAATCACACCCCTATACCCACCTAAACCTCTTCAAATTTGCCCATATTTCCTCCTACACCCTACTAGCCCCGCTGATCAGGCACTGTCACTCCTTACTAGAGCGTGCATCGCTATCCGTACCCATTCTGAAAATGGAAGAATGGAATTATCAGAAGTCTTAAATAAAATCCTAGAGTTCGGGCTGAAATTTCCCTCACAGATGATTATCGATTGCCAAAGGTCCAGTGCGCTGTTTTTGGAAGCGCAAAAATGGGCTCGAGAATTGGATAGTTGGGTGATACCAACTGATGAAGTAGGCTTAGATGATGTTGTCAAGATCATGGCGGAAGCATTCAGGCAAACCAATAACATTTGTAGTCTCACCGAGTTATTTGGTGCTTTGAGGCTACAAGGGCACATGGTCCCTTTACCCTTAATAATCCCCACAGAATGGGAAGACCTATATGAGGAAGCCGTTGAAGTTGTGGAATGCATTGACTTCACAGAGGAAAGCAGAATTATTGCCACCGAATGGGGGGAAGAATTCAAAAATTCAAATGAAGAACAAGCTTCAAGAAAAACTGGCCCAGTAACCGACTTATGTGGGATGATATCATTTGAAGAACTCCTCGGAGAAATAGACAGGGTGGTAGAGCAGCCTGAGATCGATGAATAAATGGGATTCATGTTTTTATCTTCTTCGGTAAATCACATGACCAGACCAGGGAGACATTACCAGGTCCAAGCTCACTACCAGCAAATGACAAGGGGAAGGGCGTTGAAAACCTTCCTATGCCAGAAATGACCATCGAGGAGAGCAAAATCCTCGATCAACTAAAGAAAACTCAAGCTAACATCACTCTATGGGAGCTTTTGATGTCTTCCCAGCTGCACAGAAATGCTTTAATCAAGTTGCTCACTGGAACTATAGTTCCTCCCTCTACCACACCAAAAGAAGCCATAAATCTGGTCGGATCCTTGACCTCCACCCGAATACTGCCCTTTTCTGAAGAAGAAATCCCCAAAATTGGGCCAAATCACAATCATGCACTCAATATCTCCATCGAAGTTATGGGGAAGGTTGTACCGCTTTCTCTCATTGATAACAAATCCGCTTTGAATGTCTGCCCACTGGGAACCTTCAAATGTTTAGGTCTGAAAGAATGCGACCTTACTCCAACCTCCGCTGCTGTGCATGCCTACGATAATACCCGTCGGGAGGTGATGGGATCCATAAAACTTGCAATAGGGGTTGGACCTATAAACCCCGTCGTCGAATTCCAAGTCATTGATATCCCGGCCTGTTTCAACCTGTTGCTCGGACGACCTTGGCTCCACAATATAAAGGGTGTCTCTTCCTCATTCCATCAGAAATTGAAGTTCTTCGTCGACGGGCGAGTCATCACCATTTTGGGCGACGACGAAAATGTCGAGGGTGCAAGAACTAGCAGTCTAATTCTTGAGATACAGCATGGGTCAAATGATATGTTCCTGTCAGGATTCTGAGTCGAGCCATGCCTACTCCCGGTAGGGGACGGTTTCAAAGAAAGGGTTTGTCCAGAATATGACTCTCATGGCAATGTTAATGTGATTCAGATGTTCAGAAACATGCACTTCATGCCCGGACTGGGGCTAGGGCGAAGGCAGCAAGGGATACTTGAGCCCATAGAACTAAAGAAATCTTTCCCTCCTTGTGGCTTAGGGTATCAGCCATCAGAACAAGAGCTCAGAATGATCCGCCAAACTCGAGCAAAGAGAAGATTAGACTGCATCCAAATTCTCCCAGGTGACTCCCTGAATGGACGATTCATCAAAGAGGGCGAGGATTTCCCCTTTTGTGGTATTCTAGAACCATGGTACGGCCGCATAGACAAGAAAATGAAGCCTGGAATGGAGATCTTTTTCCAAGAAAGTTACCCATGGGCCAAAAATTTCCCACACCGCGTACAACCGCTCATCAAAGATATCGAAAAAAACTGAGGAAAGTGATTTCGAAGATTCCTTCAACTTGCAGACACTGGGGCTGGCACTCTGCATGGTTCATTCAGACACAACATCAATGTACCCATCCCATCTAATTAAAGTTGCTGATACACCTATCCTCAACTCGCATGCTGCGCCAGCTCTACCTCTTGAAATCTACCCTAACCCCAATGTTTACTCTGTGTCATCTGCTGTTGTCTATCCTTGCTCAAATGTAATCGATACCTCTTTTTATGAGGTTCTCAATGTTGTTTTTCCTATCAATGAAATAAACGAAGATTTTGAGTATCTTGCTATGCCTTACATTAACTGCTTGGATTCTAATCAAACTTTTGATGATGATGATTTTGCAAATGAACAATTCCTAACTGATCTAAATAAGGTTAATAATAAATAACATAACCGCGTTCAAGTTAATGAAGAAGAGACTATTATTATTAATCTCGGTTCTAGTAGCCAACTGTGCGAGATTAGGATAGGGGCCACCCTTGACGAGCATGAGCGTGCACAACTCAAAGAATTACTAAAGGAGTTCGTGGATGTCTTCGCATGGTCGTATGACGATATGCCTGGTATTGATCCTGAAATAGCTCAGCACGAGATCCCCACTCTCCCAGATTACAAGCCGGTTAAACAAAAGTTGAGAAAGCCCCGCACCGAATGGTTGCTCAAGGTCAAAGAAGAGGTGGTCAAACAGTTGAACGTAGGTTTCATCCGAGTAATCGAATATCCCACGTGGCTAGACAACATTGTACCTGTACCAAAATCAGGAGGAAAGGTTCGAATGTGTGTGGATTACCGAGATTTAAACAAAGCTTCTCCGAAGGATGATTATTCGCTACCCAATATCGACATGATCGTGGACAACACAGCCAGTCATGCTCTCAAGTCATTCGTCGGCGGGTTTGCCGGATACAACCAAATCAAGATGCACCCCGACCACCAAGAAAAAACCGCATTCATCACCCCATGGGGAACCTTTTGCTACACCGTTATGCCATTCGATCTCAAGAATGCTGGGGATACCTACCAAAGGGCTGCCACAACCATCCTGCATGACCTGATTCACAAGGAGGTTGAGGTTTACGTGGATAATATGATTATCAAGTCCAAAACTAGATAAGGTCATGTTCCCGCTCTCCGGAAGTTCTTCGAACGACTGCGGCAGTATCGGATGAGACTCAATCCACAGAAGTGCATCTTCGGCGTTATAAAGGGAAAACTCTTAGGATTCATGGTCAGTAAGAAGGGGATAGAAGCAGATCCCGCCAAGATGAAAGCCATACTTGAGATGCCACCTCCCGAAACAAAGAAGGAAGTCTGAGGTTTTCTTGGGAAATTATAATATATCAGCCGGTTCATCAGCCCACTAACCTCCATATGTGAACCAATCTTCAAGCTCCTCCGAAAGTATTCAACCAAGGTTTGGAACGAGGCCTGCCAAGAAGCTTTTGACCGAATCAAACAATATCTGACCCAACCTCCAGTTCTCATGCCATTACAGCCTGGTCTCCCTTTGCTCCTATACCTAACCATAACCGACACTACAGTCGGGGCTTTGCTAGCCCAATACCTTGAAGACTCCCGCAAAGAAAGAGCCATCTATTATGCCAGTCACAAATTGGCCGGGTACGAGGTCAACTACACTGCTTTAGAAAAGGTATGTGTCGCACTTGTCTGGGTCACCCAAAAGTTGCGACACTACATGCTCGCCTTCCCCATCAAACTTGTATCCCGAATGGATCCCATCAAATACCTGCTTGAGAAAACCACCTTATCCAGCCGAATGGCCTGATAGTTGATGCTCCTAATCGATTTTGATATCGTGTACGTCACATAAAAAGGCGTTAAAGGAAGAGCCATCTCTGATTACCTCGCTGACTACCTTGTAGAAGAAACAGATGTCTGGATCTCCAAATTCCCAGATGAAAATGTCCTCTTCACCTCCCAAGACAACCTCCGATGACAAATGTTCTTTGACGGCGCTGCCAACAAAAAGGGATATGGCATTGGGATACTCCTGGTTGCCCCAGATGACTCTCATACTCCCATCGCCATCAAGTTGAATTTCCGCTGCACCAATAACATGATAGAATATGAGGCATGCACAGTGGGCCTCAAGTTCGCTATCAAGAAGGGTATTCAATACCTTGATGTATATGGGGATTCTTCCCTCATCATCGGTCAAGTGCTCAGAAAGTGGAAAGTCAAGGACGAAAAGCTCCAACCCTTTCACGCCCAATTAGAAGAGTTAGCCTCCCAATTCCGAGATATCACGTTCCGTTACCTACCCCGAGCAAAGAATAACCTAGTCGATGCTCTCTCTACCTTGGCCTCCATGGTCGACATGCCCAAGGGAATAACAATGACCCGCTTCCTAGTTCAAAAGCAAGACAAACTAACCCATTGCTACCACATTGAGCTCGCCACCACAGAAGATCTTGAGCTAGTCAACTACTGGTACTATGATATTTGGTGCCTCCTTAAGTACGGTAGGTATCCAAAGGATTCCAACAAGAAGGACCGAGATACCCTCCGAAGGCTGGCTGCCCAGTACATCATCTGTCATAAAGCACTACTCAAGAGGAATTTCGATGGAACTCATTTGCACTATATCGCAGGGGCTGACATTAAAAAGATAATGCAGAAAATCCACAGCGGGGAATGCGGGCCCCACATGAACGGTCACATACTTTCCAAGAAGATCATCCGACAGGGCTACTACTAGACCACTATGGCCCATGATTTCACTGCCTATGTTCAGAGGGGCCCTAAATGCCAACAGTTCTCCAATCTCCAACATCTTCCTCTGCGGGAATTATACAACATGACTTCTCCCTGGCCATTCTCCACCTGGGGTATCGACATCATAGGGAAGGTTACGCCAAAGGCGTCAAATGGGCATGAGTTCATCCTAGTTTCCATTGATTACTTCACCAAATGGGTCGAAGCTGAGTCATACAAAGGATTAAATGCCAAGAAGGTGGCCAAATTCATCAAGAAAAATATCATCTGCCAATATGGGGTCTCGCACGAGCTAGTGTCAGATAACAGTTTGCACTTTGAGGCAGTAGTCATAGAAATAGTCAACGAGTATGGGATTCAGAGACACAAATCTTCTCCCTACCGACCTCAGACCAATGGTGCAGTTGAGGCCGCTAACAAAAACCTTAAAGCCATCATCAGTAAGATGACCGAAAGTTGTAAGGATTGGGCCGACCAGATCCCGTACGCCATCTGGGGCTATCGAACCTCAATTCGAACCTCTACTGGGGCTACCCCTTACTCTCTGGTCTATGGCATGGAAGTTGCCCTCCCTATGGAGCTGGATATACCTTCGCTACGCGTCATGCTCGAAAGCAAGGTTAGTGAAAAAGACTGGTGCCAAAGACGTCTTGATGAGCTAGCCCTTCTAGATGAAAGAAGATTAAAGGCTCTATACCACATATAAGGGTAGCATCGCCAAATAGCGTGTTCATTCAATAAGAGAGTCAAGGATCGCGGTGTCCGAGAGGGGGATTTATCCCTCAAGGAGATAATAGAACCAATCTGGGACCCCAGAGGAAAATTCTAGCCCAATTTGAGCGGCCCTTACGTTGTGAAGAAAATCTTATCTGGCGGTGCCGCCATGCTCACTGACCTGGATGGGGAAGAGATGGCTCGTCCAGTCAATCTGGACCATCTTAAGAAATTCTACCCCTAGTCCGGAATCTCGGCCCGCTATGACTCTTCTCATCCGCCTTCTATTCTAAAAAAAAAAAAACTCTTCATTTCCCTCTACCCAGAACTATGTGGGCCTGATCCTCTACAAAAAAAACCACTTTTAAACAAAAAAATTTCAAAAACCCTAGAGGTACGTAGGCAGCTCATACATCTCACATGAACACGACCCCTTCTTTTTCACAAAAATATATTCTTTTCTTACCTCCGAGAATGGCAGTTCATTCTAAACATCTACTTGAACAAAAGGATTATGTATGCCTTAGCGATCGGTATAGATAATTCAAAATACAAAATTCATTGAAAGGCACAGCTGGATGATCAGAAACTTGTTTATTTCATTAATAAGAAATGACAGTACGGATTACATAAGAAAAAGGAACGGATAACTCCCTTCCCCCTATTTCCATAAAAATCCAGATAAAATCCCCACATCTCTTACACAAAATAAACTCCCCAAGAGTCCTACCCACAGCTACCAGAAGAGCCTGTGCCCTCATCATCCACGTCCTGAGGACCCCAAGTTTCCCCTGCCTGAATAGAGTGTCGCAAACATTCCGTTGATCGATGAGCCTTGACCATCTTAGAAAAGACCACGACACCCCCTTCCATGGAGTCAGATAAAATAAACCACCTTTGACCAGTCTCTACTGCCAACATTTTGCTGACTACTTTCCTCCATAACCACTTCATATAATCTTTGGGGACATGGCAAACCTTCCCGACAGACTGAGAGGGACGGGTCGACGGACGTCGATTTTCCCACGGAGATCCAAGCAACAGACGCAGGCGCTCAGTCAAATCTTCTACTGGAAAGAAATTTGAGGTCCGATTGGGCACGACCTGTGCCTAGACAAATTGGCGCAGAAGCCGCCAAGGGAAATAAAAAGAGGTCTGTCTTAGACCAACCAGCCGCACATATGAATACTCTCCTAGCTCCAGAATTGGTTGCAACTGTCCCCACCAAGGCACTGGCCAATACATCCCACGAGCCCCATGCTCCACAAGCCAATTCTCCTGATTCTCAGTATGCAGGCCAACGTGGAGGAAGTAGCACGAAAAGAAGTTGGGTACAGCCGATAAGGGATACTCTGGAGGAGTCGCCAAACAAAATCTTTCAGACAACCACATGAACAACATTAATGAGCTACCCCTCAAAAAGTCAGAATAACCTTCTCTCCAGGCATCCAAGCCATTCAGGGTCTTCACCAATATCACCGCCGCAGGATTGCGACGGTATGACATCCATGAAGTAATGTCTGCAAGTTGAGGGTCCACTTGCACCCCCGATCACCAGCAGTAATTTTGAAACCAGGCTCAGAACAACGGCTCCAGCATAGCTAGCATCACCTACTTCCCGCAGATGCACGGACTGCAGCACCATCGGGAGGGAGATCATTCCTCTAGTAACCAGTGACCTGGCCACCGAAGGTGAGATATGAAGAAGCCCGACCAATAAATCCCAAGGAGAGCGGGAAAATTCGGGTAAAGCCGCAGCAACACTGGGATTCACACCCAGTATGGAAGAAAATTCCTCGTAGGTAGGACAAACTTATTCCAACCCAAAGCGGAATACATGGTCTTCGGGGTACCAGAATTGTACCGCCGCTATCAGCATATTCCACTCAAAAGGCCGATTGCGCCACAAGGAAACTCGATGCATGTTGATGGCATCATAGTCGACATTATAAGAGCACATAGCTTCCAAGGCTTCAAGGTAATTGAAGAAATCAATGCTACCAGGGAGAGCCATCTTGCAAGACTAAAAGATAATGGGTAGGTAGATGAGGATGCAAATGTGTGATGAGAACACTCCACCCTTCTCCCTTTTTATACTCAAAAATCCTCATAAGGGACATAATCCCTACAAAAATCGGAAGGAATCCTACCCCACAAGGTACCAAGGGCTGAAGAGGGTACCAATCAAAGCCTTCAAATGATGGGACTGGACTAAACTGCCGATAGGCAGGTTAGTGTTCTTGTCGATCGGCAACCCCCATTTTTGGAAATTTCCTCCTTTCCTCTTTTGTCAAATTAGAAAACTCAATGAAAATAAATTGATATTCTCAAAAGAATTTCAAGAATCCTATTTTCTCCTTATAGGATTCCCCTTTAAAAAAAAAAAGCTTTCCTTTGAAAATTCTAAAAATACTCCTGTTTTACGATCTCAGTAGCAAATTAAAAAGAGCATGTGCATGCATTCATTCATCATTAAAATAAAAGATAGTCAAAAAACTACATTGCATTGCATATATCTGTTTTCTGTGTTACATCATTTTGTAGGAAATAAAAAGAAAGGCCAAAAACAAACAGGACTTAGCCCGAACCCAAATTCTCTCTCTCTCTCAAGAGTTTCCACCCCTGCGAAGCGCCCTCTTCCCCCTACGACGAGACGACCTGCCCCCACTACCCGAGCCAGAGTCTTCCCCGAACGAGGCTGATGGCACCAAGCAAGAAGGAACATGGACAACATCCCTAATGTGGGCATTCACCGATGACATCCAATCTCTAATATCTCTCAGCCAAGTGGTCGACACCCGGACTTGCTGCAAGGAAAAGGCAGAATCAGTATCAAGCAAAAGAAATCAAAAAGAGGAAAAGGACCGAAAGGTTTACCGCAGGACGAAGGACCTCCTCTGTCAAACCCAGCTCCTCCGGATCCATCGCAAGAGGATAGTGCAGCATCGACACTATCCCTCCATCAGTCCGTCGGATTTTGTACGAAGGAGTGTGCAATCGCACAAAAGGGTCGCCGCAGGTGCTGACGGACCACCACCACTGTGGGAAGACCCCACCACCCGACTCAAACCCACAGGAGGGAAAGGCAAGGTGTCATGTATGCTGGGCGCCATCAACCAGCTCGTCACAAAGTCCATATAGTCATACGGCGTAGCCGTATCAGTGTACAACGCATAGGACTCGTCGATCATTGTCGCGATCCTCTCATCCTCCAACAGCTGTCGCTCCTGCCTCATAGACGTAGGAGGCTACGCAGGTGGCACCGCCACCTCTTCCCCGACAATTTGGCGAACCACCCTCTCCCCGAGATACCAGGAAGGGCCAAACTCATGCGCCAACAAATGCCTCATCTGCGCGTTCACCCCAGTCATCCCCGTATCCTGAATGGCTGTCCCCCAAGGATAAAAGGTCGCCTGAAAATCCCCAAGCAGGCATGAGTAAACACAAGATCAGAAGGTACAAAAACCAAGACTGAAAAGGAAAGGACCTTACCCGACCATTGGTCAGGTCATTCAAGACCTGACGCACCACCTCCAGGGAGAGAGATCCTTTTGATTGCCGGTTGGCCTTACGCCATCGATACAGTCGGCAGAAGTCCCCAATAGTGTCGTCCTTCAAAGCAATCAGCGGGGTGTTGCACCCGATTACCACATAGAACCACGTCTGAATTCATAAGAAAAAAGTGACGCATAAGGAAAATGCGAAAGCATGAAAGGAAAATGCGAATGCATGAGATAAAAATGTGCAAAGTAAAGAATACCTCAAGGAGATACGTGGCTCCAGTAAAAGTCTACCGGCAGCACCAACTGAATGCATCCAAAGAAGAGTAAAGGGTCGCCAAGGTCAGACTCTCCCAATCATAGAAAGGGATGTTCGAAAACATCCTTAAGTACGACAGAAACCAAAAATGGACGACGTCGCCGCTCGATGCCACCATGAAACCTCCCAGCACCAACAAGATGAATAACCGGGCCATCTGCCTCACTTGCAGCCCGTCCTCCACATCAACCACGCTGCTCAGCAAAACATCCTTCAGTAAGGACAGCCAGATAGAATCTCCAGAAACTATCCTCCTCACATCACCAAGTGTCGCATGCACCGCCTCCGGCCTCACCCGCAAGGAGCGATCCGCCTCTATCTGCTCCCCATCACAATCCAGACCCGACAATTGTTGCACATCTATGGGATTCACCGTCATCTCCCCGAAGCCAAAATGGAAAGTGTGGATAGTGTCCCACCACCTCTCCCCCAAAGCACACAAGACCGCTGCCGAACGAGGCGTCTCATCCAGCATAATCGCCAATCTCCCCAAACCCACTGATGATACCACCCAGCGCACCACAGGTGGGAGATGCTCCCAAACATCCTTAAGCTCCGTCGTCCCGCGGGCACACATGTTCTTCAAAGAAATATCAGACTGGTAAAAGGAAAAATCTTATCAAAGGTTAAGAAAAAAGGAAAAATCACCCAAAAAGAAAGGAATGCCAAAGGTCAGGTTACTTACATAACCGCCAGGAATCACTCTCAAAGAGCGATGACGCGATGGCTCCCGCAGCAAGGTCCACTCATCCGTAATCGGCTCGAATGCATCAAAGGCATTCTCATTCCCCAAAGCAAGGGGCACCCTATCCCTCCAATCCACATTCGCCCAGTCAACCACTCCCGGTGGACAGCGGTGCTCACAAAGGCGGCCATTTCTTGAAGATCATAACGTTATAACAATTAGCAGAGAGAAATTGCAGAAAGAGAGAAGGCAAGAAGCTGTGAAAAATGAAGGGGATCCGCCCCCTTTATATAGGATGCCCAGCGCCATGCCGATCGGCACCTAACCCTTCCATACCGATCGACACTGACCCCTCACCTTCCTGAGGCAGCCCAAAAGTCCGTTCCACTGCCGAATGGCACCCCTCAGTCTATGCCGATCGGCACCCCCTTAAAATTTCGTACAAAAATTCCTGGAAAATGCCAGAAAACCCTAAAAAATCCTCAGAAAATTCCTAAGATTCCCAGGAGGGATTCTGAGCGTTTTCATCAAGAAAATTTTGCACTTCTTCAGGCGAAACCTCTTTTTCCCCAATGAAACCCTCAAAATCCAAGCGAATGACCTCTCGAGCAATGCGCCTGGACCACCTAATCACCTCCTCAGTAGAGTTTACAACCTCAAACCGGTTTTCTCCCGAATAATCAGCTCCTCCACTCAAATCAAGGACACAAAGCCTCCCCAGCCATCGACTACCCAGTGTGAAACAATATCACATGGTATTCTCCCCAGCGGAATTCAGAAGAATCACTCGCCCCAGGCAATCTCTCCCAAAGGACGATCCTAATCTTCCTCAGCTCATCCATCGTTCCCCAGTGGAATCTCAGATCCAAATTCCTATCCCCAGGGGAACCTCAAATCAGATTCTTACCTCGAGTGGAACTCTCTTCTTTTCCCAAGGAAATGCAACCACTCTTGGGTCAGAATTGACCCCGGTCTTGGATCGTCACCTGAATTAGGTCAGAATTGACCTCGGTCCTCGGTCGTCACCACTCTTGCGTCATAATTGACCCCGATCTTGGATCATCACCTAAGTTAGGTCAGAAGTGACCTCGATCCTCGATCGTCACCACTCTTGGGTTAGAATTGACCCCGGTCTTCGATCGTCACCTGAGTTAGGTCAGAATTGACCTCGGTCCTCGGTCGTGACCACTCTTAGGTCAGAATTAACCCCGGTCTTGGATCGTCACCTGAATTAGGTCAGAATCGACCTCGGTCCTCGATCGTCACCACTCTTCGGTCATAATTGACCCTGATCTTGGATCGTCACCTAAGTTAGGTCAGAATTGACCTCGGTCCTCGGTCGTCACCACTCTTGGGTTAGAATTGACCCCGATCTTAGATCCTCACCTGAGTTAGGTCAAAATTGACCTCGGTCCTCGGTCGTCACCACTCTTGCATCAGAATTGACCCCGATCTTGGATCATCACCTGAGTTAGGTTAGAATTGACCTCGGTCCTCGGTCGTCACCACTCTTGGGTCAGAATTAACCCCGATCTTGGATCGTCACCTGAGTTAGGTTAGAATTGACCTCGGTCCTCGGTCGTCACCACTCTTGGGTCAGAATTAACCTCAGTCTTGGATCATCACCTGAGTTAGGTCAAAATTGACCTCGGTCCTCGGTCGTCACCACTGTTGGGTCAGAATTGACCTCGGTCTTGAATCGTCACCTGAATTAGGTCAGAATTGACCTCGGTCCTCGGTCATCACCACTCTTGGGTAAAAGTTGACCCCGATCTTGGATCATCACCTGAGTTAGGTCAAAATTGACCTCGGTCCTCGGTCGTCACCATTCTTAGGTCCTCAAAACTGACCTCGACCCTCTAATTTGGTCACCCTCGCTTCCTTAGGTCCTCAGAATTGACCTCGACCCTCTGATTTTATTGTCCCCAGCACGCTCCTTAAGGTCCTCAGAATCGACCTCGACCCTCTGAATCGGTCATCCTCTCTTCCTTAGGTCCTCAGAATCGACCTCGACCCTCTGATTTGGTCATCCCCAGCACGCTCCTTAAGTCCCTCAGAATCGACCTCAACCCTTTGAAATGGTCATCCTCGCTTCCTTAGGTCCTCAGAATTGACCTCGACCCTCTGAATCGATCATCCTCGCTTCTTTAGGTCTTCAGAATTGACCTCGATCCTCTAAATCGGTCATACTGTCTCTGAAGCATCATGCGGTGTCTAATCGATGTCTATCATTTATTCCAAACTCACCCGTCGAGGGGCTCTTTAGACACCTCATTCTATTACCCCCTAACTCTCCTTAGGTCCCTAGTACCTTCACTTATCGCCGTAAACCCAGGTCATGTCCCGAGCACTAACCTGAAAGCCATCGGGCACTCCTCGGCTCGATTTGACCAAAATTCAAACTCTTCATCTCGATTGAGACTCAATGAATCTTCTAAGGGCACTGAATACCCTTTCCAATGGTCCGCCCCGTGCGCGATTCCAGCTTACCATGCGGACGAACGACCCATTTGCGTCCGAAACCCGACCTAGAGGCCACCGGGTGCTCCCAGACTCTGTTTGACCTAAGTCAACTCTTCAGCTCAACCCAGGATGAATTAATCTTCAAAGGGAACTAAATACCCGTTCCAACTGTCCTCCTCGTGCGCAATTCCGACTTTCCTTGCGGACGAATGATCCGTTTGACTCTGGGAAGCCATCGAGCGCTTCTCGAGCTCGATTGACCAAAGTCAACTACTCGAATCGGGTCAAACTCTTTGGAATGTCGAAGTACAACTCCTAACCTTTCTAACGGCCTGACCCATGAGCTATTCGGACTTACCATATGAACGAACGATCGATTTGCGTCCGAACGATTCCCCATCCAACGGACAGACAAACTCTTCTGAGCCAAATTTGACCCAAAGTCAACTCCCAAACTCGGGAGTGGTCCAAAGGACTTTCGAAGGTCTCTGAAATACCTTTCCAACATTATGGCCCATGCACGATTCTGATCAATGGTTTGCCCTCGGCGGCTAATTTTTCGAAAAAGCCTTAAGCGCACTGCCAAATGGCAGGTCCCAAACCCTGCCTATTGGCACCTGCCGATAGGTAGTACCATGGCAATGCCTATTGGCAAACCCCTGGGCCTATAAAAGGAGGCCTTGGCCTCATTTACAAGGGGGAGCTCAGATCAGAAGGAAACCACTCTCAGCAAGTCCCACCAACCTCTCTCGAAGGCAGCGTGATTTTAACTTCCAAATCCCTTTTTCACTTCCACTTTTCATCATACCTTCATCAAACTTGATGAATTAACCACTCTCCATCATCATCCAAGTGCAAGGTCTGCTTTTCAACATTCAAGATCAAGCTCAAAGTCTCCAAGAAGGTCCATCTTTCTCACCTTTCTTTTCAAATCTTCTTAAATTTGCAATAACTTGTTTTATTACTTAAACACTTTTATTATCTTATTTCACATATTCTAACATACTTTTTATCTAGTATTATTGCACATCTCTTATTTTTGTATAAATAAAAACCCAAAAAATAAGAAAAAGAGGGTTTTCTCATAAATTCAAAAGAGGGGTTCTCACACTTTTTTCACACTTTTCTCACAACTAAAACACTTTTCTACACACACACACACCCTTACAAATAAGAGATTTCTCCATTTGGATTTATGGGTCAAACCCCACCCCTCGTTTGTTTGCGAACTACGTGGACTTTGATGCCTTTATAGGCTACGTAGTCGTCTCGGGGTAAAACCCGAGACTCTAGTCCTTTTCTCACTTTTTCTCGTACTTTATATTTTCTCTTTATCTCATTTTCTATTATATTCTATACACTTGTTCTTAGTAACGTATTACTCCATATGCGTTATCGTTCCCTTATAACGATAAACGTAGGGGTAATCGCGTAAATCTTATTTTTTACATTAATCTCACATTCCTGCGGATGACTCCCTTTATCTTTTCCATGATACAAGTTGAGGATTCCTACCTCCATTCTATATATACACATGCACACATATCACGGGGGGAAATATAAGGGAAAATAGCAAATATTCATGAGAGACCGAAAGGGCGGAATGGGTGCCTAACACCTTCCCATTTCGTAACTAAGCCTCCGAACCCTTCTCGAATCATTTTGGTTTCGCACGCACCAGTATGTCTCTGGATGCCATCCTTCGGGGTGGCTCCCCCTTTCTTTTGTTTGTTTTGAGTAAAATAGACTGGCGACTCTGAATCTCTCTACATTTTCACACCTCACAAATCGACGCCGGCCGAAGCGCTCTCCCGAGAGGGGACGCGCGGGACCCGAAGGATCCTTTTCCCTCCGCGACGGGGATCGGGGATGGCTACACCAGCGAAGCAAGAATATCGAACGTACATGCCAAATCTATATCTCATGATTAAGGAGGAGGTGTAACAGTTATTGGCAGCTGGATTCATTAAGATGATTCAACATCCAATTTTGCTTTCCACTATTGTGTTAATGGGGGAGAAAGATAAAAATTAGATACGTATATGTGTTGACTTTAAAGATCGTAATGGAGCTTTCCCTAAGGATGAGTTCCCTCTACCGTCTATTGACAATTTGATAGATTCAGTGGGAGGTCATGAAATGTACAGATTCATGGATGGGTATGTGGGTTATAACCAGATCAAGATGGATCCAATCGATGCAAATAAAATAACTTTTAGTATTCCATTGGGTAATATTATGTATAACATCATGTCCTTTAGTTTGAAAAATGCGAGAACTGATCAGAGAACGATGATGGCCATTTTTCATGAAATTTTCCATGATATTTTGGATATCTATGTGGATGATTTGGTTATCAAGTCAAAGAATGAGGAATCTCACTTGGTAGATTTGAGAGGAGTTGCCAACAGGCATAGGAAAAATAAATTGAAGATAAACCCACTTCAATGAGATTTTGGTGTAACGAGTGGGAAATTCTTGGGTTTTTAGTGGATCAACAAGGAGTTCAGATGGACCAAGACAAGTAGAAATCTATCTTTGATTGCCTTAACTAAGAATGACGAAGGATTTGAAACGCTTCCTTAGGAAGATTTCCTACCTTAGAAGATTTGTCCTAAGTTTGGATGATATTAGTTATCCATTGATGGATTTATTGTGCAAGGCTGTGAAGTTCAAGGGAGGAAACCTCACCAAGAAGATTTTGATAAAACTAAGAAATTACTCATCTCCCGCTAAATGATGATTCCGACAAAAGCTAGAGATGATTGGTCGTCGTCAATGTGGGATGATATGTACAGATAGAATTGCCAGCCTATTTTGCACAAAACAAGCAAAAAAATGTTGTTGCCTTGAGATAAAGGCATCAAGGACAATGCTGATGCTTGCGAAACCAAGTAGTACAAGGGTCCGACGACTGAGTTATGAAATGAGAAGGTGTCCCTTTCGATCTCTCATAGGAATGTGTTAATCTTCTCCTGTAGAACTCCGTGATATGTGTGCTTATGTGTATAATATAAATGGAGAACGGAATCGCTCGACTTGCGTCATGGATAAAGGAAGAGTGAGGTCATCCTTAGGAGTGTTCCCAAAATGACAATATAAAAATATTATGCGAGTGTTTGTCGATTCATAAATCGTTATAGAATAACGATTGTGTATATCGGACAAGACACTAGAAAGAAAGCATATAGTATATATATATATATATATAGGGAGAGGTCCACAAGTGAAATAAAAGATGAACTTTTTAATGAACCTTAACAAAATAACATCTAACAACTCATTAATTTTAATTTTTATGTTGTAATTGGTCCGCGCCAGTGGCAACGAACACGCGTGTCGATCGATCCTAAACCCAATCACCCGCCCCCGACCCCCCACCCCCAACCACAACCACCAACCACCACCACCACCACCACCATGGCAGCCCTTATAGCTGCAGGGATGCCATGGGGGTGGGGGTGGGGGTGCGAGGTGGGGTAGTTGGGGATAGATCGGCACGCGTGTCCATTGCCGCTGGCGTGGACCAATTACAATATAAGAATTAAAATTAATTGATTATTAAGTATTTTTTGTTAAGGTTCATTAAAAAGTTCATCTTTTAGGTTCACTTGTGAACCTCTCCCTATATATATATATATATATATATATATATATATATATATATATGTTGAGTATAAGATATGAACAAAGTAACAAATGTATGTGGGAGGACTCAAGTCTAGGGATTCACCCAAGACGCCTACGTAGCCCATGGGGGCATGAAAGTCCACGTAGTTTGAAGATAATACGAGTTGGGGTTTAACCCATAAATCCAACTGAGTATGTGTGCATAGAAAAAGGTGTTTTAGTGTGAGAAAATGTGATGTGAAATCCCAGGTGGGAATTTACCAGTGAACCCTCTATTTCTTATTTTTCAATTTTTCTATGAAAATAAAGTATGTGCAAGTAATAATCATAAAAAGTTTGAAATTAAGATGTGTGATATAGTGAAGTAAAGTACTAAAGAGAAAATGAAGTAACTAATGTAAAAATAAGAGAATTTAAATACAAAAGGGGAAGAAATAATCCTCATTATGAAAACTTGAAGTAGATCTTGCTTGTCGATGCACTAATCTCAAGATGGATTGATGGTGGTTTGAGAAGGTGGGTGGGAATCTACTCAAAAGAGTATGAAAAGGATGGAAGGAATGTGAGAAATGGGCTTTTAAGGAAATAATAGCTCTGAATTCGAGGGAACTCTTTCTGAGAGGGATGTTCAGGGGTTCTGAGGTGTGCCTTTGAAAGTGAGATCATGGACTCCATTTATAAGGCCAAGGGGGTGCCAATCGACATGGTCCTAGACCTTCCCATTGGCATATAACCTTAGACACATTGAAAATAGGCAGGGTCCTGCGGTTATCAATTGGCAGTTTGAGGTAAGTTTTTTTGGAAAAACGGCCATAAAATATGAACTGTATGTCCGAATAACCCACATGAATGACCATTAGAAAGGGAATTTAGAGACTTTTTAGAATCCATTGAGCACTCCCAGGTTCAAAATTTGATTGAATTCAAATGGGGCCCGAAAATGCCCATTGGTCACTAGACAAGAAATTGTAGGAGGAAAATTGATCGTTCATCCAAACCATAGGGTCGCTTAACGCACGTGATGGACTGTTGAAAAGGGTATTAAGATACCTTCAAGATTTTATTCAGCTTCGTCCAGTTTGGAGAGTTGACCTAGGTCAAACGTGGCTCAAAAGCGCTAGGTGACCCTTCGAAGTAAAATGGGTCATTCGTGCTTACCATAAGGTTGATTCGTACACAGGGCAAACTGTTGAAAAGGGTATTCAAAGTCCTTCATAGATTCATTTAGCCTCACTTGATATGAAGAGTTAATAGCCGTTAAATGGAGTTTGGAAGAACCCGATGACCTCCAGATAAGTTTTCAGGATAAAATAACCATTCATCTGAACCGTAAGGCCGATTTGTGCACGGGGTGGACCGTTGGAAAGGGGATTCAGAGCCCTTTGAATATTAATTGAGCTTTTTCTCAGGCGATGAAGTTAATCGGAGTCAAACGAGACCCAGTAGAGCTCGGTGGTCTCCAAATGAGTTTTCGATAGCAAAATGGACCGTTCGTCCGAATTGTAAGGCAAATTCGTGCATGTGGTAGACCATTGCAAAGGGGATTCAAAGCCCTTTAAAGATTTAGTTTGATTTTGCTCAGGTGAGAAAGTTGACCAGAGTTAAACAGGAGAGCTTAAAACAAGTGAAGGCCGTCGAATGGGATGTCTACAGAGAGCCCCTCGATGGGCGAGTTTGAAATTAGTGAAGGCCGTTGAATGATAAACACCACACCGATGTTGGGAAAGAGGTTCTTAGGTATATTTTAAGGACCTAAAAGATGAGTTTGATAGATTTAGCGGGTAGAGGTGACCAATTCAGTGGGTCAAGGACAATTTTAGGGACCTAAGGAGGATGACCGATTCAACAGGTCAAGCTTAACTTTTGAGTTGTGCCGTGGATGACCAATTTAGCGAATCGAGGCCGATTCTGAGGACCTTGGGTTGTGATGACCAATTCTAAGGGATGTGGTAAATTTTAATGAACTTAAATTATAACGATCGATTTTGTGGGACGAGGTCAATTCCGAGGACCTTAAGTTGGGATAACTAATCTTATGGGCCAAGGTTAATTCTAAGGACCTTAAGTTATGATGACTAATTTTGATGGTTGAGGTCGATTCTGATAACCTTCAGATGGGATGATCAATTCTGCGAGTCGAGGTAAATTCTGAGGACCTTAAGTTGTGATGACCGATTCTATGAGCCGAGGTTAATTTTTAGAACCTTAAGTTGTGACGAACTAGTCCAAGGTCAATTCTGAAGACCTCAAGTTATAAAGAACAATTATGAGGGCTGAAGTCAATTATGAGGATCTAAAGTTGTAGCGACCAATTTTGAGGGTCGAGGTTAATTCTGAGGACCTTAAGTTGTGATGACTAATTCTAAGGGCGGAGGTCGATTCTTAGGACCTTAAGTTATAGCGATCAGTTCTTAGGGACGAGGTCAATTCTGAGGAGATTAAGTTGTAACGCATGGGGTTTCACTCCCGAGGAATTTTAATTTATCTTGGGGGTGATAATGCATCAGTGGTTTCATTAGGAATTGTGTTATTTTAAGAACCTGCTGGGGAAGGCCTTATCCTTGAGATTTCGACCAAGGGTCATGTTGTTTTAAGACTCCACTGGGGGATATTTTTGCTAGAGATATTGAATGGAATCTTCTAGAAACAATAGTTCAATTCTCGTACCTTGAGGACTATGTCTTTCATTTGGTCTAGACAAGGTCTGTCCCACCTATGAGGAGTTCTCGACCATGTCAGGGGTCAGCCCTAGTATGGCAGTGGCTTTGCCTGATTTCTCCCATTCTCCTTGGGTTTTCTTATCGGAGTTTCTTCACATTTCTCCCTCTATAGGTAAACTGTTGGTTACTAGATGGGCTATTTATCTTCATGCAGTTATGTATTCAGTACGCCTGAGGGATTTTGAGGATACCAATCTTACTTGGTCTGTCGCCTTAGGCTTTACTGTGAGGCTATTATTGGTGACGGGGGACTTGACTACGAATCCCCAGGTTACTGCGATAACGGCTTGGATGTCTTACCACCATAATCCTGCAGCGATGATGCTGGCTAAGACCATGGACATCCTGGATGCTTGTAAGGAGGGTCATTCTGAATTTTTGAGGGGGAGCCCAATAATTCTGTTTATGTGGCTTGTAAAGAGGTTTTATCAGGCGGCCACTCCTGAGTGTCCCTTGGAAGTTGTTCCCAATTTCTTCCTCCGACCTTTCTTTAGCTTTGGCTCATCTATAGAGATTTGAGTTAACTATTTTGTAGAGCATGGATTGTGGTGTATTTGATGGTCAGTTCTAGGGTGGGGAGACTTACTACCTGTCTTACAACTTGGAGACTATCGGTATATGCGGTTAGTGGGCATTCGATAGACTTCCTTCTATTTCTCTTGGCATCTTCTATGCCAAGTCGGGTGGGAACATATTGTGCCCCCTCATATAACAAACTTCTATGCGGTGGAGGACTTGAATGAATCACTGGGGATGATGCTGGCCTCTTTGTGGCAACGCCATTGTCCATCTATCCATCATCACAATCTATGGGAGGGGGGATTGACATGTGTATGGGGACTATCCAAAGTGGTTTTGGAAGCGGGTAGTAGAGGAATTCATGGTAGAGGAGACCGATTAAAGGTGGTTAATTGCCTTTGACAGCATGGAAGATGGTGTTGTGTTTCTGTCTAGGCTGGTTAAGGCGTATCGCTCCATGGAGCGCATACAGAATGTCAACCAAGATTAGGAAATTTGGGGACCTCCTGGGGTTGGTAACGATGATGAAGTGGGGACATCGGGTAGTTGAAGGCAATGTTTTATGAAGCTTGACTGATTTTTATGAAGCTATGATAATTGGGTGTTTGTATTTTTTTTTTTGGGGGGGGGGGGTTGGAATCATTTTTGTGTAGTTTGGTTAGGTTTTGTTTAAGAACGATTGTAAGAGGGTAATTTAGATTAGATGGAGCCGTAACCCCTTTTGAGTATAGTAATGACAAGTTAAATAACAAAACTATTGATTAACTACAGGACACGTAAACACAACTTAGTGAAGACAAACTCAGTTTAAACTCACAAATCTCTCCTGTATAACTCAAAGGATTGTAACGGACTAAGAAGTAACTCATTTAGATGGAGAGAGAAGTAATCACCCTAGATACACCTTGGCAGGAAGCCAAACACACCAACCACCCTCAGAGATACCTGTCAAGTATTAAAAGCTTCGTAATAAATGACAATGGTGGGTGAGTAAACTCTCTGGTTTCTAATAATAATCTCTTTCTGATGTCTATTTTCTTTAGTAATAACTAATGAACTCTCAAGTAACACCCCCTCCCCAGAGGTCGTTGGGGGTCCTTAAATAGCCCGCCACACTAGCCCCGAGGCAACTCAGCCATCAATGTCTATGAAAGACATCCCTCATACTTTATGTCACAAACATTAAATACCTGATGCACTAGTTATCTCCACGTCATAAACATTAAATTCCAAGACATGTATTTTTCATAACCACCATGTGTTAGGGGGATGTCGTCACAGAGGTGGCTCACCAACTGTCTTATAATCTCAAATACCATGGTGGTTTACTCAAGTGCGGATTTGACATTGTCTAGCTGGCTAGTGACATCACCTACAGTAGATGTGACATTAAGTAGAGGGCTGTTTGGTTCACAACTCAATGCCCGATGAAACTCAAGGCTGCTCTGCATGAGGTTCCACGGTCAGGGTCCTTCGGTATTTTACCAAGTGTATCTAAGATGGACAGGACAAGCCCCAACGGTGACTCACTTCTCAATCCTCCAAACCAAGTCCCTCCAAAGTTCTCACGGTGAGGTTGCTCGATAGACCATGAAAGCTCTCCTAGGCCCTTCCAAGCCTGGTCTCTCATGAGTACCGTTTGACCTCAGCCATAATCATTTATGCTCATTACGTATTTATAATAGTTATGGCTCATAGTCAATATAAACAAAAGATACAATAAGACTAAATTAATAATGACTAAAGGATGAGCTCTCTCGGCCAGTTTTTTCGCTGGAAGGTCTCTCTAGGCTGCCACGTTGAGTTTCCATACTGAGCTACTTGAATCCCAAACACTGTTGTTAATGGGAGGATTATCTCTAATCTCAAGATTATCTTCAAGCCCCCTCTACATTTGTCCCTTCGTGGAGAGATTTATTGTGGCGATAAGAAATGTCTGCATGAAAACTTCTCAATCTGATGAACCTTCTTTGTGCGAAAAAATTCTAGCATCTGTTCCTTCATCACCAGGAGAAAGTAAAATTCTCCCCGATGTACCTAAGTCGAAGCGCTATGGCCTGTTGGCGGTTTGTGAAGGGCCATCGCGACTTTTTCTTTCTACCGAGTTTCAACCGTTCTATCTTTGCTTCCATGGATAATTATGGTATTCTCTCGAAACACCTGCTGACTTTCTCAAAATACCCCGTTTTGACTATGGGGAAGTGAAATTCTCCCGTTTGTACTGTTGGTTGAGTATAGTTGTAGGCATTGAGTTTTTCGTTAGGACTTCCCCTGTCATTGTGACTTGTGAAATTCTCCCTTATAACATTTTGTCATGTTCAAAAAAGAAAAAATTCTTCCCGATGTAGCTGAGTCACAATTAAACAATGTTTGTACTTGTGGCGAGGGGACATCATAGCATTTTTGACTCGTTGGGACAACTTCTTCTTTAGGAGTTTATTGAATATGTCTGACAAAAAATTCTAGCGCCAAAACTCAAACTTGCGTAGGAAGGAAACCCTTTCTATTCTCCATGCGTCACTTCTCAACTGACGTGGCGCTGTCTTTTCAACTGTCAAGACACTTCTCGAAGTGCCATGTGTCTGTTTGAAATGATTATAGGTGGCTTTACACGTGTGGTGGTGGGAAACTCAACAGACGAGTTTAAAAGTTTTCAAATGTCTACTTTTCAAAACTGTTCTCTTTCCTTCATATTCTTCAAGCTTCCATTTACACTAGAGAGATAAACTTTTCGAGTACTCTGTTGTTGCTAAGCTTTTAACTAGTCTTCTTCTTTGTCTCGTCTTTTACGCCACCACCTGTGGTTGTGCTCCTCCATTTTCGTTCATAGCCCTTCTTTATTAAGCTGTTTCTTTCATAACCACTTACTATGGCTTCTTCAAGTGTCTCAAAGGCTACTACCACCGCTATTCAACTAAGCTCCTCCTCTGCAACCCCTAGCACCACTACCTTGAATGCTGCTCGTCAAGAGCAACTAAATTTTTACCGTCGGTCTCCCATCTTTGGCAAAGATAATGAGTTTTCTGGTGCATGCAAGACCTGCCATTTTTAGCCAAGTATGGCCCTTTACTACTGGGTGATGAAGATTCGTCAAAGTGGGGCTTTCTTCCTCCAGAGGGGACTCTACGCTTTCGGTTGGACCGTGGCCACTTTCCTTACTCCCAGATCGATTTCGAAGCACCTGGAGGGTTGCCAGCTCATTTCGCTGCCTGGCATGCACATATGCAGATCTCTCACGCTGTAGATCTTACCAAAGTTGGTCTTCACCGAGCCAGCTGGTTTGTGGAGTTCACTCTTTCTAAGCACAACGCTATGCTCCAAGTGTTGGTTTCCAGATGGAACGTGATGACTCGCACATTCTTTGCTGCTTGGGGGAGTTCACCATTTTATTAGAGGATATTTATGGGCTACTTGGGTTTGAACCCATGGGTGAGTATACATATCATGATGAAGCCTTGGATGTTGAAGAGACTGCTGACTGGGCTGAGATATATTGGATTTGCTGCAGTTGCACAGGATGTTCTAACAAGCCTACTTTTACTCCGCTGATTAGCTATTTTTTTAAGCTCCTACTGCGAAGGACATCACTGCTATAACGGGCAAGGAAAAGGTACATCTTTGGAACTATTGGCCTATATTCTTGGGCTGCTTTTGCATGTTTTCTTGACTGGGAAATCCAACGACCAGCCCAGGAGGGACCTTATAAATATTTCTATCCATTTGGCCAGAGGTTTCAACCTTCCTCTGGTTGCCATTGCTTTGGGGTCCCTATATACTTGGTTGGATTGAACCCACCTTGACATGGCACGATTCCTCGATCGTTACAACTTAGACAACTTTGCCAATACCATTATCTTAACGGGTTTCCTCTATACCCATTTTCCTGCCATTGCTTCCAAATCTGTCTCTTACCCTATAAGCCAAGGCATTAAACCCCCACGCCTCTTATACTTTCATAAAAACCAGAGTCGAAAGGAGCTAATGGGAGTTATGGATAGTTTCGACTCCTTTTTCATGAGGCCATTCGAAGAATTCACCTATGCTCACACTTGGAACTTTTTTCCTTCTGTAGCTAGAACGGTCACTTTTGTCCTTGTTGTAGAAGATCCTTCACAGGACGTGGTAATTTTGTTCACTTATGGGTTTCTTCCTTCCTTTACTGAATGGGGATATACTTCTGAACCTTATAAGCCCGATAAATATAGCAGGAAGTTCGGGTTTGATCAAGGGGCTCCTCGACCTGTGTTTCAACTAAGAAATAAAAGGGCTACTTTTGCTGAGGCTTGCAACTTTTACCTTGAAGAAGCAGTACTTGGTGTGACTTCTACCATGGATGGATGAGTCACCCTTTCTAGTTCCACTAGGAAGGGAGACGTATCTACTTCTTATGCCACCAAGTTCCGTTTAAGGCAACTAGCCCTGATTCATGAGTTCATACAAAGTCCCCCCAGTATCCCCCAGTCCTTTCTTTCTCTGCCTCGGAGTTAGGTCTCAAAGGCAACTCCATTATTGGAGTTGAGTTCCCTCTGAGTAAAACCATTAAAGATCCTCCCCACGATCTATCCCCTTATTGCCTAATGAGTCCTACTGACTTGACCAAACCTAAGACCGTTACAACCCCCAAATAGCCTGCCCCTACAACCGAAGCAACTACTGGTGAAGGGACTTCCCATCCACCAACCAAAAAAACTAGGAAGTTCAAGAGTGGGACTCCTTAAAATCCAAGTCTCAAACTCAGCCTCAAACCCCTTTGGAGGCATTCCCCCATCGCCTTTGTTCCCCCTCCTATGCCTGTAGAAATGAATGAAGAGCTGAGAAGGAGGGTTTAGGCTGAGATGGAACGGATAAATGTCGAGTTTCAATGATGTGCTCCTGTTTTTCCTCCTTCTGTTGCTTTCCCTACTATCCTGGTTGATCCAACGGAACCAAGGTAAAAAAGGAAGAAAAGTTCAAAGGTTCCTCAAAGTACTGGCACTATGGGTGTGAGGAGGAAAACTCTGGGTACAAAGTCTCAGAGGAAACGAACTCCAGATGAACACCTCTCCCCAACTCCCGCTATTCCTGCCTCCTCTCCTCCCCCGCCAGTGGTTATATCCTCCCATTCTCCTTATGAATCTGAGGTATGTATGCGCATTGTTGCTCTTACTCACATTTTTTCTAAGGCAAGCTGCATCTGCTTAACTCTAAATAACTTTGGTGTAAGACGTTGTAAAAGAAAGGCCCATCCCCTCTGTAAGACCTTTCATGGGGGGACATTTTGGTTCCTCTCAAACCGATGTAACTCCTCCCCGTTCCCCTATAATCGGGCTTACTTACTCCCATTGTTCGACCTCATAACGTGTAAAAGATGCTGCTATGGGGGGTGAGTCCATTGAGTCTGTGGGCATGTCTTCTCAACCATATACAACTCCCCAAGTCCCTTCTGAATTACCACATCAACCTGAGGTTCTTCTGTCCATCGTTCCATATGCAGAAAGTTCCCCCGAGGTAACATATTATCAATTACTTGTTAGGTCTCACATATTTTTTCTCCCCCATCCCTTTCTCTGTGTAGGCTGCTAAAATTTGATATGTTGGGATGTCTTAGATTGAAATGGAGTCTTTGTTAGCTAACATTATTCTTCCCCCTGTGCTGACGAGACCACTAGCTGCAGTTTCCCTCTTTGGTGCCACAACTGAGGTAAGTAACACTTAGAGATTTTTCTCACTTCTTCTGTACTTATTACTCATGTCTAACACTTAACTTCATGTTTGCAGCTTTCTCCAAGTCTTTCCCCACCCTCTTTTCTTGGTGGTTTTCATGTTTCTAAGTCCAAGGTTGATGCTTCTGCCCAACGTGATGGTTCTTCTGTACCCACCCATTTTGGGGCATCATTTGGAGGTCCAACGCCTTCTCCCAGTGAAACTCCTATGTTGGCCTTAGTAGATTTTGTTGGCGAGGGAGATTTACGGACCATTGAGGATTCTTCATTTCGGTGTGTCGTTGAGGCTTCTGAGGGAATAAGCCTGCCCCCAATGATTCCCGTCGTTATGGCCTCTGTGGTGACTCCCAGTCTTGCTCCTGCTACTGCTGAGGTACTTAGCTAGTTTCTTTGCATTTCTTAACCTTTCAAACTTCACATATAATGGTGGCTTAACACTAAAACACTGGTTAATATTTTTTTCAAGCTCCACCTATATCGATGACTTATCAATGAAAACACTTGTTAAGATTTTTTGTAAACTCCACCTATATTGGTGACTTAACAATGAAAACACTTGTTAAGATTTTTCGCGAACTCCACCTATATCGGTGACTTAACAATGAAAACACTTGTTAAGATTTTTCATAAACTCCACCTATATCGGTGACCGAACAATGAAAACACTTGTTAAGATTTTTCGTAAACTCCACCTATATCGGTGAGTTAACAATGAAAACACTTGTTAAGATTTTCCATAAACTCCAGCTATATCGGTAACTTAACAACAAAAGCACTTGTTAATCTTTTCATAAACTCCACCTATATTGGTGACTTAACAATGAAAACACTTGTTGAGATTTTCATAAACTCCACCTATATAGGTGACTTAACAAAGAAAACACTTGTTAAGCTTTTCATAAACTCCACCAATATCGGTGACTTAACAATGAAAAAACTTGTTAAGATTTTCATAAACTCCACCTATATCGGTGACTTAACAATGAAAACACTTATTAAGATTTTTTCTTTAACTCATTATTTCTTTTACCTATTTTTAGGTTACAAGGGAGAATTCTCCACCAGTTCTTTCGCCCATCGCTTCACCCCATCGGGAACTCATTATCTCAGAATATTTTAGTCACAATGATCAAGGTTCCACGATTGGCGCTGCTTCAAAGAGCGAATCTAGTTATGAGCTCCCTCTGCCCGACTTAGCTCCTCACGCCTTTTGCTTCATGGTCCTTCAACGTTCCCCTCAAATTCCTGCCAGCCATCATTTGGTAGTTGAGAAGCTTGCAAGCCACCATCCTAAGACTTTTACTATGGATTGCCTGTGTTCCAACATTCCTGTGATGAGCTACATGCTTCAAGTCATGGCGACTGTTGTTGCTGATATTGTCAGCACTCCCACTTCAAACGTTACCAGAGCCCTCCTCAACCAATTACTGGGCTATCTGAGGGAGTTGGGTCATGATGACTTCTTTTTGACTGGCTTATTGAGCACTTAAAAACTTTAAAGAGCCAGCGACTGGATCGTCAGAGGGAGCTACTACAGAAATATCGAGAGGATCAACGGGCTAAGAAAGCTAAGTTAGCTGAGCTAGAACCTATGCTTGAAGCTGTCAACAAAGAGGTGGGGGACATCGAAGAGGCTCTGCATCTGGTAAAGCTAAAACGAGAGAAACTCCTCATCGAGCGTACACAAGCGTAAATGAGATTGGAGGTTTCTATTAATGACCAATAGTCCTGCCTCGCAGCGTCTTCGAGCCTTCCTAGAGACTTTTTCTCTGCTCCAGATCTGTGGTTCCTCTTAGGCCAATGAATTTTTTTATACATTTTTCTTTTCTTCTTTTTATGTAATTCTTGGGCAGTACCTCCCAATTTTGTAATGCCCCAAAGTTTATGAATGAATGAAAAAGATGTATGTTTTTCCATGTCCCCTATTTGTGCTATAACTGTTTGCATATATTATGCAATGCTACAATTCTTTTATTTCCACTTGAATTACAATAAAAACTTGTATATTCATAACAACAGCTAAATAAAATGGTGGTCTAGACTTAATTGCTTACACATGATAAACTTTTAACCATTTATTGTTAATTTTGAATGGCTTGTCTTCTTTCATCTTGGAAATTAAGCAATAACCTGAATCGTGATCTTCTTTTACAATGAAAGGTACCTCCCAATTCGCTACAAATTTAGGTAGAGGAAGCCCCCTGATGTTCTTCACTACTGCCTTCAAAATGAGGTCTCCCTCCACGAACTTTCTTAGTTTCACCAAGTTATCATATGCCCTGGAGAGCTGCTTCCTATACATTTAAAAGTGGTGCATCGCATTATCTCTGTGTTCATCCAATGCTTCCAACATCACATGTCTGTTCTGAGGTTGCATGCTTCTTCGTAAGGAATATCGGGCAGAGTGAACTTCCAACTCTACCGGAAGGATCGCCTCAACCCCATAAATAAGGGAGAACGGAGTATACCCTATGGGATTCCTCTAGGTTGTTCAATAGGCCCACAACACAACTAGTATTTTATCATCCCATGATCCTAGAAAATCCTCTATCATTTTAGCCAAAATAATAACCAATGTTTTGTTAGTTGCCTCGGATCGACTGTTGCCCTTCGAGTATGCCACCGTTGAAGTATGATGAACAATGGAGTACTTGTCTATAAGCATCGTTACCTCTGAATTGATGAAAAGGGTTTCGTTATCTGAGAGAATAACCTTTGGAATACCAAAATGGCAAATGATGTATTCTCTGATGAAGTTGCTCACCACCCCTGTTGTTGGCCTTCTTAGTGGTATCGCTCCAACCCACTTTGTAAAGCACTCCGTTGCTATTAGTATCCATATATTCCCCCTTGAAGAAGGATGTATTGCCCCTAATAGGTCAAATGACCAAGTGTGAAAAGGATAAGGTATTGCTAGGGAGTGTAAGTCCACCGATGGGGCATGGATCATATTTCCATGAAGTTAGCAAGCCTTACACTTTTGAACGAACTTAACATAATGGATGGTTGAAATAGCCCCTTCGATAAAGTTGTCCCTCATGAATATAGAACCTCGGGGACCTTCGCATAAGTCCCATAACATCAATCTTCTCTATTGGAACAACTCCATCTTTAATGAAGTCAATATAAGGTTTCCTCCACTCTAGTTGAGCTTTAATGAAATGACATTCAGCTACCTCAAAGAATAACTGGCAATGAGCTCACTTCCGTTGTAACTCTGCTGCATCCTGCTTCATTCAAGGCCAGAAATAACCCTCCCTTTGAATTCTCCTGTAAAGAGGTATCTCAGTTGTTTCGCAGTGCTCTTCATGTATTTTCTTTAACCTCCGCTCTGCTTCTTCTAGGCCGATGCATCTTGATAACCATCCCCTCGCATTTCTGAAGTAAATATTTCCCTGGTTTGTAAAGTATTAGGCTAATTCGCTCAGCTCCATTGCACCTTCCTCAGATTCCAGTTGCTTTCTAAGCTCTCCCCTCCAGTCAGCGTCCTCTTCCATCGGCAGAATTGACTGTATTATTGAAGGAGCTATTCTTCATTGAATTAAGACTGTAGTTGTATCATTCCTCATGACCATTTTCTAGGCGATGTTGGCATAGGCATCTGGATGGCAATTCATCGTTCGAGGGTGTCTCTTAATTTTGGACGATGGAACTGGCTGAGGATCCTCTGAATGATTGTTTGGTATGGTGCCAGGCCTAGGTGCTTCAACGCATATTCTCCATTAACGTATTGAATCACCAAGTTCGAATCACCTTTGACACAAAGTGACCGAATCCCCCTTTGAAGGGCCTCTAGCAACCCCAAAACTAACGCTTCATACTTTTCTTCATTGTTGGAATAAGGGAAATATAATTTGTAGGAAAGACAAATATTCTCCATTTCTTTTGAAAGAACAACCCCAACCCCTCCTTTCTTTTGTTTTGAAGATCCATCAAACTGCATCGTCCATTCTTCATCACTTGCATCCAAGTAATTGGCCTGCAAGTCATCTCCTGGAATACTTTCTTTATGTGGCTCAAACATCCCAGAGGGGAAGATTACCAATAGGTCAGCGTATGCCTGGCTCTTGATCACGCGAGGGACCACACACTTAAGCTCATATTCTGAGAGGATGAGGAACCACCTAGCTGCCCTACCAATCAATATAGTTCTTGCCAGAAAATACTTAATAGGATCACATCTGATTACAATATGAATTGTAAAAGATAGCATATATTGTCTAAGTTTTTGTTCTACAAAGACTAAGGCTAAACAATGCATTTCCAAGCTACTATATCTGACCTCTGGTCCATGTATGATTTTGCTGAGGTAGTAGACCGACCATTCTTGCCCGTCAATCTCTTGTGCCAACAAAGCTCCAACAGACCTCGTGGTGGATGTCAGGTATAGATGCAATAATATTCCTTCCTTTGGGGGAACCATGGTCTATGGTGAAACGAGCAACTTTTTCAGTCCAGTGAGAGACTCCTGGTGAACTCCTCCCACTTGAATTTCGTGTTCTTTCACAAAAGCTGCATCAACGGGTGCGTCATTTCGGCCAATCCAGGCACAAATCTCCTAAGGTAAGAAACTTTACCAATGAAACTCTTCAGTTCCATTGCCGTTCATGGATTGGGCATCTCCAAGATATCTCACTGTTTATCTTGGTCCATCTGTACTCCCTGCCGATTAACCACAAAACCCAGAAACTTTCCACTAGTTACTCCAAAGACGTATTTTAGTGGGTTCATCTTCAGTTTATATTTTCTGCACCGAGCAAACACCTTCCTCAAGTCGCTTAGATGGGACTCATCCTTCCTCGATTTGATGACCAAATCATCCACATAAAATTCCACAAATTTTTTAAAGAAGTCATGGAAAATGGCCATCATTGTTCTTTGATACGTAGCCCTATTATTCTTGAGTCCAAACAGAATTACTTTGTACATGATGTTACCCAATGTGGTTCTAAATGCAGTTTTCTCTGCATTCATAGGGTCCATCTTGATCTGGTTGTACCCTATATACCCATCTATGAAGTTGTACATCTCATGACCAGCCATTGCATCTATAAGGCTATCGATGGAGGGTAGAGGGAACTCATCCTTGGGGCAAGCCCTATTCAAGTCTCTAAAATCCACATAGATCCTTATTTGATTTTTGTCTTTCTTACCCACTAGAACAATGCTAGATAGTCAAATTGGGTGTTGTATCGGTTTGATGAACCCTACTGTCAGTAAGCATTGGACCACTTCCTTGATCTTCAAGTCTAGCTCAGGCTTGTACGTTCTTGTTGCTTATTTCACTGGAATGGCTGAAGGCATCACGTTCAACTTGTGGCATCTCACTTCCTCATTCAGCCCTTCCATATCTGTTTACTTCCATACAAAAACATCTATGAACTCTCGAATCAACTCAATCAGGGCCTCTTATTTCCCTTTACTGAGATCTTTTGAGATAAAAATAGGCCTTGGATCCTCCCCTTCTTTTGCTAGGTTCAACTGCTCCAACTCTTATGCCTGTGGATTCAGTTGATCTGCCATGTAATCTGGTTCTTCGACGACTTCTTCCACAAATTCCTGTATGTTGGAGTTATCTATCACCATACATTATCCCCGTTGATCCACCAAAAAGCACTCATATATCGGGTCAACCTCATTACCAGTTTTTTGGCCCCCCGTTCACACCATTATAACCGATAAACCACCTTTCCTTCTTCGATAACTACCTTCTTGCACTGTTTATTGGTAATCGCTATCGCCTTCCTCTTTTTCTCTCTAGCCTTAAAAACTCTTCCTCTTGAAAATCGACTCGGCATGCTTTGTCATTGGACCTCATGCCCCATTGGGTCCACTCTAGGCCTCACCCTGTCTTTGAGCTGCTTCGAAATGTTTTGGGGTCGAGGGACCACCTAATGGGATTCTTCGTCCATCACTCCTTTGCTACTTGCAACCTTTTTATTCGGCTCGTTTAAGGGCCCCATCCTCTCTCTGATCGAAGGAACCCATGCTACCTCCATTTTTCTCGTTAGGACCCAGACGTCCTCTTCTAGCTCTGTGTAAAAGGCTGCGTCCACTAAGTGAGCTTCTTTGACAGTGAAGGGCCTCTTCGTAGCCCTAATGGTCACCTCCATTCCCTTAATATTTACCATGGCGCATTACTGATACGTCGAAGGAACTAGCCCTTAGTTGTGCATCCACACTCTTCCTATCAACAGATTGTAGGAAGTTGCATTCTCCATTACGTGGAATTTGATATGGGAACTCATATTTCCCATCACAATCCCAACATTCACGTACCCAATGGACTTGGAATACTAGTTATCGTATCCTGAAATCACCGAAGGCATGGGGACTAACCTTTCCTCCAGAATATTAGCTTCGTGGAAGGAGTTGATTGGCATGATATTGATGCAAGCTCCCCCATCCATAAGAGCCCTTGCAAAACTAAGCCTGTTAACGCTGGAAGTAACATACAACGGCCCATTATGAGGGAACCTTACGGCCCTATCTGCGTCGGTAAAAGTTATTTCTGACAGAAACCTCTTTACCAGCCTGGCCATGGGTCCCTTCCATCTTAGCAAAGGGACTGCCTTCTTCCTCTCAATATCAAGGATTGCCTCGGTTATCTCCTACCTACTCTCCCTTTGTATCCCTACCTGGTCGAAAAACCAGGCAAACTTTGGGGATTTGTACTCAGGAAGCAGTCTCTCCGCACAGATCTGCAGTAACTTGGACTTTTTGGCCTCCTCCCTCACATCGAGGGACCTTTCCCTGAACCTTCGAACGTAAGCCACCACTTCTTCCCCATGTCGTTGCTTCTCCCACCCCAGTCGGGTCAAAGTAAACTCATGTTCCTCCAGAAAGAACTTCTGGATGAACAAAATGTGCATCTCCTCCCATGTGGAAACACTCTTGGGAGCTAAGCGAGAATACCAGGTGTGTGCTTTATCGATTAAGGATTTAGAAAATTCCCTTAACCTGAGTTTCTTGTTATTGTAATGCGCCCTCAAGTGTTCAACGAAGCGTTTAATATGTTCCTTTGGGTTTCCACCCTTTTTTGTGTATTTTTCAAAGATGGGAGGAATATAATCTTTTGGGTAGGGCTCATCGTTATATTCTTGGGGGTAAGGAATTTGAAAGTTGTCGTAGACCGAAGATACCTCGCCCGCAGATTACGAGGAGGCTTGTATGAATTTCAACATCTCTTTCTATATCTCCTTCCTAATCTCTTCCATGGGTGACACCATTGACGCAACGACCAACGGGACCATAGGCTGAGTGCCCATTACAGTTGGAGAAATCATCCCGGTTGGAACTACTGATAATCTTGGGGTTCCTACCGTTGAATTTACAACAGAGGGTGTACTTGCTGGGACCATTCCCCTTATGACTGCACTTGGTGGGGCCGTTAGGGGTGTCCCTGATGTCACGAAAGAGTTGACTTCAAATCCTCCTAACACTGTTGAAGCTACGGGAGTTTTCAAAAACTCATAGAATTTATTCATGAAGAGTGACACTTGGGCTGGTCCCAACCCAGCGCTCATTGAAACCTGTGCCACCAGTGGGGCACCTATGATCGCTTGGACTGGAGGGACCTCTAGTCGAGGGGCTCCATCCCTTGAAGTCTCTGGCCCTCTCGCCACATGTTCTTCATTGTGTTGAATGTCATCAAAGTTAAGCCTCCGATTAACGTTATCCTGCGCCATACTCCATGCTTTGAAGAATGCCTCCCCAACAGAGTCGCCAAACGTAAGAGGATATTTTATATTAAATGGAGGCATAACCCCTTGTGAGTACAGTAATGATAAGTTAAATAGCAAACAATTGGTTAACTACAGGACACACACACACAACTTAGTGAAGACAAGCTCAGTTTAAACTCACAAATCTCTCGTGTATAACTCAAAGGATAGTAACGGACTGAGAAGTAACTCATTTAGAGGTATAGAGAAGTAAGCACCTTAGATACACCTTGGAAGGCAACCAAACACACCAACCACCCTCAGAGATACCTGTCAAGTATTAAAAGCTTCGTAATAAATGACAATGGTGGGTGAGTAAACTCTCTGGATTGTAATAATAATCTTTTTCTAATGTCTATTTTCTCTAGTAATAACTTCTGAACTCTCAAGAAGAACACCCCCTCCCCATAGGTGGTTGGGGTCCTTAAATAGCCCCCACACTAGCCCCGACGCAACTCAGTCATCAATGCCTGTGAAAGACATCCCTCATACTTTATGTCATAAACATTAAATACCTGATGCACTGGTTATCTCCATGTCATAAACATTAAATGCCAAGACATGCCTTTTTCCTAACCACTGTGTGTCAGGGGGCTGTCGTCACAGAGGTGTCTCACCAACTGTCTGACAGCCCTAAATACCATGGTGGTTTACTCAAGTGTGGGTTTGACATTGCCTAGCTAGTTAATGACATCACCTACATTAGATGTGACATTAAGTAGAGGGCTATTTGGTTCACAACTCAATGCCCGATGGAACTCAAGGCTGCTCCGCACGAGGTTCCACGATCAGGGTCCTTCGGTATTTTACTAGGTGTATTTAAGATGGTCAGGACAAGCCCTAACGGTGACTCAGTTCTCAATCCTCCAAACCTTGTCCCTCCAAAGTTCCCACGACGAGGTCATTCGATAGAGCATGAAATATCTCCCAGGCCCTGCCAAGCCTGGTTTCTCGTGAGTACCGTTCAACCTCACCCATAATCATTTATGCTAATAAGGTATTTATAATAGTTATGGCTCATAGGCAATATAGATAAAAGATAACACAAGACTAAATTAGTCAGGACTAAAGAACGAGCTCTCTCGGTCAGTTTCTTCGCTGGAAGGTCTCTCTGGGCTGCCACACTGAGCTGCCTCGCTCAGTTGCCACGCTGAGCTGCCTTAATCCCAAACACTATTATTAATGGGGGGATTATCTGTAATTTCAAGATTATCTTCAAGACCCCTCTACCATGATTTACTCAACGGATAGGGGTGGTTGGTCTAAATTCCTTTATAGAGACTTCATGTAACATCACTGTATTTCTTATTAGAAATAAAAATTAATTTTGATCATATTTTGTTGTGCCTCTTGATGAGTTTTGAATTTGAATTATCTATACCAATCGCTAATTCATACGAATCCTTTTGTTTATGTAAATGATAAAATGGACTTCCATTCTCGGAGGGTACAAAAGAGTAACATTTTATGAAAAAAAGGAGACCGGACCCATGTATGGCGTATGGGATGCCTACGTACCTTTGGGGATTTTGAAAATTTCCACGAGTTTCATTTTGAAAAGAAAAAGTTTTTGAGAGGATCAGATCCCACGTAGTTTTGGGTAGGGGAAAATTAAGAGATTCTCTTTTAGAATAAAAGGGGGATGAGAAGACTTGTAGTGGGACGAGATTTCGGGCTAAGGGTAATTTTTTTTAGACAGTCCAGTTTAACTAGACGTGCCATCTCTTCTCCATCGAGGTCTGTGAACATAGCGGTGCCTCCTGAGACAATCTTCTTCATGATGTAGGGGCCGCTCCAATTCGGTTTGAATTTACCTCTGATGATAAGGTACCTCCTAGATGGTTTATATGATCTCTTTAAGGATAAGGTTTCCTTCCTAGACACCATGATCCTTGAATTTCCGGTTGAATGATTGCGCTATCCGGAAATGGTACCCCTGTATGTGGTATATAGCCTTCAGTCTCTTTTATCCAAGAGTGACAGTTTGTCCAAGCGGCTTTGATGCCATTCTTCTTTGCCAACTTTACTTTCGAGTAGGATGTGGAAGGAAGGTATTTCTAGCTCAACGAGGAGGACTGCTTCAATTCCGTACACTACAGAATAAGTGGTAGACCTAGTAGGTGTTCTGATTGAAGTGAGGTAGCACCAGAGGGCATACGGGATCCAATAAACTAACATCTGAAACTCTAAGTCATCTCATTTATTATGGTTTTGAGGATTTTACTGGAGGCATCGACAACACTATTGGTTTAGGTTCGGTAAGGAGAATATTTATGTCTTTGAATCCCCTATTCGTTAACTAGTTCTATAATCTCAGCTTCGAAATGGAGCCCATCATATGACACTAACTCATGGGGAACTCCATATCGGCAGATGATGTTCTCTTTGATAAACTTTCCCACTTTCTTATCATTCAGCACCATGTATGACTCGACTTCGACCCATTTAGTGAAGTAATCCTTGGAGACTAGGATGAATTCCTGACTGTTTGAATATTTAGGAGTAACATTCCCTATGATATCAATTCCCCAGTGGAGAAGGGCGAAGGAGAATCCTTGTTGTATAGCTCTCGAGGAGGCAAGTGTTGGAGATTGGCAAACTGTTGTCATTTGAGGCATCTTTGGACATAGGTAGTGAAATCTTGAAACATGGTGGTCCAATAGTATCCTTGGCGGATAATATTTTGTCAAGCATTTGACCGTTCAAGTGGGGCCCACATTCCCCACTTTAAATATTTTGCATCATTTATTTAACATCAACCAATGCTATGTAGTGCAAATGGGTTCTATAAAAATTTCTCTTGAACAACTCTTTATCATAGATGATGTATTGGGTAGCCAGTATGTGAAGGGTCGCACGGTCGTTCTTATCTGCGTCTTGGGTATACCTATCGTGTTAAAGGAGGAACCAAATGTCGTAATACCATAACCCGACCATATCAGAATCTTCCTTGGGAATGAGTTCAATGTGGTAGTAGTGGGTAGGTGTGACACCCCACCTAATTAAATATCGGGTGATCAGTCCTTTATTAAATTAATTCAGAATATCCAGTTGGTTCAGAATATGCATCACTGTCGAAAAATTTATTATTAACACTAACCACCTAATATTTAAAAAGGTTGATGTCAAAATTTTATATTTTAATTAACATAAAATCAAATTAAACAATTACTAATCATAGACCATTAAAACAAATCTCATATGAAATAAAATGACTAAGGTAATAAATGTGACTGGAGTAAACACTTCCAGCCTAAATCCTAAATACAATAATTCGATAAAGTAAACCAATAACTGAAAGAAGTAATAAATGAATCCACAATCTCTGACTGTCTGAATAAGTAAAAAGGGGAAACATTCCCTAACTGAAATAGATAACTCAAGATGAAGGAATGAGAATCATGGAGGCATCTACTACAAAGTCCTATAACTTCCACAGCAGCTACAGCTCGTCAAATGAACGAAACTCCTATCCTTGGGGTCCCTGGGGTTGGGAACCTAAAATGATTTGACAAAAGAAAATAGATTTACAATAAACGGGTCAGAGCCCGAGTTAAAAATAGTTTAAAAATCAACAAGTGCTTAAATGAAAACAATATCACGTATAATACACGTTAGATTCTCGTACTCTCACGTGAGATACTCACCTCTCAACTAATGTGCACACCTAACGCGTATATTTAACCCATCCTAGTTATGTTAAGGCCCCCTTGGTACAGTTCATGCTCTCCTAACATGTCCCAGTGCATCGCTCATTGCATGAAGGACTATAGTTTCAATCTCTCGCGAACCAACAAAACAAACACATATATTGGAGGCGAACATAGTTCCAAGCCTATGGGATACGCACATACCTACGCACCCATATTACCATCAACACTATCGTTCTCACTAATAGCATGTACTAAGGTTCTATGTTCTAGTGATACGAATCAAAATCCCCCCGAAGATACGACCCTCCACAGCGCGCAACCTCCCCCCGATATAAATCAGCGTAGGTATGTTATACACACAATAATTCAATCAATAGGTACATATAGACAACCTATGGTAATCATTAGGTATTCACGCAACCCATGTCCCTAAATTTATACGTAGTATTATTATCTTTAATACTCACGTTACTCTATCCGTACGATTAATCTCTCTATAGTATATATTCCATAAGGCCTTCTTGTTCCAACCTATTCCCTTTTGTAGTTACACAATCATCTCACCACTAGGCTATGTAATGAAGTTACTCAAGAATAGCGTAGGTCATTCTCTCTCACTCTAATTAACCAAGAAAGATTTTACTTGTTCGGGAAAAAATTAGAATTTCTAAAATCTCGTTAGAAGTGGGGAAAATATCCTTCAAACGAAACTTTGAATGAATTCTCATTGGAAATCTCGTTCGAACCAGGTCGTTCGAATGAAACTTCGAATGAGCCACTCTCTGAATTCTCGTTAAATGGGTCGTTGGAATTCTCATTTGAACGAACGATAAAACCACAGTTCGTCCCTGTCCTCCAAAATCTGCGTTTTTCCAACTTTTTCATCACCTAAATCATCCAAAACTCATCCTAAGTCAAATCCAACGATTCTAAACTATACTCCCTAGTAATAGAATGCTTTCTAACATGTTTAAACATCAAATCCTTCAAAATTATAATATGAATTCGGATTAATTCCTCAAATCATACAAAAAGCCCTGAATTCACAAAATCACATAAATCAAAACTAAACCTAGATTTAAATTCATGATTTCAACATATAAAATTCAAATTTCTAATCCCCAATATTTTTATTCATCTACATGCAAAACCTATACACCAATCATAGATTTAAAGCCCAATTTTAGTCTCAATTCCATGATATCATGAATAAACCACCAACTAAATTAACATGGACATTATATGCTCTAAAATTAAGCAAGATAAACACTTGACTTTTCACGAGGGTCTGAATCGTCGAATGAAGACCTATGACACCCCGCCTAATTAAATACCGGGTGATCAGTCATTTATTAAATTAATTCAGAATATCCAGTTGGTTCAGAATATTCATCACTGTCAAAAATTTATTATTAACACTAACCACCTAATATTTAAAAAGGTTGATGTCAAAATTTTATCTTTTAATTAACATAAAATCAAATTAACGAATTACTAATCATACACCATTCAAACGAATCTCATATGAAAAAAATGACTAAGGTAATAAATGTGACTGGAGTAAACACTTCCAGCCTAAATCCCAAATACAATAATCTGACAAAGTAAACCAACAACTGAAAGAAGTAATAAATGAATCCACAATGTTTGACTGTCTGAATAAGTAAAAAGAGGCAACATGCCCAAACTGAAATAGATAACTCAAGATGCAGGAATAAGAATCATGGAGGCATATACTACCAAGTCCTGTAACTTCCACAGCAGGTACAACTCATCAAATGAATGGAACTCCTATCCTTGGTGTCCCTGAGGCTGGGCACCTAAAATGATTTGACAAAAGAAAAGAGATTTGTAATAAACGGGTCAGAGCGTGAGTTGAAAATAGTTTAAAAATAAGCAAGTGCTTAAAGGAAAATAATAGCACATATAGTGTACACGTTAGATTCTCATACTCTCACTTGAGATACTAACCTCTCATCTAATGTGCATAATTAACGCGTATATTTAACCCATCCTAGTCATGATACCCCGCCTAAATAGTCTAAAGATGACTATTATCACACCTATAATCTCATGCATTTTCCCATATCACCCGTATCACGTACAACCATATGTTTAAATATAGTTTTTCAACTACACAATCGTTATTCTCATAGGTATTCTCTTTCTCACTAAGAATATTTTGAAATATCAATTACTTCCATATCTACGAAACACGCACAGTAGAATAAGTAACATGTATATATATATTTATCTCTCTTTATATATAAACTAATTCAGTACCCCTAGTTTAAGGCCCCCTTGTGGTACTGCATGCTCTACTATCATGTCCCCGGGCATCGCTCATTGCACGAAGGACTATAGGTTCAATCTCTCGCGAACCATCAAAATAAACACACATATTGGAGGCGAACATAGTTCCAAGCCTATGGGATATTCACATACCTACACACTCATATGACTGTCAATAATATCATTCTCACTAATATCCCGTACTAAGGTTCTATGTTCTAGTGATACGAATCAAAATCCCCCCGAACGATGCTCAAGATATAATCGTCCACTACGTGTAACCTCCCCCTGATAGCAAGTATTATAGGTATATTATACACAAAATATTTCAATCAATTGGTACATACACAGAACCTAGAATAATCATTAGGTATTCATGCAAGCCAAGTCCCCGAATTTATATGTAGCATTATTATCTCTAATACTTACGTTACTATATCCTTACGATTAATCTCTCTATCGTATATATTCCATAAGGCCCTCTTGTTCTAACATATTCCCTTTTGTAGTTACACAATCATCTCACCACTAAACTATGTAATGAAGTTACTCAAGAATAGTGTAGGTCATTATCTATCACTCGAATTAACCTCGAAAGATTTTACCTGTCCGGGAAAAAATTAGAATTTCTAAAATCTCGTTAGAAGTGGGTAAAATCTTGTTCGAATGAATTAAGGACTACATTCTCGTTTGAACGAGGTCGTTTGAACTAAACTTAGAACGAGCTACGCTCTGAATTCTCGTTAAATGGGTCGTTGGAATTCTCGTTCGAACGAGGTCATTCAAACGACTCAGGTTGAACGAAAGAGAAAACCACTATTTGTCCCTGTCCTCCAAAATCTGCATTTTTCTAACTTTTTCATCTCCCAAATCATCCAAAACTCACCCTAACTCAAATCCATCAATTTTAAACTATACTCCCTAGTAATAGAATGCTTTCTAACATGTTTAAACATCAAATTCTATAAAATTATAATATGAATTCAGATTAATTCCGCAAATCATCCAAAAAGCCCTAAATTCAAAAAATCCCATAAATCACAACTAAACCCATATTTAAATTCTTGATTTCAACACATAAAATGCAGATTTCTAATCCCCAATATTGTTATTCATAGACATGCAAAACCTATACCACAATCATATATTTAAATCCCAATTTCTCTCCAATTCCATAATATCATGAATAAACCACCAACTAAATTAACATAGACATTATATGGTCTAAAATTAAGCAAGATAAACACTTGCCTTTTCACTAAGGTTTGAATCATCGAATGAAACTGGAACAGATGCGTTCATCTCTTCCCGATCTACATGTTGATGATGTTTTTGGTGAAAGGTGTCTGGGTTTCGCCTTGGAACTCCTAGGAACCTCTTCTCTTCTTCCTCTTCGACTCTCTCTTGGGTTTACAAGTTATTTACCCTAACTCTCCCACATACATGTAGATATATTTCTCCAATTTTCGTCCATTAATTAATCCCAATATTTCAAAATACAATAATACCCCTCCGGGGTGTCGGGTTGGCCTAAAGTTTCCCTGGACTCCAAACTAAACCCCCGAGTAGAATTTTTTGACTATTTCGACCCTTCTGGACACACTGGAGCACTCAAGATGGCCATTTGAATATCTTTGTTATGGAATTCAGAGACCCAAACACTGATTTCTTCCATGGGGTACTTAGCAAGGTAGTTGGAGATGGCTCTCCCTTTCATAAATTTCTGCGGGACGTACACAATATCAAACTCGGCTAGCAACATCTCTAATGAGCCATTCAACTGGATAAAGTTGGATTCTCTATAAAGTACTTGATGGGATCCATACAGGATACTAGTCTGATAGGGAAGGTAAGCATGTAGTGCCGTAATTTCTGCGTGACCTAGACAGGGCGGCCCATGCTTTCTCCAAAGTAGTGTAGTTGACTTCTACCCACCCAATTTTTTATTAGAGTAATAAATGGATAGTTCCCTATGGGATTCTTTAATGTATTGGGCTGTAAAAGCCCATACTTCAGTATTATTGATGGTCAAGCACATGAGGAGGGGGACACTTAGCTGCAGAGGTATAAGCACCGGAGGTCAGGTAAGGTATTTCCTGATTCGGTCAAAAGGTTCATGGCAGACCTCATTCCAAACTTTAGTTGAGTCCTTAAAGAGAAGTTTGAAAATAGCTTCATAGATTGAAGTCAGTTGGCTGATGAACTGACTGATGTACCATAGTTTACCTAAAAATCCTCATACTCCCTTCTTCGTCTATTGCGGTGGCATCTCATGTATGGCTTTTATCTTGGCAGGGTCTGCTTCAATTCTTTTCTCACTGACCATAAATCCTAAGATTTTTCCTTTAGTGACACCAAAAATGTATATATGTGGGTTTAGACACATCTGGTAATACCACAGTCGCTCTAAAAACTTCTAGAGGGCAAAAATATTACATTCTCGAGTCTTAGATTTGATGATTATATCATCTACATAAACCTAGACCTCTTTGTGAATAAGGTCATGTAAGATGGTTATGGCAGCCGTTTGGTGGGTAGCACTAATATTTTTGAGTTCGAATGGCATGATAGTGTACCAAAAGGTTACCCATGGGGTGATGAAGGAAGTTTCCCCCTAATGGTTAGGGTGCATTTTAGTCTTATTATATTCGGAGAATCCATCGACAAATGACTTAAGGGCATGACAAGCCATGTTGTCCACGACCATGTCGATGTTAGGTAATGGCTAATCATCCTTTGGTGATGCTTTATTCAAATCCCCGTAGTCGACACATATGAGGACTTTCTTTCTGACTTCGGTATAGGGACGATATTGGCAAGCCATGTACGATATTCGACTACACGAATGAAACCCATGCTCAATTACTTGACTACTTCCTCTTTGTCTTTGAGCGAAAATTTGGTGTGGAGATTATGTAGCTTATGCTTGATTGGTTTGCATTCTGGGAATGTTGGGATCTCATGTCGAGCTAATTCAGTGTCAACACCAGGCATGTCATCATTGAACCATGCAGAGACATCTTCAAATTCCTTCAGTAGCTCTTCGAATTACATACGCTCATGCTCATTAAGGGTGGACCCTATCATAATCCTGTGTTGATGGCTACTAGAACTGAGATTAATAACAAGAGTCTCATAATCATTAATTTGAACGTGATTATGTTGTTTGTTATTCTCCTTATTAAGATTAGTTAAGAATTGTTCATTTGCAAAATCATCACCATCAAGAGTTTGATTAGAATCGAGACAATTAATATAAGGCACATCAAGATAATAAAAATCTCCAGTTATTTCATTTTTAAGAAAAATAATATTGAGAATCTCATCAAAAGAGGTATCAGTTACATTGATATCAGAATAAGGAACTACATTATCAGATGAGGAGATTTGGATAGGTAGGGAGCAGGGCCAGGTTGAATCTAGGCAGGTTTGATAGGCAGGACATTCCAGTTGAGGAGAGGTGTGTTAGGAGTTCTGATTTGAGTAGATGGGTCTGACGGCACAACCCCTGAATAGATCATGTAGAGACTTAAACCTAGTGTCTGCAGGTTGAGTGAGTACTTAGAATCACTTTCCTAGTAATCCCGAGTAATTGTCATGACATTATTGGTGAGAGGTTGAACTGCATGTTGGCAGGCTTCAACCCAAGGGTTGTTGTCTTAAAAGAAGATTTATAGCCCCAATTTCATCTTCTTATCGACATGGTCATACCATGGTTTAGAGAATTCACAGAAGGAGGAGTCTTCACTTTCCTTGATAAACCTTTCATTAAGAGAGTCTCTTGAAACAGTCCTTTCTTCTTCTAAGCTTGTTTTTGGTCATGGTGGCTGGAGTGCTTTGAGTTCTTCTAGTGAGGGCTGGTAACCCAGGACACACGGGGGAAAGGCCTCCTTTAGGATTATGGGCTTAAGGATCCCTTGCTGGCATCGTCCTAACACCATTCTGGGCATTTAGTGCATTTTCTTGAACATATGAATCACGTTGAAGTTCCCATGCGGGTTGTGTTCCGGATAGATTCTCTTACTGGAAGGGGAAGTGGTTCAATTTTAAAAATAGATATGATCATGTCCTTCATCCCATGTTAGATATTTAATACTAGATTACTAGTACTTGCGGTGTCTGAACTATCGTCATCCCCCAAGATGGTGATAACCTAGATATTAACGAAGAATTTTAATTTCTAATGAGAGAAAAAGATACCCTTTAGATACCGTGGAGCTATATATGGCCAAGGAGAAGGTTAAATGTGCAGATATGTCAATGACTTGGAATTAGTGACATGATTGATAGGTCCAACCCCTCTTGTTATGGACCCCATTACCTCTCAGCGGGTATTGTCGTAAGAACGCATAGCGACAAAAGTGGGAATCAAATCACTAACTTTTAAGCCCAAGCAGTTGAAGGTTTCGAGATGGAAAACATTGATGGCAGACCTGCTATCAATGAGTGAGAGTGGGACTATCTTTCTTGATACGTCAACGGAGATATTGAGGGAATAATTATGGTTAGGGCAGATCTTTGGTATTTTTGCTTCAAAAAAGGAGAAGAGTCTGGAAGAGGTTAAGGACCCGACCATATTTATAGATTCTTAGAGAGTGGTGGAAGGAGGTATTGTAGTCCTGATGAGGAGTTTTATCAGAGCATTTTAGTGTATCTAGAGTACATGAAAAGTCCCCGTAGGGTGATATTGTCTTGGGTTTTCTTGAGATGATCAAGGACTTTACTTTCTTCGATGGTCATCTTTGTCATGGGAAGTTCTTCGATAACTCCCTTTCCTTTATCTCTCTCGGTCACATGAGGACTCAAATCTTTATAGTGTCTCCCTAACCTGGTTATGTGATTTATTGAGGCGGGGAAGGATAGGAACCCCATGTCTTTATCTACTTTTGGAAAAATGGCTATCTTGTTAATTTACCACAATGGATCTTCTAAGGATATCATTCTGCACAGACTGGCTACTAGACTGGTTTCTTCCTGACTGTATTCATCATCTGACCAGTTAAAGTCATCCCCCATCCAGTGGTGACTATGTCCTCTTGCCAAGAGAAATTAATACATTCAACAACCACAACGGCTTCATCGTATAAATCTTCCCACTAATTGGGGAGGTGGAGGAATGAAGGGACCAACCGTCCTTGAAACATCAAAGTGGTGAGTGGTTCATCAATGCTGCATAATTGACTTGTCTGTTAAAATTCATCGGCCATTATCTCCACTACATCTTCTAGATTGACTTCTTTAACAGGTACCACCCATTCATCTAATTATCGAGACCATTTTTAGGCTTCCATGAACATGTCACTGAATTTGTGACAATCAAAATTCATCTCGGTGGGCAATTCTTCCCAAACTCTAAGAGTTAGTTCAATACAACTGGTAACTCGGTATCTTTGCCTTCAGACCGGGAATAAATGGCAATACGAGCCCTTATAAGGAGTGACAAAGCTTGATCGGTGAAGCATGTAGGTTGTAGGAGAAAATATGGGCAAACCTTGGGTGGTTTAGGTGAGAGTATGGGGATGATAGGTGCTTTTCCAGGCACAATCTGAGAAGATGGATCAAATTACGAGTTATTCTCTAGAAAGATGGCATTTGTGTGGGTTGGTAATGAGTTATTAGTGGTATTAGGTTTAGGATTGGCTAGTGGGACGATGATACCCCAGTTAATTAAACTTAGGATCATATTTCGAAAGTGGAAGTATTGTTTGATAGTATGGCTAGTAGCCTAGTGGATATTATAACGGGAATAAACTTTGAATTTTTTAGGGTGTGGATTTTGTAGTGGATGAGGGTCTTAGGGTTTTATGAGGTTATGAATCAAAAGTTCCTAATAGACTTTTGACAGGGGAGCATCGATCTTGGGGTACTCTTTCTTGGCAGGGTTGGGGCGACTTTTTGGTGCCTAAGAGGTAGCAGTTGTGAAATGTTGTTGATGGTTGATACCGTAGCACTAACGAGTTATGCATACTTTCAGGGAGTGAATTTGTCTGGTCACTTTCTTTGGCTCAGATTCGACTTCGGTAATTCCTTTCTCAATTTCTAGACCAACTTCTCGAAGGTCTCAGAAGTGTGGGTAGCACTTTCCTCCCATGGGCGCTCGAATATGAGGAAATAAGTTCTTCTTCATGATACTAAATTATTCCTCCTCAGAGGGTTTGTTGGTCATGGTAGAAGATTTCTCTCACCACCTTCCTATGAAGATTTTAACTATTTCCCCAAGGTTCTCCTTGAGAAGCTCTAGATCTTCACGTATGACCTCTAGCTCCTCATTGTACTTATACTCAGACATGAATTCCAAAGCTACATCCTCCCAAATGCGGATTCTGGATTCTTTTAGGGATAGAAACCAAGGGAGGACACTTTATTTCAAGATCTGCTAGAACATCTGGGCAATTTTCTCTTCAGAGGAACTGAGGAGGGTCATGGCTCAATGATAGCTATGCAGGTGAACAAGTGGGGGTTCGCTTCCCTCGAACTTCTCGATGTCTGACAGTTTGAACTTCTCTGATAGTATGTCTTTGGGATAAGGATACATATGGGTGTAGTATATGTAATTCTCGGATATCTTGACTTGGTCGAACTTATTCATCAGTAGTTTAAGGTCTTCCTTAACCTTGTTCAGTTTTTCCTCCTGGGGATCCATGGATTTTGGCAGGTTAGCCTCTAACTGGGCAAGGCCCGGAATAGGTAGTTAAGATGGAGGTGGCCCATTGGTAGGTAGGGCATGCGGAGCATGTTGATACTCTTATGGGACCTAATCAGGATCGAGAGCGGGTGAACCCATATCACGAGGGAAAAAAACCTCGGGTTTTTCAGGAATCTGGGTCCATTGATGCTGCATCTCATGGACCTCAGTTTGAAGGTTCTCAATTTTAGTACGGAGTTGGGCTAAGATGGTCATCAAATTGGGTTTCACATTCAGTGCTTGGTCATCATTCTCCATGAAGAGATTGTGAAGGTAAATCCCAAATTTAAATGATATAGCAGAAGAACAGGCGAAGCTTCAGGTTGGTTTGACGGAAGACTGAAGCTAATTGGGAGCCAAGACAAAATTTGGTATGCGATCGACCTAAGAGGGAAAACGGTTCGAATTTATTTTTTAATTAAGGAGGGAGAATGTTTTAAGTATTTTGGAAGGAGGAGAAAAATATTTTTGGTATTTTTGAAAAAGGAGGGAAAAAGGAAGGAAAAAGGAGACGAATCTAAGCATGATTGTTATTAATGTTATTATTAGGTTCTCAATTGTATTAGGTTTGCCTAAATGCAGAAAAAATGAGGACAATACTCGAACTTGAAAAAAAAAAAGGGTTTGAAAATATGTGAAACACGATTGGACTTATTTCTAGGCTCACGAACAGGGTCTTATATTGAAAAAAGGCAAAATCACACAAAAATTTGGGTGGTATGACGACCCAAAATTTTGACAGAGTTTTGCTTGGTAACTGGTAAACTAAATATAAGTGTCCCAAGTTTGACACCAACATGAGGATTATGCAATTGTTGGGTTAGTGGAAGGGTTCCACCCCTTTGGCATGACTTCCACGATATACTTCTTGACTATAAGGGAAATCATTCATCGGTATGCGTGGACAAGACATTTAAAATACCTGAGTGTATATGAATTACCTCACTATATACCTCGTGGGGATAGTACATGTGAGAGATAATTGGAAATACTTGATGTACGTGTACGAGTTCCCTATTATATACCTCCCGTCATGAGTTCGGTCAAGCAATGAGATGCGGGGGGAACTTTTCGATATATGTCAAAGGTACAAGCCCAATGGAAGATGAAAGTCATATCGGTTAGGATAACTACTACCTGCTAGTCCAGCGCCCATCACAAAGTGACTCCACTCCCCCCCCAAGTACGGGACAAAATTTTGGTCAATATAGCCATGATCTTGGTGATGTAGTGTGAGAAAATGCATGAGTCTTAATTAACATATTATATATATAGAGTATTTTTTATTGGCATGATGAGCAAAGGGAATACTACACTAATAGGGAGCATATACATGTAAATTTAGCATGGAAACTATACAACGCATGGATACATGTGACTGACTAGGTGACATGAGAATATACAAGTGAGTGTGTATGATAGTGAACCTATACATGGATCAAATAAAAGTGATGTGTGATATGTGTAAGTGAGCATGGAGATATATACAAGTTTAGGAAGCGTGGTTGTGTTCTAGTGAAGCCTAAGCATGGATATTCTAAGCGGTGTGTGAAGCACGTGAGTGTAAAGTGTATATGGAGGGTATATACAAGTGTGTGAAGTGAATAAGCGAGTGGAAAGTGATATATACTGAGAGAGATATAAAAAGGTAAATAGAGGAGAAAAAAGAATATACAGGTAGGTGCATACGCACACATGCAGATAAGAATAACGTCCATGAAAAAATAGAGTCTAGTCCTCTTATAAAATCCCCAACGAAGTCGCCACTGTGGCCATCCCAAGGGTTCGTCTCTCTCGGAGGTCTGGGGGGAATATGCGTCTTTCGAGGTGGATCCCTACTTCATTCCCATTTCTTCAGTGTGCGCGCAGGTTGTGTCCTTTATCGGGGAACTCGACCATCATCGATGTGGGGTGATATGTAAAGATAGAGTCGCCAACCTATTTTGCACAAAATAGGCAAAAGAAATGTTGCCGTCTCAAGAGAACGACATCAAGGGCAATACTAATGCCTGTGAAACCAAGTAGTTCAAGGTTCCAAGGACTAAGTTACAGAATGGGAAAGTGTTAGGAACCCATCCCTCCCTTTTGGCCTCTCATGGGCATATGTTAATCTTCTCCTGTAGAACTCCGTGATGTTTGTGCTTATGTACATAATATAAATGGAGTCTTCCCTTGTATATATATATATATATATATATATATATTATGAGTATATGATAAGAACAAAGTAAAAAATTTATGTGGGAGGACTCAAGTCAAGGGATTCACCCAAGAGCCTACGTAACCCATGGGGGAATCAAAGTTCGTATAGTTCGAAGACAATACGAGGTGGGGTTTAACCCATAAATCCAACCGGGGACTTTATTATTTGTGTATGCGTAGAAAAAGCTATTTTATTGTGAGAAAATGTGACGATAAATTACCATTTGGAATTTACAAGTGAACAGGAATAAAATGTCCATTCAAATGTCTTTCAATCCTCTTTTTCTTATTTTTGGATTTTTCTTTGAAAATAAAGTATGTGCGAGTAGTAATAATAAAAAGTTCAAAATTAAAATGTGTGGTGTAATGAAGTAAAGTACTAAAGAGAAAATTAATTAACTAATGCAAAAATAAGATGATTTAAAGACAAAAGGGGAATAAATAGACCTCCTTGTGAAGACTTAAAGTAGATCTTGATTATAGGCGCACTGATCTCAAGATGGAGTGATGGTGGTTTGAGGAGGTGGGTGGGAATTTACTCAAAAGAGTATGAAAAAGATGGAAGGAATGTGGGAAATTGGCTTTAAGGAAAGAATAACTCTGAATTCGAGGGAATTCTATCTGAGAGGGATGTTCAAGGATTCTGAGGCGTGTATTTCAAAATGAGGTCATAGCCTATATTTATAGGGCCAATGAGGGTTTCGATCGGCATGGTCCTAGACTTGCCTATCGGTATATAATCGTAGACACACTACCGATAGATAGGGTCCTGGGGTAGCTAATTAGCAGTCAGAGGTAGGTTTTTTGGAGAAATGGTAGTAAAACGCGAATCGTAAGTCAAAATCATGCACGGGATGGACCGTTGGAAAAGGGTATTCAGAGCCCTTTAAGAATTCAGTAAAACACTCTCGAGTTTGGGAGTTTACCAAAATCAAACACGACCTGGAAGATCCCATTGGTCACTAGATAAGAAATTCCCGATGGAAAATGGATAGTTAGTTCTAACCGTAGGTTCTATTCACACATGGGATAGACTGTTGGAAAGGTTATTCAAAATCATTTGGGATTACATTCAACTTCGTCCAATTTAGAGAGTTTACCTAGGTCAAACGGGTCTCCGAAGCGCCTTATGATCCTTCAGAGTAAAATGGGTTGTTCGTCCATACCATAGGACTAATTCGTGCACTGGGTGGACCATTGGAAAGGTTATTCAGATATCTTCAAAGATTAATTCATTCTAGTTCTAGATGAAGATTGAACCATAAGGTCGATTCACCCACAGGATAGATCATTGGAAAGGGGATTTAGAGACATTTGAAGATTCATTATGCTTTCGCTCAGGCGATGAAGTCTAATGGAGTCAAACGAGACTCGGGAGAGACCGATGGCCTCTAAATCAACTTTTGATATTAAAATGGAGCGTTTGTTTGAATCATATGGTTGATTCGTGCACGGGGTGAACTGTTGGAAAGGGTATTCAAAGCCCTTTGAAAATTTATTGAGATTTTCCTCAGGTGACAAAGTTAATCGGAGTCAAATGGGACCCTGGAATTCCCGATGGCCTCTAAATTTGTATTTGGGGTATCACCTAGGGTTTTGGATTGAATGAGTGAGTGTTAGGGACCTAAGGAGGTGTTTATGAGGGTCCTAGGATGGGGTGTCAACACTTATATTTTCAGAGTATTATATTATATGTGTGGTCCCTCCCATAATAAAGAGTCAAACTTACGCATATTTACTTGCAATTTTTCCTTCTGGAATATTTGAGCCACCTCACGAAGACATTCTAGGTGATGATCTACAAGCCAACTTCTTGGAGGACAATATTAAAGAGCGAATTGTGGAGCTCGATGGTTCATTGGATCATGGAAAAAGAGGAGCAAAAGTTATCCTTTCAAGAGGAAAATTGGATATTTGTTTGTCTTTTAAGTTGGACTTATTTTATTCCAACAATGAGGTGGAGTATTAAGCTTTGGTATTGGGATTGATGTTGGCTCTTCAAAGAGGCATTCGTTCACTCTCCATCAAAGGGCACAAAGCTGAAATATACCACATGAGCTTGAGAAATCACATTTGAAGATGAGGGGGTGTTTCCATCCTTAGGTTCAACGATAGGAATTTGGGGTGAATGATCATTCTCTGGAGTTGGCGTAAGAAACTCTGCTTGAACTGGTACAAGATTCATGAAATAAGTAGGTTGCGATGAAGCAACACCAATCTCGACATTTAAAGGGGTAATTTACACTAAGGTAAGATTAAACTTAGTGGAAAACTTTGTCGGTTCCCCTACCTCACCCTCAAAAAATTCTATCAACATAAGAAGAGGAAGCTTGTTAAGAGTTAACATATGAGAAAGCAAGGAAACATTTACAATTATTTTTTAACTATAATCAAGAGTTTACCTCATCAAAGGTCTCTTGTGGGATCCAATTCATAATTGGCTTCAAAATGTTGCAAGGCAGAACGAACTCATTCAAAGCATTGATAATTACAAAACATCCACATAAATACATATCATTTCAGTATCATCAATGCAACACTTTGAGGAGGCATGATTAGAAATTTTCAAATAAAAAAATAGGTTACCTCTGACCAGTTGGCTGGAGGAATCATAGCCAGTGGTAAAACGTTAGAAGATGGTGAGTCAAGTGCCATTGAAGAATCACCAACACCATCTGATTGCCCCACTATTTCATATTCCATTGACAACCTTTAAACTACCTCACTCGTATGACCAGAGGAAGAACACCTGGAGTATGTAAGAGCAACCATCGATGAACGGGGAGATGGAGCTAGATTAGGGATAGGTTTATCTATGATTGGGATTTGAGGGTCCCTTTATGATAATGGAGAATACCCCGATGATAGGGAATCCTAAAGATTAAAGATAAAAAAAAGTTTTATATGGAGCATCTCAACACTTAGCTTTTTTTATTTTCAAGAAACTAGTGCAAAAATAAATAGTTATCCCTGCAGTAGGAGAAGTGGGTAGCGTTGGAGCATGCCGCGTAGAAGCATCCATCACATCCTCATCAACATGAATATGCTCTAAAGATTTGTGTTCAAAGGAACCTGGGGGCATAAGATTTGGACTTGGTTGGATAACAGCATTCTCTTGATTCGCACTTTTCCTCATGTTCTTAGTTGTTAAATTTTTGGAGCGCCAGTGGAAGGTCCTTCTTTGGCCTGACCAACGATATAACATTTCTTACGAGGAACCTGAGATGTAATAACATTATAAGATGGTGGTTTCCTAGGTACCCTATCTAAATCAACATGGGAAATAATTGGAGTGGGATTGAAGCCACTTATTACTTCAGCAGTTTTTAAGTGCACCTTTTCCACCAAGTCTAGTCCAAGCGGTCAAATGTCCTCTAGAGGTACACCAGACAATTCTGTGGCACCTTTTTTGGTTTTAGATTTCTTGGGAGCTTTGGGGAAATCCTACTCCTAAGATGAATCAATTATAATATTTTTTTTTGTGGTAGCAGTAGTGGGGTAAGTAGTCTTCTTTTTTCCCTTTTGGGGCACATCGCTGAATAGTGACAAGGAAGGTATTTCTGGGGTTGAACCTTATTGGTGGTGATTAAGTCAAGTTCAACTCCTATAACTGAGCTATTTTTTTATCCCAATCTCATTCAAGGCATAACATTTCACCAAAGGGTAATCAGGTGGAGTTTTGTGCTACTATCTGAATTTATAAAGTTAAGATGACTAAAAATGTATGAGCTGGCTCATAGACTCATCACCATGACTTTTGTTTCTTGGGATAGTTATCTTGTCCTTAAACTCAGAGCAGAGAGATACAATAGTGGATATTATTAAGTTTGAGCAAGTTGTGTGGAAAGAATCATGGGTTCTATTACTTCACCAAGTGATGGAAGGCACACCTTCGTTATATTTAAACTGTCTAGAAAAATGGTGAGGGTGGTAGGCTTCACTTTCAATGGCCCACTCAGTGCATGAGGGAAGATGACAGGGGTCAGCACAAGCACAACAACCAAATAAGTTTTCTCGGTAAGATTTTTTTCATTACTACTTAAAATAGAAGATTGGTTTCATCAAATAATGATCGCGTTTGGGCTTAGGTTTTCCTAGAGTAAGGCCTAGAAATAAATGATGAGTATTTTTCAACCAAAGGAATTAATTCTTTCCAAATTTGTTTCTTATTACAATGAAGTAGCCTTGGACATTTCACAATGAATTTATTGATGGTAACTTTTGAAGGGGCAACACCAGGGAACCTGGAGTAAAGTAACCCAATTAACATAATTATGTTTACAAAATTATAGACATCATACCTCCATACAGACCATTCCATGTCAATATGAGTCCTATCCAACCAAGTATAGAGGGTCCCAAGAATAATGATAGCAAGGGGAAGATTGACCCCATGAGCTAACCTTATTGATATATTGATCATGTCTCTATGAGGTTGGTCATTGGCATTGCCTAGTAAAAAGAAGTGAGAGAGACGGCACACGAGATAAGGAGATAGATCCAACAATGAGTGTTCCCATCACCAAAGCCTACATTAGGGATGATACCTTTGGCCTTCTCATCCTTGGAACCATGTAATATTATATGACGAGTTGGGTGAAGATATCTTTGTTGGAATCTCCAATGCATCCATGACATATTTTATCTAAGTCTGTTAGTCTTTAGCTTCATTTGAATCAAGATATTCATTATTATAAGAGAGGGAACCATAAGTATCAAGGCACATTAGCTCATAAACATCTTTAACGGTAATAGTGAATTCACCCTAAGGAATTGCAAAAGTACGGGACATGTGGTTCCATAAAGAGATCAATACGTGGAGGGCTTCGTTATTCTTTGGCAAAGTGAAGTACCCAGACCAACAAGTGTTGAGAAAAAAACACTTTTTTAAGGATTACAGTAAATCTTTCATGAATATAGGTTGACCAAGTAGGAAATACTTCATGGGAGCCTTTAGGAGATTCAAAATCCATATGGGAGTAAAGGAAATCCTCACGGTCCAACCTTAAATGAAGAATGTCAACTTTGACCTTCAACTGTCCAGAAAAAGCTTTGATCTCTTCCCTAAACTTATCATTATTCCCCAAATAGGGTGCAATAGTATAACTCAAGCTGGGCTTTGCACGCCGCCTTTTAGGTTATACCATTGCCCCCTATTTTGTCGAAAACTTGAGTCTGTGTTGAAAACTTGGATGGAATTTCAAGTTAGGGTCTAGAGGAGGACACTGATGCTAATAAAACTTTAAAATAGACGAAATGAATTACAAACACCACAAGAATGGAAGTGATAAGAAATCAGTGGAGGAGATTAGTTTTTGTAGCGATTTTTGGTGAGTTTCAAAGGGAAAATGGCATTTTATCTCTATAAAATCTTAAATTCTAAGTTTTATTGGTGGAAGACTTAAAAGTTTTGGTGAAAATTAAGTGTTGGGATATTTAAATGGTTGGTAGCTAGACGTTTGAATTATTGAAATTTTGATTTCCTATGCGTATATACTGAAAAAATGGCAAAATGATAGATTTTAGGTTTATGCACAGTTCACCCCAACTCTTTACGTGGTAAATGTCGGTAGAGATGCAGATGATTGGACTCCCACATTAATTATTTTCACGCGTAAAAAAAGGATAACTTGTTTGTAAACAAAGGGTTTTGCGATTTTTAAAATTCCAATTTAAAAATTTTGATCGGCTAATATTATTCACGATGAGTTGAAATTCCAATTTTTAAATTTTTGATTATCCAAGATTATTCTCGATGAGTTCCCATGGATCAAGTTAGTTCGTAATGAGATCCCATGTATCAATATTATTCATTAGTAATTTTATCATATCCAAGATTTTGTAGCATGCACGCACAACAAATTTCTTTACGAAGGGGAAAATGTAGGGATGCATAAAGATAAACCTATGATTAGATATAATTCCCATCATTAACAAACTAGAAACAGATTCCACAAATATTAGTGACATAAAAAAGGAGTGTGAGGATTCAAGCAAGCTTTCTCATAATCTATATTGAATGAAGACAGAAGAACTGAAGCAAGCACAAAGAAATCAAGAAAACCAGTTAAAACGGTAGAAGGATTTAGGAGGAAGCTTTTTTGAGGGATCTGTTAAAAAACCTTTATATTTTTTTAAACTTACGTTGGTTGGTAAGGTTACTCGGTATCCGTGAAGGACCATGTTTGGCATGACTTGGGAATGCTTTCATGCTCTATCGAACAACCTCACTTAGGAAACCTACGAGGGAACTAGTTTGGAGGATTTAGAAGCAAGGCAATACTAAGGCAAGACTTAATGTATTTAAATAAAATAGGTAAAACACCAGCTCATTCGAGAGAGCATCATCCGAGGGAGCATCATTCGAGCAACCATGAGTTTCCTTATCCATTGGGTTTGGTATAGGTGGTCTTTGTCCAGAGTAACAAATATATTTCCACAAATATCCTAGTGACGTCATGCGTGACTTACCATACATCAAATCCAAACTTAATTGAACCGTGGGGGGTTGAGGATTAGCTGGAAGTTTGGTGCACTACCACTTGTAGGCAGCCGCCTGACATTTAACTAGTCACTTAAGTCTTTTCCCAACAATTAATGCTAGTGATGTGAAATCATTATGGCATAACTTTGCTTTCAATGGTAGTGACGTGGAAGCGTGGTTGCACAACATTGCAATCAATGCTAGTGACGTGGAGGCATAGAGGTTTGACTTCGTATTTAACACCCCTGAGATTACTTAAATGTACTTTACAGACTCTATATACCCCCAGAGAGGGATTTTATGGGAGATTTATTGCAAACAGATTAAAGTTCTGATCCAAAAACACTGACTTTGAGGTATATTTATTAACAGACTCTATATACCCCCATGAATGCTTTTGTTAAAGATTTCACTGAGAACATAAGCATTTAATACAGACTAATCTTTGTCATCGATTACCTTGGTGTTTGAGCCTCCTACCTAGGGTGTGTCTAATGTGCTTTCTTATCTCTCCCTCTAGTTGGTTGATTTGTAGGTTCATTTGTTGACAACCATTTATATTCATTATTTTCTGAGTTTATACAAAAGAGTTTGTTATATTCCAACTGAGTTTATTCCTTCATGATTGTGAGCATTTTGACTGTTAAATTATTTCCATTTATAGAGGTTAAGCCTTAAGTTATGTTTAATTACCCTAGAACTTAGAGAACCACTCTCTTATAGTGGTAAGATGATTGATGAATCGATTTATGAATTATATTTTTTTCTGAGAACCCTCTAACTTCCTCCCCTATTTTGGGCGGTGTATTTATCATATGTCCTTGACTTCGGCATGGCCTACCTCGATTTCATTCGCTGATGATGAATATAAGGACTTTTCCCTCGGTAATCACGAAGACACATTTATGAGGATTCAACCTCATTTGGAAAAGGCCAAGCCATTGAAAGAATTTTTGGAATGCCGAAATGAGTCCCTTTTGATATTTATTTTTGATGATTATCTTGTCTACGTAGACTTCCACTTCATTGTGTATGAGGTCATGAAGTATGGCTGTGGAGGCTCCTTAGTAGGTTGCAATGGCATTTTTGAGATCGAAGGGCATAATCAAGTAATAGTATTTTCCCCATGGGGTGATCAATTCGATCTTCTCTCGATGATTAGGATGTATTTTTATCTAGTTATATCAAACAAACCTATTTATAAAGGACTTGAGTGAATTTATTATTGTGTTCTCCACTAATAAGTTGATATGTGGTAGAGTAAAATCGTCTTTCAATAGGCTCGATTGAGGTCCCTATAATCTACGCACATCTGACCCTTTCCATCTTCTTTGAGTACATGCACAATGTTAGCCAACCACGCTGAGTATACCACCACTCGAATAAATCCGATGCTGAGTTGTTTCTCTACATATTTTTTAACCATTTAGGGCCATTCTAATATCGTCTTATGAAGCCTCTATTTGATAGGCTTCTCATTAGGAAGAGTCAGTATCTCGTTCATAACAATTGTTAGGTCAATTCCTGGTATGTCGGCGTAAAACCAAGTGAATGCATCCACGAAATTAGTGAGGAGTTTGGTGCCTTTTATTTGTTTTCACTAAAGGAGGACCATATTTTAGTTGTTTGGGGTTTGGTGGAGTTCTTAAGTTTATAATTATTTTATCACCTCATTAGGAGATGTACATCTATTTTGACTTTGGTTAAGTTTTGGAAAGTGTTTTAAGTATTTTAGATTCACCCAGTCATCATTATTTAGTGTGATGTTTAATCCATCGCTGGATTTGTAATCATTACATGCAACATAAATGGAAAATAATGGAAATTAAAATTTATTATTCCTTCAAAGGGAGGTAGGTAAGTATTGATAATAGTAGAAAAGTTTTATTTATAGAGGCATAGATCTAGATAGGGGGTTAGGGGGATTCAGTTTTTAATGGGACATACTCAAAAGGCTTTCGGAGGGTGAGCGTCAGTATATCCGATCCTTTGGTATTGGTGATGAGGTAGGTTAGATTTTATCAGAGGAACTTTTGAGTAGTCTTTGAATTGTCATGAACCTTGGTGCTAATTGAAAGATGGGGCATGAGATGTTCTTTGGTTTGGTATGTCTTTTCCTCGGGGACATCACCAGGTTCTTCAATTAAAAATATTACAGGATAGGTTAAGGGGAGGGAATTTGAGAGGGCTTTTAATAAGTTAAAGTGATTTTTCTCGTTCCATTAATAGTCCTAGATAGGTTTAAAGGTTGTATCCTGTGATTTGGCCGAAGGTTGCGTCTCAGATAGTGGGCCTTCTGAATCTAGTATGTGGCGGTAGAGATTGATCTTAGGGATTCTGACTAATTGTCCTTTTTCTGTTGTGGTATCGTTAGTAATAGAGGAAATGTACCAAGAATGGAAGCGTTATGTGGGGCTTAAGTCTAAGAATCTTACCATGGAGATTAAGGAGGTTTCATAAGAAAAAAGACTAGTAGTTCCCATTCGGGCTCTAATTCAGGGATGTTTTTATCCTCCTCCGTGACCCATGAGATGTTGAGTTCATTATAGATGATTTTGTGAATTTTTCGTAAAACACATATTTCCTTCCTTATAGAGGATCTCTATTATGGGTTGTAAGGATTTCTTTGCTTTATCCCACTAAGGTTCGGGGAGTCCTTGATAAGGAATGTCTTTCCTTGAAGTTGTAAGTGATCGTTCCACCCATGATGGGGATCTTTAGGACTAGAGGTTTAGGCTTTGCTGTCAGGAGTGTATTCAAAATTGGGTTTTCCTTTGTTTCCCGTGGTTGCAATGGATTTGAGAGTTCCTTTTGATTCTTTCCCAGTTTGAATTCAGACGTATACCTCATTTTATGAATAATTCAAGAGAATTTTTATTGAACAACTAACTCTTCCTTTATCATACGTGTGAGTAGGATGACCCAAAATTTGCTGAGTCATATGTGGTTGTTGTCGTTATGGGTACCTAAGAGTGGGATAGTACTAATGTTGGCAACAGTGGTCGAACCATCATTCCCTTGGATTTTAATGACCTCTATATTGAGTGAGAATCTAACATTTATGTGTAGTGACGAGGGTAATGCCACCATGGGATATATCCAGGCTCTTCCTAGTAGGAGGTTAAAACTGGATGGTATATCAAGTACTTGAAACTCTACATCAAATTTGATAGGCCCTATTATGAGTGTGAGAGTGATGGCTCCTAAGAACTCTCAGTGAATATTCTAATAGACCCTTATGGCTATGGGAGGCTGTGTGAACTCAGAGACGGTGTATCCCTTATTAGTGGTGGTACCAAGGGGGATTACATTGATTCTGGACCCATTGTCTATTAGTACTAAGGGTAAAATATATCCGCAGGCATCAGAAGTGACGTGTATTGCAAATCGGTGGTTATTGCCTTGCATGAGAAGGTATTCATCATAAAACTTAATGTACTATAACATGGTAATGGACCCAATGGTGGAGGCGATACCATCTAGAGGTTAGTCTCATGGCGCAGAAGCTTGAGACAATAGCTGCATGATGGCGACTCAGTGTCCTCGAGACATAGTTAGTAACTTCTAAATGGTTTTATTAACTGACATTAAATGGAGTTTTCCCTAGATTTTATTGTTCTCTTTAGGAACATCCAAGACAATATTCTCAGTAAGACCATTCTCTTTGCATGTGGGATTGGGGGGATCAGAGTGTCATCCTGATTGGCTGAGGAAGTAGACTTCAGAATTTCGGGAGAGTACGGGTTCTGCTCATGACTCATTCTCAACTTTTTCCAGGCAGAGTAGGAGGTTTGTTAGGGATATAGGGTTAGAGGTAGGTGGTATTAAATCTAGGGCCATCACTTTTGCTCAATCGAGGATGGGATTTTGGTTTGGGTTAGTGGTGTCTTTGTTTGGAGTTTTGGGGAGAGTCTAGGTAATGATGTCATCTATCAAATGTAGTGTATTGTCTGAATCATGGGAGTGAGTAAGGACTCATGATATAGTTTCAAGGACTTGCTCATCCTTTTGGTTTAGAGCATTAGAGGGTAACTCTGCAAATATGAATAATCCTTACTAGATGTCATCATTCGAGGCAATCTTTTAAAGGTCTTCCTTATCGAAAGAGGTTTCATATATTTATGGGTTTATCCCCTTTACTATTCTTACGACTTCACAATATATGTTCACGTGTAGTCCATGTATTCTGGTCCCCAAGGAGAGTACCTTGATAAATCTAGCAATAGCCAGTGTCAAAACTACATAAGAAGGTTGTCAAACTTTCCTTGCGAATGGTCATGGTAGGATGGGTTGACCATCTCTGTCCCCAAGTTGTATATATATCTTATGGTAGGAGGACCTTCTAATAGGGATGACCTCAGTGGGTCATTTTTTCTTGTATACCGATGAATCCTATGATGTGGGTTTCATTTAGGTATGTTCTTCCATAGATAAGTCCCACACTGGTGTGGCGATGCACCCAGGGTGATATGCCGAGTATGAAGAGCTCAAATCTTAGTTGTAGAATGAATGGATCTATCTCATCTTAGGGATCGACGGGGTCTTCTCTCGGATATCTCTCATGGGTTAGATGACATTGGGTGGATTAAGATTGGAAATTATATATAAGCATATAGCATATTTGTTTGTCAATTTATAAAATACCACAAGTGCACGGGATATTATAGAATAGCGGGTGTACGTACGGATCGAACCCGCAGATATTTGTCATTTTTAACGTTTAAAAGAATAATGACTGTCCAACTGGACTAAATGGGTTTAGAGATAATATGAAATATTAAACTAAGTTAACATAAATAAAAGGTACAACTACGAAATATATAATCAAGTGTATTAGAAAACTAGGATGTTGGATCCATTTATCACATTTAACTAATACTGTGCAATAATTTAAATGCATTGTTCCCGATTTTATAACTCAAATCAAACCGACTCTCTCTGCATTGAATTCGAAAAATGACATGGTTAAATTCACAATAAAATTTATCGTCTCTTATTTTAGAAGGTTAAAATACCTATCCCCTTAAAAACTTCACTTTTAAATATTAAAGTGTAACGTTTAAGCATGAAGTATCAATTAATGTAATAAAAGTATAACCTATCAAAAAATCCTCACATTAAAAAATAAGAAAATTGATTTTTCAAACAAAGTCTAGGTTTAAAATGCACTTTCGTGAATAACTATTTTTTATAGCAACTAAAAAAAGTAGAGAAATAAAGACGAAGTTAAACTACACACAATATTATTTAAACATAATAAACCTCACCTAGTCCTAGCAAAGAAATTAAACTAGCATTATTAAAGACAAAATAAAAATGCAAGAATGAATACTAATTTTCATTAATAACTAAACTTACAAAATAATAGTGCCTTATAGTTGATTTTAACAAAATTTCTCCCACAAAAGAACAATTCTTGGCCTTAAAAAATATAAACTCTCAAACTACCAATAATTGTCTCTAAAAGCACTCTAAAATTTTCTATATAAAATAATTAGCCCAAGGGTCATATTTATAGGTCAAGGGGTTTGGTATTTGATTTGGGTCAAAACACCATTTTATTGGTTGTATTTAATTTGGAAGTTATTTAAAAAACAATCATTAAAAATATACTCACGGTTTTGCGTGTTTGACACAAGATAAGACTATTTTTTATACCAATCTGATACGGATTTGCGTCAAAATCTGGGTTTGACAGCTGTTGTATTTTTCCTACAAAAATAAGTGTCAAGAGGGAACCGAAACCCTGACCTCTTGGAGTCCTTATGCACGCGCGACCATTGTGCCAAGTTTCAATTATGTTGTTGCATCCAATTATCTTTAAACTCTTCTTCAAGGTGAATTTCATATATTCCCATTTTGAACTCCATAACTTCATAACTCTACCAAATGACCTCGGATCTTCATCAAACTTCAAGGATATCATTAAAAATATAAAATAACTTATATTAACTCAAATTCAGTACCATAAAGTTTAGAAATTATCGATTTACCCTTATTTATATTTTAGACCCCGAATTTTAAAACTTTTTGGTTTTAACTCTGAATTCAACCAAGTTTCAGGAGAAACTTTTTTTTTCCTACAAAATATTTTTGAAATTATTTTTAGTCCCATAAAGTTTCTAAAATTTTGATTTCATCCCCCAGGTTTACTAAAATTTCATTTTTAACTCGAAATTTGTTCAAACTTGTATTTTTCTTTTTATATACGAAAATAACTCTAAATGCTCATTTTTTATAATACAACGGGCCTAAAAAGATTTAGATTTGGGAATATTTAATATGCACTCATAATTTTTTTACCTCCATTCGCAAATCATCCCATCCGGTAGATTTAATTTTTGGTATATATTAACACTAGGATGTTGGAGTTCTCCTTTACTGTTGAAAATTTCAAGGGGGGGGGGGGGTCAAATGAGAGGCATTATCATAGACTATCTATAATGTAGCCTCATATTTTCATGCATTTTGCCTAGTATTAACGATATTCAATTCATTCAAGCTTTTTTGCAGTATCCATGTATCCAATCCCAAATTTGTAATCTCGGGTGGTTGGAGACTCGAAGGATGTGAATTATTTTATCATGTAAGCCTGATCCTTTTCCTCAAGAATGATCCCACCATGTCATCATTTCCCAAATTTGGAGTTTGAGGACAAACTGATCCTCGAGTTTTGTAGATACGTTACCCTCGGTGATGAGGAAGTAGTCAAAGCAGTCTATGATGCCCTGTTTTGGAAGGGTGGCATAGTATATACGTCTGGATTTGTGGGTCGAAGATTATGGGGTTGGTTATGGTTTTCCATAGGTGGTGTTTACCTTGGATAAGTGTAATTTATTCTTAGGGATGATTAGTAAAGAAGGGTTGATATTTCCCCTGACGTTCGTTTGGATCATGTGGATGGTACCCATAGGGAGGGCATGTGACTCGACACTTTGGGGAGGAGCCAGGGCGTACATTCCTCACTGCCTATCCTATTCCCTGTGGAATACTATTTGGGTGGCCATGACCCATTGATTTTCTAAGAGTAGGTTCCACGTTATCTTTGGAAGACTTATATGTGGTACATATGATATTGGGTCGGGGTTATCTCTCAGTTCACCTTCCTAGGCGGTGTCCCTATGAGTGATGTGGGCTATGAGTCTCTCCTCATCATCTTACAACATTTGGTGATGAACTCGCAACCTCCAAGTAATGTGATCATCTTCCCTAAGCTATTTATCACACTCATTCATCTGTATCAGAGGGCTAGGGTATCTAGGTATTCGAACCATGGGTTCTGCTATCTGGTGACTTACGGATGTATCACTTCCACTATTTGAAAAACTGTCAGAAAAAGTATTTATAGTATTGGGAGGGCAAGAGTTATAGCTAGTATCAGAGTCTGTGAGTGAAAATAAATGTACCTCTTAGGTCAATTATTCCCACCCGGTGGATTGGATCAGTACTACAAAGGTCATATGCTTTGTTTCTTAGAGGGGTTCATTATATATTTCATCCCATTCGGTTGAGTGCTCTACATCCTCTTTCTAAGGCATCAATAATTCGAGAACTTTTGAGAGAATGAAGTTTGTCTCTGATACCAAGTTGGGGATGTAGTGATTATTTTGTAGGAAGTGTATGGTCATGATGAAGACCGTCATATGGTGATTGGTGGGCTTAGTCTCAGCTATGATTTTTATGGAGGGTATTGGAGAACCCATAAGGGCTGTTGTTTTAAAGGGGGTGTTGTCGTTCTTGATTTGTGATGAATGAGGACTATTAGAATGGATAGGCCAGTGTCTGTGGGTGACCTATCTGAGATAGCTTTAGTGCGCGAATTGGGATGATAGGGAAGGGGGTTGTATATAACATTGGGATTTGGTGAGAAGAGACTCTCGGTGTTAATGAGGTCTTGGATGGATTACATAAGTGACCAACAATTATTTATGATGTGGATGACCCCTTGATGGAAATCATAGTGGGAGTTGACTTGCTATTTTTTGTCTATGATGACAGATGGTAGCCTAGCATTTAGTGGTTTGAGGTGATCATCCAACTTTAAGGCGGTGAATACCCAACTGACAGGTGCCTGATGGTTTGTAAGGTTCCTATGTTGGGTTTTGGCATATTTTGGAGGGGGAATGACTTGGTAGTTCTTTAGGGAATCCACCAGTTTGTATGTGAAGTGGTGGCGGCGATAGTGAGAAAATGTGCTAATAGGGGGTGGTCAAAATAATAACTAATTTATAATTTTTTCAACTTAAATATTGAACTTAAATAATATACCCCAAAGTAAAATATTTCACCAATTTTAAACAAGTTGTGATTAAATCGATTAACCAATTTTATCTTGACCTAACACGTGCATCTAGGTGAGAACGGGATAAAATAAAGTAAAACAAACTACAATGACTGATGTACAAGGAAAACCCCAATAGGAAAAACCTCAGATGGTCGAGAATGTTTTACAGAAGTCGACAAGTGACTTACAAAATGACTCGACTCCCTCGCAAGCCTTGATGCATCTTCCACCTTTAACTTCTCCTCCAGAGTGATAACATATAAATCCACCCATGCAATAACCACAACATGTGAGTCCACACACACCTCGGTATTCACCAGAAAAGTCAGCAGTCGTCAATGGATTGGAACATAAAGACCACCACTTCTTTATCGCAACACCACATCACGGAATCCACTGTGTGCAAATAGTAAAAATGGTGTCCACTGTATGAAATGATTCTCACAAAGATTTGGAATTAAAAATTGGTCCCTATAAACTATATCTCAAAGAATAATTGGATGCTTCTTGGATCTAAAACTATTTGGGTGTAAACTAAAGCTTTGGGTACAATTGGAGAACTTTTTGGTAGAGTTTGGAAACTCAAAACATCTGAATTTATCTCTATAAAATGTTGCTCTGCACTCCTATTTATAAGAGGTTTGCTGAAAACAAGATAACGATAAAAAGGTGTTTGGAAAACTCCTATTCTTTAAAAATTCGATAGCTCATTCGAGCAAATCACATCATCTCGTTCGAACACCGTTCAAATGACATTTCCAACGAGATTCTAGAACAGGCCAAAAGTTGCCAAAATCGATATCGTTCGAAGTTGTTCTAATAAGGTACAATGACTTTATCAATAAAATATTTTTCTTCGGAGAAATATTAAAAGAGATAAAATCATTTTAAAAATTATTTTCTAAAATCCTAACATCCAAATATAATGTATCCAATGATTAAAATATGTATACATCCATATAAGAGAGATACTCGAAACATGAAGATGGTGAGGAGAAAAAAACACGACGTGATGATGTAGATCTTCTAACATGGATGGTACGTCTTCAATAAACCATGTCATAGGCTTGAAAGGTTAATAATTCAAGTCCTAACCTATGACTCAAAGGGTATTTGTCCAACATAAAATAAAGCCAAATTACATACAAATTGGCTCTATTGGAAATTTGTCCTTACAAATCTCCCCCTTTGGCAATTCCAGGACAAAACCAAAAATAAAAATGCCTATGGATGGTCAAGATCTTATAAGACTCAATCCCCAACCCCAAAAGAAAAAAGTACAGACTTGATAGACACACACTCTGAGTTGCTTTGCTCACTTGAAAAATTTGCCTCATGTTGCAAACCTGCTCACTTAAATACGCCTTCAAATGCAAAGATAATAAACAATATAAATTTCAATTTGAATAAAATCCCCTTATGTCTAACGATACCCACCTAGGTAAGAAGTCTCTCCCTAAGATACATATTCCCTCCTAAAACTAAAGTGAAAGATACCATTTTCCCCCCATTTTGTTCAGGAATAGACAAAGAAAGAATTCATAACAAACAATTTCTCCCCCATAAAAAAATCTCCACCCAAAAGTGAGAAACATACGATACCAATTGAAATTAAGGTAGAATTAATAATATCATACAATGATGTAAATTAAAACAAGCACAATACGCCAATACGAGCACACATAATCTAAATAATGATCAATTAATATTAATATTGATGCAATAATTGATATCAATTTAAATGCACAATGAGTCATGAGGTACTAATGTAAACATGCAATAAGAGATACCAATATGATCATATAGCATGCCAAATTGATTCACAAAAAAAGGCATATGGAAAACATAGATTAAATGCAAATGCAAATACTCAAAATCACAATGATACCATATATATAAATATGAAAAATATACCAAGGACACACATGCATGTATATAGGTATAAATACCACAAAATGACACAAAACACATAAGAGTTACACACTAACATAGTATCTATGTGTATAAACATATGGGATGGAATTAAGGAGCGTGAACTAGAAACAAATAAAAATGACCCAATCACTCAAAAATGTCTAAGGAGTTTCATATGATTGCATTAATTTTATAAACAAAGATTTAGCCTCATAGTGATAGATAAAGTGGACTCATAAAGGAGAAATAAACCCAACTCATAAAGGACAAACAAACACAATACACAAATATTGATGATTCTCAAATCAATGGCATCAAAAATGAAATAACTATGACTCATTGTGCAAACCCATTGACCTTCAACTTAAATCACCCTAAAATTTATAGATATATCGTTTTTTCCCTCCCATATTTTGTAGATACCAATTTAATTGAAGAATCAATGAAAAAAATTGGCCATTGGCAATATTTTCTTTTATTTTGCCTCTCATTTTTTTAGGCTCTTACCAATTATGGACTTTCACCCAAGGAAAATTTCTCCCCCCGTAACCTTTTTCCCTTACACACTCATATTTTCAATAAATCACAAAATCACAGGCAATGGTTCTTACAAGAAAAAATCCCTTAATCGAATATATATGTATATGACAAGATTGTTAGGAGAACATCTCACTTAGCTCATATAACATCTATATACTACTATAAAATACTATACAAAAGAGTTAATGTTGAGCTTATTGAAGTGTATCCATGGGGGATTAATAAACTTATTACATTTTTTTCTCTTTTTGGTATTCACATTTTTCTCTATCTAATTGACTCTATATCCCTCCGGCTTCTCTCTTTACTTCTATGAAAACATTGTAGGAGACCAAAAGACTCAATATTTTGCCTCTTTCTCTTCTTCTTCTGTAAAATACATTGTCTTCTCTCTCCTACTAGCTTATTACTTCCTCTGGCCTTTTCCCAACGCATTACCTGCTGTTGCCAATCTCTCTGCGTCTAATAACTTCACATCCACATCCCCATTTGCTGCTCCCCCACCCAATGAATCGAATGATCATAGTTTTTTTCCGCTAATTTGGTGATCTCTATAACGACAATCAAGGTTGTTTATATACTCTCCATTAAATTATGAAGTTTATTACTCCACGCCTTCTGCTCCTCTACCCGAACAAAACTATATTTCATTTTGATTTTAACAGATATGGGAGATGGATTTAGAATATGGCTCAAGTGGTCTTGGGTTAAAATGGGTTTGAACAGGGTATTATGGGTTATTGGATCAAATTATGGATTGGGTTTCTACTGGAATGAAGTTGGAGCTTCTTGGTCGATTGGCCAAAGTTTGGTAGTGAGTTTGGGTTTGAGATGGGTCATCGGGTTTTGGGCTAAGGTTGTTGGGGTGGTTGACGGAGTGGAGAAGGTAGGTCCGATGGTTGTTTTTTACAGGCCAGGAGGTGGTTGGTAGGAGCTTAGATGGGAGTCGGTGAGAGGGCTATAGTCGGAGTGGGTTATGGGTTCACCGGATATCGTTTTAGGTAGGCAGCGATGCGGATAGTCTCAGGTATTGGAGTTGTCACCCGCGATGGGGGTAAGGGAGCATAACATCTACAGGTTTCTACTTTCCATTAAAAATGTCACTAATATAGTTGATTGGTTTACTTTGTTCACCCCCAAACGATAAGCGCTCGGCACTTTACAAATTTGTTTAAGATGGAAATAAATCCTCTAATTTCTTCCATGATTGTTGTTAAATTTGTAGGAACATTGGTAAATGTTTTTGTAAAGATTGTCAACGAATTTAATTAGAAGAAATTTTTATACAATTGTAATTGTAATTTTTATTTATATTTAGTGTTTTTCTATAATCCTATATTAGGAGATCATTAAATTGAGTTTTTTAGTTTGGAATTCAAGGCTTTACAAATGTTTTCTCAATAGTATTTAGAGAAAAATGATTTTAAATTATAGGAGTCTTTATGAAGTTAATGTTTCATGAATGTAAGACATTTTGAAAAGGTAAATACTTTTGTAAAGTAATTCTCTGATGGAATGGTTTGTTGTTGGATTTTTGATATTTTACTCGAAGTAAACCCCTGGTAAGTTCTTTTTCTCATTTACTGACAAGAGTGAAATTTATAATTTACATAAATACGTGTTATGCATATATTTTGTGTTTGGTTAAATACGTGTTATGTATATATTTTATGTATTTGTGTAATTTTTGAAATATGTATGATTAGTTTGATGAAATTCTGTATTCCCATTTTTGTTTATTAGTAGTGCAATTTGGGCCTCTATATCCACTAATATTTGAAGGATTTCATCTCATTAATTGACGATACTATGTTCTTTGGCAAGAAAAATATTTTTCATTACATTACATTATGATCAGTTTTATGGATTTTTCTCAAATTAACTTTATATGCCATTTGGGCAAAATTTATTTAAAGAGAATTATAATAACTTTGTGGGTTTGATTACTTTAGAAGTATTATTTTTGGGCTGCCAAATAACTCATTTAGTGTCATGCGTCTTCAAAACTATTTCAGTCTTCGTCTCACTACCGAGTTTTCTTTTCCTCTCTCTTCAATAGATATTTTCTCCTTTAAAATTAGTTTATAGGGATGTTTTAATCATTTGGTTTGTATTATCTCATGACTCTCCACGAATCCAGACATATGCACTAGCGATGATGGAGGCAGTGAGGAGGAAAATCGCTGGAATGGAAGCCCGTTGGTTTCATGTCGTACGACAAACCCGATGGTATATAGTGATCCGCTTGGGAAACAATATCTGATTATTGCTCTAAAATTTGGAAGCATAAATTTTATTGAACATTGTTTGATAAACATGTTTATTTCTCCACTAATTTTTTTATTTTTAAATGATCCACCGAATAGTACTTAGTCGGTTCAGATCATGGTTCACAAGTTTTATGATATTTCTCCTCCATAATTGTATGAAATTGAATAATTCAATTTATAAATGCAACAAACATAAGTACGCTAGCCTTTAGTTGAAGAAGGTTTGTTGAGTTGTTTAATAGTATTGGAAATGGTTTCGTCAACACCATTTATTTTGTTAAGATCTACATGAACTTAATAAAATTTAATTATGTAAAAACATCCTAAAAGAAATTCCAAATACAACAATTATGGTGTAGATACCATTCTACTCAATGTTGAATAATATTGAATTTCTATCTTTCGTCAATAGTATGCATATTATGTCAATTTAATGTGAGAAATGACTATCATAAATGCATAGCTCGTGCATCGCACGATTTTACACCTAGTATTAAGTTAAAATCCAAAAGAGACCATGCACGTGTGTGAGGAGGCATATGAAAAATGAATGCATTAAGCAAGACATTTTCAAACTACTCTATGAAAATATGATTAAGAACAATCTAAGCATTAAAAAACATTATCAAATGTCCTAGACACATGAAAATGAAAGTTAGTGGATTCAAGCACACCGATATTCCACACAAAATGTGTAAAACTAAACTACACATAGGCCAAAAATCATTTTGAGTTTTTCAATATTTTTTAAAATGATACCAATTTAACAAAAATAAACGAAAGACAAACAAAATATTTTTGTATTTTTCTTAATAATACCTAATAAAATAAAAATAAAAAATGAAAAGGATAAACATCATACAACTAGCCCGCCAATATAACATGATGTACGAAAGCTAGTGTATAAAAAATATGCAAGCATTCACCCATAGTATATAGTGTGTGAAGAGTCATGTGCAAGCATGCTAGAATCAACAATTCTAACACTTAGTGTCTCCAAAATGGATTTACTAACCTAAATAGATGAATACATAATGAAATGGGTTTTGAGAACTATGGTGACATTACATTTAGACTTCCTAAGTCCTCTTTTAAGATATGAACAAAATGACCTACGGTGATGTTTCCAACCAAAATTCCAACATGTGTAAATATAAGGAAGACAACATTTGGGTTGACATTTTCTAACTTCTTGGACAATGATTGACACTCTTAAACAAACATTGGCCTTGGCTTTAGGCATGGAAACATTTAAATTATCGAATCTACTACCAACACTACTTGAGTCTCTTAGATCATCTTCTAACTTCAACATTCCAGACTCAAGCATAATCTTAGACTCCTCAAAGTTTAGGGACTTCTTCTTCATATTTTCAATTATTTTTACAAGTTTATCTCACTCCCCCTTAATGTAAGTGAAATTATCCCTAAGAATTTTCTCTCGTGCCCTCAAATTTTTAATCAATTTATAATTATCCTTGGTAACACGTTCATTAAACCTAGTGTCAAAACTTTTAGAGTCCACTAAGTCATTCTCTAAAAACTGAAATCTATCCTCACTCTCTTTCTTGGACACTTTTAAAGTTTTAAAATCATAATTAATGTCCATGACCTTCTCATGAGGGATATCTCTTTCAGTTTGAACAGTTCATAAAAAGTCAACTTCAGCTTTAAAACAAAGAATTTCTTGTTCAAGAATTTTAATTCTTTTTACAAACTTCAAATTCAAAAGAGTCATTTTTTATCATGGTGGTGAATCTCATTAAACTCATCTCTATTATCAAAGTCGTTGCCATCGCTAAATTCATCGGACAACATATCACAATGCTGACCCATCGAGAGAAGAAAACAAAACTAGAGAGAGATTAACACCTAAATTACCCTAAAATAGTACGAAAAGACGGATCGACACAATAACTTAGTGTACTATTATGATACCAATTTGAGAAAGAGTGATTGTAAGGAGTGGTCAAACAATTGCCAATTTTTAATTTTAAATTAAATATTAAACTTTCACAATTTACCCCAAAGTAAAATGTTGTACTAATTTTAAACAAGTTGTGATAAAACTGATTAACTAATTTTATCTTCACTCAAACATGTACCTAGGTTATAATACGATAAAATAAAGTAAATCAAACCACAACTTACGATTTACGAGAAAACCCCAAATGGGAAAAACCTAAGATGACCCATCCAGTGAATTCACTATGATAAATGTTTTACAAAAGTCGACAAATGACTTACACAACGACTCGGCACCCTCACAATCCTTAACTCGTCTTCAATATTTATCATATTTTCTATAAAGAAAATATAGAAATCCACCCATGCAACTTCCACAACGTGTGAGTCCACACACACATCGGTCTCCACTGAATATCTTAACAACCTTCAATGGATTGGAACATGGAATCCATCGCTTCTTCACTGCAACACCACACTACGGAGTGGAACAATGATTGGAATAACTATCAATATATGTATGCATTCATACCTGAGAGATTCCCAAAATATAAAGATGGAAACGAGCACAAAATATTACATGATGATGTAGATCTTATAACTTGGCCACTATGTCCTAAAAAAACCATGTCATAGGCTCAAAAGGTCAACAACTCAAGTACTAACTTATGAATTAAACAATTTTATCCAACACAAAATAAAGATAAACCACATGCAAATTGACTATGTTGGAAATTTATCCTTACACATAAACTGAGAAGTGTTGGGTGTAGGGGTATGATCTGGGTTGTGGACTGACTACCATGGTAGTGATATGGGATGCAGAAGCCCCAAAAGAGTTCTTTCTGGCAAAGAACTGATTTGCGAGTCAACGGGTTTCTTCAGTCGACTTAGTTGCTTTGGCGGGAAAGCTTTCCTTAATTTTTCACCCTATGTGATTAAGATACTTGAAGTAAAAAATCCAGGCATCACCTGATTACCTATGTAATTCCTTTTGGAAGTTCTTGATCATGATATCAATCTAATCCTTTTCTTGAGGATAGTTGACCTTCTGAACGACCTTATTCTCTCCACTAGGTGCCGAATGCATCGAATCCCCCTCCTTTTGTTTTAGAATCACTAGGTATTTATGAGTGACACTTAGTTATTCATTGAATTCTACTTCTTAAGAAAATCATGACCTGCATCATCCCATGTTTTAGTGGTTCCTTCACAGATTAGGCTCATATACCAGGTAAGGGACCCTCCAAATAGATTGGATGAGAACATTCTTCTTAATACCCCTAGGTTTAAATTTCAAACTTCCATCTATAGGTATCAGTTAGATAGGCGGGAGGATGGGGAGCCAAGTCCCTTGTACGTCTTAAAGAGATGCATTTTTAATTCATTCGATAGTCGGGCCTCAGGATAGAGAGCCATGTTCTTATTATTAGTGAACTTATCATATATTCAGATCTTGTTGATGTGTTCCTCAAGAAGTCATAACTGAGTCTAGACATGGGTTATATTTTGATTTGGCAATAGAGGAGGATCAATATCATTGATTGGTGGAGAAGCTACTAATGCTTATCATGGAAGCCCTTGATAGGTTGGGTGAGGGTACTCGGGGTTTTCATGGTATGGTTTAAAGTAATCACGAGGGTAAAATGGCACTTCAAAGTGGGATACACCGACATTAGCTGAAGGAGATAGTGCTCACATTGGTACAACAAGAACGAATGCGGGTTTCTAGAGTAAGAGATTAGTGTGAATTTCCAAGGGTGATGATAAGTACAGAAAAAGGCAGGGCAACTTTGTTTAAGATTTTTTAGACAGAATGACTATTAAAAGGATGATACATAAGGGGCTAAACACTCACATATGTATGACTTCTTTGATGCAATTCTTTTAATTGTTTTTAATCGTATTTGAAAAATGTTGTTTTAAATTCTTTTTTTATTTGGTAACATCTTATAAGGGTAAGAACTGAGCAGAGTCCCATTGGATTTGAGTTAACTGGGCCAGCTCTTAAGGAGTGAGGAAATAATTGACAGTAATTTGTTAATTTCTCAAAAGTAAAATATGGGTAAGGGAATCCAACATAAGGGTGTTCTGTTTTGGCAATGACTTGTGGATTCATATTGGGGTATCTTTCATGTAAAAAGGGAAGACGGTCAGCCTGTAATCTAAGGGGTTTTTGACGAGCCTCTGTATGTATGACAATTTTGAATTTTTTTATCTAAACAAGCATCCCGCAAGTATCTGTTCTTTTTTTATAATGGGGCATGTAACTAGAGATTTTTCTCTATATGCAAAAAGGCGATGCAACTCAATGATTGGTGGGTCACTTTTTATTCCGGTGGATCATGATATACCTGGTTGCTTCGACTGATCGACCTTTAAGGTACATGTGAAAACATTTTACCCTAGTATTCAATAGTGATGAAAGCCTATTCGATATAGACTAGAACTGGACGAGATTCAAACATTCCCTATTATCGATACTTTCACATCGTGAGAGATATTGTCGGATATACTAGGGGCGGAAAGAGTGAGGATAGTCATTATTGACCAACCTTTTGGTTGACCGCTTTTGGCATTGAGGTGTAACAACCCTCGCTTTTGAGATTCTATTTTTATATTTAATCTGCTAATTATAGTGATTAGATAAAGATGTTGATTTGTAGAGTAGGTATTAATTTAAGAAAGACAAGTTAATATCTACTATGATGTTGCATATTTACCGTATATAGAGGTGAATCTTGCTATATTATGTTTGGTAACGTCATATGATTTAAAAATTACATTTGGCTTAAAATGGAATCGGAACCTAAAATAAATTATAAAAATCTACAAATGATAATTTGGAGGGTGCCATTAGTTTTGGGAGGTTCGTGATAGTCAAATTGTGTACCATATTGTATTTCTGGTTTCCAGGCACTTTCGACTGGTAGTAACTTAAATGAGAAATTGCGTATTATTTTATCGCATGCTAATCACTTAAGCTGGAATTTTAGTCTAAGCCACGATTTATGTCTTGAGTAAATCAATATTTCCCCAAATTAACTTGTTAAGCCTAGAGAAAGAAAAAGGGAGAAGAAACCTTGGGAGAATAGGAGAGATTGAAGCTTGGGTGATTGTCTTTCTTACTACTTCATCAAATTCTGAACTTGCAAACTTGAGGCAAGTTTTCTACTTGCTATTTTATGATTTAAGTAGAGTAATTTACATTGATAGTTGTGGTTATGAATGGTTTAAGAAATTTAGGGCTTTTGATTGATTTATGGGCTTTAGATCTTTTGAAGATGAATTGATATGATTTTGAGGTAAATTATGGTTGGATGATGTATTTATGATCAGTTGGTAGCATTAAAGGATAGGGTTTTGAGTTGGTTGAAGTTGGGTAGAATTTGGAGTCAAAGACTCCATAAACAAAACTTGGAATTTCTACAGAATCGAATCGATTCGGCCTGGCCGAATCGATCCGCTGTGAGACAGTTTCGAAGCTTGGGTTGTCCGAATCGATTCGGCTCGTTCGAATCGATTCGGCCTTATGCAGAATCCCACTTTTCCTGATCGAATCGATTCGGCTAGTCCGAATCGATTCGCCTTTTAGAACCCAAATCGATTTGGCCAGTCCGAATCGATTCGGAAGGCGTGCATTTTTCCTTTTTTTTTTCTCTTGAATTTTACCCCCTTTTTAGGATTATGACCTAGGACCCTTCTTGTATGAAGTGAAACTAGGATTTTAGAGTCCTAGTTGAGTTTGGTCGTTACCCTATAGTTGAGTGGGATAACTTGGGGTTAGTTCTGGGATACTTGAAGTGATACTTAGGTATCACTTCTCTTTTGGGAAATTAGTTAAAGATAGAGTTCTAAGCCCATATGTGGAGATGTTAGAAGCCCTTTGGTGGTATATAAAATCCTGGGTCTTATGAGAATTCAAGAAATGGTTTAGAGAATACTTTGGGACCAAATGATATGATGAAATTGAATAAGAAATATTCTAAGATAAATGTTTCAAGTAAAATGAAACACATGAGATTCATGATAATGAAAGTGGGATAAATTGGTAATTGTTAAATTACTTAAACACACCTCTCTAAATGCTATCATAAGGGAAGCTCGCGTATGAGGTGATGTCTCCTGACTATTGAATGCAGGCTGACTATAGTCCTCGGCCATATGCGGGTTTTGTATATGTTTTTCTGCGCTAGTGAGGTAATTCCGGGTGTGGTTATGACTCACTCGCAGGCATGTGGCCACTTCCCGACATGCGTTAGGTGCCCAAGTTGTCTTTTATAGATAGGCCTTGGAAGATGATAGTCATTTAGGGGTGCGCCCAGTGGGAAAACTCGGAGGGGCGGTCTTAGAAACGTTATATGTATATGAATATAACCTTTCTAACTCAAGTGGGGCTTGAGGTATGTAAATTGCCATAAGATATGTGATGGTAATTATATTCCTGTTAAGGAATGGAAAATGATAAGATATGGGAAGAAATAAGAATTTATTTAATTTCTCTTGCCTAATTTCATAATTGTTAGAAACTTATATAATTGCATTATCACATTTTATGATTAGGTTGTTAGATTCTCATTTCATATTATTTATGCTTCATTGTCCGCATCTATCATGTTTCTTACTCTTTTGGGAATCATATATAAATCGAGCCCTGACCCATTCATTTTTTTATGTTGTGCATATTGTTGTATCCGCTCAGGTGCTCCTCCGCAAGGGCTCCCGTTATGAATTTCCCTTCTTATGCTTTTGACGAGCTGTATGACCTTGCAGATTATTACAGGATGTTATTAGACGCCCTCCTCTTTGGAATTTAGTTATGATCGGGTCTTACATTCGGGCTAGTGGCCCATATTTTGTAATTGTTAATGGATGTAGTATGTAGCATATATTAGTTTGTTGAAACACTGCGATGTAACTGTGGACCGACAGATTATTCGGTTCTTTTATTGTATATTATTTTGGTTAATTATCTATATGTTCCATGGAAATTCCACTTTTGTCAGATTTGGGTTGTTTAATTTATTTCTTAAATCTTTACTAAATAAAAAATTTTGGCAACCTTCTTTATGATTTATGGAGTGGCTTACCCATATACCTAATTATTGTTATGATGCTGAGGATAATATCCATCCATGATTCCGTTATGTCGAGGTATCGGGCTGGCCACCCCTTATTTCGGAGAGCGGGTTGTCACATGAGGGTATGTGGTTAAAATAATATTAAAATTAATATTATGTCATCCATGATGCAAATAAGTAATCTCTATTTTTACATACTTCGATGTTTATTTTATCATGAGGTCCTTTAGGTTACCCTATATGTTTAGATGAATGTAAAATGATATACATGAGGACCTAAGCACGTATATATATTTCGAGGGACTCTAAAACTAAGTCCTCTAAGTAGTTATAAAATGTGCATAAGGTAGTCATGCAGGAGAGAGATATTAACTATATGTAAAGCAAGCATTAGGATAGTTCGTCTCTCTTGATGTATTCCCAGTGAACTCACCACTTTGGTGTCCTGAGATCCAAGTGAGAACTCAAGGGGGAGCGGGGTGCGAGCGTCGATCGTGTGTGGTTGATATATGTAAGGACATGTTTTATAAATTTCATGGGTTAGAATCTAGGCATTTAAGTTTTATCCTAGATCTCAGCATATATGTTGTATACCGCTACAGTCAGCTACCGCTACGGTCGGGTTATCTCAGCACGATCATATCTTGATGGCCTCAATTTGAATTATGTGTTTCACCTGCCCATCATCATCAATATCTTGGGTCATTCTCCTTATCTATGTCACGGGTTCGTGGTACTGATTTTTTGATTCATAAGTCCTCTCATACAAGAACAAAAAGAAAGCAAAATCCAGACCGATCCGGAGCTGAAGAAAAACTAACCGATCCTGTTGGCATTTTTATACAGGAAACGTATTCTGACCGGACCGATTTGTTTAAGAATAAAATTGAATCAATTTAGATGGAGAACCGATATGATGATTCTTTCCAGACCGGTCCGACGAGCTCAGAAAAATTCAGCACACAAGATTTTGTTTTCTTCTATAAATTCCCACTTCGAAGCCTGTTTTGTTCAAGACTTTAAGGGAAGAATTTATTGACCTAATATGTCAAGTCTTTATATATTTCAAGCACAAACACTTTGATATTCACAGACACTCCTAATCATATGTGTGAATCATTATAAACCTAGTCATACCCATTCGTAGAGCATTCTGTGTTGATAAGAGGGTTCTCTACACTGCTAAATTTGGAGCGTCTTGAGGGAGATCTTGTTGATGACAACAAAACGGTTCTTAAGGGTATTATCTTGTCAAGCTGTATTCCATTATGTATGTAAGTGTTTACAAACCATATTTAAATAAAAGGTATTTCCCCTTTGGGGGATTTTTCCTCATTTGCTGTGTGTGATTGATCCCTACTTAGTGTGTGTTTAAATCTGGATATTTAAAAATTGGATTTAATGAAATTAGTTTCTTCAGTTGAACAAAAAGCGCACTCTCAATATCTATGAGGGTGCGAGTCTGTTTATCTCTTGGTACTCCATTTTCCCCTGAGGTTGTGTTTTAGTTATGTTAATTTCCCCTCGAAGTTATTCGACACCATATCCAATTTTTGTTGCACACCCCTATTTAGGCCTAAGCCTAAGTCTTCATGCAAGGGGTCGTCGACTATCTAGAGTCTCCATTTTATTTTATTTAAAAGAAATGGTTCGGTTTATCCCTTTAAGGCTAATCCTAAGGAAGTTTGAGGCTTGTGAATGATCCAGAGAATATTGGTTTGGGTTCTAGAATTTGGTTATGAGTAGAGAAAGTATTAGGCACCCCACTTATTTGTAAGGACACAAATTTCCAATTGAGTCCATATATAGTTTTTGGCTCAATTCCGGACAAAAACATTTATTCATAGGATAGTATTTATTGTAATATTCTCAAGCCTATGAAGTGTATGTTGAAGACGTAGCGGCAAAGAATTCAAAGCTTCATCAAAATGCCGGTCTGTGTGCCTCGTTTCTACGTCACCAACTAACGTTCCATTCTCTTAAGGTATGAATGTAATTATATTTATATAGGAGCTTGGAACAATTTGTATTGGGTGTTAGGTGTAATAAAAGCTGCACTTTATTTTCAGAAAGAATCAATTAGAAACTTTAAAATAAGTATATAAAAGTTTACAAAAGTTTCTGGGCTAAAATCGAATTTTTCAATCTTTCTGGTCGTTCGTTAGAAATGTCGTTCGAACTAGTTTTTTTCGTTCGAACCAGATTTCGTTCGAACGAGTTTTGTCGTTCGAACCAGGTTCGTTCGAACGAGTTTTGCCAACGACCCTAACTGGACAGTCGTTCGATATGTCGTTCGATATGTCGTTCGAACGAATGTTTGTTCTAACGAGGTATCTAACGAACTTCTAACGAGCCCAGGCTGGTCAGTCGTTAGAAGTCTCGTTCGAATGAGAATCACGTTCGTTCGAACGAACTTCCAGCGGGAACAGTTATTTGGCAGTTTTTTGCAGTTTTTCCCCACTCCTCCACTTGGTTTTCAACCAACCTTTTTTATACTTTATTATGTGCGGGAAACACATTTTCCAAGATAACTTTTCCATTCCATATCCATCTCTTAGAGAGAGTTTGAGAGCAAATTTATTTATGGAAAATGTTCATGTTTTGAGTGTTAATTTTTAAAGAAAAATTCATACACACTCTAGTTTACACCCAATAATTGTTTATCCAAGTTTCTATATTTATATCAATTGCTTGGAGTTTTTGGCACCGGTTTTCTCTACCGAATTCAAGAGACGTTTCGGGTTTGCTTCTACACCCCATCACAAAGAAGACTTTTGTTGAGATTCTACCCACACGGAGAAAGGCTCCATGCTTGGGTGACGGTGACCATATAAAGTCCCATCGGTGGATTCCGAGACCGCGGTGGTGTTCCGAGGTTGTTCGCTAGGAAGAGGTTTCTATGAGAAGGAGCGTCAAGGCTTGATAGGGATCGAGTCAGTCGTTGTAAGTCTACCTGTCTTGTAATTGTAATTCCATATCTAGTGGACTTGTGGCTAGGGCCGTCCGAGGTTATTTCCCGTCTTGGGTTTTTTCCTCGTACATCTCGGCGTAGTGTGATATTGTTTATTTTATCTTGCATCATAATTTAGAACGCATGCTTAGAATTAATTCAAGATAAAATTTGGTTTTATTATCACACTCATTTAATTTGGGACTAAATTAAATATTGGGTAAAATTGGTTTATTCAAGTCATTTGCTAAAATTGGTTTCGCCTAACTTTGAATAATTGTTAATTATGACTTAGGCAAATTCTAGGACTTGAATTATGTTTTAATTTGTTTTGAGAAATTAAAACTTGTTGTTGTTATGTTTGAAAGTTAAAACCATCTCAACGCTTCCGCATTTATTTCAAAAAGGAAATTGTTATTTTAATTTGTGTTTATTAAAAACCGGGGCCTTTCAAATTGGTATCAGAGCCAAAAACGATAAATTATTTCGTTAAGATCCTTTAATTTTTGGCTAAAATGGATTTTTCCCCATTTTCAAAATTTCCTATTTTTGATGGTTCTAACTACGCGTATTGGAAAGCGCGAATGAAATCGGCACTTAAATCTATCGATGAACGTGTTTGGATGTCTGTTGTTAACGGTTGGACCCCACCAACACATTTAATTGAAAATGAACATGTTCCCAAACTCGTTGATAGATGGACTGAAAATGAGTTTAAGTTAGCAAACTTTAATTCCCGTGGTTTAAATGCCTTATTTGGCGCTGTCGCACCGGATGAATTCCGACGTATTATGACATGTGAAACCGCTAAAGAAGCTTGGGATATTTTACAAATAACTCATGAAGGAACTAGTGTCGTTAAAGCTTCAAAACTCCAAAACCTCACCACTCAATTTGAAACTATCAAAATGGATGAAAATGAAACTTTTGATAAATTTTATGCTAGACTTTCTGACATTGTTAATTCATCTTTTAACTTGGGAGAGAAAATACCTGACGACCGTGTAGTAAAGAAAATTTTAAGGTCCCTACCCGATAGATTTATTCCAAAGGTGACCGTTTTAAATTCTTTACCCACTTTAGCCTCTACGAAATTAGAAGAGCTTGTAGGTGATTTACAAACCTATGAACTAGATATGTTTCCCTCTAAAAATGAAAAGAAAATTGAAAAGGGCGTTGCTTTAAAAGCCCGAAAAGAGGTCAAACAAGTAGTAGAGAGCGATAGTGATAGTGACTCGGAAGACATGGCTTTGTTTGCTCGTAAATTTAGAAAATTTCTTAAATTTAAGAAAGATAAAGTTAAAAATGATTTTAAGAAATTTGAGACTTCTAAACATGATAAAAGCGAGAAGATTTCTAAAGCCGAGAAAATCCCTAAACCTAGTAATGAACATTTAGATAGGGACGAGTCTAATAAGTGTTTTGGTTGTGAAGGTTATGGCCATAGGGCTTATGAGTGCCCCACTAAACTAAGGAAAGATGGTAAGCGACCTATTTCATATAATGCAACCCTTAGTGATAGTGATAAGGAAGAAAAGCCCGATTCTCCAACTAAGAAAAATTTTGTTGCTTTTATGGTTAGACATGTGAGTGATAATGAGAACTCATCGAATGATGAAATTATAGCACATGCCACTTCCAAGGTCATTGTTCATGATTCCCTTGTTTTTAATGATAGTGAGAGTGAAATAGAGAGTGAAAATGAAGAAGAGGTTGATGAGAGTGAACTTCAAAATGCTTTTCATGAATTATATAAAGAATCTATTAAATTGAAAAGAACTAATTTGAAGTTAGAAGCGAGTTTAAGAGATAGTGTCAAGGTCATTGATGAAAGTGCCCTAATAGAAGACCTTAGGACACATGAAAGGACTCTTCAAGAGAAGCTTAACTATGTAGAAGGCGAGAGAGATAGCCTTAGGGGTTTAATGGAATCCTTGAAAAAAGAGCTTCTTGCTTTTGAAGAGCAAAATGTTTTACTAGAATCTAAAATTTTAGAATTGGAAAATAAATTAAAAGATTCTAGCAATGTCAAATTTGATTTGGAGTGTCATTCGGAAAAACTAGATAAAATGTTAGGAACGGTCCAAATTAAAAATGACACTTTTGGTTTAGGCTTCAATTCTTGTAATGATTTTAACCCTAAAGTCAAAACCAATGTTTTAGGAGAATCTTCTAGGAATGCATTTAATGATCACTCCTTAGATAAATCTTTTCGACATATTCTTACTTGTACACATTGTGGTCGAAAAGATCATCTTAGGAAATTTTGTTTAGATCTTAAACGAATTCCTAGAAAATCCCATAGTAAAGTAACCACGATAACTAACGTTCCTACACCCCAAGATAGTAATTCTTCATTAATTTGGGTTAGGAAATCCGACTTGGTTGCCTTACAAAATAAGGATTTTGATTCTCATTTACTTTCACATCCTTCCTCCCTTGCTAAATCTAATGGATGAATGTGTTAGTGTTTGCATACTTTAGCGTTTGTACTTCATGCTATATTCATATGCTAAATGTATGCTTGTTTAGTCATTCTCTAGTCATTGCCTTATTTCATATCACATGCTAGAAATTATGACTTGTTTATCTTTTTGTATTATATTTTGTGTTTGAATCGACTGCATAATATAAAAAGATTTTTGTTTATCATTTGTGTTTTTTTTATTTCATTTAAGCTTAATGAAAAATACAAATGATTTTTTGTTTGTCCTTTTGAGTAAATATTTATTTTTGATTAAAAATGTTAAAAACTCAAAAAGATTTTGTTTTGTGTGTATTTTTGTTTGACACACTTTATGTGGCATATATTTGTGTTTGAATCCTATCGTTTACGCTTCCATGTGGCTAGAACTTTTGGTTTAGATTTTCAATCCTTAAAATGTTCTTTACCATGTTTTATATGGAGTAGTTGGATTTTGTATTGTTTAAATGGATTCTATTTCTATATGCCTCTATTCACACATGCACGAGCTCTTTTGAAATCTTAATGTCACATGTTATATTTGAGCTTTTTGAGGTGTTCTCCTATCAATCTAGTCATCTACATATCCATGACCTAGGAGGACTAGTGCATGTCAAAATCCGTTGCATGTGAGATTTGTGTGAAAAATGAAAACATGATATATTAATATATGCACGGGGAAGGGCTCCGAAAGGATTAATTAAATCCTTTGCGATAGTAAGCCACCGTTGATTGGATCTAAAAGAAATACGTGATCCAAAGGCCTAAAAACAGAATATTTGGCATTAAACAAAAAGCAATTGCCAAGGCCTATGTTTGTATGATATATTCATTCAAAAAACAAAAGAATATATATGCTCATTGATGGAGAATTGGATGGTATATCAACGGTTTGCACAATGTCCGTTTATCCTAGTTGTCTTTAATGTCATGACTCTATTTGGTTTGTAGAATCATCATCATGCTAGGCTTGTATGCATTGTGTATGTTTGTTCATTGAGTTCAATCTTTATATTGTCACATGAGGTTATATTTAACTGTGATGAAGTTTGCAATCAAATGAGAACTCCGTGAACGTTTCCTAAGTGTTTGGGTTTAAATTTAATTGTTGCTAGTACACACCCCTACACTTCCGTTTCCATATGACACATTTTTGCCATACGAGTGTGCAAACTTATTGTATTTTGTGTCATGTGTGTGTTTATATCTATATATATATGCAAGTGCTCTATTGGTATATTTTTCGTATCTATATATATGATATTTGTTTGTCTTTGCCTTACTTTTAATTGCCCATATGCTTTCATGTTTTATCGCTTTAAGCTTTCACATGCTGTTTATTAGTTCTTTATCCTTTGCCTATTCCCGAACAAAAAGGGGGAGAATGATGATAGGGGGAGAAATGGTATCTAATCCTATTATTATCGTATCTTCGTTTGGGGGGGATTTATCTTAGGGGGAGACGTCTTTCTAAGTAGGTCATGTGTTTAAAGGGAGAATTAATTTAGGGGGAGTAATTAATTAATTACATTTAATATTCTGATATTCCCTATGCATTTGATGAGTTTGCTTAAGTGTGCAGGAATTATTCTAAAGCGGCATATTTCTATGGCAAAGCGTTTTGATCCTTGGGTTGAGTCAAGATTGGGCGGGTTATGTTTTGAGTCTAGTAGAGCTTGACGGCCCTTTAGGATTTTTGTTTGGTTTTTGTCCCGGAATAGCCAAAGGGGGAGATTTGTAAGGACACAAATTTCCAATTGAGTCCATATATAGTTTTTGTCTCAATTCCGGACAAAAACATTTATTCATAGGATAGTATTTATTATAATATTCTCAAGCCTATGAAGTGTATGTTGAAGACGTAGCGGCAAAGAATTCAAAGCTTCATCAAAATGCCGGTCTGTGTGCCTCGTTTCTACGTCACCAACTAACGTTCCATGCTCCCAAGGTATGAATGTAATTATATTTATATAGGAGCTTGGAACAATTTGTATTGGGTGTTAGGTGTAATAAAAACTGCACTTTATTTTCAGAAAGAATCAATTAGAAACTTTAAAATAAGTATATAAAAGTTTCTGGGCTAAAATCGAATTTTTCAATCTTTCTGGTCGTTCGCTAGAAATGTCGTTCGAACGAGTTTTTTTCGTTCGAACCAGATTTCGTTCGAACGAGTTTTGTCGTTCGAACCAGGTTCGTTCGAACGAGTTTTGCCAACGACCCTAACTGGACAGTCGTTCGATATGTCGTTCGATATGTCGTTCGAACGAATGTTCGTTCTAACGAGGTATCTAACGAACTTCTAACGAGCCCAGGCTGGTCAGTCGTTAGAAGTCTCATTCGAACGAGAATCACGTTCGTTCGAACGAACTTCCAGCGGGAACAGTTATTTGGCAGTTTTTTGCAGTTTTTCCCCACTCCTCCACTTGGTTTTCAACCAACCTTTTTTATACTTTATTATGTGCGGGAAACACATTTTCCAAGATAACTTTTCCATTCCATATCCATCTCTTAGAGAGAGTTTGAGAGCAAATTTATTTATGGAAAATGTTCATGTTTTGAGTGTTAATTTTTAAAGAAAAATTCATACACACTCTAGTTTACACCCAATAATTGTTTATCCAAGTTTCTATATTTATATCAATTGCTTGGAGTTTTTGGCACCGGTTTTCTCTACCGAATTCAAGAGACGTTTCGGGTCTGCTTCTACACCCCATCACAAAGAAGACTTTTGTTGAGATTCTACCCACACGGAGAAAGGCTCCATGCTTGGGTGACGGTGACCATATAAAGTCCCATCGGTGGATTCCGAGACCGCGGTGGTGTTCCGAGGTTGTTCGCTAGGAAGAGGTTTCTACGAGAAGGAGCGTCGAGGCTTGATAGGGATCGAGTCAGTCATTGTAAGTCTACCTGTCTTGTAATTGTAATTCCATATCTAGAGGACTTGTGGCTAGGGCCGTCCGAGGTTGTTTCCCGTCTTGGGTTTTTTCCTCGTACATCTCGGCGTAGTGTGATATTGTTTATTTTATCTTGCATCATAATTTAGAACGCATGCTTAGAATTAATTCAAGATAAAATTTGGTTTTATTATCACACTCATTTAATTTGGGACTAAATTAAATATTGGGTAAAATTGGTTTATTCAAGTCATTTGCTAAAATTGGTTTCGCCTAACTTTGAATAATTGTTAATTATGACTTAGGCAAATTCTAGGACTTGAATTATGTTTTAATTTGTTTTGAGAAATTAAAACTTGTTGTTGTTATGTTTGAAAGTTAAAACCATCTCAACGCTTCCGCATTTATTTCAAAAAGGAAATTGTTATTTTAATTTGTGTTTATTAAAAACCGGGGCCTTTCAAATTGGTATCAGAGCCAAAAACGATAAATTATTTCGTTAAGATCCTTTAATTTTTGGCTAAAATGGATTTTTCCCCATTTTCAAAATTTCCTATTTTTGATGGTTCTAACTACGCGTATTGGAAAGCGCGAATGAAATCGGCACTTAAATCTATCGATGAACGTGTTTGGATGTCTGTTGTTAACGGTTGGACCCCACCAACACATTTAATTGAAAATGAACATGTTCCCAAACCCGTTGATAGATGGACAGAAAATGAGTTTAAGTTAGCAAACTTTAATTCCCGTGGTTTAAATGCCTTATTTGGCGCTGTCGCACCGGATGAATTCCGACGTATTATGACGTGTGAAACCGCTAAAGAAGCTTGGGATATTTTACAAATAACTCATGAAGGAACTAGTGCCGTTAAAGCTTCAAAACTCCAAAACCTCACCACTCAATTTGAAACTATCAAAATGGATGAAAATGAAACTTTTGATAAATTTTATGCTAGACTTTCTGACATTGTTAATTCATCTTTTAACTTGGGAGAGAAAATACCTGACGACCGTGTAGTAAAGAAAATTTTAAGGTCCCTACCCGATAGATTTATTCCAAAGGTGACCGTTTTAAATTCTTTACCCACTTTAGCCTCTACGAAATTAGAAGAGCTTGTAGGTGATTTACAAACCTATGAACTAGATATGTTTCCCTCTAAAAATGAAAAGAAAATTGAAAAGGGCGTTGCTTTAAAAGCCCGAAAAGAGGTCAAACAAGTAGTAGAGAGCGATAGTGATAGTGACTCGGAAGACATGGCTTTGTTTGCTCGTAAATTTAGAAAATTTCTTAAATTTAAGAAAGATAAAGTTAAAAATGATTTTAAGAAATTTGAGACTTCTAAACATGATAAAAGCGAGAAGATTTCTAAAGCCGAGAAAATCCCTAAACCTAGTAATGAACATTTAGATAGGGACGAGTCTAATAAGTGTTTTGGTTGTGAAGGTTATGGCCATAGGGCTTATGAGTGCCCCACTAAACTAAGGAAAGATGGTAAGCGACCTATTTCATATAATGCAACCCTTAGTGATAGTGATAAGGAAGAAAAGCCCGATTCTCCAACTAAGAAAAATTTTGTTGCTTTTATGGCTAGACATGTGAGTGATAATGAGAACTCATCGAATGATGAAATTATAGCACATGCCACTTCCAAGGTCATTGTTCATGATTCCCTTGTTTTTAATGATAGTGAGAGTGAAATAGAGAGTGAAAATGAAGAAGAGGTTGATGAGAGTGAACTTCAAAATGCTTTTCATGAATTATATAAAGAATCTATTAAATTGAAAAGAACTAATTTGAAGTTAGAAGCGAGTTTAAGAGATAGTGTCAAGGTCATTGATGAAAGTGCCCTAATAGAAGACCTTAGGACACATGAAAGGACTCTTCAAGAGAAGCTTAACTATGTAGAAGGCGAGAGAGATAGCCTTAGGGGTTTAATGGAATCCTTGAAAAAGGAGCTTCTTTCTTTTGAAGAGCAAAATGTTTTACTAGAATCTAAAATTTTAGAATTGGAAAATAAATTAAAAGATTCTAGCAATGTCAAATTTGATTTGGAGTGTCGTTCGGAAAAACTAGATAAAATGTTAGGAACGGTCCAAATTAAAAATGACACTTTTGGTTTAGGCTTCAATTCTTGTAATGATTTTAACCCTAAAGTCAAAACCAATGTTTTAGGAGAATCTTCTAGGAATGCATTTAATGATCACTCCTTAGATAAATCTTTTCGACATATTCTTACTTGTACACATTGTGGTCGAAAAGGTCATCTTAGGAAATTTTGTTTAGATCTTAAACGAATTCCTAGAAAATCCCATAGTAAAGTAACCACGATAACTAACGTTCCTACACCCCAAGATAGTAATTCTTCATTAATTTGGGTTAGGAAATCCGACTTGGTTGCCTTACAAAATAAGGATTTTGATTCTCATTTACTTTCACATCCTTCCTCCCTTGCTAAATCTAATGGATGAATGTGTTAGTGTTTGCATACTTTAGCGTTTGTACTTCATGCTATATTCATATGCTAAATGTATGCTTGTTTAGTCATTCTCTAGTCATTGCCTTATTTCATATCACATGCTAGAAATTATGACTTGTTTATCTTTTTGTATTATATTTTGTGTTTGAATCGACTGCATAATATAAAAAGATTTTTGTTTATCATTTGTGTTTTTTTTATTTCATTTAAGCTTAATGAAAAATACAAATGATTTTTTGTTTGTCCTTTTGAGTAAATATTTATTTTTGATTAAAAATGTTAAAAACTCAAAAAGATTTTGTTTTGTGTGTATTTTTGTTTGACACACTTTATGTGGCATATATTTGTGTTTGAATCCTATCTTTTACGCTTCCATGTGGCTAGAACTTTTGGTTTAGATTTTCAATCCTTAAAATGTTCTTTACCATGTTTTATATGGAGTAGTTGGATTTTGTATTGTTTAAATGGATTCTATTTCTATATGCCTCTATTCACACATGCACGAGCTCTTTTGAAATCTTAATGTCACATGTTATATTTGAGCTTTTTGAGGTGTTCTCCTATCAATCTAGTCATCTACATATCCATGACCTAGGAGGACTAGTGCATGTCAAAATCCGTTGCATGTGAGATTTGTGTGAAAAATGAAAACATGATATATTAATATATGCACGGGGAAGGGCTCCGAAAGGATGAATTAAATCCTTTGCGATAGTAATCCACCGTTGATTGGATCTAAAAGAAATACGTGATCCAAAGGCCTAAAAACAGAATATTTGGCATTAAACAAAAAGCAATTGCCAAGGCCTATGTTTGTATGATATATTCATTCAAAAAACAAAAGAATATATATGCTCATTGATGGAGAATTGGATGGTATATCAACGGTTTGCACAATGTCCGTTTATCCTAGTTGTCTTTAATGTCATGACTCTATTTGGTTTGTAGAATCATCATCATGCTAGGCTTGTATGCATTGTGTATGTTTGTTCATTGAGTTCAATCTTTATATTGTCACATGAGGTTATATTTCACTGTGATGAAGTTTGCAATCAAATGAGAACTCCGTGAACGTTTCCTAAGTGTTTGGGTTTAAATTTAATTGTTGCTAGTACACACCCCTACACTTCCGTTTCCATATGACACATTTTTGCCATACGAGTGTGCAAACTTATTGTATTTTGTGTCATGTGTGTGTTTATATCTATATATATATTTAAGTGCTCTATTGGTATATTTTTCGTATCTATATATATGATATTTGTTTGTCTTTGCCTTACTTTTAATTGCCCATATGCTTTCATGTTTTATCGCTTTAAGCTTTCACATGCTGTTTATTAGTTCTTTATCCTTTGCCTATTCCCGAACAAAAAGGGGGAGAATGATGATAGGGGGAGAAATGGTATCTAATCCTATTATTATCGTATCTTCGTTTGGGGGGGATTTATCTTAGGGGGAGACGTCTTTCTAAGTAGGTCATGTGTTTAAAGGGAGAATTAATTTAGGGGGAGTAATTAATTAATTGCATTTAATATTCTGATATTCCCTATGCATTTGATGAGTTTGCTTAAGTGTGCAGGAATTATTCTAAAGCGGCATCTTTCTATGGCAAAGCGTTTTGATCCTTGGGTTGAGTCAAGATTGGGCAGGTTATGTTTTGAGTCTAGTAGAGCTTGACGGCCCTTTAGGATTTTTGTTTGGTTTTTATCCCGGAATAGCCAAAGGGGGAGATTTGTAAGGACACAAATTTCCAATTGAGTCCATATATAGTTTTTGGCTCAATTCCGGACAAAAACATTTATTCATAGGATAGTATTTATTGTAATATTCTCAAGCCTATGAAGTGTATGTTGAAGACGTAGCGGCAAAGAATTCAAAGCTTCATCAAAATGCCGGTCTGTGTGCCTCGTTTCTACGTCACCAACTAGCGTTCCATGCTCCCAAGGTATGAATGTAATTATATTTATATAGGAGCTTGGAACAATTTGTATTGGGTGTTAGGTGTAATAAAAACTGCACTTTATTTTCAGAAAGAATCAATTAGAAACTTTAAAATAAGTATATAAAAGTTTATAAAAGTTTCTGGGCTAAAATCGAATTTTTCAATCTTTCTGGTCGTTCGTTAGAAATGTCGTTCGAACGAGTTTTTTTCGTTCGAACCAGATTTCGTTCGAACGAGTTTTGTCGTTCGAACCAGGTTCGTTCGAACCAGGTTCGTTCGAACGAGTTTTGCCAACGACCCTAACTGGACAGTCGTTCGATATGTCGTTCGATATGTCGTTCGAACGAATGTTCGTTCTAACGAGGTATCTAACGAACTTCTAACGAGCCCAGGCTGGTCAGTCGTTAGAAGTCTCATTCGAACGAGAATCACGTTCGTTCGAACGAACTTCCAGCGGGAACAGTTATTTGGCAGTTTTTTGCAGTTTTTCCCCACTCCTCCACTTGGTTTTCAACCAACCTTTTTTATACTTTATTATGTGCGGGAAACACATTTTCCAAGATAACTTTTCCATTCCATATCCATCTCTTAGAGAGAGTTTGAGAGCAAATTTATTTATGGAAAATGTTCATGTTTTGAGTGTTAATTTTTAAAGAAAAATTCATACACACTCTAGTTTACACCCAATAATTGTTTATCCAAGTTTCTATATTTATATCAATTGCTTGGAGTTTTTGGCACCGGTTTTCTCTACCGAATTCAAGAGACGTTTCGGGTTTGCTTCTACACCCCATCACAAAGAAGACTTTTGTTGAGATTCTACCCACACGGAGAAAGGCTCCATGCTTGGGTGACGGTGACCATATAAAGTTCCATCGGTGGATTCCGAGACCGCGGTGGTGTTCCGAGGTTGTTCGCTAGGAAGAGGTTTCTACGAGAAGGAGCGTCGAGGCTTGATAGGGATCGAGTCAGTCGTTGTAAGTCTACCTGTCTTGTAATTGTAATTCCATATCTAGTGGACTTGTGGCTAGGGCCGTCCGAGGTTGTTTCCCGTCTTGGGTTTTTCCTCGTACATCTCGGCGTAGTGTGATATTGTTTATTTTATCTTGCATCATAATTTAGAACGCATGCTTAGAATTAATTCAAGATAAAATTTGGTTTTATTATCACACTCATTTAATTTGGGACTAAATTAAATATTGGGTAAAATTGGTTTATTCAAGTCATTTGCTAAAATTGGTTTCGCCTAACTTTCAATAATTGTTAATTATGACTTAGGCAAATTCTAGGACTTGAATTATGTTTTAATTTGTTTTGAGAAATTAAAACTTGTTGTTGTTATGTTTGAAAGTTAAAACCATCTCAACGCTTCCGCATTTATTTCAAAAAGGAAATTGTTATTTTAATTTGTGTTTATTAAAAACCGGGGCCTTTCATTATTCTTTATACTTCATTATTTATGTATTTATTATCGCATTTTACATTTGTGACTACTTTCTAGTCATTTTAGAAATTGTTTATAGACCTGAATTTAAGAATCCCTCAAAATGTGTATACTTGCTTACATATAAAAATAATGCTATTGAGAGGTGTATGAATGTTACTAAATTGGTGCGGGTACAGAAGAGTTCTTGTACGTTAATATGGATTTGGGTAACAGGTGGCCGTTAATATGTATATATAAGGGTGCAAGAAGGCTTGGAAACAGGAGACTGTTAAGATATGTAAATACGCATTTGAGCGTTTGTGTTGTGTAGATATGCGCGAGGAGTCACAACTTGAGACAGTTCGATATGTCTTTTGAGGTGTGAGAAAAATATAAGAGATGTAACCATTTTTATGGAGACAACACATCGAAATACATGTTGTCGAGTCTTGTGCTCATGATAAGGACTCGTTATTATTCTTATGTACTTGTGTAGATAGTAGGTAAAAGCTTACATAGTTCGTTTATTGCAATGAGTTGTATGGAAAGGATCCAACATGATGTTTGCACAAGTGTGAGGACTTAGTTTGAGAGGCAGAGAATCTATTTGTAAATCGAAGGGTCGCTTCGATGGAGGTTTAGAATGGTAATGGACCCACGGTAGCTGAGAATCACATATATGTCTATCGACCAATTACCAACTAGAAGTTAGTATTGAACCTTCTTGATAGTTTTTAAAATATAGAGGATGGGATGTTTGGACTTATCCTACTACCTACGGGTAAAAGTATGAACTGGAGGGGGTATCTTTCGGATAGGTGTGGACCAAAAATCCTGGACAGAGAATTATGTATTCCTTAATGAAATGGATATAATCCCAGAGGTGTTGTAAGGCCTCAGGCTAATCTAAAGTGATAGAGATGATCATTTCATATGTGAAAGGGGGTCTGGACTAGATATGGAGATATCCCTAATACATAATGTAAGGACATTTTTATCCATCAACAATTTGTTATGTCGTACGCCGTTACACCGTTGATGAAATTCAAGATTCATACAGTCATCAACGAATCCGAATATCAAAAGAAGAAGAGGAATCAAAAGTGTGATAGGCCAGACCGGTCTTCCCGGAGAAAAAGAATCGATCTGCCTGCGGACCGGTCCGCCCCTCAACCGGACCGATCCGCCTGCTGAAAAGCCAGTACACCCCGGACCGAAAGAAAATCGATTATGCCAAAATTAAAATGAACCGATCCGCCTACCCGGACCGATCCTCCTCAGATCCGGACCGGTTCGCCCTGGATAAACTCTAACAGATCGTGTTAAGATTTTTAAGGCCCAGGACTTCTTATTTAATCCCACTACGGGGAGTTGGTTTAGCAAGACTTCTACATGATTTTCAGAGTACAAAAACTCTAAGTCTTCACCTATTGAGTCCCAAGACTCTAGTTTTGTTTGATTCACACAACCTCTCATGCATTTGTGAATCTATTTGGAACCCTAAAACACAATCCTTTGATGTTCAACCCTTATTAAGAAGACCACTCTTCTTCTTCATTGTTGCCCTACTGGAAAGGGATATCTCCAGTCGCCGACTACAGAATCCGACACCTGAGGGTAATTCTTAGTCACTTGTATTTTCATTGTAATCCGAAATTGTACGTTATAATATTATAATGGAAATAAATGGTTTTTGCCCCTGTGGGGGATTTTTCCTCACTTATGTGTGTTTGATTAATCTTCATGATCTACTTCTTGTTTCAATCACACCTATATGCATGTTTAGGGTTTATTTGGGTTAAACTAAATTTAATTATATAATTTCTTATTTGAACGCACGCGTGTAACTCTTTACAAATTGGTATCAGAGCCAGTTACACAATTTTACCGTGTAATTTTTTTGCAAAATTTTTCTAAGATATCAATTTTCTAAAAAATTGATTTTTGAAAACGAGTGTGTTCATAATGGAGAAGTTAAGATTATTTGGAGAGAGAGAAAGTCTTTGTGAAAAAGAAAAAGAGAGAAAGGAAAACCTTGAGAAAATAAGATGCTTTGAGTGTAATGGGACAGGGCACAAGAAATTTGAGTGTCCCACCAGACTTAGAAGAAAGGTCAAGAAAGTTGCCATGCCCGCTATCCTAAGCAATAGTGAGGATGAGAAGGGTGATGAAAGTGTGATCCAAAAAGCTTTTAGAAAGTTATTTATCGAGACCATGGAAACAAAAAGGTCAAATAGAATTCTAGGTCTTCGGATTTGTGAGTTGAAGGAAGAGAATGATGAGCTAAAAAGGGAAAAAGGTGACTTGACCAACACGGTGTCCAGTCTGACGACACGTGTATCCCATTTCGAGGATAATCTCAAACAAGCACGAGAGGTCCAAGTCACATTGGAGAATGTATCTGAGAAGGTTGATAAGATGGTTCTCTATCCTGTTTTAAATGATGTTGGAAAAGGTAATGACGGTACACTCACTACTTTTAATGCACCCGAGCCTATATCCACCTTGGTGAGTGAGTCCCATGGGAGCCTGTCTAGAAATGTTCATCCCAAAATTATTGACAAATTACTTCCTAGACCGGTTTATGTCTGCTCCCACTGCAAGAAGCGAGGACATCTTAGGGAGTTTTGTTCCAATTTGGGTTTTGTACCATATCATGCCACTTCACACATTCATGCTCATACACCCACTCATGACACTTTGCCTGCACATTATGATAGAGAGTTTGCACTTATTCGCGAGCAAGTGAAATTTTTTATCAATACAACACATGATTTAGTGGAGTTTGTTCAAAAGATGTCACCATCTTTGGAAAACTCCACCGTTACTCCCGGTTGAGGTCTTGTCTTGGTTGCTAGCATAGGTTGATTTTCATGTTGTTTCTTTTGCCTATTGCTAGCATGTACCTTAAGTTTTTTTTTTGTTCATTTATTATTTCGTTAAAACAACAAATTCCAAAAACATTTTCTTTTATAAAAATTTCAGAAAAGCCCAAAAAGATTTTTGTATTTTATTTCGCACCTTTTATGGATGAGCATTTAAGATAGCCAAGTCACACCTTCATTCCATTTACCCATGTGACTGTTTGATAGAGATTTGAGACGCTACATCATTTCATCCATGTGCTTTACATAGTATGGAGTCTTTGAGATTTAATGAGTGATATTTTCCTACATGTTTGACTCCTATCTCCTTTACTGCACACATGCACGGCTTTATTTGATTATTGCACTTGTCTATCACATGTTGGCTTGAGTGTTTCCATCTCAATTCTTTCTATACAACTTACAATATGCGATAAACCTTGACAAGATTGGAATGCATGTAAAAACCGTTTATGTGAGGCTGAGTCTTTGTTTAAGAATGGGGAGGGGCTGCGAAAGGTAATTATATCATCTTTGCGCAAAAGCCACCGTTCAAAAGGACCTAAAAAATGGAGGAATTTTATTATCCGGGGTCCAAAGAGGTTAAAAGAGCCCAAAAAAATTTAAAGGCAATAAAAAGCAATTCATGCCAAATATGGGCCATCTAGGTTTCAACATCAATTCTCCAAAGTTTGAGAATTTAGAATACCTCTATTCAAAATTAAAATCTGAGGGAGTTTGGTTGGAGAATATAAACGGGTTTGCATTTCCTTGAATGTCCTGAAAAAACATGAAATAGTTTTGGACGTTATTGGTGTGGAAATCACTTTGAGCTTTGATTTGTTCATTTGATTGAGTCAATGTCCTATATTTCCACCTTTTTACACCAAAGGAAGACTTTGAGTTCATTCGTTAGGAGTATCCGATATTCATCGTGCACATATGTCATGTTTGTATGCATTGATTTTCCTATCGAAGTTGATCACACCCATTCATTTACGCCATCATCGACTTGGTTGTTCTGTGTTTGTTCATGGTGTGTTTCTTGTTTGTTTGAAAAATTTTGAAAAATTCAAAAAATAGTTGTTTATTCCTTGTGACACCCTTGCTTTGATTGGTTGATTTTTTTCTTCTAATTTGTCTATTTGGGGACATCATAAAAATGGGGAGAAAGAATTATTATTTGAGATTTAGCTTATGCTTTATCTAATTGGTATCTATGTTTATCTCATTTCAAACTCGATACGTCACTTGGTATTTTGTTTTATCTCATGTGTGTAGGTACCGATCGATGATCTCTGAATTGCACACCCTGATGAGAAAAGCGTTGAGATTTATGAAGATTCGAAGAGCAAATGATGAAGCCTTATTCGTTTTTATCGTTTCACTTTTGGGTTCATGGAAGGGTAGATTTGTATAGGCACTTTGTGATGTGATAATTCAGAAGTTTGTTTTTATGTATGTACCGGCATAGACATAGGGAGAGCTTTGTAAGGACATTTTTGTCCATCACCAATTTGTTATGTCGTACGCCATTACACCGTTGAAAAAATTCAAGATTCATACAGTCATCAACGGATCCGAATATCAAAAGAAGAAGAGGAATCAAAAGTGTGACAGGCCGGACCGGTCCTCCCAGAGAAAAAGAACCGATCCTCCTGCGGACCGCTCCGCCCCTCTGCCGGACCGATCCGCTTGCTGAAAAGCCGGTACAACCCGGACCGAAAGCTAACCGATTATGCCAAAATTAAAACAAACCGATCCACCTACCCAGACTGATCCGCCTCAGATCCGGACCGGTCCGCCCTGGATAAACTTGAACAAATCGTGTTCAGATTTTTAAGACCCAGGACTTCTTATTTAATCCCACTACGGGGAGTTGGTTTAGCAAGACTTCTACACAATTTTCAGAGTACTAAAACTCTAAGTCTTCACCTAGTGAGTCCCAAGACTCTAATTTTGTTTGATTCACACAACCTCTCATACATTTGTGAATCTTTTTATAACCCTAGAACACAATCCTTTGATGTTCAACCCTTGTGAAGAAGACCGCTCTTCTTCTTCATTGCTGCCCTACTGGAAAGGGATATCTCCAGCCGCCGACTACAGAATCCGACACCTGAGGGTAATTCTTAGTCACTTGTATTTTCAGTGTAATCCGAAATTGTACGTTACAATATTATAATGGAAATAAATGGTTTTGCCCCTGTCGGGGATTTTTCCTCACTTATGTGTGTTTGATTAATCTTCATGATCTACATCTTATTTCAATCACACCTAGTTGCATGTTTAGGGTTTATTTGGGTTAAACTAAATTTAATTATATAATTTCTTATTTGAATGCACGCGTGTAACTCTTTTCACATAATGCATCAAGCGATATATTAGAAGGCCTAGTATCACGAGTACAACTCGATATTGTGTCTACGTGCCCAAGAAGTCTTAGGATAAAATCCAAAAAAATCCAACTAACGAGGTATATTTACAGGCAGAGATAATGGGATACCGGGTATACAATATAAAGCATTATGGTATTTATGGATCCTAGGCATTAGGTAGCATTTTTGCTATGCGTTGGAGTGAATATTCGTATGTTAAAAGTACATAATAAAAAATGGGTGTTTGATAACCATTCCATGAAAATTCATATTCGTGGGTTCCGCCGTTGACATGGGAATGTTCACACGGAGAATTGGTGAAGAATAATGTGATTTTGAGCTTCGATTTTAGAAAATTTTAGCAGTAGTTAGGTTCATGGACAAATTCTCGAGAATTATTTTGAAAAGTATGTTTTTCGTGTTTATATTTAGTCATGCCAGTTTTGATTAGCATTGTAAAACATATGAGTATGTTTATCTAGATCAATATATAGAGGTACCGGGTAAAAACCAGGCTTTAAAATATAAACACAGAAAATTTTATACCCGATCCCCTGATTGGGGTGGGTTTAAATAGATATGGACAATTCTATATTACATTTTGTATTTATTATATTGACCCATATTTTCTGCGGAGTTTCTTTACCCTTCAAGCATGAGAATTTTTCCTGGGGAAGTGTCACCTATGAGGTGGCACCGTTTAGTTGGCAGAGATTTATTTGGAAGATCCAACTTTTGTGTGGTACAAAAATAGGTTTGACTCGCTGTTTCTAAGGAAATGACTTTTTTTACAAATTAGAGACTTCGCTCGAGATTTTTTATAGAACTCAAGATTTAGAGATGCTTAGGGTTAAAGAAAGTTAGAAAAAATAATCAATGTTGGGCTTTATGGTGCTTTTTGAAGTTGGTGGGGATCTCATTTCATAGCTGCTAGCGCAAGCCAACCACATGGTTGTTATGGTGATTAACTGCATGATTAATCACATAGGACTCATGTAGGATGGATTAATCTTGGACAAGACACGTGTAGGGTTGGGGCATTCTTAGAGATACGAATATCCCGTATGATTAACCGTACAGTAGATAACTTTATTCTGTAATCATTATTGCAAGATTTTAATTGTGCAATTGATGAACTCATCAATTATGTGGTTACTAATATGACACCTGCAACTTTTTCACATTTTGTTCGATATCTAGGAACATTTCTACTTTATCCCCCAAACTTTTCATGGGCATATTATAATATGCACTTTGATCCTTCTATTTTAATGAAGTTTTATTCCCATCCCGTTTGGGTTATATATTGTGGGGTTGATGGGTGATAGACTCAAGCCCCGATTATGAATGAGGTGTCGACAATGTAATATGACATAATGATATCATACGTGAACTTCTAACTCTTTAAGGTCTGAAAAATAATCTTACCGTATCAAATATAATTGACTAATGAGTCCAATTCAAGCAAGTAGCCACATGCAATGAACTTAGTTTTACCTATTATATGAAATCACACTATGACTCTAATGCAATCTTGTACCATAATCCTTTAAATAAAGGCCTCAATTACCGTGATGCATCATCCATGCCGGACCTAAGCTGCAGATAACAACTAGCCAATACTGTTACCATAACATGAGAACAATCGAGTAACAATTTCCATCAAGTGTAAATCAACTAGTGCTCAATAAATATGCTTAACACTCCTCTATAAAACTTGAGGGATTACATGCGTGTAGGCTACAAACCTTAGTCTTACTCATAGCAAGGCTACACAAGTTTTACACAATTAAAGCTACGATTCAGTTCACCCACTAATAACTGAGATGTTTCTAAGAATTGAACAATGAGTTCACCCAATAAGTTCACACACAATTAAAGTTACGATCGTTAAGTTCACCCACTAATAAGTTACAGAACGAGGATGAGGGAATTTCCACTAAGAATTGAACAATGCAAGTTTTCCTTACTAAAAGGAAAAATCCATGTACTTGTTCATACTTGACGATCACAGAAACATGCTATAAGAGATTAACGAGATGTTACTAACCTTTCCTAGTTATAATGAATAGAAATCCTCCTTAGTGTTTATGAACATAACGTGTCTCGAATAAAGGTTTGGAAATAAAACACGACGAACCATGTTTAAACCACTATTTTTTCTCGGGACAATATCAATTATTTCCTATGGATGTCATTGTTGACAATCTCTCACTTAGGCATGCACACCCTACAGTGGGTATTGTTACCTTATAGCAATTACGATATGCCTTGTAAATCCAAAACAACGCTCTCTCACTTGTGCTACCTACTAAATTTACAAAATGGTGTCAATTCATTTTGTCAAAACGTGATGCTCAAATCTTGTTGGAATTCGACACCACATACCATAAATGTCAATTCTTACATTAGGCGTACAAATAAATGTGGACACCCCGATTTGTAATCGGGTCTTGAGTTTATCATCTATTGACACTGAAAAAATTCCAACAAAGGTGGAAATCAAATATCACCAAATAAAGGGTCCAAATATATCTACTAACGCGGGTGCCCAGAAATAATTAGGGGTGAAAATAATAATTCCCCCCAAATATCAATCCAAATCCCATAAACTATTGAGATCACATCATCAACCACACGGTTGATTCCATTAAACACACAGTTAAATATTACAGGATAAAATGATCAACCACATGGTTGATCATTTTGGAAAGTTGTCCCTCCCAAAATGATCCAACCTTACACGCATCGCCCCAACCCCATCCGCCTTACACGTGTCCGCAGTGATCAACCGGTTGATCAACCCATCAACCACACGCTTGATGGGATTGATTTATCAGATATAAATATATGTTCCCACCACCTCAAAAATGCATCCTATAACCCAACATTGATTCAATTTTCTAACTTTCTTCAACCCCCAATTTATAAGAATCTTGGGTTCTATCAGAAATCCAAAGTAAAATATCGACTTTCCAAAAATTCTCTTTCACCAAAACATAGAGTCAAACATCTGATCGCAGCCCGAAAAGGTCATATATTCCAAATAAAGCTCAACCCAAAATTGTTCCACCTCATAAGGGACTCTTCCTCGAGAAAAATTCATCTCACACTAGAAGGTAAAGAAACTCTGCAAAAAATTAAGGTCAATTTCATATATATAAACTCTGATATAGAATTGTCCATATATGTATAGACTATCTAAACCCAGCCCCCCGTTAGGGTATCAAATATGCATTTTACATCGTTTATATATTAAAGCCTGATTTTTTCCCAACACTTATGTATATTGAGCTAGTAAATATATTCATATGTTTAAAAATGTTAATCAAAATTAGTATGACTAAGTAAAAACACGAAAACATTCTTTTCAAAATCGTTCTCAGGAAAGTTTCTGTGAACCGAATTACCTTGAAACATTTCTAAAACCAAAGTTTAAAATTAGAATAATCTTCACCACTTCTCGGAGAAAACATTACCATCTCAATGGGAGCAACCACATAATTTGTATTTTGCTAGAATACTTATCAAACACCGATCTTTGATTATATATTTTTAACTTATGAATATGCATTCCAACTCATAATGGAAATGTTATATAAGTATTCGATTCCATAAGTGTCGTAATGTTGTATATTGTATACCTGGTATCCCGTTACCACAAAATGTAAATATGCCCCATTAGTTAGAACTATGTTGTCTTTGATCCCAAGGCATCTTGGGTACGTAGGAGTAATACCGCGCTACACTCGTGAGCCCAAGACCTATAATACATCTCTGGGTGTATTATCTAAGAGGGATGCCTCCATATCTAACTCTTTCACTTTGGTTCAACCCAATGCCCTATGACCCCTCTGAGATTTTATTCATTTTGATAAGGGATATATATATATATATATCCCTATCAGTGACTTCTGGTCCAGTCCATTCCTAAAGTAGCATGTTTAAGTTAGCCTATCGCCTCTATAACATGAAATCTTTAGCACCAACCCCTTCCCGTTCAACCCTTACTGTAAGAAAATAGAGGATGTCTAAACATCACACCCTCTACACCTATAAACCAACTCGAAGGTTCAACAAAACCTTCGAGTTAATGATCGACTGACAAACGTAAATGTCTTTGTAGATAACTTTGGGTCTACTCCCATTCTAAACCTTCACTAAAAATACCCTTTGGCTTATAGATAGATTCTCCGCCTCTCAAGACAAGTCCTCACACTTGCATACACCTAATTTTGGAACCTTTACATGTGTCTCACTGTAATAACTGGACTATGTAGGCTTTGAACTCGTGGATACACGAGTATGTAGGCATAATACTGAGTCCTTCTCATGAGCGCAAGCCTAGACAACATATCTCCTTGTATGTTTCCTCCACGGTGATATTTTTATCTCTCATTCCCCCTCACACCAAAAATTAGATATAAAACTATCTCAAATCGCAATTTCTCATGCGTATACATATAGATATCAAATGGCCTCCCGTTACACATGATGAGTCTTATCGCACCCGTATACACATATATTAATAGCCACCCATCTCCGAATATATGTTTTGCACACAAGAACTCTTATGTTCCCACATCTGTTTAGTAACTTTCCTACACCTCTCAATCACTCAATTTTTATACCTAAGAACCTATCTACGTTTTATGGGATTCTCAAACTAAGGTCTCTCAGCATGTTCTAAAATAAACAAAAAAGTAATCATAAATGTAAAAAGCAATAATAAGTATATATATATATATAGCGAAGCCTAAAAAACAAGTGGAATTCCTAACACCTTCCTCACTCATAACCCGATTCTCGAACCTACACTAAGAATATCTAAATCATTTTCATTCCTCAACATGCCTTAGGATTATCCCGAAAGGGACAACTCAATATATTTGGTTTGTTTTTATATAAAATTAACTGAAAACTCTAAACTACCAATAACCCCTTACAACAAAAATTAAACTTAGGCCTAAACATGTGCTTGCAAAAAACTGGATAAAGTGTCGAACATCTTCTAGGGGTAATATCTCACAACCCAACCTCGGGGGAAAAAAAGGACCAAGAGATAAGAACTCTCGCATCCCCATTGGGAACATATGCTAAAACCCTCAGGTGGACTGATGTAATATGCCCCCTTATGCACACACGCATCCCGTATCTATTTTTCTGTTGATACCAGTCCAGGCCCCATAACACTATAGTGACGACTCCGCTAGGATACATCAAGCAAGGTGAACTATCCATATGCTTCGTTTCTATATAATGAATATTTCTCTCATGCATGACTACTTTACGCACATTTTCGAACGGTTTAAAGGCCTTAGTTTTAAAGTCCCTCAAAACATTAATATATGATTAAGTCCCCATGTACATCATTGTACACACATCCAAACATATAAGGGGTCACAAGGACATCATAATTAACTGACATCGTAGTATGTAAAAATAAAGATTAACAATTTTGCATGATGCCTTCTATTTTTATTACTATTATACTGGATAAACCCTATACTCGTGAGACTAAAAGTGGTCAGCTGAAAGGCTGGTTGAAAATGACTATCCTCACCATTTTCTTCCACCCATCTGGTATATTGGGAATCTTCTCTCTCGATCCTAAAGTCTTGATGACAGGGAACATTTGAAGCTCGTCCAGTATTGGGATATATATAATAAGTTTTCATAACTATTAACTACTAGGATAAATTGGCTTCACACGTACCTTAAAGGTTATTCAATCCAAGCATCTCGATATATTGTGATCCATAGCAATGAAAAGAGATACACTAATCACCGAGCCACATAACTTTTATGCATACAGAGGAAAACTCTAGGTACACACCCCATTACATAAAAAGTACTGATATTTATGGGCCACTCACTTTGATAAATTCAAAATTATGGAATTGATGGAGGTTGTTCCAAAATCACTCATATTTTAGGTTTATTATCACACCTTTTAAAAAAAAGGGGAGATAAAATAGTATGAATCCATAAGCCATCACCAAAGAAGAATTCCCTTATATTGGATTCCCCTACCCTTGTTTTACTTCAGGGAAATGTTTAGGCCTCAACCAATCATTTCCTCCCTCCTAACATAAAAAATGATTTATCACCCAAGTTCACTTGAGACTCCGCTCAGTTATTCACCCAGAAGATACTACTAGACAAAAAAGAACAAAATTAAAATACTGTCTATATACGGTTAAAAACAGATTAAAGAATTGAAACAAAAAATTTATACATATATGAGTCCTTCTCCACTATGTATTATCCTTCTGTCAATCCTTATTTGAAAAAAATCCTAAACAATGGTGCTCCACCTTTTTCTGTAGTTATCATCCTCCACAAAAATTCACACTAACATCTTACCATGGAAATCCATGTTCACACTCCGTGCAGTCGTTTAGTCTCCCCACTCATGACTACCAAGTTTGTTCAGTAGAACGTTCCATGTCCACAAAATAAGATTAAGTTCCATCAGTAATTTTTCAGGTTTTTAGGCAGTTGAAAAATATCACTGCCTTTCAAAACACCATGAAATCAGAAAATAGGGCACTGGGTTGAGAAAATGTCCATTTGCAAGTGACTACTAATACCCCATATCCCCAACACTGCTCACCTAAGGAATTTATCGAGAGGGTAGTGACCAACCCTTAGGATCCACATGTACTAATGCCAACACCAACTCCCCCTTTTAATTTCAGCTCTCCCTACTTATAAGTTCCATTTCCCCTCATGGTTACTTTAAAACACACCATTGTTACCCTAAATATCCTCACCTATCCTATCATGGCCCCCATGAGTTGAATAAGTATATTCTCCATAAGCCGACGAGATTATTCCTCCTCCATTGGCAAAATCCAAACCTCTAATAAGTTAACCAACATTAATAATATGGATCTTTATCCTAAGACCCAACTTCTAGACAAATTCAAGATGCCTATCTTTAAGAAATACAAAGGATTCCTTCCCGCTTTTTATATTTATTCAACTATCACCCTATATGAAAGTCCAAAATGTAGACCTAGGAGCATTAGATAAGATGTTATCCTTCACTCTGTCAGGAGGGTCCCTTACTTGGTATATGGGTCTCAAGCGTGAAGGAATCACCAAAACATGGGGCGATGTATAGTTTATTTTCTTAAGTCGTATAAATATAACGAGGAACTCGAAGTCACCAATAAGGACCTAAATATATTGAAGCAAGAAGAATGAGAGGTAGTCGACAAATTTATCACCCGATAGAGAGATAAGGTCGATCAAATGGTCAACTATCCTCAAGAAAATAATTAGATTGGGATCATGATCAAGAACCTATCAAAGAAAGTGTAGAGCGAACCTGGGCTCACTTGGATCCTTAACTTTAAAGACCTTAAGAGTTTGGCTGAAAAATTATATAAGTCTATCGAAGAATCCCGCTGACCAACAAACCAGTTCTCCACCATAAAAAACTCACTTAGAACTTCTGCATCCCATCACACTATCTTGGTAGTCAGTCCGTAAATTAAGTCTGACCTTGAACCCAACACTTCGCAAGTCATGGTCACCACCACTGCAACCTACAAACTCGAGGCTCCCCCAAAGAACTACCAAGTTATTCCCCTTCCTAAAGAGAACCGAACCCGTCAAAGACAACTTATCGATATACAAAACCTTCTTAGTAGGGACTTCACTACCTAGAAATTAAATAGTCTTATCAAACCACTCAACCATAAGCCACTACTTAGTAACCCCAACAAAAAATGGAAAGCCATCTCCCACTGTGATTTCCATCAAAGGTGATGGTTATTGAAATTATAAGTGACCTCAAACCCATAAGTGCTCCCCTTTGGACGTCAAGATAAGAGGAGAGACGTGTTAATGTGTAAGACAATGACTTATAGTGGTTCGAACCTCGGGTGAGGACCCTTTATCCATTGTCAAAGGTGTTATGTTGTTAATTAGATCATACAAAGGATTATTATAATACAAGAGACCTCTTGAGATTTGGTAAAGAGAGTTTGGGGTCTTATGGCCTTTATCAATAATCCAAAGGATCGTAACAAGTAACTGATGGACTTCTCTAAAGGTTATTAAGTATTGATTTAGGAATCAATAAGAACACAACATCAGATAACTGGAAATGATATGAGCTATGAATATAAGGTCACAATAGTGAGTCGTGAGTATTGAACAAGAAGCCAACACTTATTAATCATAGAACTCTGAGTTCTCTATAAGTTCGCTCGCTTGAACCTATCTTCGACATTCAACCAACTTCCTATTTATATGAAAAAAACTAGGGGAGAGAATGAGTGGACTGTCATAGTATGGATGTAGCACCTCTGAGGTCTGACGGTGTTAGCAAGGTGGTGGAGTGTTGACCAAAGGTTTTGAAGAGGGTCTAAGGTAGTTGCTGAGAGAATTAAATGCGGATGGGATCCTTGAATTCAAGTGGGATTGAGTAGTGGTGATAGGTGAAATAATATTGTACTTTTCACCTACACGCCAGACTAGTTGCAGAAGCTCTACCATAGATACTAGGGGTCTAAAATTGTTATAGGATTGACATAGGTTCCCTTGAGTTATTACACAATATTATACCTCAATATTGAGGGTTAGGTGACCTTGAGAGGTAATTTTTCTTTTACTTGAGGTATGTACTAAGCACTAGACTTGGTGGAACCTTGGTGATTTGATCTCTAAGCTGGTTTGAGGAGACATATTGGAAAGACTTACCCTTATATGAGTAAATAAGGATGAATAAGGTCTTCCACAGTAGTATGGCCTTTTCAAGAGATCAACGGTGGTCTTGGGGGGGGGGGGGGGGGGGAGTAGAGATTTATCTGAGGTCAAAGGTCAGCCTGGGGACTTCTGTTATTATCTGAGGGTAGTCGAGGGGACTAAGAGTATTTCATATACCAAGTTTTAAAGAGGTAATCATTAAAGGGGCCGACCATAACAACGATAACTATTGGGAAATTAAATATGCAATTCAAGACCTTATAGATGTTAGGAGTCTCATCCCGCCAAAGGACTATGTAACTAACAACCCCCTTCCTTATCATCGCAACCCATGTACAAATGCCATCTTAGATAATTCACCCCAAACACTAATATGTCCACTCCGAAAGTCCCCATTCATTACAAACTGAGAATGAGAACACACTCCAAATTTTATACGGTTGCCACTTTGGGCACACCATTACTCGCCTTAAAATTCATCACTGAGACTAAACCCACCATCAACCATATGATATTTTTCAACATGCCCATGAACTTCCTACAAACCAATCATTGCAACCTGGAACAACTCCTGGTCACAAATTTCATGCTCTCGAAAGAACTGAAACAGTTGACACCTTCTGCGGAGAGTAAGGGTGTCAATTATTTTTGAACTTTTGAATTTTCTAAATTTCGATCCGAATTTTTCCAACTTTGGCACCATTTTAATTTTTTCGATCCGAATTTTTTCGATTTCCTAATTTTCCAAAAAAAATTGGAATGGAATTTAAAATCACATATAAATTTCAAAATTTTGAATTTCTAAAATAATAATATGCTTATCTATTTTATTACTTGTCATTTTTAGTATCCTTATTTATATATATTTTATTATTTGCTAGTTTAATTAGGACCCTCCATTGAAAAAACCCTAACCATTAAGTGATAGTATTAACAACAAACAATAACGTTTTACCTTAATCTAAACCCTAGTTAATGTATATGACCTAAAGAGAGCATCGTTGCATTTGGGATTTTACCAGCTAGTGTATAACTCAAATATAAAATACTTAAATCCATGTAAACCTTTATAATAACCATTTATTTAAAATCCATTGTAGAAGAAAACTTTGTACACATATATAAATTGTCCACACTTAGTTATATAAATGTTTTCTACAAGATTGGTAGTTTTCTTGATTATAACCTACACGAATCATCCCGATTTAAAACTTTTGACACACTTTTTAATTCTTGAAATTTTCAGTATAATTAATAAGGTCAAACCATAGTTCATACACAAAAGATCAATACCATTTCAAACAATGACAATTTCCAAAGGACTCAAAACAAGCAAGATAATATGAAAATTTTTCTAGCTTCGGCAAATGTTTTTTGAGATTTTTTTGAATTGTAAATTTTAGTTTTTCAACATTTTTCTGAATAATAAAATATTAAAAATTTCCAAATATTCCGAATCAGTCGAATTGGAAAAAAATGATTTTAAAAAAAAATCCCGATTTGGTCAGAATTTTAAAATTCCAAAAACTTTTGAAACATTTTTTGAGCACCCTTATTCTGATCCGATCCAAACGAAACACACCCCTTGCGAAGAGTATAGACCAATCATTCGAGTGAGGGGAAATCTATGATGAATACCTGTGAGCAACATGCCATATTACCTCTGTTGTACCAATCCAATCTACCAGATGGGGTGGGTATACCTCAAAGGTACAATTATTTGCCCTCACGAACTCCTATAGAAGTAATGACACATTCTCACCCAATAACTCCAACACGTTATCATTCGATTATTTAGAAAATAGTGGAATATCCACATCCACAAGTCACTAGGCAACAGATTCCTTGGTCCGCCCACCTCGATACCTTATCCCTTTGGTATAGAGGAGCGAACATGATAGACAACTCGGGGCAAATGACAACATTACATGGAGACCTTGATCTCTCATTGTTCATTAGAAGAAGAAGAAGAAGAAGAAGAAGAAGAAGAAGAAGAAGAAGAAGAAGAAGAAGAAGAAGAAGAAGAAGAAGAAGAAGAAGAAGAAGAAGAAGAAGAAAGGGTCAGATCCCATGCCTCCTTCAGAGATGCTGCCTAGGAGGAAAAATTAAGAGTTAACCCCATCCTAATAGCATATGTACCTCATACTATTTTAAAAAGAGAGAGGTGGAATAAACTTTGAGAAAACTAATGGGTGTAGATGCCCAAATAGTATTACACATCTTATATAATAGACAACGAGAAATTCCCGCACGGCTCCCTCCTTAAGAAGCTGAACCATGATTTCTCCCACTCACCAATATTTACATGATCCAAACAAATGTCAGAGGTAGCATCGACCCTTCCCCACTGATCAGTCTGTAACCCAAGCAATGCCTTACTAGGGCAAACACCACCTCTGACAATCCGGGACAAGCCTTCAGAATCCTCAGTATCCAAGACTGAACATATATACTATCCTCAACTCTCGGATGAAGGCATCACAAATTTCTTTGACCACCTTTTGATCATTGAGGGGAACATATCTCCATAAACCGGGGTCGAGTTTTTCCTCAACTCCCAAATCTGGGAAATGATGACACTGTGGTACCACTCCTCAAGAAAAGGACCATGCCTCTATGAGCAAGGACCTATATCGTTTGAAGCTCCCACCACATAAGATTTTAATTTTGGGATTGGATATAAGTCCACCATAAAGGAAATCTGCCATCTCAAATAGAACAAGATCTGGGCCTCCCACATATAAAGATAAGGCTACACAGTAGACATTTTACAACTAAGTCTCTCATATGAAGGGTCGCCCTTATAGTTCTTCGATAGTGAGGGAGAGCTCACACATCCTAGTACCGATATATACCTAATGCTTCGACCTATTGGATGGGGTGATTTTTTTTATAGAGATAGAAGACACTATCTATGGGTATACATAGATTGATCCTACTCTACCCGAAGTCGTCCCACCCCTAAGACATATCCCAAAGAATATATGATCGATCCCTACAACAAGCTAGAGCTACTCGTCCAACAACTAGCATTCGACATCTTCATACTCGACATATCACCCTAGGTACATATTCACACCAATGTGGGGATTATATATGGAATCACATATCTAAATGTTGACCACATAATTGGAGTCATCGAGATACAATATGAATTTACCCGCCGAGGCCATCCTCTACAAGAAGGTCCTCCCACCAAGAGATATTCATACAACTTGAGGATAGAGTTGGTCAACTCTTATCTCCACAACCATTCAGAAGGAAATTTCTAAATCCATCAGTATGTAGTATCGGTACTAGCCATTACTAGGTTTGTCAAGGAACTTTCGCCCTAGGGATCGGGCTATGCAGATTATCGGTATTACTATAGGGACATCTAGTGCAAAGCTATAAGAATAGTAAGGGAAATAAGCCCAGAAATATTTGAAGCCTCTTCCGATGACGAAGACCTCCAAAAGATTGCCTCGAATAATGACATTTATTCAAGGGTCATCCATGTCTACAAAATACATTCTGATGCTCGAAACTAGAAGGGCGAGCATATCTATGGATCAGTAGAAGAAATTCTTACTCATGCCACTAATATCAATATGGCAGTATGATGGAAATATAACACCGTACCCCATACTCTCCCTTAAGCTAAAAAACACACTTCTTGACCAAAAATAAACTCCAATCCTCAATCGGGGCAAAGTGATGGTTTTGGATCTAACACCTTCTACCTAAATCTCCATATCCTTAACATACCTTTTGCTCCACCTAGAGAACGCCGAACAAGAGTCACAAACAGAACCCATACTCTCCCCATTTAAGAAGGATGACTTTTTCACCCGATCTGGATGACATTCCACTCCTCTAAACCCCATAACAAAGATAAAGGCCCCTCATAAGGAGCTGTCATTCCCCTTTCCCATGAAAATAATAAGACCCAAGAGAAACCTCATTAGACGCTAGCTAATATTAAAATATGGGAGGTACCGGCTACATCCTGAGAACAAAGAGCTACTCTCATCCATCTGTTGTCTCAAGCTTCTGTGCCTGGGGACCTGACTCTGGCTGAGATGTCAACCACCATCAAATCTATTACCATAAAACAATACATATATAAGATTCACCAATGAAGACCTCCTCATTCATTAATGTAACCATGAATTTATATTGCACATCACTACTGAATCTTGGGAACAACTTTTGCTCCTAGTGCTGATAGTGAAAGTGTGATTTCCTATTGAGAGTTCAGATTACGTTTCAAATTTATTAATTAGCATGAATAAATAGTGTAAAAAAATTCCCAGGCTAGCAATCATGGTTCAAGTTATTACCAATTTTTAAGTTGATTAAACCTATTTACTGTGTGTGCATGCAAGATATAAAATTTATAAGTAAATAATAAAATCACAACCACACAGAGACTGCGATGTATGAGGAAAATCTAAAATGGAAAAAAACCTCAAACGACCAAGCCTAGAGAAAATTTTTGTATGATAAAGGTTTTAAAAAAAGGCTCAAAGGACTCATAAAACTTGACTCATCAATCCTATGAGGAAGAAGTCTTTCGACCTTCGATTATAGAAATTATAGCAATCCAACTACAGGAACTTAGAAAATTCATGCCTTGAAATCCACCGATCATTTAATCATCACCCAACACTACGTGTAACACTCCAATTCGGATTTGAATCACCGTTGGGTTAACTCACATCGAATCAAGGAGTAAAAGGGGGAGGAGGAAGTTCAACTTTATTATTTTAAGAAGAAAACTTTTTATTGCACCATTTGTTAAGGATTTAGTTACCAGTTTGAATTTTAGAAAACAAGTGACCACTTTAAGTAATTACATTAATTTGAAAGGTTTATTTATAAAAATCCAATTAATCCAACAATACTAATTAAATGATAAGTAAATCATAGTTATCCATGTATTATTACATCATATAGCCAAAGGCCTGAATAAAAAGGCTTAAATGTCCCAAATTCTAATGTCTTGAAAGGACAATTTCAATAAATAACACAACCTCCTTTCAAAACCATCCTTTTATGAATTTATGTTAAAAAATCATGCTTCATCATTTTATGTTTCACTACCTAAAATACATTTAATCATTTGAAGACCATTTTAAAAAAATGTCTACTACCTTGCCCCATTATCACATGTAACATCAAATAGTGTTTTTCTTCATTTTTAACAATGTTTATAACACAATTTTAGGGTTATTTTCCTACACTTTATTGTTTCCTCATAAAACCCATTTCAACATGATTTATCAAGTCGAAAATGTCTTCTACTAACATATTATATGTTTCTACACATGTTAGGAAGGATTTCAAGCATAAAAATCCTCAAATATGAAACTAAACAAGATATTAACATGGGTGTACATTTTATGTGCTTACTCTCCATATTTCAAGACTAAAAATGCCATTTATTCATCAAAACCCATATAGATTTTATCTTCTTTAAAACTGCATTTTCGCAAGACTTGAACATACTAGAAAATATCTTCATTTTTTACATTAAATCATATCTAGAATGCGTCCTACATATTTCTCATAGCTTGAAACCTTGAAAACGTAGAGAGAGAAAAAACAAACCTTAAGGTTTGAAGAGGAGAACAAGGAAGAAGATGAAGATGGAAGACCTAGGCTCCAAAATACTCCAAAATCTCTTTAAACACACCAAAGTTATCTTGGATGCTCCTACTTTCCCCATTAAACCCAACTTCTACCTTAACAAGGCTTGTAGAGGAAGAATGAAGGATGGAAATGGGGTGAAGATGGTTTATTATGGTGGAGGTATGGGGTAACTATGGTGGAAATGATTTGAGGAGGATGAAAAGCTCTTGAAACTCGAAAGAAAGTGAAGCTATGGTTGATATTAAAATGGGTGGAAAACCCACCTCCTTAGCTTTCCTAAATAACCCAGAAACCCAAAAATATGCTTTTACTCAAGGTTTACCCATGCCAAACATGCTTTATTTGATCTGGTGCACCAGGGGTTGACACTTTATAGATCAAATGGTTCGTGTGGTGATAGAACGTTAAGAATATATAGATTTTAAACCTAACTTCGATCATTCGAATGACTCGTTTGAACGAGATCCTTTTTCATTAAAAGGACATCTAATGAGGTATTAACGAGGCCAAAATGTAGGGTTAAATAGGAAGTGAGAATAACTCATTTGAATGACAAATCCCCTTCGTGCGAATGACAGTGTACTTCGTTTGAATGTGGCTTTCCAATGAGATTCCAGAGAGCGAGGGAAATTGACCATTTTCTCAATCATTAGAAGTCATTCGATCCTTTGTTTGAATGAAAATACTCCTCATTTAAACAACATCAAAATTCCAATATTAATATAAAGCCATAAAAAATCCAATTGGAATGCACGAAGGCTACGATGATGGTTCAAATTCAATATTCATCTATGAAGAAATATTTACACGGGAAGAGATTAAATCTCGATCATGGGTGATACATTATGTCCACCTTGGTAGATTTCATCCTCATAATCGGAACAACCAACTAAAAAAGATCTCCGAGTGATTCTCCCACATTTTCTACTCGCGCTCCCAAGTCGTACCTTCGTCACCTTAAAACTCCCAAAGAACCTTCACCAATATAATGATCTTGTTACGCAAGACCATGTCCTCACTATACAAAGTAGACGCAGGTCGTGTTGGAAATTAAACATCTTCCTCAAACTCATTGCGATTCCAATCGATGATGCTATGGGGGTCGTGAAGATACTTCTTCAACATAGACACGTGAAACACATTATGAATTTAGGACAATTATGGACGTAGTGCAAAGTGGGACGATACATCTCCAATCCGTTCTAGGATCTCGAAGGGACTGATATATCGTGGGGCTAGCTTCCCCTTCTTCCCGAATCATTGACTGTCAGTTCTCGCTCTAACTTTCAACATAACATGGTAAACTATCCAAAACTCTTGAGGTGTCCCGGTGATTATGGGCAGAATTCTTTTATCAACTCTGTGTCGTTATGATCCTCTATCGTATTACCTGAACCTTATAATTCATTTCTCTAATCCAATCTGACTTTATGAGATGCTTCTCTCTCACTTTTGCCCAATAAACTAGAGAGGGGCATGGGCTCCCTTAAAGGGACTCATAGGGGGCCATTTCGATGCTTGCCTGGTAAGTTTTGATGAAATAAAACTCTTTCAGGTGAAGATTCTCTGCCCAAATACCTTGAAAGTCGAGTGTGCAAGCACTCAGCATGTCCTCCAAAATCCAGATGGTTCATTTTGACTTTTTATCGATCGTAGTATGATACATCGTACTCATATACAACTCGATACCCAAATTATGTTGAAACTTCTTCCAAAATCGAGATTTAAATCAAGGATACCTATCCAAGATGATAAAGACCGAAACACCGTGAAGCCTGACTATTTCTCGAACATACAGTCTCGCCAACTTAGCCAGGTTTTATGTGACCTTAATGAACAAAAAGTGAGAAATTTTTTTGAGTCGATACCATAACCAACACTTCATCATGAACACACTCAAACCATGGTAAAGCTATGGAAAAAATCCATCGTGATATGCTCCCACTTCCATTTTGCCATGGTTAGTGGTTACAATAGCCCTGCAAGATTTTATGCTCGACCTTCACTTACTGATAAGTGTAGCACTTGGCCACATACGTCGCCACATACCTCTTCATACCGAACCACTAGAAATATCTGCATAGGTACTTGTACATCTCCATAGCACTGGGATGTACGTTGAAGCACGGGCTTCTTCCACCGAACCTTGTGTCGCACCCCACCTCCCTTGTCCACTGTAAGAGTGTCGCACACTTCATCATTCTGAATAAGATTATGGTATTAAGCAAACTTGGGATCAAATTAATGGGTGTCTATAACTTTCTGCTGAGTGAGTGGCCTAGAGAATGGACCCTAAAGGTATGCCCTATCATAACCCTACTGGACATACATGTCAACCTTCTGCAGATCATCGAACATCTTTGCCCATTGACACTTTATCGCTTCAAGGGTGAGGCTTGACTTTCGTATAAAATTATAGGCCCCAAAATTGGCATTATCGGGATGATACTCTAATGAGAAGTCATAGTCCTCCATCAATTCCATCTATGGTCTCTAACGTAGATTAAGATCACACTGCATGACAATGTACTGAAGACTCTTATAATTATAAAACACTTCAAACCGTTTCCCGTATAAATAATACCTCCAGCTCTTAAGTGAGAATACCATAGCAGCCAACTCCAAATCATGGGTGGCGTAGTTCCTATCATGCACCTTCAGCTGACGGGATGCATAAGCGACTACCTGATCATTCTGCATCAGTACCGTGTCGAGTCTTGACATGGAAGCGTCAAAATACACTATGCAGTCCTTACCAGATTCTAGGTGGATAATAATGTGTGCAAAAGTCAACCTAACCTTCATCTCTTGAAAGGCCGACTCATAATCCTTCGACCACTCACAGTGCACATATTTCCTAGTCAACATTTTGAGTGGCAACGCAACCCTCGAGAAGTCATGAGCAAATTTGTTATAGTAACCGACCATACCCAAAAAACTGCACACTTTCGCATGTGTCCTTGTCCTATCCCATCCCAGAATGTCCTCCACCTTATAAGGGTCAACAGAAATGCCCTCGGTAAAAACCACATGGCAAAGGAACTTATCCTCATCTATCCAGAATTCACATTTGCTGAATTTGGCATACAATTGGTTATGCTTGAGTACTTGCAACATCCTCCAGACGTTCTCCTAATGGTCTACATCCGAAGTCGAATAGACCAATATATTATCCACGAAGATCATTACAAAACAGTCTAAGTACTGGCGATAAACGTGGTACATCAATTCCATAAATGCCGTTGGAGGGCATTGGATAAACCGAATGGCATTACTGGAAACTCATAATGCCCCGTCTTAGGAATATCCTCCTCCCTGACGCATAACTAATGGTATCCGAATCGAAGTTCAATCTTCAAAAACCTACTTACCCCCCGCAACTGGTTGAATAAATCATTAATACAAGGCATAAGGTATTTATTCTTCATTGTTACCTTGTTGAACTATCTGTAATCGATGAAGAGACGCAAAGTGTTGTCATTTTTCTTAGAAAAAAGGATTGGAGCTCCTCACGGGGACACACTAGGGAGAACGAAGCCCTTACTGGTCAATTCTTCCAATTGAACCCTTTGCTCCTGTAATTCTTATAGAGTCATCCTGTGAGGTGGTATAGAGATAGGCAAGATGCCTCGATTCACCTCTATGGCAAAATCCACCTCCTGGTGTGGAGGTAACCCATGAAGATTATTCGGGAACACATCGGTAAACTCTCACATCAGTAAGTAATTTAACAACATACCAACCAATTCATCCTGACCCACCATACTGCTTAACCAACCAAAGTACCATTTTTGTTCACGCAGGGTAAAAAATGTACAAGGATGATCAATGACCTGCTCGTGACTAAGATGATGGCGAGACCAATCTAAAAAGGGATACTAAGACACCGTGTTGATGGCATTCGATGATAGGGTCAAAACATGACAACCAATCCATACCACATATCACCCCTCCATAACATAGTCTTCAACTATAACAACACAACTATGGCATACCCTATTAAGAACTATACTGCCGCCAATCAAAAGTCCTATAAAGATCGTATGGTAATACTGTTCTACCTCAACTCCCAAACTAAATTATAATGAGCTCGAAATAAATGAATGCAATGCGCCTGAATCAAATAGTTCTTTAACCCATGTACTAAACAAAAGAATCATACCTTCCATTACGGATGGATCACCAAAAAATGCAACAAACGGTGACATAACACATGCTTGTTCAGGGTCAAACCTATTTCTCTAGCCGCTGGACACCAGACCTGGTCCGCGACTACTCTTCCCCTAACTCAGACATGATCCGTCCATGTTATTCCTTACAAGTTGATGATGTCCCAAGGTGAACTAGTACTACTGCTGCTATTGTTGCTGGATGGGACCCCTGTAACTAGAAATTTGTATTAATACATAGTTAACAATCTATTGACTACCCCGTTGACTACTCGAAGCTCTCGGCGGGTAGTCTCTCTAAAAATGATCGGGTGACTAACAAGAAAAACAAATCCTCTCCATAGGGGATATTGAACCCTGATCACTGGTACACTGGACTTTAACTTTGTAAAGAGGGCTGGAGCCCTGCCCCTGGACTTATTGTGACCATCGCCCTGGGCACCCTCTTATTTTCCCTGATGGCCTTTCCATCCTCAGCGTCCAACGCTAACCTAATAGCCCTGTTCATCACTAACCTGATGTTTGGTAGAACCATACTTACCAGGATCCACCGAATACCCAAATTAAGGCCCTTGACGAATAACCTCATCTTCTCAACCTCATCCTTTTGTACTACGTCTACATACTTACAAAAGCTTTCAAATTTGATCAGATATAAAATTCTCCCCTGTATCAGATGAAAGAACTTGTCCTTCTTGACATCCTTAAATGCGTGGGTAAAGTAATGATCAAGGAAGGCCACTTTAATGCTACCATAATCTACGGTCTCTTTCATACTAGTGGAGTAGGCGCTCCAATAACACTGTGCTTGCTCTCTAAGCTAAAATGCAGCTATCTTGCTTTGTGCCCAGTTAGCACGCCAAGGATCTCCATGACTCGAGTGACTTCATCTAGCCACTTCTCTATAGCATTTGGGCTAACTTCCTCGATAAAGGTGGGTGGGTGTAACCTCCTAAACTCCTTTAAAATGGAGGCAGAGGTAGTACTCTCAATCGTTCCACTATGGTTGTCCCTATGGTATTGCAAGGGGGAGTCTACAAGCTGGTGCACGTCTTGCTCCATGCATTTAAGCTCTCTATCACCCGACCCACTAGCCACATCACGACGTGGGCGTATCTACATAAGGAAGGAGAGTTCAATACACAATTTTATGAATTGAAAGCAATAAAGGAAGCAATTTACTTAAACAGTAACTAAAACGTTTACTACATGAAAACCTTAAGGAAATCCTACTAAGAAAGCATAACACCCCATCACACATAAGGATCCTATTCCTCTGATGCCATTTATAACACCCTAATCTGGATTTTGCCCACTGTTGGGTCAACTCGCACTGAATCAAGGAGTAAAAGGGGGAGGGGGAAAGTCTAGTTTTATTATTTTAAGAAAAAACCTTTTTATTGCATTATTTTTTAAGGATTTAGTTACCAGTTTTCATTTGAGCAAAGATGTGATCACTTTAAGTAATTACATTAATTTGCAAGGCTTATTTATAAAAATCCAATTAATACAACAATACTAATTAAATTACATGTGAATCATAGTTATCCCTGTGTTACATGACATGGTCAAAAGACCGAATAAAAGGCATAAATGTCCCAAATTTAATGGTTTGAAAAGATAATTTCAAGAAAGTAACATAGCCTCTGATAATGTTGGCTGCCCTCCGGGGTCTTATTGGTATCTTTTTCGATGTCCCTACTCGATGGACCTTGGTTAGGGGAGGAAGATTTTACATATAAAAAAATAGGGATGGAATAACTCTCAGAAAGGTGGGTAATACTAAGCTATACATTTTCTATAAAAATATTATAAATATACCATGGATTTTAACTATTTCAAAAAAGTTTAACTATTTAGCTAGTATTAATGCAACTACCATGCAATGCACCAGAGCGATGTTCTCATAGTTACATTTAACCATTTTGTACCACCCTTTATCGAGTCTAAAGACTAATTAATCATATTTTATTCCTTAGTCGCCTTTTATCCCATTTCATTGGGTTGTCTTATTTACATTCCAAATCACAACCATATTCATTTCCTTTCCATTAAAGTTTCTCGAAATCTTCCAAATATCTGAATATTTTAATGGGCTCTACACCGGTTACGCAACCATATTATCTAGCCAGTGATTTTGGGTCTTTCACGCCCTAGGCTCCTAGACCTTCTTAATTATTCTCGGTGTCATCCGAGTCCATAATAATGTGTTAACATTTTTGCTAATGTCCACATTATTCCGTCATTTTATCGTTTATATTGTTTCTACAATTTACATCACCATTTCATCTTATCGACATGCCGCTTTGTTTGCTTCATCTAGTTTTCACAAAAAATAATCGATAAGGTCTAACGAGGAAGTCTGACCACTAGGACCCTTAATTTTGTCAAAATTACCATTTTACCCCCTTTTCATTATAATTTTGTGAAAAACATATTTAAATCATGATGGCATTAAAGGCCAACATTTCCTTTCAAAATCATTCTTTTATAATTTTATGTTAAAAAACCATGCTTCATCATTTTATGTTTCACTACATAAAATACATTTAATCATTTGAAGACCATTTTAAGAAAATGTCTACTACCTTGCTCTATTATCACATATAACCTCAAATTTTGTTTTTCTTCATTTTTAACATTATTTATAACACAATTTCACGCTTTTTTTCCCATGCTTTATTATTTCATTATAAAACCCATTTCAACATCATTTATCGAGTCAAAAATGTCTTCTACTAACATGTTAGGGATGATTTCAAGCCTAGAAATCCTCAAATATGAAATTAAACAAGATATTAACATGGGTTTATATTGTATGCGCGTACTCTTCATATTTCAAGGTTAAAATGACCCATTTAGGTTTTATTGTCTTTAAAACTCCATTTTGGCAAAACTTGAGCATAGTAGAAAATATCTTCATTTTTTACATTAAATTATATCCAGCATGCATGCTATGTATTTTTCATAGCTTGAAACCTTAAAAACTTAGAAAGAGAAAACCCTTATCTTAGGGTTTGAAGAGGAGAACAAGGAATAAGATGAAAATGGAAGCCCTAAACTCCAAAATTCTATAAAATCTCTTTAAAACACTCCAAAGTTATCTTGGATTCTCTTACTTTATCCACTCTACCCAACTTTTACATTAACGAGGCTTGTGGAAGAAGGATGAAACTTGGAAATGGGGTGAAAATGGTGTATTATGTCAGAAGTATGGTGTAACTATGGTGGGGATGATTTGGGGAGGATGAAATGTTCTTGACACTAGAAAGAGAGAAAATCTATGGCTAATATGAAAATGGGTAGCAGAACCCACTTCCTTCTCTCTCTAAAATAACCCACAAACCCAAAACTATGCTTTCAATCAAGGCTTTTCCCATGCCAAACACGTTTTATTTGATCTATTGCATCAGAGGTTGACACCTCATAGATCCAATGGCTCATGTGTTGATAGCACATTAAAGATATGCAAATTTTTAAATTCAGCTCTGGTCGTTCGAATGATTTATTCAAATGAGATCCCTATTTATTCGAACGTCATCTAACGAGGTACTAACGAGGCCAAAATATAAGTTTAAATGGGATGTGAGAAGTACCTCATTCGAATGGAAAATCCCCTTCATTCAAATAATAATTTACTTCATTCCAACGTGGCTTTCCAATGATATTCCAGAGAGCAAGGGAAATCGACCATTTCTCAGTCATTAGAAGTCGTTTGAGCCTTCGTTCGAATGACAATACTCTTCATTTGAATGACATCAAAATTCCACTATTAAATTTAAAGTTATAAAAACTCTAATTCGATATGCACAAAGGCTATGATGATGGTTCAAATTCAATTTTCATCTATAAATGCAAATTTACATGGGAAGAGAATAAATCTCGGGCACGGGTGTTATAGAATGGCTTCCTCCACATAATGATGTAGAGTGATTTGCTTCTTGGGTTTGTTTTTTAGAAACATGATGGTATGATCAAAATAGTACTTGGATTTGTAAAATAGAGTTTCTCAAAGGTTTAGAGGCATATTTTTGTCTATTGTAAAAATCTTGGGTCGTAAATTATAGAAAACCCTACTAATAGAGTTGGATCCGCATAAGGAATTTGAAAAAAAAACATTTTATTAAAATTTGCAAAACTCATTCGAATGAGATTATGCATGCCATTCGAATGACAATGCATAACTCATTTAACCAACCAATAATAACTCATTTAAATGATCTATGAACGAGATTTAAATGAGCACCTACTATAATGCAGAAACATCTCGTTGGAAGCTTGTTCGAATGAATTTATGCATCTTGATCGAATAAATAAATGTTCATTTAAATGAGATTGAAAATATCACTTGAACCAGCTTCAAGCAACCTTCTCATGAATTGAATCTTCTTATGCCGAATATATTCGATTGAAGCTCGTTCGAACCTTATTTGAAGGAAATTAGGCAACTCGTTTGAACTAAAATGAAACTTATTCAAATGACTTGTCCTAATATTTTTATTACAAAAGGTCGTTCGAACGAATTTTGTAAATTAGCATATTAAAAATGAATTTTAGCTACTAAAAATTCCATTGGAAAATTAATAAAAAAATTCCAAATACATGAAATTATCATACGCAACGTAAAACATGTCATATGCCTATTTTTTAAAAACTGTGTAATGCGCGATGTGATGTAGATTAAATCGTTGAATTTTATGGCAGCTTGAACTCTCAATTCATAGGCTTAAGTAACATTAAGACATATAACATTCCTAACCTATTATTTTGACCAACGAAATTAAGCCAAATTATAAAATTTAGATATTAAATATTTTGACTTTTACAAATCCCCTCCTTTGTCTATTACGAGACAAGACAAAAGATAATGAAAAATGATAAGATAGACCGTCAAGCCACTTATGCCCGCCCCAAACCAAAACATAAGGACACGATAACCTAACATTTAACTCAACCATGGACCCATTGTATAACTTTAAGAATGCTTCGATTGGAATAATTTTCATGCACACATGAAACAACAAATACCATGTGATGTATGAGAGAACAAAAATAGATAATAATATAAGGAAAACTCCCCCTATGAACTCCCACTTTTTGTTTGGGAAAGATAACGGGATAGAAATATCACCTCGCAGATAAAATCATGCTAACATAGGTAGATATAACAAATAACTAGAAGCACTATCACATAGAGGTAAGTCATAATATCATGTGAAAAGATACATCTAGTAACATGACCACGAGCATCAAGTACGAGTAAACAAGAAGAGTAGATGCAAATCACGACCATATGAAAAAAGCAATTAGAAAAAATAAAGGTATACAATGAGAAAAGTGTACTGAAAAAGGACTGATATAAATTATATGAAGAAAAATACATCCAACAAGCTGAGTACAATGAAATAATATAGCATAAGGTGTACATGTGAGAGAATCAAAATATGATAATAATACACGTAACTCTCACATAATACAAATCTCCCTCTGAAAGTATAAAAATCTCTCATAATATCAAATCTCAATATGAAGCAGGTAAACGCACATCTCTATTAGTAGAGTTAGCATCACAGCCTATCCCTAATGAAAAATCTCCTCAGGACATCTCTTTGTGCTAATTATCCTCCAAATGCTGCATGATTCTCGAATCCATCTCACTTCGCCTCTCCTCATCTCTCTCATGTGCATGGGCCATGTGGGACAAAAGCTTTATTTGAACATGCCTCTATTAGAGTTTTATTTAGCATTAAGGGTACTTTAGTATTTTCCCTTTTATTTTATTATTAGGTGGTTGTAGTAGGTTATATATTCTCTCTTCTTCCTTTTATTGTAAGACATTCTAGTGAATGACAAGATGAAACCCTAGACCCTTTTTTTTCTCTATTTCCATTTGATTGTAGATCTTTGATATATTATCATGGTATCAGAGCGGGATCAAAGCTTAATCTCATCAACACAGTTCGCGGATCCAACTGTTTTGAAGGTATTTTTTTTCGGAGGTACTTTTTCTGTTCGCTCGACTGTTTTGAAGGTAATTATGGTCATTTTCCTCCTATTTGTTCGATTAATTATTTAGTTCGTTCGATTTGGTTCCGTATGGGTACTGTTTGAGTATTTATTTTTGCAATGGCTGGTGAAAGAGATGATTCACTGTAATCAATTAGTGTCAGATTCGATAGAAAAAATTATACGTATTGGAGTTATGTTATGAAGAATTTTTTGAAAGGGAAGAAGCTTTGGGGTTACATTAATGGCGATTTGAGTAAGCCTAACAATAAGACGAACGTTGAAAAATATGTAGAGTTGTTGGATGTTTGGGAGGCAAACAACTCAAAAATCATCACTTGGCTCAATACCTCCGTTGCACCTTCTATAAGTATGCAGTTGGCTAAGTATGATTATGCAAAGGATGTTTGGGATCATTTGGTCAGATTGTATACACAATCTAATTTCATGAAAAAGTACCAGTTGGATTGCGATATTTAGGCCCTTGAGCAAAAAAAATTGAGTACCCAGGAATTCTATTCTGTTATAACGGGTCTATGGGATCAGTTGGCTCTCACAGAATCAGCTGAATTGCGGGCCTTTGCACCATATGTTGCCAATAGGGAGGAACAACGTCTGGTTCATCATCTGATGGCACTGCGTGATGATTTTGAGGGTCTTTGGGGGTCGATTCTTCATCGTATCCCACTTCTAACTGTTGATTCAGTTGTTCACGAGTTGTTATTCGAGGAGATTCATCTCAAAACTCAGTCAGGGAAGGTAATTTCCTCGGACCCTAATCCATCTGTTTTCGCAGCCTCCTCTCATCCAATTTCCAGTAATCAGAACAAGCCTTATTTGAGAGTTGCAAGTGATGAATGTAGCTACTTTAAGGAGAAGGGTCATTGGAAGTCTCAATGCCCTAAGTTGCGAGCACAATAACAACAATCAAATAGTCGACCACCACAGCAACAGTTTTCTACTTGGAAATCCAACAACCAATCTCAGCAGCATTCATATAGGCCTTCACAGCCTAATACTACAACAGTTGTACCGCCATCAGACTCAGTTGCATCAGGTTCTTCATCATTAACTCCAGCCATATCTTTTCTTACTGAGAAGTTTCAAACGTTTCTTGCCACACAGCCTCACGCCATGTCCATCTCTTCACCCGTTAAGTCCTTGGGTATTTGGATTCTAGACTCTGACGCTTCTAATCACATGTCACCAATTTTGTCCTCTTTCGGTTCTTTTTGTCCCACTTTTTCGTTGCCCATTATGACTACTGATGGTACTCCCATGCCCTCAACGGGTGTTGGGACTATTGACTAACCCAACTTATCTCTCTATAATATTAACCTCATTCCTAATCTTACAATGAATCTTGTTTCTGTTGGTCAACTATGTGATGCTGGTTACCCAGCTTCCCTTTCTTCTACCTTTTGTCATGTGCATGATTCACAGTCTCAGAAGGTGACTGGGACATGCCGTAGGAAGGGGGGATTGTACATCATGGAGAAACTTAATGTACCAATGGTTGAAACTTCCAGTGTTGACTTGTCATCCTTTCGTTTGAGTTCAGATTCGTCTAGCTTTTATTTATGGCACTCTCTGAAATACTATTACTAAGGCCGTTTAATATAAAATCAAACTATTTAAGAACTCCGACTATTTTTTGAAGAAACTCTTTTCTTAAAATCAAATCAAATTAATCACAAGATATGTTTAACAAAATATGTACGAGATCTGTTCAAGATTGGTGAACAGGTTTAGCAAAAAAGTTTAAAAACTTAAACTCAGAACAACCATAAGAATTGGATGAGAATATGTATAAAGATTAAGAACAAGGGATTTTTTACGTGGTAAAACCTCACCCAACTGAGGAAACATCCACGACTCCCTCTACGGAGTAAACCAAAAATTTCACTAAAACAAATTATAACAGTTACAAACTATATAACACACATGCACACAAATCAGACCTATACAAGTTTAGGAATGTACCCACTGGTGTCCTTCTAACTTTTCTGCAGTTATGTTTGTTGATGTTGTTCTGCAGTTTGCTAACTTCCAATTTGTTCCAGTTCTTTATGTCGACTCTTGTTCTTGAGATCTTATTATCAACACTTATAGTGTGGTAAGGTGATAGTTTTTGTGAAGGTGCTATCTAACACATGCATGCACACACACACACACACACACTTATTTATACAAACAGTCCTATCAAATTACATATAAGATCTATATTCTTTGATTTTCAGTTTCTCTCTTCTTAGAAAACTTAAACCTTATTTGACCTTTAATATTAACCCAGAATCAACGGGTATCTTGCTCGGAAGACGTTTCAAGATCTTAATCAATCTCAGGTTTTGAAAATATTTTTGAGATTGAAAATCACTAAGTGCGATTCCAAGTAGGTCAAAGGTTTTGTTTCAAAAGAACTAGAAACAGAAAATGATTTTGTTGATTTTAAATATGAAAACATTTACAGAAACAAATCAACAAAAGTTTTCTCAGAATCAGAAACTATAGATGCAGATCTATGTGTAATATAACATGCAACAACTAGATATAAGATTTCTATAAAAGTAGAAACACAGATCTAATCAAATGTTTAAGTTGAAAACAAGATCTGAGAACGAAGAGGTTACAACATCACAAAACTAACAAACCAACACTCAAAACTCTCAAACACTCAAGATTGTGTTTGGTATAAACTAATTTTTAAAAGAGGTTATGGTTTGAAAAATGTTTTGGACGATTTAGGGTTAGGGTTTTCTAACTCTGGTTTCTCTCTCTCTCTCTCTCTCTCTCTCTCTCTCTCTCTCTTCATCTCTCTCTTCATCTCTCTCTTCTCTCTTCTCTCTTATCTGTTTTCTCACTCGAATAAAATGAAGTGGAAAAAGTCTCATTTGGCTGAGGGTAAGGCTCCTTATATAGGAGGCTGAGAAGATTCGAGAACGAGGTTCAAAATCATTGGCTACGATTTAGTCTAGGCAAATTGACTTTGATCCAAGGGTTTAAAAGAAGTAGTGGATAAAGCTATTGTGATTGGATTGAGAGAGATTCACAGGGATTGTATAAGGATGCATGCATATCGTTGATTAAAAATAATCCAAGGGCTGGAACTAAGTACGACTAATGTCTCTCAGAGAAAACACAAAATGGTTTGATGACAGCCTGACAGGTGTACGGATATGACTGGATACCACACGTGCATCAAAAAGAAATTACAAATGCATCCTGATGTCTCTAGCGCTTTTAGATTCTACCCAAGTGAACTTTCAGCCAATAAAACCAACAATCCAAAATAGCAGAATGACCCCAACATTTTATAAAATTAATTTTAATTAAGAAAAAATGTGTTTTAAAATTATTAAAATTCCCAAGAAATATTAAAAATTAATTTGGGGGAAATAAATACACACAAACTAAATGAACTTAATTTATGCAATAAAAGACCCATGTATGCATTCCTAATTGTGTTTGAGTGATTGGTGAATATACCTTGATCAATCAAACAAGAGGAATTAATTGTAAACAATTCTCTGAGGCTCTTTGGATGCTAGGATAGGACACAATTTTGTCACTATTTCCAAACTAGATGAGCACTTATATAATATAGACTCAAGTGAGTCAAGAGTATAAGGTGCTTCAATCTACCCCTTTGGAAATATGAGATAAAATCTCCTTTGAGTCATCTAGGACTCGTAGGGCAACAAAAAATAAGAAAAACCTATTCCTATAAAACTTTTATCTACCCATTTCCTAGAAAAGAAAAGTACATAACTCAACTAATTACAATTAAATACCCTATTACAACTGTTGAGAGTAACTGTACAGAATCCTGCAAATAATCACGAAGATTAAGCTCTTTAGAAATATGTAAGAAAAAATGAACTTATAAAGACTCAAATTTCTCCCCCATTTTGTCTCAAATAGACAAAGGGAAAAATATGTAGGTCAAAGAGTTTAATCAGCACAAACCATACCTATTGATTTACGCAAAGAAATAAATCTATTTTAATCCAAAGGTTTGGTAAACATATCCGCGAGTTGCAAATCAGTAGGAAGATAATTAATTTCCAATTCCTTTGTTTCAACCAATTCATGTATAAAGTGATGTCTTATTTTTATGTGTTTTGTTCGCGAGTGTTGAATAGGATTTTTAGAGATATTGATCGCACTTTGATTATCAAAATAGAGATGAATTTTTTTTTCTTGAATACCATAATCACTTAGCATTTGTTTAATCCAAAGTAATTGGTCATAGCAGCTTCCGGCGGCTATGTATTCAGATTCAGCTATTGATAGAGAAAAGCAGTTCTGTTTCTTACTAGTCCATCCTACAAGATTATTACCTATATAGTAGCATGCTCCTGATGTGATTTTACTATCATCAGTACACTCAGCCCAATCAGCATCAGTGTACCCAATTATAGTGCTAGGTGTATCACTAGTGTACCAAAGTCCTAGATTCATAGTGCCTTTTACGTATTTAATAATTCTTTTAACAAAAGTTAGATGGCTCTCTTTAAGATTGTTTTGGTAACGAGGACATACACAAACAACATACATTGTATCAGGATGCGAGGCAGTAAGGTATATCAAGGTTCCTATCATACTACGATATAAAATTGGATCTATAGATTTTCCCATTTCAACTTTAGATAGTTTGAACGTAGTACTCATGGGAGTTTTAGCATCTTTAGCACTCTCAAGGCCGAATTTTTTGACAATCTCTAATGCGTATTTAGATTACGAAACAAATAATCCTTCTGAATTTTGTTTGACTTGAAGACCCAAAAAAAATTGCAACTCCCCCATAAGAGACATTTGAAATTCTTTATGCATAATTTCAGAAAAAGATTTAACTTCTGAGGGAGAAGTTGATCCGAAAATTGTATCGTCAATATAAACTTGAGCTATAATGATGTGTTTGTCAAAATGTTTGACAAATAAAGTTTGATCATTTCCACCTCTCTTAAGACCTTTATCTAAGAGAAAATTGGAAAGGCATTCATACCAAGCTCTAGGCGCTTGTTTTAGGCCATACAAATCATTTTTAAGATGAAACACATGATTTGGATATTGAGGGTCAATGAACCCTTTTGGTTGTTCTACATAGGTCTCCTCAATCAATATTCCATTAAGGAATGCAGATTTGACATCCATTTGGTAAAGTGTAAAGTGCAAGTAGCAAGCTATGGCAAAGAGAAGACGAACAAATTCTAAACGAGTAACAGGAGCAAAAGTTTCATTAAAATATATTCCTTCAATTTGAGAATATCCTTGAGCAACTAATCTAGCTTTGTTTCTAATGATTATCCCACTTTCATCGGATTTATTTTTAAATATCCAACGTTTGCCAATAACTTTTTTGTGATTAAGCCTAGGTACAAGATACCAAACATCATGAATAACAAATTAAAGAAGTTCTTCCTGCATGGCAGAAATCCAGTGAGAGTCATTCAAATCCTCATTTACATTATTTGGTTCCACAAGGGAGACAAAGCATGCATAATGAGCATAATTTCTTAATTGAGATCTTATACTCACAGGCTCATTATGATTACCAGCAATGTTGTTTATGGGATGGTCTTTAGAAACCCAGTTAGGTACTTCAGGTATCTCAATTGGTAAGGAATCATCTACTTCTGGAGAATTATTTTCTAAAGCATTTGCAGGCTCTTCTATAATAGTTGATTCTCCAGTCTTACTCTCTATAGTAGTGTCACTTATAATTATATTTATGTATTCCATTATGGACTTAGTGCGAAGATTATAAACACGGTAGGCTCTACTGTCAAGCGAGTATCCTAGAAAAATAGCTTTATCTCCACGACTCTCAAATTTGGAAGTGTTCTCTGTCTTTACAGACATAACAGGTACTACCAAAGGTTCTAAGGTACTTAAGATTAGGTTTTTTCTTATACCAAAGTTCGTAAGGAGTTTGTTTCAAATTCTTCCTAAGATAGACCCTATTGATAATGTGACACGCAGTACGAATAGATTCTACCCAAAAATATTTAGGTAAACATTTGGCATGTAACATAACACGTGCCATCTCTTGAAGAGTACGATTCTTTCTCTCAGTGATACCATTTTATTTAAGAGTCTTAGGGGCACTAAACTCATGTTTGTAACCATTATAGTCACAATACTCTATTATACCGGTGTCTTTGAATTCTCCACCTCTATCACTACAAATTCTATTTACTTGAGTGTCCTTATCATTTTCAATCCGAAGAAGTATTTTTAAAAAAGTTTGAAAAGTATCAGGCTTTTGTTTTAAGAAGGCTACCCAAGTAAATCTAGTGAAGTCATCAACAATAACAAGAATGTAACTATGTCCACAGAGACTAACAGTTTGAGAGGGACCCATTAGGTCCATATGGATGATCTCTAAGGGGTTAAAGGTAAGGATATCCTTTACTTTCTTATGAGGTGCCTTAAAAAAATTTCCTTCCTGACAAGAACCACAAACAATATTCGAAATAGGTTTGATTTTTGGAATACCTCTAACTATTTCTTGAGAAGACAATCTACTAAGATTATCGTAATTTATGTGACCCATCCTGTTATGCCATATCTCATTGTCATCCATTCTAGCAACATTACAGATTTCAGAACTATTCATGACAATATAGCAATTGTCAGGAGTCCTGAATCCTGTAATTATGCATTCACCATTTTCTTTTAAAATTTTGCAATTGGTCTTTGAAAAGGTAACAGTATGATCTGAGTCACAAAATTGCGAGATACTAAGTCGATTAGCCTTAAGACCTTTCACTAGAAGAACATTTTCAAGAACAACTAGTCCTTCTTCTTGGAGGGTTCCTTTACCTATGATTTGAGATGATACTCCATCACCAAAAATAACTTTTCCTCCAGCAAATCTAGTTTTGTTTAAGAGTTTTGTATCATCACCAGTCATGTGGTTTGAACATCCAGAATCTAAATACCAACCAGAAGATGTGTGTTCAACTTTTAAAGCAGTAATAACAACGTTACACTTCATTTGGGGTAATCGACCATCTTTTCTAACCCAAATAGCTCCTGTTTTCATTTTGCGCTTATTTTCTCTCATTTGATAAAATTTGCGAGCATTCAATTTTTGTTAAAAAATGTTTTGCGCATGATTTTGAATTTTATGAGACACATCAGCATTTGTCTTAGGAAAGTGTTTAGTAATTCTTCTAGGAAATGTTCTTTTAGGTTTGGTCTTTCTTTTCATATAGTTAGAGTTTTTGTATGGTTGTCTAGGCAAAACATAATTGTTACGACTTCTCCTAGAATAGTTAAAGTTTTGATAAACAAGAGGGTTACAGACAGGTTTAACTAGTCTTCTAGCATAGCACCCATCAAAAGAATGACCGTGGGTATCGCAGTAGGAGCAATAAAGATTGCTTGAAGAGGGTATATCCTTAGGAAAGTCTCTAAACATAGTCTTTAAGGAATTTTGGGGTTGAACCCTATTCCTAGGTAGAATAGTTTGGAAGGTAGAGTCACTCTTCCTAATTGGGGGGCAGACATATTTACCCTTAGGTGAACTTTCATGCTTATAGTAACTTGGTTGCCCAATATCAAACTTTTGATGTTTTGTATCAAACTCAGTTTTTAGAGAATGAAAGTCTGGGCAAGTTTCTATAGGTCTTTTGCCTCCTGACACAAACTTGATAGATTCAAAAGATTTTCTTTGTGTCTTTAAATTGGGGAAAAACCCTATTCCAGTTCGATCATCAGAATTGGTTTTTTAATCACCAACAAAACCATCAAAGCAGTTTGAGTTATTTTCAAATTTTGTAATTTTTTTGAAAACTGTTGTTGTCTTCTCTTTTGTTTGTTCCAACTCAAATAATGTCACTTTGAATTTTTTCTCCAGAGTTTCATTTATTTCAGTCAAATCTTTCAGTTTTTGATCAAACATTTTGATTTCATTTTCATGACTAAGACATTGGGTAGTATACTCTTTAGCATTAAGTTTGACCATCAAGCTTAGATCTTCTAGTTTCTTGGTGAGATCTTTCACTATCTTCTCTAGTCTAGTGCTTTTCTTGAGAGTTTTTGCATAAAGTGTGTGAATATCAGGGAGGTCTTCAGTATCCGAGTCAGTAAGTGTGGTGTGTGAAGTGACCCCTAAGTATTCATTTCTTGAACTCACGCACCCATGGACATCGTCATCATCGCACTCCCTTTGACTCACACTCCCTGTGGTTGAACTAACAATATTCTCAGAAAGTAAAGCATCTAAACCAGTAGCAGCATGATTCACAACAGCAGGAGTAGAGATACTATCATCATTCTCATACATAGGCATATCATCATTGTATATTATCTTAGCAAAGAAAGACATGCAAGGATAAAAAACATCAGATGACTCAAGTTCCTCATTTTTAGAGTTGCTTGAATCATCCCATGTCTTGCAAATGTTGGCCCTAGTATGCTTATTATGAGTGTTAAGTTTCACTCTACAGTCTTGTGCTATGTGTCCTAGTTTTCTGCATCTAAAGAATTCAATCTTCTTAAGGTCTTTATTAGGTCTAGTATGAATGTCCTTGTGATGTTTGTCTTGACCTTTATCAAGGGGTTTGTAATTAGAGTGAGTTGGATAATTGGACTTGCCTCGCTTGTTTGCCATGTTATTTCTAAACTTTACAATTTTCTTAAACTGTTTTGACATCAAGGCAATATGATTGTCCAAACTCTCTATGTCACATTCCTCATCAAAGTCATAATTGGGAAGGTTAAGCTCAGGCTTAATCAACTTAGAAGAAAATCTCAGATTGGAACTAGTATGTTTCCTATGGGACTGGGTCAATTGTTTCTTAAATTCTAATTCCATTTCCACAGTTCTTAGTTTACTACTGAGTAATTCAGGAGTGAGGTTTTGGCCACACATTTCCTCAATATCATATCTTTTGTTGTCAAATTTATGTGGTAATGATCTTAGAATTTTAGATATAATTTCATGTCTTTCATATGTTATCCCATTAACATGCAGTTTAGTCACAATATCAGTTAAATTCATATAAAAGTCATCAAATGACTCAGAGTCAAACATAATTAAAGAGTTATACTGTTGAATCAACATTTGTGTTTTAGCAGCCTTAACTCTAGTGTCACCTTCATGATCAGTAACCAAAATGTCCCAAGCTTCCTTAGAAGTAGCACAACATGAGATCCTTTTGAGCTCATGTTCATTTATGGACATAAATATGGCATTCTTTCCTTTGTTATTGCTGCGAGAAACTTGCTTCTCTTCTTGTGTGAACTCACTTAACACTTTCTTAATCCTCTCATTACTTCCTTCAGTGGCTGATTTAGTAGGATAAATGTAACCATTTTCAACAATGTCCCAGACATCATCTCCCAAGGTTCCTTGAATGAAATCAATCATCCTTACTTTCCAGTAAGCAAACTTGGTTCCATCAAAGAGAGCAAGTTTGGTCAAGTTACCAAATCTTTCATTTTTCCCATCCATGTTTGATTTTCAGAAAATAATTTCAGAAACATAGGATCTTTAAAAAGAAGTTTGCAAAGCTCTGATACCAATTGAAATACTGTTACTAAAGCCGTTTAATATAAAATTAAACTATTTAAGTAACTCCAAACTATTTTTTGAAGAAACTCTTTTCTTAAAATCAAATCAAATTAATCATAAGATATGTTTAACAAAATATGTACGAGATCTTTTCAAGATTGGTAACAGGTTTAGCAAAACAGTTTAAAAACTTAAACTCAGCACAACCATAAGAATTGGATGAGGGGATGTAGAAATATTAAGAACAAGGGATTTTTTACATGGTAAAACCTCACCCAACTGAGGAAACATCCATGACTCCTTCTACGGAGTAAACCAAAAATTCCACTAAAACAAATTATAACGGTTACAAACTATATAACACACATGCACACAAATCAGACCTATACAAGTTTGGGAATGTACCCACTCGTGTCCTTCTAACTTTTCTGCAATTTTATTTGTTGATGTTCTCCAATTTGCTCTAATTTGTTCCAGTTCTTTACGTTGACTCTTGTTCTTGAGATCTTATTACCAACACTTATAGTGTAGTAGGGTGATAGTTTTTGTGAAGGTGCTTTCTAACACATGCATGCACACACACACACACACACACACACACACACACACACACTTATTTATATAAACAGTCCTATCAAATTACATATAAGATCTATATGCTGTGATTTTCAGTTTCTCTCTTCTTAGAAAACTTAAACCTTATTTGACCTTTAATATTAACCCATAATCCACGAATATCTTGCTTGGAAGACGTTTCAAGATTTTAATCAATCTCAGGTTTTGAAAATATTTTTGAGATTGAAAATCACCAAGTGCGATTCCAACTAGGTCAAAGGTTTTGTTTCAAAAGAACTAGAAACAGAAAATGATTTTGTTGATTTTGAATATGAAAACATTTATAGAAACAAATCAACAAAAGTTTTCTCAGAATGAGAAACTATGGATGCAGATCTATGTGTAATATAACATGCAACGACTAGATATAAGATTTCTATAAAAGTAGAAACACAGATCTAATCAAATGTTTAAGTTGAAAACAAGATCTGAGAACGAAGAGGTTACAGCATCACACAACTAACAAACCAACACTCAAAACTCTCAAACACTCAAGATTGTGTTAGGTATAAACAGATTTTTCAAACAGGTTATGGTTTGAAAAACGTTTTGGATGATTTAGGGTTAGGGTTTCCTAAATCTGGTTTCTCTCTCTCTCTCTTTCTCTCTCTCTCTCTCTCTCTCTCTCTCTCTCTCTCTCTTCTCTCTTCTCTCTTCTCTGTTTTCTCACTGGAAGAAAATGAAGTGGAAAAAGTCTCATTTGGCTGAGGGTAAGGCTCCTTATATAGGAGGCTGAGAAGATTGGAGAACGAGGTTCAAAATCAATGGCTACGATTTAGTCTAGGTAGATTGACTTTGATCCAAGGGTTTAAAAGAAGTGGTGGATAAAACTATTGTGATTGGCTTGAGAGAGGTTCACATGGATTGTATAAGGACGCATGCATATCATCGATTAAAAATAATCCAAGGGCTGTAACTAAGTACGACTAATGTCTCTCAGAGAAAACACAAAATGGTTCGATGACAGCCTGACAGGTGTAGGGATATGACTGGATACCACACGCGCATCCAAACGAAATTACAAATGCATCCTGATGTCTCTAGCGCTTTTAGATTCTACCCAAGTGAACTTTCAGCTAATAAAACCAACAATCCAAAATAGCAGAATGATCCCAACATTTTATAAAACCAATTTTAATCAAGAAAAATTTTGTTTTAAAAATTATTAAAATTCCCAAGAAATATAAAAAAACAATTTGAGGGAACTAAATACACACAAACTATATGCACTTAATTTATGCAATAAAAGACCCATGCATGCAGTCCTAATTGTGTGTGAGTGATTGGTGAATATACCTTGATCAATCAAACAAGAGGAATTAATTGTAAATAATTCTCTGAGGCTCTTTCGATTATAGGATATGACACAATGTTGTCACTATTTCCAAACTAGATGAGCACTTATATAATATAGATTCAAGTGAGTCAAGAGTATAAGGTGATTCACTCTCGTCTTGGTCATGTCTCAGGGTCACGATTAAAATATTTGGCTTCTATAGGAAAATTAGGAAATTTGCATTATCGTGATATCTCTGATTGTAGCGGTTGTAAACTTGCAAACTTTTCAACTTTACCGTTTAATAGAAGTATTTCCTCTACTTTTGCACCATTTGATCTTATTCATTCTGATGTGTGGGGATCGTCTCCTATTATTACATGAGTAGGGTCTCGATATTATGTCTCCTTTATTGATGATTATACGCGTTACTGTCGAGTTTTTCTCTGGAAACGACGTTCAGATTTTTTTTATATCTTTATATACTATAAAATGCAAAACAAGGCATTTATGAGCATTTAAGACTCCTCCTCATTGAGAGTGTCCACGTGGCACTCTATATTTTAATTTTAATCTTTATAGTGTACACGTGGACACTATTACCTTTCTCCATTTTCTCTCTCCCTCTCTATTCATTGCGTCCCATGTATCTACTTTCTCTTCTCTTATTTCCACTCCTCGAAGTGCATCCCATCCTCTGCCCTAGGTGGCTTTTCCATACCCTCATAATTAATCAAAAGACCTTTAATCTTTATACACATCAACCAACAAAACAACTCTACTTCCCCACAATCACCCACAAGCTTTGCGGTTTCTTTGCCCAGTTCTCAGAAATTTCTTCCCCAATCTCAATTCTATTCCACACAAGTAAAAAAATAGCATTTAAAAGCAAAGAAAGTGATCGGACATTCAGTGGAGTCAGCATACAAGCCGTTACAAACCAAGACACACATAAACATATACATATATATGTGTATGTATGTATATATATATATATATATGAGAAGAAAAAGAACCAACAAGAAAAGCTAGAGAATTGGCTGAAAAAAGGGTCTTGGGGATTCTGAATATTTGGTGATCTCGAGGGTTTGAATTTTGTTATTGCTTTTGACAATTGACAAACCCATTACAGCCAAAAGGGTTGTACATATAATAGAAAAAATAAATTTTCAGGTATGTGGTGTGGTTTTCTTAACACTCAAGATCTTAGTGTCCATGTGATTTTTTAGTTTTATGTTTTGTTTATTTGATATGATTTAATGTTTAGGAATTTAAATGGCTAGTGGACCATGGTTTTGTGTGTGTGTGTGTGGGTAAATTAAGTTGCTTGCTGATTTGTTTGGTTATTTGTTAAAATTTTGAATCCAAGAGAAGAATTTGCATTTCAAAATAAAGGGTTTTTAGACTGTTTGTCTATTGAGGAATTATTTTATGTTTTGTTTGAGCAGATTTAATTGGGATAGTAATTGTCATTATTTTAGAAAATGAAGAATTGTTTGATTGTTTGTTCTGTTTTTTTGAATTAAAGAGAAGAATTTTCATTTCAAAATAAAGGGTTTACACTATTTGTTTCTTGGGTTTGTTTATTGAGAATTTATTTACTGTTTTCTGTAAGTAGATTTAGTTGGAATAGTAATAGTCATTGTTCTCGAAAATGCCGAATTGTTTGATTTTTGTTTTGTTTTTTTTTTTAATTAAAGAGAAGAATTTGCATTTCAGAATAAAGGGTTTACACTGTTTGTTTCTTGGGTTTGTTTATTGAGGAATTATATACTGTTTTCTATAAGTAGATTTAGATGGGATAATCATTGTCAATATTTTAGAAAAAGAAGAGTTTGTTTTAAATTGAGGAATCATTTTATATGCTAAATTGTATGATTATTTTTTTCTGATTTTTAAGAATTTGCATTTTAAAATAAACGGTTTACACTGTTTCTTTCTTGGGTTTGTTTATTGAGGAATTATTCAATCTCAGAAGCAGATTCAATTGGGATACTAACTGTCATTATTTTAGAAAATGAAGATTTTTTATCTATTTATTGAGCAATAAGTTTATTCTCTAAATTGTTTGATTATTTTTTCTGAGTTTTGTTTTAATCTAAGATAATAATTTTCATTTCAAAATATAGGGTTTACACCTTTTTTCCCATGGGTTTGTTTATTGAGTGATTATTCTTATAATAAGTTTTTCTAAATTTCAAAATTTTGAGATTTTTTATATAGATTTTTGGGTGTTCTATATTGATTTTTTTATTTGCGGATCCAGGATTTCTATGAAATACTCTACATTGGATTAGGTTGGTTGAATAAAAGGGTCAACAAAACACTTTTATAGATGAGCCTCATGACACCAGCTTTGGGGTTGAGTTTTAGAAATGGATTTGGGTCTTAGGCACCCCATTGTATTTTTTCATAATTGTTATTTGACCCCTATACCTTTGTCTTTGCTTAATTCATATTATCCTAATTTTATTAAAATACTCTCCTTTTGACAAGATTCAATATCACATCTCACAATTCATCATTTTGTCGTAATTCTTCATCAAACGCAAAAAGGTTATCATGCTTGATTCTGCTATAGAACCATGAACTCCAAATGATATTATATCATTCTCATTGTGATTGCTATCCAACTTTATTATGTCTACATATTGACAATTATTTTGAGCTCTCTATTATGTACATTCAGTAATGAAGAGTTATTCATCCCGTGATTATTATTATTTTGGAATAGTAAACGTATTTTTATCTTTATATTATGTTTATTTCCAATGATATTTTTTTAATAACAACCCACTTGTGGTGAAAGTGTGTATGTAAAAAAATTGTTATGAAATTGTTATAATTCAATAACATGTGACCTTGATTCTGTAATGATAATATTTTTCAAGAAACATGTATATTTTTAACTACGTACATCGCGCGGGTTTACAACTAGTTACTACTATAAAATGAAAAACAAGGCATTTAATGTCCTCTTCACCTAAGCTATCCACGTCGGATACCCATTACTCTATAATGCTATACAAGCCTTTAAAAGCCTCGAACTCTAAAGCGATCCACGTGGCACATGATCGATTTCTACAAAAATAAAAGGATGGATTTGAAAGGGCCATGATGTTTTATCTCCAAACTATTTGTCTACCTTATCTTCCATCTCAAACGTTAAAAGTAAGTTGTCAGCACCCCACAACCACATCTTTAAAACCGCAAACCAACACCACCAACAACCATTCCAAAAATCGCAACAAACCCATCTTCTTAAATTCCCAACAAATCCATCTCAAAAACCCTCAAATCGGTTTGGGGAGAGAGATAATGGAATGTCAAAATAGTGAAATTTTTTGTTGTTGGATCACCCACGGTGGTCAATGAAGGTGATGGTGTTCAACCCCTCTTCTCTTTCCATATACTGAAGAAGCGGAGGTGGGTTTGTTGTCGAGGTGTGGAGGTGAGTTTGTTGCCGAGGTGGGTTTTGGTGGGGAGTTCTGGTGGTGGTGAGGAGGAGGTCTGATGGTGGAGGTGATGGTTAGGAGGTAGGTCTAACTCTATCTATTCAACTACCCTAGGTGTTGAGGCAAAAAGATGTGGGCAGTAAAGGACGGAGGAATCGTATACCTGAATAGGAGATTTGGTGCCGTTTTGTTTCTCTGCATAATGTTTTGCCTCTTAACTTCATTTCTCTCCATCTCTGTCTTTAACTTCCAATAGTTTCTCTTCCCCTATATATCTCTACGTTCTATCTTAGACCTCTCTTTTTATCAACTCAAAAAGACTCATTGATGTTATGAAAGATCATCAAAACCCAATAAGCCATACATTTTTTTAACGCTATATTTTTTTACATATGCAAAATCAATAATTCCCTATTTTAATGAGATTCAAACCCATAATTTGATTTTTTTTCTTTCACAGATTTAAATAATTTTCATTTTTGTTGATTATACATTTTTTTTTTGTAGATCTAATATTATTTTCAACCTTTTCAGGTATCCTCTCTCCACCCTAATTTTGTTTTGCAAACCCTAGCTTAATTTTGCCTTTTCCTTTTCCTGAGATCCCTATTTCCTTCATTCACTTTCTACCTTTTCTTTTGTGGATTTCATCAATTTTTAATGTACGAATAAAAAAAATAACGTTATAGATTTTTTAGTTTTATGATCCTCATTATATCTCCTTTTTATTTCTCCGTACCATTGTTGGCATATATGTATAAAAACATATCTCGGTGTGGATTATTTAAGGTGTTTATTTTTTTTATCTCTATGTTTCTTACTGTGTTGTGTGATTTTCATATTTACAATAAAATTATTATGATGCAAGGTTATTGGATTTTCACACTACCAATAAGCACCGACAAATGAACGGGTTTGGGTTAGTTTAGGTGGACCAAATATGGGTTGGGTTAGATTTGGGCGAGCCAAATATGGGTTGGAACATCATGTGGGTCGGGTTTGGTCTGGGTGATCCCGTTTTTAATTTTCATTTTTTACAAATTTTTTTGCGATGAAAGTTGTTCAACCATCATCAATATTCATCACCATCGTTTTCACATATTCTAAAAAAAAAATAACAAAAAAGTTGGTTTTTACATGAAAAATCTGATCTCCCATCTTTATGGCAGAGACTCCTTTGGCTCGCTTTAGATGGAGAGATCAAAGAGGTAGCTTTTACACAAACAAATGGGTGGTCATATTGACCGGTGATATGTTTTTTCTTCGCCTGAATTCGGCCCGTAAACTAAATAAAATGGGCCCCATATCTTAAATATTGAACTTAAATGTGTGGTGTGAATGATTTGGGCAAACTTTGGCAGTACTACTACCAATGTCCATATATTTTAATGGAGTTTCTCTTCAGGTAAAAACTCATATATGTTTATTGAGTACCAGTGAACATAGCACTGATTTTCTCTCTCTCTGACTTAATGTGTTTATGATGCAGGTTACAACATTTTCTCTTCACGTTGTTTTGTGAGTAGCAGTGAGCAGAGCATCTTGAGTTTTTCTGTTATGATATATTTATTTTTCTTTTAGTAGTTATTTTTTGTTTTTCAAATTTAATGTTGGGGAAAATTGTTTGCTTTTATAATTTTATTTGTAATGCTAGGATGCGAATGACTGTTTGGTGAAGCTTTATTGATAGTTTCATTCTTACTTTTCTGGTTCTCCTTCTCTGCTTCTGTTTTAGAAGTTGTTACAACTTTTGAAGTATCACTTCTCCGGCACAATTTTGCTTCACGTAGTGCTTTTCATACCTAAACCCATCAAATTGAATTCAATATATTCACTTATTTACTACCAAATACCAGTACAAATAGACATTTTAAATAAGAAGTGGGTAACCATATAATAAAATGAACAGGTGGATGCATGGTCGGTTTGGCATAAAAATGAGGAGTTCTTTGGGGATTTGAAAGTTGATTAAACTTTGATATTGGTTGATTGAATTCGTTATGGTAAAACCACTAACGTTAGTTGTCTTTGCAAATGATTTTTCATTTTTAGATCAATTTGCAGGGTAAATTTTTTGAAAATGTGTTGGTTTTCATTTTTTGATTATTTGCAAATCCCAAAATGTGAGATAAAGAAAAAGGGTTCATATTTATCTTATACAAGGTAGTAAACAAGTGGGGTGAAGGAGTTGTCCGTGTTTTATAATTTGGCAATTTAAAAAAATTTCTTTTAAGAGAATTAGCAATAATTTGGCAATGTAAAAATATCAAGGGAATTTGCGTAGAACTAATGTATGACGCTTCTATCAGGCTACTACCTACCTGTATTGCGGGCATCATACCTAATTTTGAGATCTCATTTACATGATTTATAATGTAATTTGATAATGAGTGTCATATGAGAATTCTTATTTTTGTTAATTAAAGTTTTCAACTTAAACATTATTAATGGTTATTGTTTGATATCACATATTTTTATTTCAATTTAGCTTACTATTATGTTATTGTTTTCCATTTGGTAGAATTGTTTAAGGACTTTATCATGTTGGTATTTTCTAATAAACAATTTATGTTCAAAATGATGGCCAAAATCGTTTGGTCCGCGCATCGCGCGGGTTTTCACCTAGTTTATAATAAATTTTGTGCCTTTGTGAAAACTCAACATTCTACTATTATTAAATGTTCTAGATGCGGTTTGGTTAGGGAATATACTTCTCAAAATTTTGGTGAGTTGCTTGATTTAGATGGAACTATTCAGCAATCATCTTGTACTGACACTCCTGAGCAAAATTGTGTTGTTGAAAGGAAACATAGGCACATTATTGAAACTGCTCGCTCTCTTTTATTATCCGCATATGTCCCTAGTGAGTTTTGGGGAGAGGCTGTCCTTACTGCTGTCAATCTGATTAATAAGATTTTGATCTCTCATTGCTCAGTTTTGTCACCTTTTGAAAAGTTGTATGGGTGTGCCCCTGATTATTCTTCCTTAAAGGTGTTTGGTTTTACTTGTTTTGTTCTTCGACCTCGTGTGGAACGTACCAAATTATCTCCAAAGTCACCTATTTGTGTCTTTCTTGGTTATGGTGAGGGTAAAAAAGGATATCGTTGTTATAATCCAGTTACTAAAAAATTATATGTCTCTCGCCATGTTGTGTTTCTTGAGCATATACATTTATTTTCTATTCCTGATAGCCCTCATGAACTCACTAAATCTGATCTCTTCAATATTGATCCATTCCCTGATAATGATGAGAGTGTGCCACCCCATGTTCCTATTATTTTTACTGATGCAGGTACTTTTACATTCGATGTTCCTGATGCTCCCCCTTCTCATGTGGCCACCCAAACACCTACTGAAATAGTGGAACCTCCTTCTCGTTATCCGAAACGTCCACATAAGTCCACTCAATCACCAGATTTTGTTTACTCTTATTATTCTGATTCTTTTGCTTCATTTTTATCCTCTGTTCACTGCCTCTTTGAGCCTTTGTCTTATAAAGAGGTAGTTATTGATCCTCTTTAGCAGCAGGCTATGGCTGAGGAACTCTCTGCATTGCTTCAGCCAAATACTTGGAGTTTGGTCCCCTTACCTCCTGGAAATCGGGAAATTGGATCTTTTTGGGTATATAAAATCAAAACCAGGTCAGATGGGTCAATTGAGCATTACAAAGCAAGATTGGTTGCTCAGGGTTTTTCTCAACAATATGGTATGGATTATTATGAAACCTTTGGTCCTGTTGCGAAATTGACTACTATTAGTACTCTTATTCATGTTGCATCTATTCGTGAGTGGCATATATCGCAAATGGATGTTAAAAATGCATTCTTGAACGGCTATCTTCATGAGGAGGTTTATATGACTCCTCCTCCGGGTGTTCCACATGGTCCTGGTGAAGTTTTTAGGCTTAAGAAAGACTTATATGGTCTCAAACAGGCACCATAGGCTTGGTTTGAGAAATTTACTACCGTGATTACCTCTCTTGGGTTCATTCCAAGTGAGAATGATTCAGCTCTCTTTATCAGGTGCACTTTCGATGGTCATATTATGGTCTCTTTTTATGTTGATGATATGATTATTACTGGGGATGATGTTGGTAGAATTACAGCATTGAAGTCTAAATTATCTCGTTGTTTTGAGATGAAGGATTTAGAGCCCCAACGTTGCTTTTTGGGTATTGAGGTAGATCCTTCTCCAAAGGTTATCTTCTTTCACAATCTAAGTACATCGGGGACATTCTTGAGCATGCTCGCCTCACTGATACTAAGATTGTTGATACCCCTTCGGAGCTTAATGCTCATTTTTCCCCATATGATGGTGTTCTTTTACCTGATCCCACCTTATATTGCACTATTGTGGGAAACTTGGTTTATCTCACTATTAGTCATCCAGATATAGCTCATGCAGTCCATGTTGTTAGTCAGCTCGTTACTGCTCCTACTATAGTTCATTGGGAAGCTGTTCATCGTATATTGAAATACTTGAGAGGCACTCGATTTCATAGTCTTTTACTTCCTTCATCTTCTTCTTTGGAGTTGCGTGCATACTCTGATGCTGATTGGGCCGATGATCCTGCAGATCGCAAATCAGTTACTAGATTATGTGTGTTTCTAGGTGATTCTCTTATTTCTTAGAAGAGAAAAAAGCAAGTTATTGTTTATGTATCTTCCACGGAAGCCGTGTACCGTGCTATGGCTTCTACCACTCGCGAAGTTGTTTGGCTACGTCGGTTACTTGCATATATGGGTGTCTCTCTTTATCAGCCCACTCCTATGTACCGTGATAATAAGAGTGCTATTCAGATTACTCATAATTCATTCTTTCATGAGAGGACTAAGCTGATCGAGATTGATTGTCATATTAATCGTCATCATCTTACGCATGGCACCATCACTTTGCCTTTTGTTTCTTCTTCCACACAGATAGCTGATTTGTTTACGAAGTCTCATCCAGTTCAGCGTTTTTATTTTTTGGTTGGCAAACTCTCAATGCTTCTCGTGGAAGCATCGTGAGTTTGAGGGGGTATAAGAGTTTTATTTAGCATTAAGGGTACTTTAGTATTTTCCCTTTTTATTTTATTATTAGGTGGTTGTAGTAGGTTATATATTCTCTCTTCTTCCTTTTATTGTAAGACATTCTGGTGTATGGTTGTAGACACCCCATTCTATTACCCCCTAACTCTCCTTAGGTCCCTAGTACCTCCCTTCATCACTACAAACCCAGGTCATGTCCCGAGTACTTGCCTAGAAGTCATCGGGCACTCCCCAGCTCAGTTTGACCCAAAAGTCAAACTCTTCATCTCGACCAAGACTGAATGAATCTTTGAAGGGAACTGAATACCCTTTCCAACGGATCACCCCGTTCGCGATTCTGACTTACCATGTGGACGAACGATCCGTTTGCATCTGAAACTTGAACCAGAGGCCACCGGGCGCTCTCGAGATCTGTTTGACCTAAGTCAACTCTTCAGCTCAACCGAGGCTGAATGAATATTCAAAGGGAACTGAATACCCTTTCCAACGGACCACCCCGTGCGTGATTTGGACTTACCATGCGGACGAACGATCCGTTTGCATCCAAACGATTCCCCGTCCAATGGACCGACAAACACTTCCGAGCCATATTTTACCCAAAGTCAACTCCCAAACCCGGGAGCGGTCCAAAGGACTTTCAAAGGTCTCTGAATTACCTTTCCAACGATCTGTCCCGTGTGTAATTCTGACCAATGGTTTGCCCTCGGCAACCATTTATCCAAAAAATCTTGAAGCGCACTACCAAATGGCAGGTTATGGACCCTGCCTATCGGCAGGTGCCGATAAGCAGGAACGGGTCTATGCCGATCGGCAGTGACCTAATCCTATAAAAGGAGGCCTTCACCTCATTTTCAAGGGGAGCTAAGATCTGATAAAAATCTCTCTCAGCGAATCCCAAAAACCTCTCTCGAAGGCAGCGTGATTTCAACATCCGAATCCCTTTTTTACTTCCACTTTTCATCATCCTCTTCATCAAACTTGGTGAATCAGCCACTCTCCATCATCATCCAAGCGCAAGGGATGCTCTCCAACATTCAAGCTCAAGCTCAAGATCTTCAAGAAGGTCCAACTTTCTCACCTTTCTCTTCAAATTCTCTTAAATTCGCAATAACTTGTTTTCTTACTTAGCACTTTTTATTATCTCATTTCACACATCCTAATATACTTTTTATTTAGTATTATTGCACATCTCTTATTTTCATATAAATAAAACCCAAAAAAAAAGAAAAAAAGGGTTTACTCATAAATTTCAAACGGGATTCTCACACTTTTCTCACAACTAAAAAACTTTTTCTACACACACACACACACACTTACAACTAAGAGATCCCCCGTTTGGATTTATGGGATAAACCCCACCCCTAGTTTTGTATGCGAACTACAAGGACTTTGATGCCTTTATAGGCTACGCAGGCGTCTCGGGGTAAAACTCGAGACTCGAGTCCTCTCTCTCACCTTTTATTTTACTTCCTCTTTTCTCTAAATCTAATCTTATTATATTCTATACACTTTCCCTTAGTGACGCATTACTCCATATGTATTATCGTTCCATTATAACGATCAACGTAGGGGTAATCGCGTAAATCTTATTTTCCAATATTATTCTTATACCTTCCTACGGATGACTCGCTTTATCTTTTCCATGATACAAGTCGAGGATTCCTACCTCCATTCTATATATACACATGCACACATATCACGGGGGGAAATATAAAGGAAGATAGCAAATATCCACGAGAGACCGAAAGGGCGGAATGGGTGCCTAACACCTTCCCATTTCATAACTAAGCCTCCGAACCGTTCTCGAATCATTTTGGTTTCGCACGCACCAGTATGTCTTTGGATTCCATCGTTCGGGGTGGCTTCCCATTTTTTCTTTTGTCTGTTTTGAGTAAAATAGACCGGCGACTCTTAATCTCTCTACATTTCTACACCACATCTTAAACGATGCCGGCCGAAGCACTCCCGAGAGGGACGCACTGGACCCGAAGGATCCTTCCTTCAAGCGCCCACCCGCATGGCGAGGATCGGGGATGGCCACAGTGGCGACTCCGTTGGGGATATGTTTTTGTTTTGAGGGCTTGAATCTATTTACATTAATACTATACTTGCTTATGTTTCCCGCCATATCTTCATGTTCCCCTTTCTCATGTGTATCCCATGCTTATGCTTATATTCACACACTTGTAGAAATTTCTCCATGTACACTTCACACCCTGTGCACCTAGGATCACATATATCCACATGTTGCACGCATCTCCCATCCATACTTGGTGTACCTTTTTGGGTACTTATACTTTGCTACCTATCTGGCATAATTAATAAAGGCATTCTCATCATAAGATACTAATAAGAGAATCATACATGATTCACACGACATCACCAAAGAGCATTGCTATTGACCAAATTTTACCCAGTAACTGGAGGGTCACTTCGTGATGGGCGTTGGTTCGGCAGGGCGCAGTTAGCCTAAGCGATATGACTCTCACCTTCCATTGGCCAAGTACCTTCGACGTATATCGAACGGTTCCCCCGTATCGTACCGCTTGACCGAAGTCATAACGGGAGGTATATCACAGGGAATTCATTCATGTACGTCGAGTATATCGAATTCTCTCTCACATGTACCGTCCCCAAGAGGTATATGGTGTGGTAATTCACGTACACTCAGGTTTATCAAATGGCTTGTCCACACATACCGATTACCCGCAAGAGCAAGACATATATCGTGGAAGTCACGCCAAAGGGGGGAACCCATGCTGATTCACCCAACCAACTGCATACCTGTATATAGGTGTCAAACCTAGGACACGCACTTTAGATTACCGATTTCAACCCGAAACTCTGCCGAAATTCTGAGTCGATCTGCCACCAAATTTTTGCACATTTTTAAAATGGGACCCTGTCCGTAAGCCTGGTTACAAGTCCAAACTGTAGCTTTGCATATATTAAAAACCCCACTTTTCCAGGCTCAAGTCCCGCCCGGCATTTCATTTAGGAGAATTAAATACAAGTGAAAATGTAATAATAATCATGCTGAGTTCCATCTCCAAAAACATTTCTCCATTCTTTATCAAAAATCCAAAAAAATTTCTCCCTTCTTTATCAAAAATCCAAAAACATTTCTCCCTTCTTTATCAAAAATGCAAAAATAGTTTCTTCCCTTTTTCTCAAAAATAAATCTCATCCTACGCCTTCTCAGGTCGATCGTAAGCCCTTGGCCTGGCTCCCTATTGGCTTCGGTCTTCAGTCAAATAACCCTGGAGTTTTATCCGTTCCTCTACTACTTCTTTCAAGTCCAGAATCCATCCATCTTCCATGCAGAATATAGATCAAGCACTAGTCATACAGCTAGATCTGACGACAGTCCTAGCTCAGCTCATGTCCAAGACTGACATCCTCCAAACTGAGGTTCGGGAGATGCAATGAAACCAAGTTTTAATTCCTCAAGAGCTCGAGGGACTATTCCCTCATCTTATGGGTCCACCCGAGCCTATCTGGGTTCCAGAATAATATCAGCACGCTCCACATGCCCCTCCTACCAATGGGTCGCTTCCTACCCAGCTTCCAATGCCAAACATTGCCCATCATGTGGCTAACCTACCTATGGTCGCTGATCCAAAGTAGGAAGAGTTGAATAAAGTCAAAGAGGATCTCAAGATGCTCACCAAGAAGTTCGACCAAGTCAGGATCTCTGGGAATTACATGGACTACACCCACATGTCTCCTTATCCTAAATCAAGGTTACCCGATAAGTTCAAGATGCCAAATATCGAGAAGTTCAGAGGGAGTGGATCCCCGATTGTTCATCTTCGCAGTTATCATCGTTCCATGACTCTACTAGGGGCTTCTAAGGATGTGATGGACCAATTTTTTTAGCAAACTTTGAAGGATAGTGCCCTCCAATGGTTTTTATCTCTTGAGGAATACAGAATCCGTAGCTGGGAGGATGTAGCCCGATATTTCATGTCACAGTACAAATACAACGAAGAGCTTGAGGTCACCCGTCGTGATTTAGAGCTGCTCAAACAGAACCCTGGGGAATCAGTCAGTAACTTCATAACTCGGTGGAGGGATCAAGCAACTACCATGACCAATCGACCATCCAAGGAAGAACAGGTCAATATAGTGAAGAAGAACTTCTTGCCCCAAGTCTGAGTGACGATAAGAGGACACTACTATCCCCACTTCCGAGCACTCAGATAGGCTAGAGTGGAAATCGAGGAAAGCCTCATTAAAATAGAGGTTGAACCAAAGAAGGTGTTCGGACAGTTCACCCCTAGAAAGTATGACAAGACTGCCAGTGCAACAGTCTCGACCATCAACAACATCTCTCAACCAACCACATCATGGGCACCAGAAAGCCGCCCGACCCCCATCCGAAGGGAATACACTGAGTTCCATTCTCCCCTCTCCAAAGTTTACCAAGCCCTGTTAAGCCAAAACCTCATCAAACCCTTGGATCCCCGTCCATTGCCAAATCCACTCACAAGAAACTTCTAGACCGATGCCCATTGCGCCTTTCACTAAACTGCTGGCCATACCACCGACCAATGCTTTCACCTTCGGAACATAATCCAAGATCTCATTGACCGGGGTACCATCGTCCCACCAGCCAATCCTAAGCCAAACACTACTCACAATCCACTCCCAAATCATGCCAATGCCCTCTTCTTAGAAGAAAACCCAGATTTAGATCCCTCAACTCAAATCACACCCATGTACTCTCCTAAACCTTTTCAAATTTGCCCATATTTCCTCCTACACCCTACTAGACTCACTGATCAGGCACTGTCACTCCTTACCAGAGCATGCATCGCTGTCCGTACCCATTCTGAAAATGGAAGTATGGAATTATCATAGGTGTTAAACCAACTCCTAGAGTTCGGGCTGAAATTGCCCTCACGGATGGTCATCGATTGCCAAAAATTTAGCACACTGTTCTTGGAAGCAAGAAAGTCGGCCCGAAATTCAGATAGGTGGGTGGTACCAACTGACGAAGTCAACTTAGATGATGTTGTCCAGACTATGGAAGAATTATTCGGGAAAACCAACAGCATTTACAGTATCACCGAGTTACTTGACACTTTGAAGCTACAAGGGCACTTGGTCCCTTCAATCACACATATCCCCACAGAATGGGAGAACTTGTATGAAGAAGCCGTTGAAGTTGTGGAATGCATCGACTTTACATGGAAAGACAGAATTGTTACCATCAGATGGGGGGAAGAATTTGAAGATTCGAGTGAAGAACAAGCTTTAGGAAGAACTGGCCCAATAGCTGACATATGTGGGATGATCTCATTTGAAGAACTCCTCGGATAAATAAATAGGGTGGTAGAACAACCTGAGATTGACGAGGAAATGGGATTCATGTTCTTTCTTTCTTCAGTAAATCACATGACCAGATCAGGGAGACATTACCAAGTTCCAGACTCACTACCAGCAAATGACAAAGGGAAGGGCATTGAAAACCTTCCTATGCCAGAGATGACCATCGAGGAGAGGAAGATCCTCGATCAACTGAAGAAAACCCAAGCTAACAACACTCTATGGGGGCTTTTCATGTCTTCCCATCTGCATATAAATGCTTTAATCAAGCTACTCACGAGACCCACAGTTCTTCCATTTACCACACCAGAAGAAGCAATGAATCTGGTCGGATCCTTAACCTCTACCCGAATGCTATCATTTTCTGAAGAAGAAATCCCCAGAATTGGGCCAAATCACAATCATGCACTCAACAACTCCGTCGAAGTTATGGGGAAGGTTGTGCCACTCTCTCTTGTCGATAACGGATTCGCCTTGAATGTTTGCCTTCTGAGAACCTTCAAGTGTTTGGGCTTGAAATAAAAGGACCTCGCTCCAACCTCCACCGTTGTGCGTGCCTACGATAATACCCGTCGGGAGGTGATGGTATCCATAAAACTTGCAATAGGGATTGGCCATATAAACCCCGTCGTTGAATTCCAAGTCATAGACATCCCAACTTGTTTCAACCTGTTGCTCGGACGCCCTTGGCTCCACAATATCAAGGGTGTGTCTTCCTTACTCCATCAGAAATTGAAGTTCTTCGCCGACGAGCAAGTCATCACCATTTTGGGCGACGACAAAAAATTTGGGGGTGCAAGCACCAGCAGTCCAATTCTTGAGATACAGCACGGGTCAAATTATATGCTCCTATCAGGATTCCGAGTTGATCCACTCCTACTCTCGGCAGGGGAAGGTTTCAAAGAAAGGGTTTGTCCAGAATATAACCCTCATGGCAATGTCAATGTGATTCATATGTTCAGAAACTTGCACTTCATGCCCGGACTGGGGCTAGGGCAAAGGCAGCAAGGGATACTTGAGCCCATCAAACTGAAGAAAGATTTCCTTCTTTACGGCTTGGGGTATCAACCATCAGAACAAGATCTCAGAATGATCCACCAGTCTCGACCAAAGAGAAGATTAGACTGCATCCTAACTATCTCATAAGACATCCTAAATGGATGATTCATCAAAGAAGGCGAGGACTTATCCTTTTACGATTTTCTTAAACCATGGTATGACCACATAGACAAGAAGATGAGGCCGAGAATGGAGATCTTTTTCGAAGATAGCTACCGATGGGTCGAAAGTTTCCCACACCGCGTACAACCGCTCATCAAAGATATCGAAGAGAGTGAGGAAAGTGATTCTGAAGATTACTTCAACTTACAGATACTGGGGCTGGCACTCTGTATGGTTCGTTCAGGCACTACATCAATGGATCCATCCCATATGATTAAAGTTGTTGATACTCCTCTCCTCAACTGGCATGCTACGCCATTTCTACCTCTTGAAATCTCCTCTAACTCTAATGTTTACCCTATTTCTTCTTCTGTTGTCTATCCTTGCTCAAATGTGATCGAAACCTCTTTTGATGAGGTCCTCAATGCTATTTTTCCTATCAATGAAATAAATGAAGATTTTGAGTATCTTGTTGTGCCTTACATTAACTGCTTGGATTCTAATCAAACTTTTGATGATGATGATTTTGCAAATGAACAATTCTTAACTGATCTAAATAAGGTTAATAATAAAAAACATAAAATCTCAATTCTAGTAGCCAACTGCGCGAGATTAGGATAGGGGACACCCTTGAAGATCATGAGCGCGCACAACTCGAAGAATTGTTAAAGGAATTCGGGGATGTCTTCACATAGTCGTATAATGATATGCCCGACATTGATCCTGAAATAGCTCAGCATGAGATCCCCACTCTCTCAGATTACAAGTCGGTTAAACAAAAATTGAGAAAGCTCCGCATCGAATGGTCGCTCCAGGTCAAAAAAGAGGTGGTCAAACAGTTGAATGTGTAACATTGTACATGTGCCAAAATCAGGAGGGAGGGTTCGAATGTGTGTAGATTACGGAGATTTAAACAAATCTTGTCCAAAGGGTGATTATCCGCTACCCAATATCGACATGATTGTGGACAACACAGTCAGTCATGCTCTTAAGTCATTAGTTGACGGGTTTACCGAATACAACCAAATCAAGATGCACCCAGACCACCAAGAAAAAACCGCATTCATCACCCCATGGGGAACCTTTTGCTACACCGTTATGCCATTTGTTCTCAAGAATGCTAGGGCTAACACAACTATCCTGTACGATGTGATTCACAAAGAGGTCGAGGTTTATGTGGATGATATGATTATCAAGTACAAAAATATAGAAGGTCATGTTCCCGCTCTCTAGAAGTTCTTCGAATGACTACGAGGCTATCAGATGAGACTCAATCAACAAAAATGTCTCTTCGGCATTACAAAGGGAAAATTATTGGGATTCATGGTCAGTGAGAAGGGGATAGAAGCAGATCCTACAAAGATGAAGGCCATACTTGAGATGCCATCACCCTGAACAGAGAAAGAAGTCCGAGGTTTCCTTAGGAAATTACAATATATCAGCCGGTTCATCAGCCAGCTAACCTCCATCTGCGAACCGATCTTCAAGCTCCTCCGAAAGGATTCAACCAAGGTTTGGAACGAGGCTTGCCAAGAAGATTTTGACTGAATCAAACAATATCTGACCCAACCTCCAGTGTTCATGCCACCACAGCCGGGTGTCCCTTTGCTCCTATACCTAACCATAACCGACACTACAGCTGGGGTTTTACTAGCCTAATACCTTAAAAATTCCCTCAAAGAAAGATCCATCTATTACGCCAGTCACAAATTAGTCAGGTACGAGATCAATTACACTGCTTTGGAAAAGGCATGTGTCGCACTTGTCTGGGTCACCCAAAAGTTGCGACACTACATGATCACCTTCCCCATCAAACTTGTATCCCGAATGGATCCCATCAAATACCTGCTTGAGAAACCCGCCTTATCCAGTCGAATGGCCCGATGGTTGATGCTCCTAACCGAGTTCGATATTGTGTATGTCACACAGAAAGCTGTTAAGGGAAGAGCCATCTCTGACTACCTCGCTGATTACCCCATAGACGAAGCAGATGTCCGGATCTTCAAATTCCCAGATGAAAATATCCTCTGCACCACTCAAGACCGCCTTCAATGGAAAATGTTCTTTGATGGCACTGCCAACAAAAAGTGATATGGCATTGGGATACTTCCGATTGCCCCAGATGAATCCCACACTCCCATCGCCATCAAATTGGATTTCCCTTGCACCAATAACATGACGGAATACGAGGCATGCACAGTGGGACTCAAAGTTTCTCTCAAGAAAGGTATTCAATACCTTGATGTCTACGGGGATTCTTCCCTTATCATCGGTCAAGTGCTCAGAAAGTGGAAAGTCAAAAATGAAAAGCTCCAACCCTTCCATGCTCTCTTAGAAGAGTTAGCCTCCCGATTCCAAGATATCACCTTCCATTACCTACCTCGAGCAAAGAATAACCTAGCCGATGCACTCGCCACCTTGGCCACCATGGTTGACATGCCCGGGGGAATAACAATGACTCCCTTCCTAGTTCAAAAGCAAGACAAACCAACCCATTGCTACCATATTGAGCTTGTCTCCACCGAAGATGCCGAACTAGCCGATTACTGGTACTATGATATCTGGTACCTCCTCAAACATGGTAGGTATCCTGAGGGTTCCAATAAGAAAGATTGAACAACCCTCCGAAGACTCGCCGCCCGATACATTATCTGTCATAAAGCCATACTCAAGAGGAACTTTGATGGAACTCATCTACACTGCATCGCAGGGGCCAAAATTGAGAAGATAATGCAGAAAGTCCACAGTGGGGAATGCGGACCCCATATGAATGGTCATATGCTCGCCAAGAAGATCATCCGATAGGGCTACTACTGGACCACCATGATCCAGGATTGCACCGCCTATGTCCGGATGTGCCTCAAATGCCAATAATTCTCCAATCTTCAGCACTTGCCTCCTCGAGAATTATATAACATGACCTCTCCCTGTCCATTCTCCGCCTAGGGTGTCGACATCATATGGAAGGTTACACCAAAGGCTTCAAGCGGACATGAGTTCATCATGCTTTACATCGATTACTTCACCAAATGGGTCGAAGCTGAGTCATACGCAGTATTGAACGCCAAAAAACTGGCCAAATTCCTCAAAAAAAAAATTTATCTGCCGATATGGGATCTCGCACGAGCTAGTGTCAAATAACGGGTTGAATTTCTAAGAAGAAATCACGGAAGTAGTCAATGAGTACGGGATTTAGAGACACAAATCTTCTCCTTACCGACCTCAGACCAATGGTGCAGTTGAAGCCGCTAACAAAAACCTCAAAGCCATCATCAGCAAGATGATCGAAAGTTGTAGGGATTGGGCCGATCGAATCCCGTACCCCCTCTGGGGATATCGAACCTCAATCCAAACCTCTACTGGGGCTACTCCTTACTCCCTGGTCTACGGCATAGAAGCGGTCCTACCTGTGGAGATGGAAATACCCTCGCTACGCATCATTCTCGAAAGCAAGGTTAGTGAAGAAGACTGGTGCCAAAGCCGTCTTGATGAGCTAGCCCTCCTAGATGAAAGAAGATTAAAAGCACTTTACCACATATAGGGGTACCATCACCGAATAGCGCGATCATTCAACAAGAGAGTCAAGTAACGCAGTGTCCGGGAGGGGGATTTAGCCCTTAAAGAGATAATAGAACCCATCTGGGACCCCAGAGGGAAATTCAAGCCCAATTGGAGCGGCCCCTACATTGTGAAGAAAATATTATCCGGCGGTGTCGCCATGATCACTGACCTAGATGGGGAGGAGATAGCTCGTCCAGTCAATCTGGACTGTCTCAAGAAATTCTACCCCTAGTCCGAAATCTTGGCACACTACGCCTCTTCTCATCCCCCTTCTATTCTAAAAAAACTCTTTATTTCCCTCTACCCAGAACTACGTGGGCCTGATCCTCTACAAAAACTATTTTAAAACTTTTCAAAAACCCCAGAGGTACGTAGGCAGCTCATACACCTCACATGAGTGCGGCCCTTTCGTTTTCACAAAATACTATTATTTTCTTACCTCTGAGAATGGAAGTTCATTATAAAAATACTTGTACAAAAGGATTATGTATGCCTTAGCGATCAGTATCGATGATTCAAAATACAAAAGTCATCGAAAGGCACAGCTGGATGATCAGAAACTTGTTTATTTCATTAATAAGAAAATTCAGCATGGATTACATAAGAATAAGGAACAGATAACTCCCTTCCCCACTACCATAAAAATCCAAATAAAATCCCCACATCTTTTACACAAATAAACTCCCCACGGGTCCTACCCACAGCCACCGGAGGAGCCTGCACCCTCATCATCTACATCTGGAGGTCCCCAAGTTTCCCCTGCCTGAATAGAATACCGTAAACATTCCATGGATCGATAAGCCTTAACCATCTTCCAAAAGACCACAAAACCCCCTTCCATGGTGTTAGATAAAACAAACCATCTTTGTCCAGTCTCCACTGCCAACATCTTGATGACTACTTTCCTCCACAACCATTTCATATAATCTTTGGGAACATGCCAAACCTTCCCGATAGACTGAGAGGGACGGTTCGAAGGATGCCAATTTTCCCACAGAGATCTAAGCAATAGACGCAAGCTCTCAGTTAAATCTTCTACTGAAAATAAATTTGAGGTCCGAGAGGGCACGACCTGTGCCCAGCCGAATTAGCACAAAAGACGCCAAGGGAAATAAAAAGAGGTCTATCTGAGACCAACCAGTCGTACATATGAATGCTCTCCTAGCTCCAAAATAGGCTGCAACTGTCCCCACCAAGGCACTGACCAATACATCCCACGAGCCCCATGCTCCACAAGCCAATTCAACTAGTTCTCAACATATAGGCTAACGCTGATGAAATAGCGTGAAAAGAAGTTAGGTACGGTCGATAAGGGATAATCTGGAGGAGTCACCAAGCGGAATATTTCAGACAACCACTTGAACAGCATCATAGGGCTACCCCTCAAAAAGTCAGAACGACCTTCTCTCCAGGCATCCAGGCCATTCAGGGTCTTCGCCAGTATCACCGCCACAGGATTACGACGATATAACATCCATGAGGTAATGGCTACAAGTTGTGGGTCCACTTGTACCTCCCCAGTCACCAGCAGTAATTTTGAAACCAGACCCAGAACAACGGCTCCAGTATAACTAGCATCACCTATGTCTCGCGAATGTACAGACTGCAGCACCCCCGGGAGGGAGATCATCCCTCTAGCAACCAATGATCTGGCCGCTGAAGGAGAAATACGAAGAAACTCGGCCAATAAATCCCTAGGAGAACGGGAAAATTCAGGCAAAGCCATAGCAACACTGGGATTTACACCCAGAATGGCAAAAAATTCCTCGTAGGTAGGATAAAATTCTTCCAACCCAAAGCGGAATACATGGTCTTCGGGGTACCAGAATTGTACCGCCGCCATCAGCACGTCCCACTCAATAGGCTGATTGTGCCACAAGGAGACTCGACGCATGTTGAAAGCATCATAGTCGACATTAGAAGAGCACATAGCTTCCAAGGCTTCGAGGTAGTTAGAAAACTCAATGCTACCAGGGAGAACCATCTTGCAAGGCTAAGAGATAGTGGAAAAGTAGCTAAGAATGCAAAGGTGTGATGAAAACACTCCACCCTTACCCCTTTTTATACTTGAAAACCCTCACAAGGGACATAATCCCAGCAGAAATCGGAAGGAATCCTACCCCACAAGGTACCAAAGGCTGAAGAGGGTACCATTCAAAGCTTTCAATTAATGGGACTGGACTGAACTATCAATAGGAAGGTCAGGGTGGTTGCCGATCAGCAACCTCCCATTTTTAGAAATTTTTCTTTTTTTCCTCTTTTGACAAATCAGAAAACTCAATAAAAATAAATTGATATTCTCAACAGAATTTCAAGAATCATTTTTTCTCCTTATAAAATTTCCCTTTTTAATTAAAAAACTTTCCTTCACAAAATTCCTAAAATATTCCTTTTTATGGTCTCAGCAGCAAAGTAAAAAGCGCATGTGCATGCATTCATTCATCATTAATAAGTATAATAAAAAAACTCCGTTGCATTGCATATATTTGTGTTCTGTGTTACATCAATTTTGCAGGAAATAAAAAGTAAAGGCAAAAACAATGGGACTCAGCCCGAACCCACATGCTCTCTCTCTCTCTCTCTCTCTAAGAGCTTGCACCCCTGCGACGTGATCTCTTCCCCCTACGACGAGATGACTCACCACCAATACCCGAGCCAAATTCATCTCCAGATGAGGCAGACGGCACGAAGCAAGATGGAATGGGAACCGCGTACCGAATGTGGGTAGTCACCGAAGATATCCAGTCTCTGATGTACCTGAGCCAAGTGGTCGACACCCGGACTTCCTGCAGGAAAAGGTGAAATCAGTATCAAGGCAGGGATGACCAAAATAGAAAAGAAAGAAAGAGAGGAACAGAAAGGTATACCGCAGGTTGAAGGACCTCCTATGTCAAACCCAACTCCTCTGGATCCATCGCATGAGGACGGTGAAACATAGCCACTATCCCTCCATCAGCCCGCCATATGTTGTATGAAGGGATATGCATCCGCACTAAAGGAACCTCTAAAGTCGCCACCTACGCAGATGTCGACGGACCATCGCCGCCGTGGGAAGATCCCACCGCCCAACTCGAACCCACCGGGGGGAAAGGCAACGCATCATATATGCTAGGAACCATCAACCATCTCGTCACAAAATCCATATAGTCATATAGCGCAGTCGTATCGGTGTACAACAAGTAGGACTCGCCGATAATTACCGCGATCCTCTCATCCTCTCACAGCAGTCGCTCCTACCTCATAGACGTAGGAGGCTGCGCGAGTGGCACCACCACCTCCTCCTTAGAAATCTGACGAACCACCCTCTCCCCGAGATACCCGGAATGGCCGAACTCATGCGCCAGTAAGCGCCTCATCTACGTGTTCACCCCGATCACCCCCACATCCTGAATGGCTGTCCCCCATGGATAAAAGGTCACCTAAAAATCTCCAAGTGAGCATAAATCAATACAAGATCAGAAGGTGCAAAAACAAATACTGAAATGGAAAGAGTATTACCCTACCACTGGTCAGGTCATTCAAGACCTGATGCACCGCCTCTAGGGAGAGAGATCCCTTCGACTATCGGTTGGCCTTACGCCATCGATACAATCGACAGAAGTCCCCAACAGTGTCGTCCTTCAAAGCAATCAGCGGGGTGTTGCACCCAATCACCTCATAGAACCATATCTGAATTTACAAACAAAAGATGATGCATGGAAGGAAAATGCGAATGCATGAAAGAAAAATGCGAATGCATCAAAGGAAAATGCGAATGCATGAAAAGAAATGCACAAACTAAAGAATACCTCAAGAAGGTACGTGGCCCCAGTAAAAGTCTGCCGGCAGCACCGACTGAATGCATCCAGAGAAGAGTAAAGGGTCGTCAAAGTCAGACTCCCCCAATCATAGAAAGGGATGTTCGAAAACATCCTCAGGTACGGTAAGAACCATAAATGGATGACCTCGCCGCTCGATGCGACCATGAAACCTCCCAACACAACCAAAATAAATAACCGGGCCATCTGCCTCACTTGCAGCCCATCCTCCACATCAATCTCCCTACCTAATAGAACGTCATTCAACAGGGACAGCCTGATAGAATCCCCAAAGACAATCCTCTCTACATCACCCAGTGCCGTATGCACTGCCTGTGGTCTCACTCGTAAAGAGCGATCCATCTCTATTTGATCTCCATCACAATCCAACCCCAGCAGCTGTTGCACGTCTATGGGAGTCACAGTCATCTCCCTGAAGCCAAAATTAAAGGTGTGGGTAGTGTCCCACCACCTCTCTCCCAAAGTGCACAGGACTGCTGTCGAACGAGGCATCTCATCCAGCGCAGATGCCAACCTCCCAAAACCCGCTGATGATACCACCCAACGCACCACAGGTGGGAGATGCTCCCAAACATCCCTGAGCCCCGTTGTCCCACGGGCACGCATGTTCTTCAAAGAAATATCAGACTGGGAAAAAGAAAAGTCTCATCAAAAGTTAAGAAAGAAAGAAAAATCACCAAAAGAGAAGAATGCCAAAGGTCGGGTTACTTACATAACCACCGGGACTCACTCTCGAAGAGCGATGATGCGATATCTCCCGCAGCAAGGTCCGCTCATCCGCAACGGGCTCAAATGCATCAAAGGATTTCTCACTCCCCAAAGCAAGAGGTGCCCTAGCCCTCCACTCCACATTCACCCAGTCATCAACGGTCAACCACTCACGGTGGACTGGAGTTCTCACAAAAGCGGCCATTTCTTGAAGATCGGAATGCTAGAACGATTTGCAAAAAAATCACAGAGAGAGAGAGAAAGCAAAGAAACTGTGAAAAATGAGGTGATTCTCCCCCTTTATATAAGATCGGCACCTCCCCCTACCATACCGATCGGCACTGACCCCTTGCCTTCTCGAGGTAGCCCAAAAGTCTGTGCCACTACAGAATGGCACCCTTCATACTATGCTGACCGGCACCCCCATTTAATTTCGTGCAAAAATTCCCAGAAAATACCAGAAAGCCTCGAAAAATCCCCAAAAAATTCCTAAAAATCCGAGGAAGGATTTAAAGCCTTTTCACCAAAAAAAACCTTTGCGTTCCCTCGAGCGGAACCCCTCTTTCCTAACAAAATCCTTAAAAACCAAGTGAAAACTCCTCCCGGCAAAGCTCCGGAGGATCCCTAAGTATCACCTGAACACTTCCCCAAGGGAATTATCCTACAACAGCCGAAATAGGTTGTTCCCCCTGTGAGGTCTCCTAAAAGCTTCCCCAGCGAAATTCTCTCACAACACTAAAATAGGTTGTTCCCTCTTGCGAGGTCTCCTAATGAAACAAAAGCTTCCCCATCTATCACCTCCCCAACTCAGATCAAAATCACAAAGATCTTTCTCCAGCAAAATCAAAATCCAATCTCCAACCACTCTTTAGGTCAGAATTCACATCGGTGTTGGATCGTCGCATGAGTTGGGTCAGAATTGACCCCGGTCCTCAGTCGTCACCACTCTCTAGGTCGGAATTGACCTCGATCTTAGATCATCACCTGAGTTGGGTCAGAATTAACCTTGGTCCTCGGTTGTCACCACTCTTTAGGTCATAATTGACCTCGATCTTGGATCGTCACCTGAGTTGGGTCAGAATTGACCCCGATCCTCAGTCGTCACCACTTTCTAGGTCAGAATTGACCTCGGTCTTGGATCGTCACCTGAGTTGGGTCAAAATTGACCCCAGCCCTCGGTCGCCACCACTCTCTAGGTCAGAATTGACCTCAGTCTTGAATCTTCACCTGAGTTGGGTCAGAACTGACCCCAATCCTCGATCGTCACCACTCTTTAGGTCAGAATTGACCTCGATCTTGGATCGTCACCCGAGTTGGGTCTGAATTGACCCCGATCCTCGGTCGTCACCACTCTTTAGGTTAGAATTGACCTCGGTCTTGGATCGTCACCTAAGTTGGGTCAGAATTGATCCCGGTCCTCGATCGTCACCATTCTCTAGGTCAGAATTGACCTCGATCTTGGATCGTCACCCGAGTTGGTCAGAATTGACCCCGGTCCTCGGTCGTCACCACTCTCTAGGTCAAAATTGACCTCGGTTATTAGACCTTTACCCTAAGCACATAGATTCGACTTTGAACCGCAGAATTGATCATCCCCAGCACACTCCTTAGGTCCTCAGAATTGGCCTCGACCCTCTGAATCGGTCATATTCCCTCAAAAGCATCATGTGGTGTCTATTCGACGATCATCATTTATTCCAAACTCACCCATCGAAGGGCTCTGTAGACACCACAATCTGTTACCCCCTAACTCTCTTTAGGTCCCTAGTACCTCCCTTCATCACTACAAACCCAAGTCATATCCCAAGTACTGACCTAGAAGCCATCGGGCACTCCCCAGCTCAGTTTGAGCCAAAAGTCAAACTCTTCATCTCGACCGAGACTGAATGAATCTTAGAAGGTCACTAAATACCCTTTCCAATGGACTGCCCCGTGCGCGATTCCGACTTACCATGCGGACGAACGATCTGTTTGCGTTCGAAACTTGACCTAGAGGCCACCGGACTCTCCCGGGCTCTGTTTGACCTAAGTCGACTCTTCAGCTCAACCGAGGCTGAATGAATCTTTGAAGGGTACTGAATACCCATTCCAACGGACCCCCCGTGCACGATTCGAACTTACCATGCGGAGGAACGATCCATTTGCGTCCGAATGATTCCCCGTCTAATGGACCGACAAACGCTTTCGAGATATATTTTACCCAAAGTCAACTCCTGAACCCGGGAGCGATCTAAAGGACTTTCAACGTTCTCTGAATTAACCTTCCAACGGTCTATCCCGTGCGTAATTCTGACCAACGATTTGCCCCAATAGCCGTTTTTCCAAAAAAGCCTGAAGCGCACTGCCAAATGGCAGGTTTTGATAGGCAGGAACGGGTCTATACCGATCGGCAGTGACCTGAGCCTATAAAAGGAGGCCTTCACCTCATTTGCAAGGGGAGCTCAGATCTGATAAAAATCTCTCTCAGCGAATCCCAAAAACCTCTCTCAAAGGCAGCGCGATTTTAACATCTAAATCCCTTTTTTGACTTCCACTTTTCATCATATTCTTCATCAAACTTGGTGAATTATCCACCCTCCATCATCATCCAAGTGCAAGGGCTGCTGTCCAACATTCAAGGTCAAGCTCAAGATCTTCAAGAAGGTCCAACTTTCTCACCTTTCTCTTAAAATTCTCTTAAATTCGTAATAACTTGTTTTCTTACTTAGCACTTTTTATTATCTCATTTCACACATCATAATACACTTTTTATTTAGTATTATTGCACATCTCTTATTTCATATAAATAAAACCCAAAAAATAAGAAAAAGAGGGTTTGCTCATAAATTCCAAATAGGAATTCTCACACTTTTTCCACACTTTTCTCACAACTAAAACACTTTTTCTACACACACACACACACTTACAAATAAGAGATCCCCTATTTGGATTTATGGGATAAACCCCACCCCTCGTTTTGTATGTGAACTATGTGGACTTTGATGCCTTTATAGGCTATGTCGGCGTCTCGGGGTAAAACCCGAGACTCGAGTCCTCTCTCTCACCTTTTCTTTTACTTCCTCATTTATCTAAATCTAATCTTCTTATATCCTATACACTTGCCCTTAGTGACGCATTACTCCATATGCGTTATTGCTCCATTATAACGATCAACGTAGGGGTAATCGCATAAATCTTATTTTCTAATATTATTCTTATACCTTCCTATGGATGACTCGCTTTATTTTTTCCATGATACAAGTCGAGGATTCCTACCTCCATTCTATATATACACATGCTCACATATCACGGGGGGGGGGGGGGGGAGTATAAAGGAAAATAGCAAATATCCATGAGAGACCGAAAGGGCGGAATGGGTGCCTAACACCTTCCCATTTCGTAACTAAGCCTCCGAACCCTTCTCGAATCATTTTGGTTTCGCACGCACCAGTATGTCTTTGGATGACATCCTTCGGGTTGGCTTCCCCTTTTTTCTTTTCTCTGTTTTTTGTAAAATTGACTGGCGACTCTGAATCTTTCTATATTTCTACAACACATCTCAAATGACGTCGACCGAAGCACTCCCGAGAGGGACGTGCTGGACCCGAAGGATCCTTCCTCCAAGCGCCCGCTGCATGGCAAGGATCGAGGATGGCCACAATGGAAAGAAGAAACCTTAGCCCCTATTTTTTTTTCTCTTTCCATTTGATTGTAGATATTTGATATATTATCAGCCTCAAGTCAACTAATTCCTCCTGTTGATGGCACATGCTTTATTTATGTCTATGTCTCTCATCCTCATGTCTACACCGCTCCTTCTGCTACTGCACAGATAAGGCCTCTACTTATGAAGATAACTAGCATACTGAATTGACTACCTTGGGGGAATGGAAAAGACGATAAATAACCCATCGCATCAGACGAAGGACCTGATTTTAAAGACAATGACCTTAAGGGTTTAACAAAAGTAGGATGGCGATAGTAAGAGGACGGTGAATGGAGATGAGCATCAGGGGGCTAAGAGATTTCATGTCAAGATATGACAATTCACGTATCTCAACATTAGAATCCACAAAGGGAACCTAAACTGTGAGGCAAATACGGGTAATAAGAACACCATAAGGAAGAACATACCGACTTGTCATATCTCGTTTGAACATTTTTTTTATAAAACACCATATTAAAAATGAATTTAATTACTAAAAATGCCTCAGGAAAATTTAGAAAAAAAATACAAATACATGAAATGATCACACGTAACATAAAACATACCATATACCTCTTTTAAGAACCGTGCAATATGAGATCTGATAAAACTTCAATCTTTGAATTTCACGACAACTTGAACTTTCAATTCATAGGCTTGAGTAACATAAAAACATATGACATTCTTAAACTATCAATGTATGCCCTATTCAATGTATGCCTCATTCATATTTTGACTTTTATAGATAGAAAACAGTTCCACAATCAATATATGCCCCCATTCACACCGTCATCAGTTTGGGATACACTGCCTTCGAGTTTACACCATCTTTTACGGCCATCAAGGCCTATGACAATAATTGCTAGGAAGTCCTGGGAGCCATTACCCTCACACTCATATCTGGGCCAATCAAATGTGACATATAGTTTTAAGTACTTGATGACCCGCCAACTTCAGCCTCCTACGCAAAATAACCTGAATACACCCCAAGGGGACATTACCCTCATCCTTATACATGAAATTTAGGTTCCTCTTTGACACAGAGGTCATTACAATCCATCAAAATGACTATTCGTACATTGTCTCCAACACTATTACTATTACACTCTTGTATGCCCATTACGATGCAGTGACATGTGCATGAGTGGATTCCAAGTCATCCCGCTCATACACATGAGAAAGGAGTAGCCAATTTTTCATAATGTAATTACTCGAATCATTCGCAAGATGGGATACTTTATTGGATTTAGATTACAAAAAAATTAATAAGGAACCCTCGAAGTCATAATGACTATGTAACACAAAGGGAAATTTATTATTGGTTACATACCTAACCACAAAAATGAAATCCTCGGTCCCATAGACCCCCATCATTGGTCGAACGATCACTTTCTTCTTCAAGGGAGAATACTTCACTTATCACGACCTCCCATAATCTTGGTGGGATGATGAAAAAAAATCCTTAATACCCGAAATGGAGATCCTCTATGATAAGGCGCTATACATGGATTATGGGAAAATCCATAAAGTTAGTCAAAATGAGCTTAACATCTTAAGGGTCATATAAGAAGACAGAAAAAATTCCCGAGTGAGAACTCGAATGGGGACTATCCATCTTATTTCCCAATTAATCAATATTATTGTCATTCTAGGTCCTTAAATATAAGCCCCGCAAAATGCTTCCATGACTGGTACACCACATTTATTCTGCATGGTAACACAATGGATAAAGGATAATTAGTCAACATCCCCGAGTTCAACTTTTACAAATGTATATCGAATTTTACAGGACCACTATATAAGATGTCGCCTTCAAATCTCATGACACGATCTCTCAACCACTTTAAAACTATTAATGGAATGAGGAAAACCATCATCACCTACTACAAACCCTCTCTAAGGCGCTCCCCAAAACCGACCTCGTGATAGAACTAACTGATAACATTAGTGAAACCCTTGAGTATAAGATAACCCAACTTAACGAATAACACTGCCCCAGCCTATAGTCCATGCCAAGGTTCCAGATCACCCAAAGACCACTCCATATGTTCTTCGGCAGAATGTATCCCACCTCATCACCAACATCGCAAGAGTGGCGATACTTAACAACTGGACCTCCGTTAGATTCATACCGACTTTATTCGGAAGCTTTTTGAATAAGTCCTATTAAAAATTGAGTCCCTCGAGTCCCCTCCACTAATGTATCCTTCTATAAAGAAAAATTCTTTGATATTATCAATGTTGTCCTTCCTCCCTTTTGATGACATGATACATTGTCATTTCCAATATTTTCCTTCATGTGTTACATGTGATGATTATGAATACAACGATGGATTATACCTCATACCAAATAATGGTGACCCTCTGGATCTAAAATACAAAAAACACTTACAAAAAGTTGGCCAGAGTCAAAATATATGAATGTGTCCTGACGAGGATGCCATAATAACCATAAACCTAGGCACCCCCCAAAACCCTAAAGAACTACAAATAGGGTCCTCCTTTAGTGAAAACAAGCAAAAGGAATTTATTGATCTCCTTGATAGCTTCGTTGACATGTTCACTTATTCTTACACTGACATGGAATCAATCCATCCATTGTTATGCCTGAGATACTCACCCTTCCTGACACAAAGCCTATCATACAGAGGCTTCGTAAGCTGATACCCTAATAGACCTTGAAAGTTAAGGAAGAAGCAAAGAAATAACTCAGCATCAGATTCATCCGAGTGGTGGAATAGCCAACATAGTTGGCCAACATCGTGCCCGTACACAAAGCTAATGGATAGGTACAAATGTGAATATTTTACAAGGACATGAATTTATCTTTACCTAAGGATGATTTCTCTCAAACCCATGTGATGATATGGGAAATCGACCATAGGGCGTTCTCATATCAGTAGATCAAAAGTTATATGTGTGTGTTAAACAAGTAAAGTAAGTAAATAGAGAGAAGACAAGATATAAAGTGGTTCAGCCCCTAAAATGGGCCTACGTCCACTGTGTTGCTCCGTTCTCCTTATATGTGTTGCATTGTACAGTATAATCGTGCCTATATAGGTGTATAAATATGAGAATAAAGGAGAGTACATGACAGTATTGGAGATTCCGGTGATCCCCTGAGGTGGCTGTGATGCAGATTCTAGACTTCTAAAGCTTATGTTGGGGTGATGTAGAGAGAATATGTGTTGTGGTGCCTCAGGTATGTGTGGAACCCCCCCCCCCCCCCTTCTAGGTGTGGACCTTAATTTATAAGAGGTATGTGAGTTGAGTCACGTGCCCCGAGCACGTGGCGTATACCAAGTCTGCAGTAGATGTGGATGAGGGCGTGCGGCCCACAGAGTAGCATCGGAGCTGTTGGAGGGGGACCGCGGACCCTAAGCTGGGGTGCCGCGGCCTCTAATGGAGAGGGCCGCACCCTATAGGAGTTCTGATGGTGCCCTATAGGTGTTCTGGCAGTGCCTTGAGTGAGGTACCGGCCGCGACCCGTATGGCCTGAACGCGATTATAGAAGTACTGCCACGGCAGGGTGCTATACTTGTACTATCAATAAGCCCCCAAGCCATAGTGCCAAGGGAGATATATTGGGACTGCGGCTAAGTAGCCTAGGTGCCGCGGTGCTTCCAAAGCGACGATTCGTCTTCCGCGCTCCCTTATATAAATTTTTTCTGACCGTGGACTTCATTACGTTTCTAAAACTTTTGAGATCAAATTGAGGGAAAATCTTGTTCTTACTTTCTCAAGCACTTTTCGGCAGCCTTCCAAGGTGGTTTGAAGCTGTGTGTGTTGTTTCCAAGGTGGTGTGAGGCTGAGCATCGCAGATTTCTTCATTTCCAGATAATCTTTCGATCAATAGACTTCGTAGTTTGCATTTCTTTCCAGTTTTTTAATAATCGAACATCTGAATCGTACACCAGACCTATTTCTAATCTTCATGAACAAACTCTAGCTATTTGATAGGAATCTAGGGCTTCAATTTAAAATCTGCTTATTCCCTCAGAATTGAACACATGAATGCTGAGTACCTCAATCATTGCTAGGATAAATCTTCATATGCTGAACTGAGACCTAAGTTTGATAATTGTTAGGATCCTCGAGATGCCATGAAAATCATATAACTGTTCTTGCTGTTCTTGATGCTTTTCACCAAGTTCTTCATATTTTACGAATTTTGATCTTTAAAACGATTAAACGTTATATACATCAACTGTTTTAAGAGTAAAGCCGCGGCATGATGCCCCAACTTTAATCTGTTACCATTTTGGTCCTTGTGGCATACCGTGGTCGTCGCCCGCGGTCTCCTAAAATTTGAGATTTCCCTTTTCAAAACAAGAGTAGATAACTGCAGATATCTTAAAAACGACAGTGGACATTTATTTTTTGGAGGGAGAGGCTGCGGATTTATAAAAAATACCAGTAATGTTGAACCCCATTCTGGAACCAAATCGAGGCGTTTAGTAGGCTGTCTTAGGACCTTTAGGCCGATTTATCCTCCTTGGTTAGATGAGAGCCGCGCCCTTTGATATGGAGGGTTAGATGGTCACCCTTTTAGGTTCGATCAATAGTTGGCAATTCATGTAAATAATCTTTACGCGGCTTCTTGGTCTTTTCCAAACCATCATGGCTGTGGCGCCTAACTGCGGACTCTTCTTTTCAGGTACCGCTGCAGCCATATGAACTTTGACCCAGACGAGTTTTTGAGAGGCTTTTGGGTGAAGCATTTTGGGGCCTCTCCTCCTGAAATTTCTTCCGTGCATCCTCTAAGGTCAATAGGCCCTTGCAAATTAAAAGATTGTCCGAACTGCATCAGACTCGACTCAGACTCCGTGGACTCCGCATCTGGGAAGGCCTTCCAATCTCCGCTGATGGAAGAGGAAGCCAACTCAAGTACCCATCCCATGGGTGAAGGAGATATTTCTGCGGCTGCTAGAAATAAGCCTGGAGGTACATCAGGGAGGGCTAAGAGACCCTTGGCCGCGCTTGGTATCCGCAGCTTAATGACCCAAAATTGAGTTGAGCAGGTGGCTGAGGCCTTCGAATTTCTAGAAGATTTGACGTGTTCATCCCCTGCCGCGAACCAAAGACCGTGCACGGTTCTATCTGATGACGGAATTTGCTTCCCCTTGCACGCGTTCATTTACGGGTTGTGGCTACCCGTCCCAGTTCCTATCCGTCGTCTTCTCCAGACAATGAAACTGGCCCCAGCCCAGTTAGATCCCAACGGTTGGAGAGCTGTTCTTACCGCGGTCGTGCTTTGGGAGAACTTGTTCAAAAAGGACATTACTCCCGTGGAGTTCTTTCATTTCTACCGCCCAAAAGAGAACTCCGTAAAGTTTGCAGGATACTACTACTTTTCACTCCGCGACAGGAATGAAACCCTTTACACTGGGAGGCCGACAAGTGTGAAAAATTGGAAAGGAAAGTACTTCTACATTTCTGGAGAAGGGTGGGAGTTCCACCCTGAAGAGAATGAGAGGGAAAAGTCATTTCAAATGCCGCGGCAATGGGTAACTCCCTCCAAACTAGGTAATTTTTAAATGTCCGCGTCCCTTCCGCATATTTTGTTAAATATCTGCTAACCTTTGGATTTATTCTTCTTTAGTCCTTGATAACTTGACTTTAAACAAAAGGCAAGAAAAGAGGGTTGCTGAGGCATCGGCGGTACCTGCTGAACATAAGTTCAGCACACTAGTTACATCAGCAAGCATATTCGAAGCAGGTTTCTTCCCCAATAAGTCAATTCCCCAACAAATGGCCGCGGAAGGTAACACTAATATTTCGCGGAGTATAAAATGTTTCTGCAATTTTTTTTCAAATACTTGTGTTTACAGTTGCTTCTCTTTTTTAGGTGAGGAATTTGATAGGGAGCTGCTGGCTGCGCAGCTGGCAGAGATGGATGAGGACGCGGTCGTCCTGAATAATACTGGGCGAAGCAGAAAGAGGAAGAGGTCCAAAGCCAAGGGATCTGCCGCGGCCCCCTCTGGAGATAAGGCCACTGATCCTGCCGCGGATTAGGTGGTTAATGATGAAAACCCTGCGCAGCATGAACACTTCGATGACGACATAGGGGAAAATTTGGCCGCGGTGGCCTGATGTCAGCTGAAGTCCCCCTTCAATCGTCCTCTCCTCCACTGCCAACTGTAGTGGCGGTTAACGCGAACTTGCCACCTCCCCAATTCTGCGGAGAGTTCGGGCCAGACGGTAGACCAACGCCTCAATTAAGGCAACCTGACCCCAATTCTTCCTGGGACACTACTGCGAAGGCTGCGCGAAGAATGAAGCGAGCCTTGGATATGGCGGACCTTGACAGGCTGGTTGGAGAAGATCATGAAGATTTGGAGGACTGTGGCCTCCACAGCCTTCTGAGGGTACGTACTAGTCATTTAAGTTTGCATCTCATATTTTTCTGTACTTTTGCTAACGCTTTTTATTTCATACAGGCCGCTGATGTGATTGTGGTCCAAAAGAGGAAGTATGAGGCTTTGTACAGGCTGAAAGAGGCCGAGAAGAGAGCTCATGCCGCGGACTTGCAGTCTGCACGGACCTCTTCTTTTGAGGCAGGTAAAGAGTCCGCTGCCGCGGCCCTCCAGGCAGCCCATATGGACTTGGAGAAGGCCAACAAGGCCAGAGAGGAAGCGGAGGAGAATTTTAATCAAGCCGTAGAATCTCTGAAATCCTCACAGGCCCAGACAGCCGAAGCCGCCCGTGTTGCAGAGATTGCAAATACCAAGCTCGCCCTCCTCCAGCAGAAATATCAAGAGTTAGAAGCCAATTCTGCTCAGAAGGATGAAGCTCACGCAGCGGCAATGCAAAATTTGGATGTTGATCATGGCGACGCCCTCCAGCTAGCCATAGATTATGACGTGGAGTCATTCAAAGGCTCTAAGGATTTCTTCCTTATTAACAACAGGGCATACCTCCGCGGCTACCATAGGCTGCGGCAAAGGTTTATCAGGAGGTTCCCTGAGGCCAAGGAGGAGGTCCTTGCCTGGAAGTTAAGTGATGTCGAGCATCAAGAGAGCATCGTTGAGCTTAAGGCCGCGGCTGAAGAGAGAGAAAGGCTTAGGGCAGAGGCAGCGGCTGACGGAGAGACAGAGACTGCCGCGGGCGGAGAAGAGGCTGACGATGATGATGACGCAGCCTCTTAAATTCTTAATTTTTGTTTCATCATCAATATAGGGCTGCGTCCCTCTTTTTGTAACCTTAAACTTCTGTTGTGGCTGCGGCCTCCATTCTGTAATCTATGGCTACTAATACAAAGGCTGCGGGCATATTTTTATCACTGATTGACTGCTTAATATTCCTTGCTTTTTTATATTGCATGTTTTACATTGCCTGCTATAATGAATGGTTGCACGTTACTGCCTCATATTTGCAAATTACTTTCTGTATTGAATGAACTTGTAGGACTTGTAGCTAGGTCCGCGGCATCATAGTATAATTTGATGCAATCTTGTGCCCTTATTAATCATCCGCGGTGTCCTTGTCACTTTATGGCCCCTTTTTTGTTTTGCCCTTGCACTTTTCACTATAGGGCTGTGATCCCCCAAGCCGCGGTGCCAATGAAGTATGGTTTTGGGGCTGCGGCTTAATTTCTTCAATTTTTTGTAGAAGCCGCGGCTGCCTTTTGTTATCTACTTATTTGCCATGTAGAAATAATGAATAGATTGATGCCGCGGTAATTTGAACGAGGGAAAATATTCTGAATTCAAGTCCACCTCAGCGACTCTCAGTCGCGGTTGCTTTAATTGAATCTGAATTCAAGTCCACCTCAGCGACTCTCAGTCGCTTTTTCCATTCAGCTGTAGCAGGTTGCCATCCAGCGCTACGGCAGCGGTGGATGAGGATGCCACGGCATCTACTTGACTGTTGACAAGATAATGAGGCTGCAGAACCTTGCCCTTGGGAAATCGAGGCCATCCTTCTGTAGGTTTGACACGCTTCATGATCATAGTAACAGAGCCTCCTATAGCCGCTTCGATTGTCTTTCATGGCTTTCCTTTAGTCGATCTTGGGACACTATGAAGCCTCCCCAGGCTGGGTTACGTTATTAAGCCACCCACAGCTAACCTTGGGATATTATGAAGCCTCCCCAGGCTTATCTTGGGACATTATGAAGCCTCCCCAGGCTGGGTTATGTTATTAAGCCACCCACAGCTAATATGCGAGACACTATCAAGCCTCTCCAGGCTGGGTTATGTTATTAAGCCACCCACAGCTAACCTTGGGACATTATGAAGCCTCCCCAAGCTTATCTTGGGACATTATGAAGCCTCCCCAGGCTGGGTTATGTTATTAAGCCACCCACAGCTAATATGCGAGACACTATCAAGCCTCTCCAGGCTGGGTTATGTTATTAAGCCACCCACAGCTAATATGCGAGACACTATAAAGCCTCTCCAGGCTGGGTTATGTTATTAAGCCACCCACAGCTAATATGCGAGACACTATCAAGCCTCTCCAGGCTGGGTTATGTTATTAAGCCACCCACAGCTAATGATATATATAAATCCATCCCTGGCTAGATATTGTAAGCCTCCTGGCTCGATGACGCGTCCCAAAAGCTAAGAATGGGCATTATAAGCCCCCGTGGCTAATGTCGCACTCCGAGAGCAAAAAATTGGCATTGTAGGCCCTTGTGGATAATAAGAGCTCCTTAAATCCTTAAATACTTTTGCGAATATGATCATCAGAAGATAAGATGTAGTTGCACATTGCGAGGGGAACTTCTGGGCTAATGAAAGTCGTAACCCATCCATAAGTGCATCCCGAAGTAGAATAATCCTTCGAGATAATTTTGTTATATTTCCTCTCAAATCTGTTTGAGACAAAAAGTCTTTTTGTGAGATAGAAGGTTATGAAACCAAGAGAAATATCAGATATAGCTAAACTTGCTAGTTCATATATTTATATATGTATTCTGTAGCTAATGACTTTATTAACAAAACATAAAGTCTTGAGTATTAAGGCTACAGTGAGCTTCATAAAACATAAACAGAAATAGTTGAAATTAGAAAGACTAAGGATGAGATGCGGCATGGAGCCTCTGCCAGGTCTGGCTGAATCTCTTATGCATTCTTTAGGAATCGCTGCAGCATCCCTTGCCCAATTAGCCTTTCAACTTCATCCTTCAGAGCATAGCATTGCTCTGTGTCATGGCCATGGTCCTGATGGAATTTGCACCAGGTAGCTTTGTTCCTCTTGTGGGGTGGAGCTCTCAATTTTTCTGGCCACCTCAAAATCTTGTCCCCTTTGATAAATTCCAAGATCTCTTCAATCGGGAGGCTCAACTGAGTATAGACACTCGACTTTTTCTGCCTTTTTTGACCTCTGATGGTTGATTCCGCGGTTTCATTTACTACCGCGGCAGGCATGGCTGGCTTTGCTATTTCCTCCACTTCCGCGCCTATGTTTTTAGATGCCGCGGCCTCCAGCATTAGCACCCTCTGAGTGAGAAAATTGACCTGGGTCTGAAGTGAGGCGTGGCTGTCATAGAGGTGATTAAGGTGATTGTATAGTTGCACAATCTCATCCTTGACTTCTGCACTCCGGCTGGATTCTCCCTCCATCTCTGATTTTGTTAGTCTTTACAAAGTATATATATAATCTGAGAACAAACTAACAGAAGTGAGCAATCTCAGAGATACTGAAGTAATCAAGTAGGAAATGGGGATGCAGCATTTTCACTGCTACGGGGCACCGCGGCCGCGGCCGTAAGGCACGTAGTAAGATGCACTGCCGCGGCCTCATATGATACACCATGGCAGAGCTAGAGCCCAACTGATTTCGCTCCTCAACGTTTGAAGCTTTTGTAACAGCTACCCTAGTGGAGGCCACGACCATAAGACATATTTACTGTCTGGCCGCATCCCCTCCTAGGCAGAAAGGAGCAATCCCAAACCTGAAGCTCAGGAACTGAGTTTCTCTCCCGAAACTTATGGAGAGCACACCTACTAGGGTTTGTCCATAAGTAAATAACCTCTCGGTACACAACACGTCACAGTTTCAATGATAAACCCTAGATCATAGGCCAAGAACAGCAAAAAAGGAGTAGATACAATCCCCCCCTAATCATTCATCTTTTTGAGGCAAAAGCCCGTCATGCTTTTCAATACTAGCTAGATAGAATGATATCACAGGGGTATGCAAAATAGATCTAAAGTCATAAGATGGAGTATATCTGGATATAAGAAATACCCACTTAAGGGTGTGAATATGATGCGGAGTCCAATAACCAGTAATCGACCCGTGAGGAGATGATCCAAAGGACCCCCAGGGATCGAATAAGGTGTTTGAAGAACTCATATATGTAGAGAAACAAGGTTGAAATATCTCGTTCCCAAAGACGACGCCAAACTGATGATACGGGAAATCGACTATAGGGCGTTCTCATATCAGCAGATCAAAAGTTATATGTGTGTGTTAAACAAGTAAAGTAAGTAAATAGAGAGAAGACAAGATATAGAGTGGTTCAGCCCCTAAAATAGGCCTACGTCCACTGTGTTGCTCCGTTCTCCTTATATGCGTTGCATTGTACAGTATAATCGTGCCTATATAGGCGTACAAGTATGAGAATAAAGGAGAGTACATGACAGTATTGGAGATTCCAGTGAGCTCATGAGGTGGCTGTGATGCAGATTCTAGACCTCCAAAGCTTATGTTGGGGTGATGTAGGGAGAATCTGTGTTGTGGTGCCTCAGGTGTGTGTGGAACCCCCCCCCTCCTCGAGGTGTGGACCTTAATTTATAAGAGGTATGTGAGTTGAGTCACGTGCCCCGAGCATGTGGCGTATACCAAGTCTGCAGTAGATGTGGATGAGGGCGTGCGGCCCACAGAGTAGCAGCGGAGCTGTTGGAGGGGGACCGCAGACCCTAAGCTGGGGTGCCGCGGCCTCTGATGGAGAGGGCCGCACCCTATAGGAGTTCTGACGGTGCCCTATAGGTGTTCTAGCAGCGCCTTGAGTGAGGTACCGGCCGCGGCCTGTATGGCCTGAACGCGATTGTAGAAGTACTGCCACATCAGGGTGCTATACTTGTACTATCACCATGTAGACCTATTGGTAGAGAGCACAACCAACAATGCGCTCAAATCCTTCGTAGATAGGTTTGACACCTATAGATAGATAAAAATGCATCCCTGCCACCAAGAAAAGACAAGGCTCATCGCCCAATGGGGAACATACTATTACACTATTATGCCATTTGATTTCAAAAATGTCATAGCAACTTACAAAAGAGAAAATACTTCCATTATTCACGATTGATGCACAAGGAAGTGTAATTCTATGTCAATAACCTGATCATTAACTATAAGGATCATGAGGTACACATTATGGTATTAGGAAATTTTTCCAAAGGCTTCGCCTTTTTAAAAAGATGCTAAACCCTTAAAATGTATCTTCTGATTACTAAAGGAAAATTACTTTGGTTCATTATCAGGAAAAATGAATCAAGGTAGACCCTACCAAGGTCAAAGACATACGGGAGGTGCCACCCCCCAAAACAAAGAAAGAAGTCAGAGGATTCTTGGTCCAAATGCAATTCATAAAATGGTTCATCAAACATCTTACCACCATCTACTAACCCATTGTCCAAAAACTCAAAAATAACTCACCCAAAGAGTATAATGCTTAATGAAATGAAGCATTCAAGAAAATATAGAAGTATCTCACTCACCGAGAAAACCTTTATTGTTTATGACCATAATCGACATGGTTGTCGGAACCATGATAGCCCAATAAGTATAAAGTTACTAAAAGGATGCACCATCTACTATGCTAGCAAGAAGTTAGTATCCTATGAGCTTAAATACACCGCCTTGGAAAAGGCTTGCGTATTACTTGTATGCATCACCCATAAACTCCACCATTACATGATGTCCTTCAACATACAACTCGTATTCATAACGGATCCTCTAAAATACCTATTTGATAACTCGCTCTTTCTTATCGGATGTACAAAAGCTACCAATGTTGTTCGAATTTGAAACCACATATGTCACACAAAAATCCACTAAAGGTTAATCTATCTCGTACTTTATTCCAGGACAGCCTTTATCGGACGAGGACCTTTTTGCCTTAGTCAATAAATAAATATGGGAACTCTACTTCTATTAGGATGCTAAAAAAGAAGTTTTAGCATCGGAATGCTCCTGATATCCCTCAAGTCACATAAACTCCTTAATGCTATCAAACTCATTTAAGAGTGTATCGAAAACATGGTCGTATACGAGCCTCATATCATGGGCCTTGAAATCATCATTGAAATGGGAATCACTGATCTAAAAGCCTATCGAGACTTGAGACTCGTCATTGGCTAAATATTAGGAAAATGGAGGATTCAAGATGATAAAATACAACCTTACTACGCCTACCTAGAATCGGTAGCCTAACGATTCGAGCATCTCAAATTTAACTTTCTCCCCAAGGCTAAGAACAATTTTGGAGATGCAGTCGCCACCCTATCCTCAATGATAGATATTCTAAAAGGAACTTCAGAAATGACCTTCACTGTGACCAATCGATTACTATCCCAATTCATCATCTATAGAGGATAATTCTACAAGATAGGGTTCGAAAAAATACACCTAAGATGCATCATAGAGGACAAAACCACCTTGACATCATTGACAAAATCCATAAAGACGAATGCATCCCACACATAAGAGACCACACCCTCTATAGAAAAGTACTCTGATAGTCATACACTAGACCACTAATAAAAAATACTACAAGGAGTATGTCAAGAAATTCCTCTAGTGTTAACCATACGTCCCACAAAAAGATATACCTCCCCGGGGAATTTATTTCATAATCTCGCCATGGCCTTTCTCATCCCAAGGATAGACATCATAGGAAAAATAACTCCTAAGGACTCCATTGAGAATGAGTTCATCTTTATCGCCATCGATTACTTCACCAAAAGGGTTGAGGTCGAATCTTATTCGATTCTTAATTCCAAAAAGGTAACCAAGTTTAAACGATGAAATATGATCTTTCTCTTTAGCATACACCAGTTATGGTTCTCATTTTGAGAAAGAGGTCTCTAAACTGTTACACGAGTTTTTGATCACTCGACATAACTCTTCACCCTACAGACCTCAAACCAATGGAGTAGTCATTTTGTTAACAAAAATTTCAAAAACATCATCATCAAGATGATAGAGACCTACAGCGAAAGGTTAGAAAAACTCTTGTATAAAGACAAATTTTTGAATCTAATCAATTTGTATGCATTGACTTAATTCCATGTTTAGAAAAACCTTATTTAATTCATAGGTTGTTAGGATTTGAGTTATGTGTCCTTTAAGCCAATGATGTGTGATTGAAGACCTTGCGAAAAAGTTAAAGTGTCATCAAGGATACATTGGGTTATGTGTCGAGTTTCATCTTTAACATTGGAAGGATCTCAATGAAGGTATTAATACATATTTATGTTTAACCCTGGATTTAGTTTGGGTGTTTCTTATAAAATTATTTGAGGCATTTTTTATAAAAAAAATTAAAGAAAATTGTCTTTTTGTTTAGATCGTTCAAATGAGTTTCCCTTTTCGTTCTAAAGAGAATCAATTGGTTGTTTAAACAAGTTTATTTTCATTCAAAAGAGATACATGTTTTCATTCAAATGAACTTCAAACAAGGTTTCCCTTCCATAGAGAAAAATTCATTAGATTTTCGTTCAATACTCATTCCAACGAGTTTGATTTTCTAAGCTTAGTTTGGTTCGAACGAGAATGCATACTTCATTTGAATGAACCATAAGTTTTCATTACTTTCGTTCAAATGAACTTCGAATGAGGTTTACATGTTCAGAGATAAAAGTTCGTCAGAAGGTCGTTCGATACTTGTTCTAATGAGTTTTCTTTTGTTGTTCGAATGAGGCTCAATTTCGTTCGAAGGGGAATGCATACTTAATTTGAATGAACCATAATTTTTCATTCGAACATATTTTCTTGAAAAATGTGTCACCTCAAAAAAAATTCCATAAATATTCAAACGTGGCATCAATTTTCAAAGTGGATTTTTACAAAAATGATTTTAAGAGTCTTATCTATAGCTTCCCAAACCATGGTTTACACCCAACTTTGAGATCCAAGAATTCAACATCTATATGTCTTTGAAATCTCTTTTGTGTTTCACCATCCTAGTTTTCTCTTCATACTGTCAGCATTTCGAGCAATAGAGACTGGGTTTATATTGAGGAATGGTTGGACTGGTCATGAGACAAGTAAGATCAGTGGAATATCGAGACGTGGGAACGTGCCTACATTGTGTAATTATTGGAAGGCATCTAATAATGGTTGGGAAGAATGTAACAGGGTATGCATAAGCATGTCAAGGGTTGAAGGAGTCAAGTTTGTAAGCAAGTATAATTTTGACTTGTGTGGTTGGTCTGTTTGAGTTTTTTTCCATTGTGGGTTTTTCTCATACCTCATCGTGTTGTGTTATACTTATTTTTATTCTTACTTACTCACCTAGAAGCATTCTTAGGTCAAGACTAAAATTGCTAGAACTATTTAACACAACACTTATGGTTTTGTTTTGGTGTAATGTTTATTAAAAATGTGAAAATTAAAATTTTTTGGTGTTTCCATACGACCCTAGATCATTAATGTTTCCACAAATTAGTATTAAAGAATATTATACTAGTTTGCTATGTTTGATCCTTTATGTGAACTTTTAGGGTTTAGATCGATTTTAATCGAGAGGGAAGTTTTATTACCCGACCTCCGTTATTTAATGGGACAAATTATCTTTATTGGAATGCAGATGCAGTTTTCCTAAAATTGATCGACGAGAATATTCGAAAGTCAATAAAGTATGGGTGGACTCCTTCTACCGAAGGTGTTGCTCCTAGAGTGCTCATCTCTTAGACAACGGAAGAAAAGATTGCCTAGACTTTAAATTCCAAGGGTGTCAACGCTATTTTTTACACTGTGATCGCTGAAGAGTTTAGACGTCTTATGACTAACGAGAGTGCAAAGGATGTTTGGGATATTTTACAATACACACACGAGGGAACATATACTTTTAGGGTTTTCGAGTTACAAAATATAAGGATTAAGTTTGAGATGAATAAGATTTAGAGAATGAGTCTTTTGATGTGTTATATTCATGGTTGTTTTATAATTTAAATTCCTCATTTAACTTAGGTGATCCTATCCCCAAGCCTAGTGTTACGAAAAAAATTGAGGTTGTTGCCTGAATGACATAATGCCAAAGTAAGGGCCCTGTATTCCCTAGGTGGTATCAACATTATGAGAATCCAATAACTTATAGATAACCTTCAAACCTATGAGATAAACATGTGTACTTCGAAGAAAAATGATGAAAATAGGTAGAAGGGTATTGCTTTGAAAGCCTCAAATGAGGATTTATCAGATTTCGATAGAGATAGTGAGCTTGATGCTGAAGAGATAGCTAGGTTTGCTAGTAAGATAAAGAAGTTTCTCTAACATAAAGAAGAGACCGGTTTTAAAAAGAAAACTAAGAAATTTAACGACCGTGAAAGGAAGAATGGGGATAGTCATAAGAAGGTGGATGACCGGGACAAGTTCTTTTAATGCTAAGGTTTTGGGAATTATTCTCATGAGTATCGCACTAGATTAAAAAAAGGAGGAAAGGAAACCAAAGGTATAAAGTTCCACTCTTAGTTATAGTGAGATGGAAGTGGAACATGATTCCCCCATTAACCATAATTACACCACATTCATGGCTAGTTATGAGATCTTAGATGAAAATTTTTCTACTGATGAATATAATCATGAGCATGATAGTTTTGAGGTCCAGCCTTCTAATTCCCAATTTAGTGAAGAGGAGAGTGAAGAAGAAGAAGAAGAAGAAGAAGAAGAAGAAGAAGAAGAAGAAGAAGAAGAAGAAGAAGAAGAAGAAGAAGAAGAAGACACGAATGAGAGTGAGTTTCAAGTGGCCTTTTATGAGTTATACATCGTGTCACTGAAGTTTAAAAAGGTCAACTTTATTTTAGAATATAAGATGAAAGAACGTGCCATATGTAATGATGAGTCAATATTGGTGAGAGGACACGCATGGATAATCTTTAGTATGTTGAGGGCGTGAGAGATAGACTTCATGATTTGATGGAGGTTTTAAATAAATGGATTCTTGAGTTTGAAGAGTCTGGGTGTTTTCTCCAGTCTAAGATTATGGAGTTATAAGAGAAACTAAGAGACTCGAGTGCTATCAAATTTGATTTGGAGTCTAGGTCTGAAAAGTTCGATAAAATTTTAGGTACCGTCTGAATCAAATATGAAACCGATAGGATTGGCTTCGTTGATCTAGGTACTTCTTCTACTAAATCCAAGACCATGATTTTGAGAGATCCAACCAATTCTAGTGGCATAAAAAAAGATCAACCCAAAGGTAACATTCCTCATTCCTACACTAAGACACACTATGGTAGAAAAGGTAACCTTAGGCGTTTGTGTTATGAAACAGTCCTGGGAAGGCTAAGACTGGTGTCACCAAACTTTACCAACACCAAATCCATCACGCTACATCTATGTGGGTTAGGAGATTCGATTTGGAGGACTTTATGTTAGGCTTATTAGCTGTCGTATGCTTCCACACGATTAATCACATACTATATCGTATGAGTGATATGTTGAATGTTTTCATACACTAGATTTTGTGATTCATGTTATACATTATTTCTAGTTATATGATAATTAACTTTTATATTTTGATTTTCTATTTTTTGGGTCTTTATGAGAAAAATACAAAAAGATTTTGTTTGTCTTTTAAATCGTTCTGCAAAATAAAACTCAAAAGATTTAGTTTTACAAATATTGCGTGGCATATGGGTTTTTGAATCCCATCCCTTCAATGTGTCCGTGTGATCAAGACAATAGATTACAATTTTTAATGCTTGATTCGTCCTTAATCATGCTTGCATGAAGTAGTCTGAAGTTTAATTGCATGACGATTTCACTTTGTATATGCATCTGCACACACTTTGACCGAGATTTTTTTATTTTAACTTCATATGTCACATGAGCTAAGTGAGGTATTCTACCAACATTCTTTTTACATACATAATATTTTTTATTATGGGGTATTTGTTCATGAAAGAAACATTGCTCGTGAATTTGTAGTTTTATTGAAAATATGAGTGTGCACGATAAAGGGATATGAAAAGAAAAATCTCCTTTCATGAAAGACCATTGATGAGGGGAATTTTCGAACGATATCCAAACGATAAGGGACGTATGGTGATTACCACCTACCGAACAGATAAGAATAGACGATTGGTATATGAGTACTGAACTTCGATCACTCACGTAGTTGAAGGCCCCTGACCCCCGAGATTGATGGATGAACGACCTATCTTGATATAGTCACTAAGTTAAAGACTATGAGGACTTTGTCAATAGACCATCAATGGCTGAAGGATCTATATTCTTCGGCATGTGATCCTTTTCGATCAGTCGAAGGATCATCCTTGCCAGTTCTAGTATATTTGAATTTTTGAATACCTAATCAAAGTATATATTCCCAGTGACTAGCATGACCCCTATTGTTGTCGAAAAGTATATCAGAGAATCTGAACATTTGTCAGATCTTAATTTAAATATATTAAACGTGTGTGATAAGAATAAGGGAGAACATTGTAACAGGTTGTATCTATAACGTCTCATATAGTGACAGTGAAAAGAGATAACAAATATATGACTCTACAATTCTATACAAACATCTCCCATTGTTAAAAATAAATGCTCCCCCTTCCATTCACCGATGGACGTAAGTCATGTCTAGATAAACCATGTATATACACTATTCTTCATTGTCTTTCACCTCTTTCAATTTTATTCGGCATTACAAATTTATTGTGTTTCGTGAGAATCAAATTTTTGCTATAACATAATTGGCATCTTTTGTGGGGACAAATATTTCCAGAGACATGAATAAGAACCAAGTTACACAGGCTATCAAAGGCCTCAGAGAGCAAAAATAGACCCTCCAAGATCAACTGGCGGAGTTGCTAAACTATCTGCCTCAGCCCCAATAACCATCGGAGCAACAGGTGGGCCAATATCCTCACTAGAGAAAAGTTAGTTGAACCAGGTTCTACCACACCATGCGCTGTTCTCTCCTCAAACATACACTGAGCATCAGTATTCAGAGGCGTTGGGCTCACACCATCCAATAAATTCATCGGAGAAGCCTCTCGTGAACCATCATTCAGTCTGGAGGTTATGACCTGCCCTATGCCATCAAACTTCAAGATCCCAAGGATGGACTCTTTTGAAAAAATCTCAGATCTGAGGGACCATATCGACCAATGTGGGGCATTTATGGACTTTATCACTGGCCTTGACCAAAAACAGTGCAGAGCGTTCACCAACACACTGAAAGGGTCTATAAGGACATGGTTTAAACTACTACCCCTGTAGTCTATCACCTATTTTGGGAGCTCTTCGAACATTTTTTTGGCACTTCACCAGGAGAAGAATCCACCGAAAGATAATCGATCATCTGTTTAATGTTCTACAGATCGGGGACGAGAATTTCAAGGAATATGTCCACAGTTTCAATGACAAACTACTCTGCATAGATCATATCGATGAAAAGGTGGGTCCATCGGCGTTCCTGATAAGACTATCCAGTGGAAACATCATTTATTAACTATCCAATAATTCGTCTATAAACATAACACCGCTCATGAGGAAGGTGGAAAAGTATATTCATTCTGAAGACACACTCAGCAGTCAATAATCGGGTTGCCCTTATAAATATGTAGGAGATGGGAGGTACTAAGAGTAGCATTAAAATAGAAGGCATGATGAGGAGGAAGGAAGAAGAAATCCATCGGCCCCTAAGGGAATCCCCCTCCCCCCCCCCCCCCCCCCCCCGAGTGCATCAAACTAGTGTTAAGAAGTTCACTCATCTCAACACCATCATAGGAAGGGTTATGAACATCATGGAAGATATAAGAATGCTTAAATGGCATAGGGACTATGGTCATGTCACCAAAGATGACCTTCATCTCTAGAGTGGGTTCGAGGTGCTGGTGAAGAGAGGATACCTGAGGGAATTTGTCCAAAGAGGTTCCTTTGGCAGGAAGAGCAGTGTGGAGAAAGGCTATACGAGGGAAAAAATATTCGGTCCAAAGAAAGAGAACTAAGGAAGGAATATAGAAGGGATTTAGCCTTGATCGAGGAGGGAGGCGAATTGGCATGATATCCAGGGGATTCGCAGACGAAGGGTATTCGGCCCTAGCCAGAAAAGATTATCGGAGTTAGAATAGGGAATAATTTTAAGTACAAGTTAGTAAACCCTATGATGACTATGAATATATTGTTTGCACACCTCGGGATTCTAGGGACCTCATCACACCCCACGATGATCCCTTATTGATAAGACGGGAAATATCCAATTGGATGGTAGAAAGAATTATAATCTATACAGAAATCTTAGTGGGCCTCATTTACTATGAATTCTTTGAGCAGATGAATATTCAGGGAGCATGCCAGAAGCTACTACAAGGCCCATTATTGGGCTTTTCTCGTGAGCAGGAATACCTAGAGGGCTCGGTGGAGTTACCATTCACCATTGGAAGAGGTGAATGATTAGTCACCCTTCAAGTGGAATTCCTTATGGTCAAATCTCCATCATCATACAATGTACTCATAGGGCGAACAACCTTTAGTTACCTCGATGCAGTCTTGTCAATTGAAATCCATGACCATTCGATTCCCAACATTGAACGGAATAAGGACGGTGCAAGGAAGCAAGTCACGGGACCAAAATTACTATTTCTCATCCTTAAAGAAGAAAAGTAAATATTTAATATCAATGAGTTGGACCCGAGGGAAGATAACACCACAGGGTCTCTTGTGGAGGATTTGATACCCCTCCCCCTATACAAAGGGTGCCCAAATATGGTAGTGTATGTATGCTTGTCTCTACCATAAGATAAGAGAGAAAGATTGATTAAGTTTTTAAAAGAACTCCATATGACGTTTGCATGGAGTCTCGAAGACATGCTGGGGATTGACATCTCGATAATTACCCACCAATTGAAGGTGGATTCGGCCAAGAGAAGGGTTCGATAGAAGAAGAGGACGTTCATCTCAAAGAGTAATCAAGTGGCCTACGTGGAGGTAGGAAAGTTATTCGAGTCAAAGTTCATTCGTGACATCAAATACCCCGACTAGTTATCCAGTATGGTGATGGTGAGGAAGCCCAGTGGAAAGTGGAGACTATACGTGGACTACTCCAATTTTAATGATGCATGCCCAAAGGATTCGTAGCCTATCCCAAGGATTGATTCACTTATGGATGATACAATGGTCTATGAAACACTCTCCCTTATGGATGCATACTATGGGTATAACTAGATTGGGATGCGCCCGAGGGACGAAGAAAGGACTTCATTTGTGGCCAATTGGGGGAATTATTGCTACCAGGTAATGCCATTTAGATTGAAAAATATTAGGGCGAATTGTTAATGGTTGGTCAACCAGATGTTTGAATATAAAATAGGAAAGATAGTGGATGTATACATTAATAACATTTCAGTTAAAATTCTAATGGTGCAAGAACACGTAGCAGATCTAGAGGAGACCTTCAAGATCCTTGATCGGTATGGGATAAAGCTAAATCTAGAGAAATGCACGCTTGGCACAACTTCAGGAATATTTCCATGGTTCATGGTGACACAAAGGGGGATAGAGGTGAATCCCGAAATGATACAGTCAATTCTAAATATGAAGCCCAAGGACATTAAAAGAGGTGGAATTCCTAACTGATATGGTGGCCGTGCTGAACTAATTTATGAGAAAGACCATGGATAAGTGAATCTCGTTCTTCAGACCACAAAAAAGGCATTCTCCTGGATGGACGAGTGCGAACGTTCTTTTTAGGATCCTAAAAATTACTAACGAACATCCCTCTACTCTCAAAACTGAAGTTGGGAGAGGAGTTGTATATCTACCTCATCATTTCCTCAATGAAAGTTAGCTCAATTTTGATCAGAGATAACGGAGGGACCCAATGTCCGGTATACTATGTAAGAAGGGTAATTAGAGGGGCTAAGTCGAGATACCCGATCTTGAAAATATTTTCATTTTCCTGGATCATAGCAACCCAAATATTATGACCGTATTTTTAAGCTCACACGATAGTGTTTCTGATGGATTTCCCTCTAAGAAAGGTCCTCCACAAACCAAACCAAACCAAGAGTCTCTCGAAAGATCATGAAATAGTTAGTGGAACTGGGAGAATTTGACATATGATACAAACTAAAGCTAGTGAGGGGAAAGCATTTTCTGATTCGTAGGGAATTTTTGGATCAAGGGAGGAGAATGCAATCCAAAGAATTAAGGAAGGAAAATTCTCCATGTGAATGGATCATCGAACAAGGAAGGATGTGGGGCGTTACTAATAATCTAAACATCGTAAGGTGCTAACATAGAATACGTACTTCGATTTAGCTCCACAATTTCCAATAACGAAGTCGAGTTTCTAATAGCAGGGGCGTTGCTCGCCCTCTCCATCATCAGGAAGAATTTTTAGCGATTTGAACGTGGTGGTTTAATACCATATGGGACTATGAGGCAAAGGGAAAGAATACGATATACTTTCTAAAAAAATTTCAAAAGATAGCAAAAAAATTCAAGTATTTCAAAATCAAGCACATCCCCATGGAAGAGAACACCAAATTCGACCACCTTGCAATGCTGGCCTCAACTGATCATGGGTATCCGCTAGTGGAAATCATGTACAAGCCAAGCATCCACGCTAAAAATGAAGACGTCGTCATCCTCGTAGAGATAGTACCTAGATGGATGGATAAATTCTTGTTGTTTATTAAGGAGGGGACACTCCCTGACAATCTTATAGAGGTACGAAAGGTGGGCATCAAGGCCATAAAGTATTTAATGTATAAAGGGAAATTATACCACAGGGGATACTCGAGGTCGATCCTCTGATGTGTCCACCCCAACGAAGCAAGAATTATCCTGACCAAATTACACAAAGGTGCCTACGGGGGCATCTTTGGGGAAGGAGCATGACAAAAAAGGATGCTGAAGACTATGTGAGGACCTGTGACAGCTGCCAAAGAACTACCAATAAAATTCACCAACTGGTCAAATAATTGACAATAATCATTTCCACCTGGCCATTCACATTACAAGGGATGGATATACTCAGCACGTTCCTAATAGGGAAAGGTCAATGCAAGTTCCTTCTGGTAGTAATTTATTATTTCACCAAGTGGGTGGAAGCAGAGTCACTTGTGAGGATCACTGACCAAAAATTTCACTCGTTCCTATGAAAATTCATAATCAGTGGAATCGGCATACCTAACGCTATCATCACATATAATGAAAAATAATTCAATAGCATCATCATCGACAAGCCATGTCACTAGTTCAGAATTAAACATTACAACTTGGACCCGAGACACCCCAGTTTAAACGGTCAGGTCAAAGTCATGAATTAAGCACTCCTCTATAGGATCAAGACGGAGCTTAGTGACTTCAAGGGACTTTAGGCAGACATACTGGCCTTGGTCTTACAGGCATACTGAATGACAATAAAGATACCGACGGGGTCTACTCCATTTACCCTAACTTAAAAAAATGAAGTCGTCATCCCAATTGACTTCGAAGTCCCAAGCTTGGGAGTACACTTCTTCTAGAAACAGAGATATGACGAATAACTCTGAGCAAATTTGGACCTCTTGAACAAATGAAGAGAGGAAGCATCACTCAGGGTTGAAGAAACGTAATAGAAAGAAACCCACTATTATAACCAAATGGTAAATAATCGTACATTCCAAATCAGCAACCCGGTGCTCAGAATAATGATACAATTAACCACGAATCCCAGTCATAGAAAATTGGCAAACAAATAAGAAGGGCCATATGTAGTGGCCCGCATCCTTAGACCAGGAACCTACTGACTAACAGATCATGAAGGCCGAGACCTTCCATCCCTTTGGAATGTTGAGAACTTGAAACGGTACTACCAATAGAGGATGATCGAAAAGCAAAGGCAAAGACCATCTAGCTACTTAAGTCTATATTTCATTTGTCTCTTTTAATTTCCAATTGTAGTTTTATTAGATTTTATTATGTATCTCTTTATTTTTCTTGTGTTATCTCGAATGTAGTTTTGAATATAGCATTATCAATAAAGAAAGCCTTTTTCGAATGATTCTTTCTCCATATGTTCAAGTCTCCAGTAAATTACAATTCTCCTACCCACCTATGCATTCGGGTCGTACCACTTCACGAACCAACCATTAGAAGGAAAAAGGCTAATAGTAGATGATATTTGGGTACGCCTTTCTCAGGCTCATAGCTTCTAAAACAATGACTTAGCTAATCCCCGAGTTAATTTGGGACCACTAAAATTTGATCCAAATATAATAAGGTTAACGCTGAGTCAAGAAGGGTTGTCTCCGATCATGCTATTAATTTAAAATTAAAAGGGGGAATATTGGGAGTGAATATAGAGGGAAATAAGGTTTTAGTGTTGTTATACAGTGAAAATTCTCATTTAAATTTTTATTTCAAAAAACTAATGATCGAGACATAAATCATTGCTCATACCACCCATAACCAATTGACTTTCAGAGTATAAATAGCTCGGTTCATTGTCCGTCTATAAACAAAACATCGTGAAGCTACTCGGCCCGTAGGCCGAGTATAAACAAGCGCTTACAAATAAAAAGATGGGTTTAACACAATCATTTGAGGTAACATGGTTCGTTAGCTGTGTATAAACAAATTCTTCGCCACAACTCCATTTTTCGACCGGTTATGAACAACTCGATTTGTTAATCGAGTATTATAATGCCCCGATCTGAATTTATTGTTTACCCATAGACAACCAGGTCCTACCCAACCATTAGGTGTGAAGTGCAATAAAACAGCCTATATAATGTTACTACTCCAAATTTATTTTAATTAACGTTTCACTTGTTTAGCATGCGATTCCAATTTCAAGTTCAAACTATGTGAAGGGCCCGTGGTAAGTATCCCTCGAGACCAAACATAGAGCTACTAACATGAAATTAAATAGAACATTTACCTGTATAACTCTCTTGAAATATGAACCCGCACCAAACTTGTCGTAACAAAGACGAGGGTGTGAGCCAATGGCCAGTGGGGATATACAAATGTAGTATAAAAATGAACGGCAAAAAGAAGACTCTATATGTTACACTTGCGTGCCCATGTAACTACCTTGTATATATATATATATATATATATATATATATATATATATATATATATATATATATATATATATATATATATACGTATACTTAATGCATGAAACCGTTTTACTTCCAAAAATATTATTTATCCCGATTAATTTAATCTTGTAAAAAGACTTATTTTCCCTTAGTTTGGCAATTATCCCTATAGTTAACACACGGTCAAATATTTGAAACAACTACACTTGGTTTGACTAAAAGTTATTTCTTTGTCGAAATTACCCTTTTCATTTTAACCAATTCACATTAGTATTTTTATTGAAAATAACCCCTTTCAACACACACGGACACCGTGATAGAAATACTAATTTAGTCCTTAAAAACCTTTTACATCACACTCATGTGTCAATCACGGCTACACCTTCATGGGTAGCTTAACTCACCCATTTACCATTACACTTTCCCCTTCACTTACTTTATGGACATTAATCAATTTACACGTTCCTCGTCCACTTTGTTGTTTATCTGAACATTCATTAATTCATTCAAGTTAGGTTGTATTGACACCTCTTAACACACAGCACATTTCTTTACATGTTCCTTATTCCTTTATCTTATTCTCGTAATCATCCAATAAAATGCATATTTTAACGGGCTCTACACTGCCGGCGATGCCACCATATACTCTGGTCAGTGGTTTTAGGTCTTTCACCCTAACGTTTCAGGCCCTCATTTATTATCACGGTGTCATTAGAGTTCCTTTTTATTGTTTTAACATTTTACAAATGTTCACATTATTCCTTCTTTCCCTTTTTACCCGGACGAAGCGAAACTCGGGGTTTCACCCCAATTTGTGTTACACTTTGAAATTATCATTTCATATCCATTACACATTAACTTTGATTCTATTCCAAAAATCATATTCATTTAGAAACAATTGGTGTAACACCCTTTTCAACATTTTTATTTTATAAAAATGTTCCACATTAAGTAAAATTACCATTTTACCCCTTTGTTTCCAAACTAGTTATTTTCCTCCATTTTACGAGTGTTGTTTTCCGCAAAACACCTTTAAGTTAATCAGAGTACTTCTTAAATGCTTTTAACACTTTGACACTTTTTTTAACATTAGGAACATAATTCTTCTTAAGTTGGAAACCTCTTTATTCCAATATTTCCTTTCGAAATTCATGAGTGTTAATCTTGTAAAACATTATCAAATTACACACACCAACTTCCCAATGTTTAAAAATTAACACTTACCCAACACCTTTATAAGAACATATTTTCTAGGATTATTCATAGCATAGCTTTAGGCTAGTTTGGTGTATCCCGTTACAAATCTTCATGCACCGTCAAAACGAACCAAACTCGAGCATCTCCAAGTTTAAAGACTTCTCGACATCCCGTAAACGTATAAAACAATTTAGAGTTTGAATTAATGTACATAATTAATGTTTGAGATGTTTTTTTTTATAAAAAATGAACAGGTCTTTTTATTTTCGAAAGGAAAATTTAATTTAATTTTATCTCATTCGAATGAGATTAAATGTCGTTAAATAGGCCATTCCTTTTATGTTTTCAAACGAGGATCAAACGAGGCTTACTGTATTTTTTTTCTTTAGGTCCTTAGAAAAGAACTTCATGTCATTCGAACGACATTTTTTATGTTGTCAAAATGATGTCATGTTCTCGTTCTAACGACCGCGCCACCTAGAAATTTGTGAAAGTCCTATAAATACATGTTTCGTGTTCAAAATACTTAAGACTTTTGCCAGATTCATTTCTACGTAACTTTTGCAAAAGTTCTTTATGTTTTAGTGTTCTAAAGAACTTTTTAATTCACAAAAAAACATCCTTGAATATTGTTCTTGTGAATTTGTTTAAACCCTAGAAAGTTTAATTTATTTGCGTACACCTTTGTGGACAAAGCATCTCCATGACATGCTTGTGATACTTGAGGGAATTCATTACTAAAAATGAAGATTGAGGCTGACGGAGGAATATGGTCTTGTGATTCTTGCGGGGATCATAGTTGTTCATTAGAGATTTACGAAGACTTTTGCTTTATGCTTGTGGAGGTTATCAAGTAGTTTGTAAGTTGACTATCTTATCGATTTCTAAGTGAATAAAAGGTTTTTAGCCAAAATGGGTTTTCAACTGAAATTTGACCTTAGTTAATTGCTTTGCTTATTATAATTTTTTATCACATGGATACATGTTTAGGATAAAAAGATAATTTTTTTTTTAAATTGGTGTTGCAATTTTTATTTGTAACCACCCTGGGATTAATTTCATTTGCAAATTCGTATCAGAGCAGGTTGCTTCAAGTTAACTAGTGATCCTTATTTTTCAAAAAAAAAATTCGTCTGATACATTTTTTTTCTATAAATTAGTATCAGAGCGGGTTGCACTTAGTTATTATGTAAATCCTGTTTACATCTTTTTGGGTGGTTTTTGCTTGTTTTTGTTATCTCTTGATGGATTCTCATTTGAATTTGAAGTTTGCTGAAAGAATTAAAATTCTTGAAAGAGAAAATTCTCATTTTCAAAACTTTTGGAACTTTTGCAAACTGTTCAAAATTAAAGAGATATCATTCGTGAGAAGTTTGTTGGCTTGGACCATGACTTTAGAATTTTAGTAGTGTTCAAAAAGGATAAATATTATAGAGTTCATTTTTATAGAAAGAGTTAGAGGACTTAAAAAATTCTCGGGTTTGTGTTTGTGCCTTTGAGGATAATGAAAAATAATTGATGATTTTAAGGCACGTGAGAAGACTCTTAGGGATAAGTTTGCTCACAGCGAGGGGGAGCAAGATAACCTTCTAGGGATGATTGAAAATATGAATAAGATGTCCCTAAAATTAGAAGAGTCTAATTATTTTCTGGAGTCTAAAATTTTGAAATTAAAAGATTTAGAAGACTCGAGTAGTGTTGGTAGTAATGGTGCTGACTCGTATTACTTTAACGGTTCGAGTGTTAAATCCAAGACGATTGTTTATTTTAGAGGGTCAACCTCATCCAAGGATCAAAGAAAAGGTCAACCCATAGGTAACATTCATCTAGTTTACACATGTTCACATTATGGTAGGAAAGGTCACCTTAGGCATTTTTCTTTTGATCTTCGAAGAGGTTATAGGAAATTGAAGTCTAGTGTCCCATTGGTTCCCAAAACCTCTATTCTTCATTTCACACCCATTTGGGTTAGGAAATTGATTTTAGAGGATCTAGATGTTAGACTAGTTGATTCTCACAAGCTTGCACATGATTCTTCTCTTGCCATATCATACGAATGATTGCCTGTGTGATTTTTCTTTTCATACACTAGTTTGTGCTTCGTGCTATATGTTGGCTAGTGTTATGACGTGTGTATCCTTTTGTATTATATTTTTCTTTTATTAAATCATATTGAAAAATACGAAAAGATTTTTTGATATTTTCTTTTTAAAAATAAAAAAGAATTTTCGATTTTTTTGTATTTTAGTTTTACACATTTGGTGTGGCTGAATCCCCTTCACTTCATAATTTTCATGTGGCTAGGACATTTGCTTATGACTTTATATACTTAAATTTATCTTAACCATGTTTATGGAGTTGTTTCTAACTTGATTTGTTTAATGAATTTGACTTTTTATATGCCTCCGCACATACATGAACGAGCTTATTTGATTTTGACTTCATGGTGTACATTTGAGCTTGGTGAGATGTTTGCCCGTTAATTTTTTGATCTACATGTTTATGTGATTATGGGTAATTGGTGCATGTAAGAACCGTTTCTCGTGAGAGTTTGTTTAATATCAAAAAATACGAGTGTTGACGAGAAAGGGCTACGAAAGACAAGTTGACTCATCATAAAAGCCATTGTTTAAAAAGAGCCCGAGAAAAAATGAAGGCAGTAAAAAAAAGAATTTTCCAAAAAGGGGCCAAAAAGTTTTGTTAATTTGATCTTGCAAAATAAATCACTTCAAATGAAAATGAAACGAATAGAAAATATAAATATGTTCGTCTTTTGAGGGAGTTTAGTTGAAGATCAATGGGTTTGCACAATGATACCTAGTTATGCTTATTTTTTCATGAGGCTATTGATTTGTAGAATTGTCAATATTCTAGGCTTGTGTGCATTGTGCTTGGTCTATTTATTAAGTTTAACTGTATTTGTCACTTGAGGCTAAAGCTTCGTTTGATAAATATTTGCAATCAATTAGAACTTCTTGAACATATTTGAGTTTTTGGATTATAATTCTTGTGTTACTAGTTCACACACATTCATTCCATCCCACATGTTTGGACAATTTTATACTATGCTAGTGTGTAAAGCTTATGTATTTTGTGTCATGTTTTTGTGGTCTTTTATACCTATATATGTGTGCCAAATTTGATTTGATATATTTTACATATATTATATATGGCATTCTGTTGTTTTTGAATTTTTTTGGAAAAATAGAAAAAATTTAAAAATAATTGGTTGTGTTTTCCTTTGAGATGATCATTACACGTGCTTGATTTATATCTTTTTATGATGATATCATATCTTCTATGTGATGATTCGTATTTCATTCTTATGTTTCTACTTCTGTATCCATTTTGGATAAAAACAGAGGGGCAGAGAAAAATAAAATGAGTTTGATTTATAGGGGATAATTTATTTATGAGTTTTGCTTTATTTCAAACTCGATGCATCACGAAGTATAAGTTTTTGTCTCATGTGTGTTGGTACATAAACTGGAATTCAAGACACAAGGATGAAGACAAAGTTTTCCAAATAAAGGGAAGAAGAATAAGTTTGAAGACAAAGAGACTTATGTCATTCCGTTCTAGGGTTAGGAAAGGTGTTAGGATTTTTTCACAGGATATTTTTTATTATAATTTGGTTTTGTACCGAAATAGCCAAAGGGGGAGATTTGTAAGAAAGATTTTTCTAGGATTGTTCAAAGCATAGCTTTAGGCTAGTTTAGCGTATCCCGTTACAAATCATCACGCACCGTCAAGACGAACTAAACTCGAGCATCTCGAGGTTTGAATACTTCCCGACATCCCGTAAAGGTGTAAAATAATTTAGAGTTTGAATAAATTACGAAAATTAATGTTTGTGATGTTTTTGTTTATCAAAAACTAATCTGTCTTTTAATTTTCGAAAAGGAAAAGTTAATTTATTTTTATCTCGTTCAAATGAGATTTACATCTCATTCAAATGAGATTAAATGTCGTTAGATAGGTCGTTCCTTTTATGTTTTCAAACGAGAATCAAACAAGACTTAATATTTCATTTTTCTTTAGGTCTTTAGAAACGAACTTCATGTCGTTAGAATGATGTCTTGTTATTATTCGAACAATCGCGCTGCCTCAAAATTTGTGAAAGGCCTATAAATACCTATTTCGTGTTCAGAATGTTTAAAACTTTTACTGGATTCGTTTCTACGTAAGTTTTGCAAAAGTTCATGTTTTAATGTTCCAAAAAACTTTTTAATTCACAATAAAACATCCTTAAATATTGTTCTTGTGAATTCATTTAAATCCTAGAAAGTTTAATATCTTTGCATACACCTTTATGGAGAAGGCATCTCCATAGATAACTTGTGATAGCTGGGGGGATTCACTGCTGAAAATGAATCATGAGGCTGACGGAGGATGGAAGACTTATGATTCTCACGAGGATCATTGTTGTCCATTAGAGATTTTCGAAGATTATCCCTCTATGTTAGTGATAATTATCAAGTAGTTTGTAAGTCGACTATCTTGTAGATTTTTAAGTGAATAAAAGGTTTTTACCCGAAAGATTTTTTTTCCTGAAACTTGGCCTTAGTAAATTGATTTGTATGTTTTATTTTTTTTATCACATAGATGCATGTTTAGGACAAAAATATAAAGTCTATTTAAAATTGGTGTTGCGATTTTTGTTTGGAACCAGCCTATGATTATTTGGATTTACAACCTTCACTAATCACTTTTTTCAAATTAGGCATTCCTTTACTTTCTTTATTCCAGAAATCTAATTACACTTAAAGACTACTTTTATAAGAAAATATCATTTTATTTTTAATAATACATGTAGTCTTACAACCTTATATTCATCATACTCGTAATCCCTTTTTCACACACTTTGAAGAAAAGAATTTATAATCTTCTTATTTCTTGGTTAAACCCAACAAACACTTCGTTATATTTGTTCAAATATTTGTCATCAAAATACTACAAGTTCATAAGCATGAGAAGGTGTATTTTAAATCCTAAAATCCAATTAAATGGGAAAAAACATGCATTTCATTCTAGAAATCCATAACACTTACAAAACATACCTTTTCTAGAACATGGGACATTTTATTTATTAAAAACTCAAATCAATGTCCCATTCTTTTATAAATTCTTCATTTTTGTAAGAAATCAAACTTAATTTATCAAGTATCTTAGGCAAGATAAAAAATGTAAGTTTAAAACATTTTTGTTCCATAAAGTGTTTAGCACCAACTTTAAACATACCATTTACATGAAAATCCCATTTATTTCAAGAAACCTTTGAGACGTTTATTCGTTATTTATTCTCAACGAAATGATATTTTCCCACAAATTTTATTTCATAAAAATATTTATCATTAATTTCCACTAGAAAACCCATCATCAAGTTCATAAGCATCTTACTCTTAATATTCTAATAATCTAGATCATAAATGCATAAAATAGAGTTTTAATCTAATAGTAGGTTGTTCCCACCTCTAAAGGCTCCAAATGGTGGTAAGAAGGTTGGTACAGAAGGAGCAAACCCCACCTCCAGAGGTGGCCTCAATGGGTTACTAAATGAATCCTCCAAAATGCACTGTATGTGATCCATTTAAGCTTCCAAGCCAAAACCCCTTAAACTCCATGAAAGCTTCCATCATCTTCTCCAAACATCCCCTAACACTTCTCTAAAATTTGTAGATCCACTTCAATAATGGTGGAAATGGAGGTTGTAGGCTTGCATATGGTGGAATATTATAAGAAGTGGTGGTTTATGGTGGTTTATGGTGGTGGGATGGTGACGAGAAACCAATAATGGTGAAAGACTTCTCCACCTTCTCTCTCCCTCTTCAATCTTTTCTAATGCCCAAATGACCCAAACTAAGCCTTACAAAAACCCTAAAAACACTAAAAATTATGTTTTTGCCGATTTGAACAATAACTGTACATCGTTCGATTTATGACTTCAAGCGACCTCGGACTATTAGGTAGTGGGACCTCGTACGAACCTCGCTCGATCACCTACTTCGAATGAGGTCCAAACCTCATTCGAGCGACATCACTCTCCTTCGAACCCTAATTTCTTATTCTTTTCTTAAAATTCCAATTCTTACCCACAAATTTCCCACAATTGTCATCAAACTTCACTTCATTACAATTTTTACAAAATTTTAAATCAAATATTAGGGCAAGGTATTAAAAACTTCCCTCCTTAGGGAATTTTGTCCTCGAAATTCTCGATCTGTCAATTCTTTAGGTTCATGGGGTTTACCAATTCTCATTCTAAGTCATAGAACCCTTTAAGAAGGCACTATCGAAGTCCTAGATACGAACATCTCATTATGAACCTCATATGTGGTTTTTTCACCAAATAATCAACATGCAGCATGCTTTAACGCTCACCATGTCTCTAACCATGAACGACATATAATCGACTCTGAGTCTCCACTCACTTGATGATCATGTCCAAAATATTTCTAGTACTACCCATGCTAGTACCCAGGGTATGTTAGGTCCTCCACACGAACCCTCTCTAGCGATCAACACTCACCCGATATGAACCGTAATACAACCAATCATCGTATTCATCACCAAATCCAATTACATCTTAGGACTGCACATTCTACGTCCTACAAAATTTTTAGGCTATTCTGGCTACACAACTCGCATGAGCTTGCCAATAACCATAGTATGATAATTTCTCACTCCAAGAAGTAATATTCTTACTAATTCATCACTGCGCGTTCGGCTTACACCTTTCGCTGTGAAAATCTAATTACCCTGGTACTACTCTAGGCAACTCTCCTTTGAGCACTTAATAGACCCTCGCTCTAATCCACTCACTGTGGCAAATCAATGCCGTCTGCTAAGTTTTCCTCCATTTCTAATACTATACCATATCCTCCAGTCATCATTCCACTTTTTGCAACCAGAGCGACTGACTATCGTGTCGGCCAATCGAAATAGCGCTAATCCTAAGAAAAGCCAATACTACGAGCAAATCATGTGGCTGAAAGGGCAGCCACCTTTACACAGAACTTTATTGTAAGGACACAAATTTCTCATTGAGTCTTAATATAGTGTTGGCTCAATTTCGGACACAAACGTTTGTGTCATAGGAGAGTATTGAGTGAGTATCCTCCAAGCCTATGAAATGCAAGAGTTGAAGACGTAGCGACCAAGACTTATTAAGCTTCATCATTGTCGTGTTTCAAGTGCCATGTTTCTACGTCATCAACATCATATTCCATAGTCTCCAAAAGGTATGAATACATTTCTATATATATATATATATAGGGAGACTTAGAATAATTTTATAAAGGGTGTAATTTTATTTAATATGAATTTTATTTTCAGAAAGTTATTTTAGAAATTTTAAATAAAAAGTTTTTGGGCATAAAAATGAATTTTGAACTTTCTGAGATTTCGTTCCAACGAGTTTGTCGTTCGAACGAGGTTTGCCAACGACTTTCCATCGAAACTACGTTAGAAATTTCATTCGAACAAAATTTCGTTCGAACGAAAATATCGTTCGAATGAGATTTTGGCGGGAATAATTTTTTGCAGTTTTTTGGCACTTTCCCACTACTTTGTCCCACTACTCTTTCACAGAATTTAATGACTTTGGGACCAGAATTTTAACAAGAACTTTTTCCATCTCCTAGAGGGTGTTTGAGAGATTAATCCTTTCATAAAACGTTCCATTGGTGTTTGTTAGTCAAATTAATTTATTCAAAGAACAAAACCAAGTTTACACCCAATTGTTTGTTTTAATCCAAGTTTCTATCTATATATATATACATACATCTTGCTTGGAGAGTTTGTTTGGCACCGAATTTATCTCTACTGTAAAAGAGAGTTTGGGTTTTCTTCTACATCACACAAAGAAGAAGAGTTTGTTTGTTGTGACATACCCACTTGGAGAAATGCTCCTTGTTCGGGTGGCGGTGACCAGAAAAAGTCTGATCCGTGGATTTCGAGATCGCGGTGGACCTCCGTGGTTATTCTCTAGGCATAGGTGTGTACAATAAGGATCTTAGGGACTTGTACGAAGTCAAGTCGAGTGTTATAAGTATTTTTTTCTTGTACTTGTAAAACCGTACTTAGTGGATTTGAGGCTATGGTCGTCCGAGGTTTTTTTCCCGTTGTGGGTTTTTCCTCGTACATCGCGGCGTAGTGGTTATTTTTTTATTTTATCTTTTTCATATTCACATTAGATGCATGCTTAGGTAAAAATTTAAAATTGGTTTAAATCACTACTCATGTTTAATTTGGCGCAAATTTAATTTGGGTAAAAGTTAATTTAATCCAAGTCATTAATTTTATTGGATATAAGTTGGTTTGGCCTAATTTGCAAAATTGAATATTTATTGTTAGGAAAATTTGTAGGACTTCGGTTGAGTTAATATGTTAAAGTGAAAAATGTATTTGTTTATTAATTTAAGTTCACTTTAAGTTAAGTTTAATTTTAATTTGTGAAGAAATTAAAATTTGGTTTGTGTAAGTGTTTCATTGAACCATCTCTATTCCGCATTTAAAAGGAAATTACTTTTTGTAAAATCTAAAAATTGGGGGTCATCATCCCCAACAAGTGGTATCAGAGCATTGATTTAGAAAAGCTCACGTTTTCAAATTGGTATCAGAGCGGGAGCGCTAAGTTATTGCGTTTAGGTCCTTTTGGGCATTTTTGTTTAAAATGAAATATATGCCTCTTTCAATATTTCCTACGTTCGATGGTTCTCTCATGCTTGCACATGACTCTTCTCTTGCCATATCTTATGAGTAATTGCTTGCATGTCTTACATATTGTAGCTTTTGTGCTTAATGATATATCTTTTGCTAGTTGTGTGTTTTGTTCATCATCTTTCTAATCTATGCTTCATAATCAATCACATGCTAGAATTATGATTTTTGTTTATCTTTTGTATTTTATTCTTTCATTTTAATTTGCATTAAATGAAAAATACAAATTGATTTTTGTTTATCGTTTGAGTTAATTTTTTTGGTTGGTGAAAAACTTTGAAAAACTCAAAATGATTTTATTTTTTTGTGTGTATTTTGGTTTTACACATATTTTGTGGCACATGTTTTTGTTTGAATCCTCATTTCGCTTCCATGCGACTAAAACTTTTGGTTAAAATTTTAATCCTTAAAATGTTCTTTATCATGCTTACATGGAGTAGTTTAAGTTTGACTTGCTTAATGGATTCGCTTTTATATGCCTTTATACACATGCATGAGCTTTTTGAACCTGAACTTCACATGTTATATTTGAGCTTTGTGAGATGTTCTCCTACCAATCTCACTACACCAAAATGGCCAAATTGTCACCTTTTAGCTGGCCAGCCTTGTCAAGGTCATTGACCTTCACAAAAAATACGCGTTTTTTATCACGGTCATTGACCTTGACACGACCGTGATAACTAATTGTCACGGTCATTGACCGTGACAAGACCGTGATAAATTTACTTGTCACGGTCAATGACCTTGACACGAGCGTGATAATGTTAACAGCAAAAACCCTTTCCCCCTTCTTTTTTCCCTCCCGCGCTGTTCCCTCTCTCTTTCTCTCTCTCGACGCAGCTCTCTCTCTCTCTCTCTACTTTCAGGTTTAACTTTCTCTCTCTCTCTCTCTCTCTCTTCCATTTATATATATGTTTGTGTGTATATATATGTGTGTATGTGTGTATATATGTGCGTGTGTGTGCATGTGTAGGGGGTGGGGCAGGGTGGGGGTAGGGGGTGGGGCGGGGTGGGGCAGGGTTGGGCAGGGGGTGGGGTGGTGGAGGGGGGCACGGGGTGGGGTGGTGTGTGTGTGTGTGTGTATGTGTGTGTGTGTGTGTGTGTGTATGTGTGGTGTGTGTGGTGGTGTGTGGTGGGGGAGGGGGTGGGGGAGGGGGAAGGGGGTGGGGTGGGGTGTGTGTGTGTGTGTGTGGTGGTGTGTGGTGGGGGAGGGGGTGGTGGAGGGGTCAGGGGGTGGGGTGGGGTGGGTGTGTGTGTGTGTGTGTGTGTGCGTAGGTGCGTAGGTGTGCGTGTGTGTGTGGCGGGGGGAGGGGGCAGGGGGTGGGGGTGGGGCACCCATTTAATAACTTTTAAAATATTTGGAAAAAACATAATATTACAAAATTGAAACGAAATGGTATTGACGGAACTTACACATACGTTATGTACTGTGCTCTTACGTTGAAAATTATTAGATAGAAAAAGAAAAATATAAATTGAGATAACCTTAGAATCTAATTAGGCTAAAAATATAATGGCATCAACTAACATATATACACAACACTAAAAGTAGACATCAATTTTATAAATAATTGATAATAGTTGGATAATAATTGGATAATAAACATCGGGAGGGGGTGGGGGTGGGGGTGGGGGTGGGGGTGGGGGTGGGTGGGGTTTTGAATATTATTTACATTTATATTTTTGGATATTATATACATTCAAAATAAATAATTGATAATAGTTGGATAATAATTGGATAATAATTGAAATTTTCATTCAAAATAAATATTTCATTCAAAAATATTGGATAATAATTGATATTTTCATTTAAATTGATAATAATTTTATTCATGAAATTAATTCAATTAGGTAAAACCCTAGATAATTTTTTAACAGAATTTGATAATTTTATATAAAGTTTAGTAAATTCACAAAATGTTGCCAATTGTATGTTTTTAGGAATATCATTAGTTAGAATCCATATACATGCATGTTGTTAGAAAGTCTTAAATTTAATTCTCACTTTAATTTGTAGAATCTCTGTACTTGGTTGGATTTATCCCTTTATGATAATGAAATTTATGCTCCAATTATAATTATCTCATGTCATAATTTTATTGATAAACAATATATGTAGTTGTCACGGTCGTGGTGTGGGGAGGGGGTGGGGGTGGGGTGTGTGTGTGTGCGTGTGCGTAGGTGCGTAGGTGTGCGTGTGTGTGTGGCGGGGGGAGGGGGGCAGGGGGTGGGGGTGGGGCACCCATTTAATAACTTTTAAAATATTTGGAAAAAACATAATATTACAAAATTGAAACGAAATGGTATTGACGGAACTTACACATACGTTATGTACTGTGCTCTTACGTTGAAAATTATTAGATAGAAAAAGAAAAATATAAATTGAGATAACCTTAGAATCTAATTAGGCTAAAAATATAATGGCATCAACTAACATATATACACAACACTAAAAGTAGACATCAATTTTATAAATAATTGATAATAGTTGGATAATAATTGGATAATAAACATCGGGAGGGGGTGGGGGTGGGGGTGGGGGTGGGGGTGGGGGTGGGTGGGGTTTTGAATATTATTTACATTTATATTTTTGGATATTATATACATTCAAAATAAATAATTGATAATAGTTGGATAATAATTGGATAATAATTGAAATTTTCATTCAAAATAAATATTTCATTCAAAAATATTGGATAATAATTGATATTTTCATTTAAATTGATAATAATTTTATTCATGAAATTAATTCAATTAGGTAAAACCCTAGATAATTTTTTAACAGAATTTGATAATTTTATATAAAGTTTAGTAAATTCACAAAATGTTGCCAATTGTATGTTTTTAGGAATATCATTAGTTAGAATCCATATACATGCATGTTGTTAGAAAGTCTTAAATTTAATTCTCACTTTAATTTGTAGAATCTCTGTACTTGGTTGGATTTATCCCTTTATGATAATGAAATTTATGCTCCAATTATAATTATCTCATGTCATAATTTTATTGATAAACAATATATGTAGTTGTCACGGTCGTGGTGTGGGGAGGGGGTGGGGGTGGGGTGTGTGTGTGTGCGTGTGCGTAGGTGCGTAGGTGTGCGTGTGTGTGTGGCGGGGGGAGGGGGGCAGGGGGTGGGGGTGGGGCACCCATTTAATAACTTTTAAAATATTTGGAAAAAACATAATATTACAAAATTGAAACGAAATTGTATTGACGGAACTTACACATACGTTATGTACTGTGCTCTTATGTTGAAAATTATTAGATAGAAAAAGAAAAATATAAATATTGGATAATAATTGAAATTTTCATTCGAAATAAATATTTCATTCAAAAATATTGGATAATAATTGATATTTTCATTTAAATTGATAATAATTTTATTCATGAAATTAATTCAATTAGGTAAAACCCTAGATAATTTTTTAACCCTAGATAATTGTACTATTAACATTTTTTTTTATCTGTACAAATAACATTTTTTTTACAGCAAAAATGTCTCCTTCAGATGTTAAGGCGAAGATGATGATGTTGTTTATGATGATGTCGTCTGGGTTCGGTGGTAGCGGAGGCGACGAGGGCTCCTCCGCCCCTAGGCTCCCCAAATATGGAAAATTTGGGATTACCGTCGAGAACAAGTCGGAGCTATTAGCGAGATCCCTCGAGCTGCTAAAGACGGTCATCGTCCCGGGGTTTATGAGTTGGAAGGAGGTGCCATATGAGCTCAAGTTAGCTGTTTGGGCGGCACTACAGGTAATATTTATATGAATATTTCAATTTTAATTTCAATTTCAATTTAATATTTATATTTATATTTATATTTATATTTATATTTATATTTATATTTATATTTATATTTATATTTATATTTATATTTATTCGCAACTAACATTGTATTTGTTGGACAGGAACAATTCAACTTTGATTCAAAGGTACGCGATTCCGTCTTGGAGCAGTTGAGGGAGCAACACAAGACGTGGAAGAAAAATATGCGGACACGGTACTTTGGAAAAACACGAGAGTCCATTTTACAATGGCGCGGATCCGTCCCGCCCAAGGAGCCGATCTCATTGGCACAATGGCAAAAGTTCATTGACAATGAGATCGAGGATCGACAATTGGCATCTCGCCAATCGGGGAGGGAAAACGGGGCTAAAAAGACGGACGTGCACTACTCCGATCGGACCTCTTACGCTGAGGTGGAGCATAGGATGCAGGGCCGATACTAATTTTACTTTACTTTATTTTATTTCAGGGGGTAGGGAATGGGCCCGGGGGTAAGCCACATAGGCTCGATACTTATGTGGCTCTTCGGACGAAGAAGGGGAAGGATAAAGAGGTGTCCCCGAGCGTCGCGACCATGATTGTAAGTAATCCGACAGTTTAATTATTTTTAATTACGTTATAATTTTTTAGTTTACTTATTTTACTAATCATGTGATTTTTGTCGTTTCAGGCAAAGCTTAAGGAAGTGCATGAGTCGCAGTCTGATGCCGACAAGGCATCTTTGTCCACAGACGCACTCAGCCAAGTGCTTGGCTCTGATCGCAAGGGGAGGATAAGGGGAGTGATCTCGCGGGTGGCCAAATATAGGATCATCGGATTGGAGACGAGCGACACCGGGTTGGCTCGAACGGTGGATTCACATGACGCGAAGTTGTCCCGTTTGGAGGCGACGTTCCAAGATATGTACGCATTCATGAAGCGTACGTTGGGTGGAGACCGTAAAGTGAAAGGGAAAGGGAAGGAGAAGGAAAAGGCGGTGGAGGAGGAGGTGCGGGGGGATGAGGCGCAGGATGACGAGGATGTGGACCTCGTTGCTTCATCACCGACACGTTCGTACTTAGACGATCCACTTCCCTATTTGACGCCCTCCAACAGACCATTGTCGACAATTGGTTGGCCGAGCGTGTTCATATTGGACGTATTTGATGGCCAGCGGATAGGGCGGGGGTTGAGGGACCCGAATATCGTCGAGGGTGGAATAGTCCATGGACGTGTGCTTCAAGAGATGGAGTCCAGGGTGCTCGTCACGCATGTCATACCCGGGAAGGAGAACTCCCTATTGTGGTTGCGCGAACAATGCGGCACGACGTATATTAGTGGGTGCGTCAATTCGTATGTCGTGCGTCAATTGTAGTAATATTATTTTTAAGTTTGTCCATTTTAATTATATTTGGATTATATCATCATGTATATTATTTTTACTTTGAATATTTGGATTATATCGTCATGAATATATATTTGCATTATCTTTAGTTTGTGTTGGATATATGATGTTTGGAACAGGTACAACGTTGTTATAACAGGTACAAATATACTGCTGAGCAGTGGCAGTGGCCATACTGCCCAGCAGATTTTTTTTAAATTCTGCCTAGAATTGTCACGGTCATTGACCGTGACACGCCCGTGACAAAATTGTCACGGACGTGTCACGGTCAATGACCGTGACAATTCTGGGTAAGAGGGGTCACGGCTTTGTCACGGTTATAAATCGTGACAAACGTGTCACGGTCATTGACCTTGACACGACCGTGACACAAAACGCGAGTTTTGTGTCAAGGTCAATGACCGTGACACGACCGTGACAAAAAAATTTGTCTCGCCTCGAAATGTCACGGTCATTGACCTTGACAAGTTGGATTTGTCAAGGTCAATGACCTTGACAAATGGGCAGATTTGGTGTAGTGTCTAGTCATCTACATACTATGACCTAGGAGGACTAGTGCATGTTAAAATCCATTGCACGTGAGATTTGTGTGATATAAAAAATAATAAATATAAATGTGCACGGGGAAGGGCTCCGAAAGGAAATACCATTCTTTGTGAGTAAGCCACCATTTCGATTGGACCTAAAATAAATATGTGACCCAAAGGCCTAAAAGAAAAATGGCATTAAAAGAAAAATATTTGCCGAGGCCTATTTTGTTTAGTTTGATATATTCATTTAAGAATTAATATGTTTATTTTGAGGGAGTTTGGATGGTATATCAATGGTTTGCACAATGTCCGTTTATCCTAGTTGTACTTTAAATGTCATGACTGTATTGGTTTGTAGAATCATCAAAATTCTAGGCTTGTATGCATTTTGTATGTTTGTTCATGAGTTCACCTTATCTTGTCACAAAAGGTTATATTTCAATTTGATAAAGATTTTCAATCAAATGCAAACTCCGTGAACATGTTTAAGTGATTGGGTTTTAAATTCATTAGTATCTAGTTCACACCCCTTCACTTCCGTTTCCATATGACACATTTATGCTATAAGAGTGTGGAAAAACTTATGTTATTTAGTTTTGTGTCATTTTGGTGTTTATATCTATATGTGTGTACTTATGCTTAGTTTGAATCTAGTGTGTATACATATATATGATATTTTGTTTGTGTTTAAGTCTTTGCTATGATTTGCAGTTCATTTATGCTTTTAATTCATTTTTGGTATCTATGTTGTTGCGAATTTTGTTTCGATATCACATGCTTAGATTATTACAATCAATTGATATCTTTTGCTATCGCATCATAGTTGATATTCATCTATTTATGTGGATTAGTTGAATTTTAGTTTCCCATGTGCTTTAATGTTCTCATCACTTTATGCACAATTGCATAGTTAGCTTGTTATCCCATTTTATTTATCCCTTGTTTAGTTTAGGGGGTGTAGATGCTTTAATTGGGGGAGATAAGTTAATTCTTTATTCTTTAGCCTTTGACTATTCATAAATAAAAAGGGGGAGAATGATAGGGGGATAAATGGAATCTATCCTATTGTAATCGTATCTTAGTTTGGGAGATTTAACTTAGCGGGAGACGTCTTTCTAAGTAAATCATTTGATAAAGGGGGAGAATTAATTAAGGGGGAGTCTTTATTTAAATTTCATTTAATATTTTAATATTCCCTATGTGTTTAATGTGTTGCTTAAGTGTGCATGTATCGTAAAGTGGCAACTATTTAAAGTGGCAAAGAGTTTAATTCTAAAGCGGTATTTGAGTCAAGTATTGTACTCTTTATTTTGGGTGGGATGTTTTTGAGTCTAGTGAGCTTGACGGCCCTTTAGGATTTTGTTTTGATTTTTGTCCCGGAATAGCCAAAGGGGGAGATTTGTAAGGACACAAATTTCCAATTGAGTCTTAATGTAGTGTTGTCTCAATTCCGGACAAAAACATTTGTGTCATAGGACAGTATTGAGTGAGTATCCTCCAAGCCTATGACATGCAAGAGTTGAAGACGTAGCGTCCAAGATTTATAAATCTTCATCGTTGCCGAGTTTCAAGTGCCATGTTTCTACGTCATCAACATCATATTCTATAGTCCCCAAAAGGTATGAATGCATTTCTATATATATATATAGGGAGACTTGGAATAATTTTATAAAGGGTGTAATTTTATTTAATACGGATTTTATTTTCCGAAAGTTATTTTAGAACTTTTAAATAAAAAGTTTTGGGGCTTAAAAACGAATTTTGAACCTTCTGGGATTTCGTTCGAAATTGTCATTTGAACGAGTTTGTCGTTCAAGCGAGAATTTCGTTCGAACGAGGTTTACCAACGACTTGCCACAGGAACTTCGTTAGAAAGTTAGTTCGAACGAAAATGTCGATCGAACGAGATTTCAGCAGGAACAGTTTGTGGCAGTTTTTTGGCACTTTCCCACTACTTTGTCCCACTACTCTTTCACATATTTTAATGACTTCGGGACTAGAATTTTAACAAGAACTTTTTCCATCTCCTAGAGAGTGTTTGAGAGCTTAATCCTTTCATAAAAAGTTCCATTGGTGTTTGTTAGTCAAATTGATTTATTCAAAGAACAAAACCAAGTTTACACCCAATTGTTTGTTTTAATCCAAGTTTCTATCTATATATATACATCTTGCTTGGAGTGTTTATTTGGCACCGGATTTATCTCTAACGTAAAAGAGAGTTTGGGTTTTCTTCTACATCTCACAAAGAAGAAGAGTTTGTTTGCTGTGACATACCCACTTGGAGAAAAGCTCCTTGTTCGGGTGGCGGTGACCAGAAAAAGTCCGATCGGTGGATTCCGAGATCGCGGTGGATCTCCGTGGTTATTCTCTAGGCATAGGTGTGTACAAGAAGGAGCTTAGGGACTTGTACGAAGTCAATTCGAGTGTTTTAAGTCTTTTTTTCTTGTACTTGTAAAACCGTACTTAGTGGATTTGAGGCTAGGGTCGTCTGAGGTTGTTTTTCCGTTGTGGGATTTTCCTCGTACATCGCGGCATAGTGGTTATTTATTTATTTTTTCTTTTTCATATTCAAATTAGATGCATGCTTAGGTAAAAAGATCAAGTTGGTTTAAATTACTACTCATGCTTAATTTGGTGCAAATTTAATTTGGGTAAAAGTTAATTTAATCAAAGTCATTAATTTTATTAGATACAAGTTGGTTTGGCCTAATTTGCAAAATTGAATATTTATTGTTAGGCAAATTTCTAGGACTTGGGTTAAGTTAATATGTTAAAGTGAAAAATGTATTTGTTGATTAATTTAAGTTCACTTTGAGTTAAGTTTAATTTTAATTTGTGAAGAAGTTAAAATTTGGTTTGTGTAAGTTTTTAATTGAACCATCTATATTCCGCATTTAAATGGAAATTACTTTTTGTAAAATCTAAAATTTGGGGGTCATCATCCCCAATAACTGGTATCAGAGCATTGATTTAGAAAAGTTCACGTTTTTATTTATGCAATAGCAAGTATACCTCAGATAGGGCACACCCAGTTACCAAGTTACATTGACCATACTCGGTTCATCACGCTCTACTAGGCCCAACCACGTGGTACCATGACAAGGTACCAATCCAAGTTACCATATATGTGAAATTACCAATACCCGATTATCAAAATCGAATGGGATACGCAAGAGTCGGAAGGAACAAGTAATCGTTTTGAAAAATTTCCCATAAGCATCCGACTATAATAAATGACAATGAACCAATTCCATATGCTAGGAGTCATGTCACTCACTCTTGATGTTCTCACTAGGTATTAATCCTAGCCACATACTCTAGATTACGTCACCAACCATGATGAATCTAACTACAACTATGCATTCTCTCAATAAGAAATCAACATTCGAACCTTTAGTTCTCTAGGAATTCAATGCCCAACTTCCCTCCTTGGGAGTAAGGCCTTACCCCTCGCATTCTTACCACACATGAAGCACCATAATTGGAGAACTCCTAACACCCTTATCTACACTAACCTTGTCCATTTACTAGTGAAGACGTCACCAATCTAATGCATCTAGGTTAATGTATGCATTCTCGTACCATGATCAAAATCCTCAAATCCCCATAGCCATTACTCAGGTCAAGACAAGCATTCCTTTACCCTGTCCTTTGACTACACGAGACTTACATTAAGCTTACTTTCGATTTTTACCCAAATTGAGTTTACGTGGAGACCACACCGACCGTCATTATCATTCTAAGGGTAGCAAGTAACACACAGGTCTACACCTTCTAATATGTATTTGTTTGGCAGGACGTGCCAAGAACTAGTCAACACCGTGATAAGACTATCCTAGCATATACCATCTACACATGCCAATATTCTATCATGCTTCATTATCACCTAAACTTAGCTGCCATTTCAAGCTTCCACCTGGTGTCATCAACCCAAATCTCGAATACATTTCCTAATACACCTCAAAATCGAGTGCCACAATACCAATACTAGTTGTTTCATAAAATCTTAGCACCATTCCTAAAATGACACAAGATATTATCTTACCTTAGGAGTTACACTACCCATCTGTGCTGATTCGGGAAGCCACACCCGGCATGTACACTCTACGACTCTTCTAAACCCTGACCAGCAATCTGAGATCATCACCTGACCCTCAACATAATCAAAACTAGGATGATACTATCCTTCATATCGGACTTTACTGGTCTCCTAAGGACACCAAACACATTTTATGTAACCTTCCTCAAGACCTGACAAGATCTCATCACCCATACCTTTATCATTGTAGGTGCACTCTACAAACCTTTCAATACCCGCATCGCGATTACTTGGTGCTCGTAAGGACACTGGTCCACGAGCTTCCACACATGGTTCACCTTAACCATAGAATACCTCATGAAGTCACAACAAGTTGATTCTTATTCCCAATGATGCCACACACTTAGTCCTATGGACACTCTAGTATACCCTTAAACCAAACTCATACTAGTATTACCTTGCATCTATCCATTACTTTGGCGGCTAAATGAGTCTCTGCACTTAGATAATAATCTTATCTTTCTTCCAAATGGCTGTGACCACATGCCACGTATAAACCACGACTAAATCTACTAGGGATTTAGCAGGATACAGGGCATCGCCTACAACTAATAAACCTTTGTGTCATCATCATCGACATCACTAAAGATCCTATTCCTCAAAGTCACACTATATTTTTTCAAAAAAGCCATCATGGAAGACTATCTAGATTTCACTTATAAACCTCCTCAATCATCATTGTTGCATACGTAATACCTTTGCCATAAACAACCCATAATTCTAATCACCACTTAAGAGATACATTCATTGGCCAATGGCTACTAAAGTACTTCACCCGCAAGGATAGAATCCTATCAACTAACACTGAATGTACATAACCTCAAACTTTAACACACATAAATTTACATGCTCATCGACTATCCACCGATTACAGTATTACCCTAAGGATTTGAATTTGCCTAACTACATTATGGGAGTTAGACACCCTTAAACGCCAAACCTAGGGGTTATTTACATTTTAATCATCAATCATCATTGCTTAGTCACGACATCCTAATTATCAACCCATACCAATGACTGTACGCAATTAGTACCACATGCCTAATGGGCAACATCTCGTTCTATTAACATCTCAAAAGACTCTACGTCATCAAGGATTAAACACAAGCACCTCACATTAACAACCATGGTGTCACAACTATTGGCTTGTAAGGACACACGTAAAATACTAACATATAATCAAAAGAGTGCAAGCGATTTAACAACTATTAGTTCCATTGTGTGTAACTTGACACTAGCTTACTTGTCATGCCAACCTATTTGAGTTTAACTTCGAGGACACGAACTAAAATGTCACCAAAACAAGTGTGACGGCCCAAAACTAACACCGACGTCGAAAGATCCACTACTGACCTCACCACGTCACTCCTGAAAGGAACCTTGAGCTTAGAGACTAGTGTTATAAGAAAAAAACATTTTTTTAGTAATACATGCAGTCTTACAATCTTATATTCATCACACCTTCAACCCCATTTTCACACCCTTTGAAGATTAGAATTTCTATTCTTCTTATTTATTTTTTAAACCCAACAAAAACTTCTTTAAACTTCTTCAAATATTTATCATCAAAATACTACAAGTTTATATGAATGAGAAGGTGTATTTTAAATCCTAAAATCCTATTAAATGGGTTAAACATGCATTTCATTCTAGAAATCTATAATACTAGCAAAACATACCTTTTCTAAAGCATGGGACACTTTATTTATTAAAAACTTCAATCAATGTCCCATTCTTTTATAAAATCTTCATTTTTGAAATCAAACTTAATTTACCAAATATCTTAGGAAAGATAAAAATGTAAGTTTAAAAAAAATTGTTTTATAAAATATTTAGCACCAACTTTAGACATACCATTTATATGAAAATTTCATTTATTTCAAGAAAACTTTTAAATGTTTATTCTTTATTTATTTTCAACCAAATGACATTTTTCCACCATTTTTATTTCATAAAAATGTTTATCATTGATTTCCACTAGAAAACCCATCATCAAGTTCATAAGCATCCTATTCTTAATATTCTAACAATTAAGACCACAAATGAATAAAATAAAGTCTTAATCTAAAAGTGGGTTGTTCCCACCTCTAAAGGTTCCAAATTGTGGTAAGAATCTTGATGAAGGATGAGAAACTCCCACCTCCAAAGGTGGCCTCAAGGGGTTACCAAATGCATCCTCCAAAATGCTCCATATGTGTTATATTTAATCTTCCAAGTCAAAACCCCATCAAACTCCATTAAAGCTTCCATTATCTTCTCTGAAGATCCCCCAACACGTCTCTAAAATTCATAGCGCCACTTCAACAGTGGTGGAAATGGGTGTTGTAGGATTGAATTTGATGGAATATTATAAGAAAGTGGTGGTTTATGGTGGTAAAATGGAGGTGGGATGGTGGAGAGAAGACAATAATGGTGGAAGACTTCACCACCTTGTCTCTCCCACTTCCAACTTCTCCAATGCCCAAATGACCCAAACCAAGCCTTATAAAAACCCTAAAAATACCAAAATCCCAATTTTTCCCATTTGGGCTCACCAAATTTTGACAACTTTATAATCCAACGGCCAGAATTGTGACAGCGCACAAGGGAAAGTGAGATTTAACATTTTTGAAGAACTTCGTTCGAAAGACATTGAGCCTCGTTCAAACGACAATTGTAACTCGTTCGATTTATGGCTTCAAGAGACCTGGGACTATTAGGTAGTGGGACCTCGTGCAAACCTATCTTGATCCCCTTATTCAAACAAGGTTCAAACCTCGTTTGAGCGACATCACTCTCGTTCGAACACTCATTTCTTATTCTTTTCTCAAAATTCCATTTTTTACCCCAAAATTTCCCACAATTGTCATCAAACCTCACTTCATTACAATTTATACAAAATTTTAAATGAAATATTAGGGCAGGGTATTACAAGTATAAACAACCCAATTATCATCATTCGGTTCACCGAAGACCATTACTGAACATTCGAATCAGTTTTATTTCAAGTAGAAAAGGGCGAACAGCATGGGTTGTTCACCATATATAAACAAATAATTCAACATGCATATGAAAAAATGTAATCACTATTTAGTCTTCCTACCATTCAACATGTGGACGAGCGAGTCATAACATGCTAGTAATTAATTTGAAGCAGACACAATATAAAGTAGCCAAAGTAAAATCTAGACAAAATGAGTGCATTTAAGAAATAGGACGAAGCCAATAAAAATACATGTTTTTAGATCGAAGCCAACAAAAATACATGTTCACAGGCCGAAGCCAACATAATAAGGTGTTCAAAAGCCAAGTCCAATACTATATAAGGGGAAAAATAAATTAAGGGAGAGAGCAGGAAAAATTATGGAGCGGGAGGGGTAGGAGGAGGCACACTAGCAAGAATCTGACCAATATCCTCACGTATGAATGTAAAAAAAAATCACCCTCGAAACTTTTCAAGGTCCATAGAGAAGTCAAAAACTCACGTTACTGAATGTAGCCTACCTCGTCCAAGAAAAAAGGAGATGGCATATTCTCCATTTTAGTCACTACATCGTTTGAATTATAGCCCAAGACATCCCATTCATGGTGATCATCCTTTAATCATTTGACCATCTCGTTGTAGCCATTGATTAAGGAGTGATATTTTGTCACCTCAAAATTATTATAAGCAAGAAATGATCCTAAATAATTAAGCCTGATCAAAGGAACTACAGATATTTTCGCCTTAACAACTTACTCACTTTCCTTACTTTAAAGTTCCAAGGGACGCATCGGCTCAGTAACCTCAGCTTCCATCTGAGTTTTTTGAACAGTCACCTCTTGCTGAGAAGCCACCTTGGCAACCTTTTCCACATTTTTCTCCCTCTGAGCATTCACCAATGCATCATTCGCTTCGGTCTTAGCCTTTTTTAGAGTCTCTATCTCTGCCTTAAATCCTGGGATCTCCCTTACCTTATCCCTTCTTTTCTGCCCTTTTTGGGACATAAAAATCCACAAGTAACTCGCTTGAGAAAAAGTTAAAAAAGTTCAATTCAGGATAACAGGGATGTTGGAATTACGTTCTAAAAATCAAGATAAATATTTACCTTAGTCTCTAGTTGAATCAGCTCCTTAGCACTACCTATTGCTTCCCCACTCAACCAATCAAGGTCTTTAGGAATATAAGCATTCAAAAAACCCAAATAGCTCTCGTTTGGGTCATCTTACCTCAGATAAAGGGACTTAGTGCTCCCTTCTTTTCGAGGAATCCTCTCGCCTTCAGCGTCATCGTCCTTTTTATCAACGATCATCCTCCGATAAATGGAAGTAGGGATACCCCCACCTTCCATAGGCCTTTTTTATCTCCTTCTCTGCAAATCCCCTTCCTCCATTACCTGAATGGATAAAGTTTCTTCCTCAATTACATTGAGGGGAAGGCGTCGTTCATCAGTTTTAACCACGTCGAATGGGAGTTTTACAGCGGCTACCTGAGGGATCGATTGAGGAGGATCCGGATGATTGACGAGTGGGTTCTTGACCCGACTTTAAAATGCAACTCGGTATCCTTAATGGGACATGGAGTAAGAAGATGCAATAACAAAAGGAGATAAGAGTCATGAATATGATAACACTTGAGAATTAGATTGATCGACATAATAAAAGTACACCTGATGAACGGGAAAAATATGCACGCTGAAAGTGGATAAAAAGAAGACAAGCTTCCTCGGTATATGATGAAGCCAAAGGACGTTGTGATCATGTACTTCCTCCCATATGGCAATAAATCTAAAATCCTTGAAACTATTAAAATCACAAAAATCTTTGCAAGGGAAAGCTTTACTTATAGTTTTCTCCACTCTCCCCCTCCAATCGGAATGAATATTCGAAAGCTCATTGAAATCCTTGCAAGTTAACAAATAAACAAATAAATATCAAGAATAAGGTATAGTCATCATCAGTTTACTAAGGTAAGAAAAAGCTCATTCAGGTCTGGTCTGGTTTAGTCTAGGTGAAGGGGACCATGAACAAATGCCCCATACGGTCATTCTGCTCGTCGTGTTCGAGCCCTCCCCCTAGATGTAGAGAAAATGATGTCTCTAGACAAGATTACATGAGGTAAGGGAAGAAATAAAACCCTCACCTTTACGTCGATATGTAAAGGTGTGATAACCTCCTTGAGAGGCTACAAGTTTAGACACGGTCAATAATTCACCAACTGACAGAGGGTAGTCAAGTTTGAACAGATCATGAAATGAATCATCGAGACAATTAGGATCCTCTAGGCATTTAGGATTAATTGGAATGGGTTAAGGTTTATAAAATCAAGTACTTCCATGAATTGGCCTCCGAAGGGGAATATAGAGCCTGGCCTGAAAATAGTGCTTGTAGAAATAAACTTCGTCATTACGTACATTTGGGGCCCGATAGGTCTAATCAGTAATAGGGATAGTCTATATACACATTTATTAGTCATTTCTTCAATTAGATAGCTAACAGATTCACATGGGCCCACAGGGTTACCCCTATTAGGAGAGAGCGAAGAAGGACTAGGTGGGACAACATTGGGAGCTCTATAAGGGGAACAGTTACGAGCCCTAGAAGGCAAGTTGAGCCTAAGAGAATATGATGAGGAAGCCCCTCAGGAAGAGGCCATTCACTCAATATTCTTAGGCCCAAAGGCCTACACAATTTCCACCATATTTTTAAAGGCTATTTGATGTGGAAGCCTTGATCATGAGACCATGCGTAAAGATTAATCGAATGGATGAAGCTACTATAAATATTATAATAATGGTGATTAAAAAGATACGAAGTCTAAAATGTGAGGATTACCCTTTAGGAATTGGGAGACAAAATTTATAATCCTAGTGAAATGAAAAGTGAAACAAAGACTCAGATAAGCCAGAATGAGAGATGAAAATAAATAATAGGAGAGGAGAAGTGTACCAGTTAAAAACGAGAGTTGTGGAGGAAAAATTCTCAAAAAGAACAGAGAAAATGACGAAGTGGAAACATTCAGTTGGAATTTGCGGGACATGAAAGAAGCCGAGAAAAAATCCTTTTATATGGGGTGTAAAGAAACCATTAGAATTCAACCGTTAGATCTTTAGAGATAAATCAATCCACAAGAATCGGGTGCAAGATACACATCATAGGACATGTAAAGGGGATTAAAACACCCACTAGAACCTCAAAAAACATGCGTGCCTCGAGGTAGTGATGATTGTTGGTTCTCAAAAAGTTATGGGATAATTAATAAGGGGAATTTTTGAATGATATCCAAATGATAAGGACGTATGACGATTAACACCCATTGAATATGTAAGAAGAGATGACTAGCATACGAGTACGGATCTCTAATCACTCATGTAGCTGAAGTCCCCTTACCCCCGAGATGGATAGACGAATGACTTATCTCGATCGAGCCATTAAGTTAAATACTACGAGGACTTTGTCAACAGGCCATCGACAACTGAAGGCTCATTATTCTTCATTATATGATCCTTCGCGAACAACTGACGGCTCATCCTTCATAGTTCTAGTATATTGAATCTTTGAAGAATTAATCAAAGTATATGTTCCTAACGTCTAGCACAACCCATGTTATTACGGGAAATCATCTTCGAGAATCCGAACACATCTCACATCCAAATTTGAATATATCAATCGAACGTGATAAAAAAATGATAACGTTGTAATAGATTGTTTATATAAAGCCTCACATAGTGATAGTTAAAAGAGATAACAAACATATGACTCTACAATTCTATATTAACATCTCCCATTGTTAAAAGAAATAAAGGCCCCCTACTCACCCGTGGACATAGGTCAAGTCTGGACGAACCACGTATATATATTGTTCTTCTTTGTCTCTCACCTTCTTTTATTTTGTTCGGTGTTAAAAATTTATTATGTTGAGTGATAATTAAATTTTCACTCTAACATCTACCGTTGGCAGGAGGCTAAAAGATTGAGAGGCTATATAAACAGAAAAAATGTCAAGGCTAACATTTTTTCATTAATGCTGTAAAGATTATATATCTTTAAAAGAAAAAGATAGTGAAAAATGATATAAATTTTTTAGGGTGTTTAGTTGAAGATCAATGGGTTTGCACAATAAGTCATAGTTGAGCTAAATTGTTTTTATCCTATTGATTCGAGAATAATAAAAAAATTTAGGCTTGTGTGCATTGTATTTGTTTGAACTTTTGAGTTCTTTATTTGGCATGTGAGACTAAATTGAATGTTGATAAATTATTGTGGTCAAATAGATCTACTTGGATATATTTGAGTGATTGGATCATTTTCTCTTATTTCTCGTTCTCGTCCCTTCGCTCCGTACCACTTTGTTTAGACACATTAATATTATGCGAGTGTATAATGCTTATGTATGTGTCTTTTGTGGTCGCTTATACCTATATATGTGTATGTGCTTTATATATATATATGGGTGGTATACTTTGTGTTTTGAGTCTTTAAATTTTTATTTAATCCATAATTACTTTATGCTTCATCTTTTATTCAAATTGGAGTGTGTTATGATCATCTTGGTATCTTATATTTAAATTCTTGAATCATAGTTGATATCATTTGTTCGTAGTTTGGATTATTTGTGTTTTCTTTGTCTATATATTTGTCGTTGCATGCTTTCTTCACACCTCTGCATGATATATTTATTTTTCCTTTCTGATTACCAATGCTTTAGATTAGGGTAGATCTGATTTTATTGGGAAGAAACATTTTATTATTGTCCAGCTTATTCTTTGCTTATTCCAGAACAAAAAAGGGGATAAATGGTATCTAACTCTTTTTATGTGGGCATAAATGTTTTATTATTTTGCACTTTATTCTTTATATATTCTTGAACAAAAAGGGGCAGAAATGGTATCTAATTCTTTTCATGTGGGGGAATTTTTAACTTAGGGGGAGATGTCCTTTCTTAGGTAGAGATGGTTAGACAAAGGGTGAGGGTTTTTCATATGCGATTTATTTATTGTTATATTATCTTTGCATTTAAAGGTGTGTTTAAGTGCGCATATTTGCAACAATGAGGCAAAGTTTTAAAAGTTATGATTACACAAGAAACAAAGCAACTCAAATTTGTGTCAATCAAGCGTCTATAATTTATTTTTCCTATTGGGTTAGGAATTAAGTCTTAGTGAGATTTACGGACCAATATTTTTTTTTATTCTTGTCCCGAATAGCCAAACAGAGAGATTTATAAGGGAAAATTTTCAAATCGAGTCAATTTGTATGTAATGTCTTAATTCTGTGTTTGGAGAAAACGTGTTTGAGTCATAGGTTATTAGGATATGAGTTGTGTACACATGAAGCTTGTTATGTGTGATTAAAGAACATGTGATAAAGTTAAAGCAACATCGAGGATACATTGGGTTATGTGGCCATCCTCGATCCTCGCCTGTGGGCGGGCGCACGAAGGAAGGATCCTCGGGTCCTGCGCATCCCTCTCGAGAGCGCTTCAGCTGGCGTCATTTGAGATGAGGTGGAAAAAATGTAGAGAGATTCAGAGTCCCCAGTCTATTTTACTCAAAACAGACAAAAGAAAAAGGGGAAGCCATCCCTAAGGATGGCATCCAAAGACATACTAGTGGATACGAAACCAAAATGATTCAAGAAGGGTTCGGAGGCTAAGTTACGAAATGGGAAGGTGTTAGGCACCCATTTCACGCTGTCGGTCTCTCATGGATATTTGCTATTTTCCTTTATTTTTCCCCGTGATATGTGGGCATGTGTATATATATAGTGGAGATAGGAATCCTCGACTTGTATCTTGGAAGAGATAAAGTGAGTCATCCGTAGGAAGGTATAAAAATAATATTAGAAAATAAAACTTACGCGATTACTCTTACGTTGATCATTATAATGGAACGATAATGCATATGGAGTAATACGTCACTTAGAACAAGTATATATAATATAAGAAAATTAGATTTACAGAAGATAGAAAATGAGAGAGAAAGTGAGAATAGGACTCGAGTCTCAGGTTTTACCCCGAGACACCTACGTAGCCTATAAAGGCATCAAAGTCCACGTAGTTCGCATACAAAACGAGGGGTGGGGTTTATCCCATAAATACAAATGGGGGATCTCTTATTTGTGAGAGTGTGTGTGTAGAAAAAAAGTGTTTTAGTTGTGAGAAAAGTATGAGAATCCCTATTTGGAATTTATGAGAAAACCTTCTTTTTCTTTTTCTTTTTGGTTTTATTTATATGAAATTAAGAGATGTGCAATAATACTAAATAAAAAGTATATTAGGATGTATGAGATGAGATAATAAAAGTGCTAAGCAATAAAATAAGTTATTGCGAATTTAAGAGAATTTGAAGAGAAAGTTGAGAAAATTGGACCTTCTTAAAGATCTTGAGCTTGATCTTGAATGTTGGAGAGCAGCCTTTGCACTTGGGTGATGATGGAGAGTGGCTAATTCACCAAGTTTGATGAAAAGAATGATGAAAAGTGGACATTAGGAAGGGATTTGGATGTTGAAATCGCGCTGCCTTCGAGAGAGGTTTTTGGGATTCGCTGAGAGAGATTTGTATCAAATATGGGCTCCCTTTGAAAATGAGGTGAAGGCCTCCTTTTATAGGCCCAGGTCATTGCCGATCGGCATAGACCTGGTCCTGCCTATCGGCACCTACTGATAGGCAGGGTCTGAAACCTGTCGTTGGTAGTGTGTTTCAGGCCTTTTTGAAAAATTGGTTGTCGAGCGCAAACTGTTGGTCAGAATCGTGCACGGGATAGATTGTTGGAAAGATAATTCAGAGACCTTTGAAAGTCCTTTGAACCGTTCTCGGTTTTGGGAGTTGACTTTGGGTCAAATATGGCTCGGAAGCGTTTGTCGTTCCATTGGACGGGGAATCGTTCGGACGTAAACGGATCGTTCGTTCGCATGGTAAGTCCGAATCATGCATGGGGTAGACCATTGGAAAGGTTAGGAGATGTACTTCGACATTTTAAAGAGTTTGACCCGGTTTGGGGAGTTGACTTTGGTCAATCGGGCCCTGGAAGCATTTGGTGACCTCTTGGAGTCAAACGGATCGTTCGTCCGCATGGCAAGTCAGAATCGTGCATGAAGCAGACCATTAGAAAGGAGTTTTAGTGCCCTTTGAAGATTCATTCAATCTCGATCGAGATGAAGAGTTGACTTAGGTCAAACAGAGCCCAGGAACGCCCGGTGGCCTCTAGATCAAGTTTTAGACGCAAACGGATCGTTCGTCCGCATGGTAAGTCATAATCGCGCATGGTATGGACCGTTAGAAAGGGAATTCAGTGCCTTTTGAAGATTCATTCAGCCTCGGTCGAGCTGAAGAGTTTGACTTTTTGGTCAAACAAAGCCTGGGTGTGCCCGATGGCTTCTAGGTCAGTACTCGGGACATGACATGGGTTTGTAGTGATGAAGGGAGGTACTAGGGACCTTAGGAGAGTTAGGGGTAATAGAATAGGGTGTCTACAGAGACCCTCGATGGATGAGTTTGGAACAAATGAGAACCATCGAATAGACACCACATGATGCTTTTGATGAAGTATGACCGATTCAGAGGTTCGAAGCCAATTCTAAGGACCTGAGGGGTGTGCTGGGGATGACAAATTTTGTAGGTCAAAGCCAAATCTATGGGCTTAAGTGATGAGGGTGACCGATTCTACGGGTCAAAGACGATTCTGCGAGCTTAGGGTGAAAACCTAATAATCGAGGTCCGTTTTTACCTAAGAGTGGTGACGATCGAGGACTGAGGTCAATTCTGACCTAACTCAGGTGACGATCTAAGAACGAGGTCAATTCTGACCTAAGAATGGTGACGACCGAGGACCGAGGTTAATTTTGACCTAACTCAAGTAACGATCCAAGATCGAGGTCAATTCTGACCTAAGAATGGTGACGACCGAGGACCGAGGTCAATTCTGACTTAACTCAGGTGACGATCCAAGACCGAGGTCAATTTTGACCTAAGAGTGGTGACGACCGAGGACCGAGGTTAATTTTGACCTAACTCAGGTGACAATCCAAGACCTAGGTCAATTATGACCTAAGAGTGGTGACCACCGAGGACCGAGGTCAATTCTGACCTAACTTAGGTGACGATCCAAGACTGAGGTCAATTCTGACCTAAGAGTGGTGACGACCGAGGATCGAGGTCAATTCTGACCTAACTCAGGTGACGAGCTAAGACCGAGGTCAATTCTGACCTAAGAGTGGTGAAGACCGAGGACCGAGGTCAATTGTGACCTGACCGGGCGGAAAAAGTGTGTTCGTGTGTGGAGACAATCGTTGTGTGTTTCGCCGTCGCGATACAAAAGAACCTAAGCTACAACTACACTTGACAAGCAAGCACAGCGGTAAGTCGGGTATCGTAAGAAATCCACAGGGAGTGATTGAATTTTAGATGTTAATTGTTTTAAAACTTCTGCAATAAAAATGGTGTAAAAGAAATAAGAAAAGGTGATGGTTGGTTATGGTGACTAAAGAAAAGAATAAGTTACGCTACACAAAAGTAAAGTGAGGATCGGGATCGCATCCTACCACATGGATCGAAACAACTACTAACTAGAGTTAAGGCTCGAAAGCAATTTAATCGACCATATCCAATTAAGCATAAACATCACACAATAAGGAATTTAAGCCAAAGTTGCGAGATTAAACATTTAATGGAAAATGGTCGCACGCGGATTAAATTCAAATTGTCGCTATAAACACTAAAGTTGCGTGACAAATAAAGTTAAACGCATAACAATCCAACTTTAATACACGCAGTTTCAATTAAACGCGATTTTGCACGAAACCTAGTTTTCGGAGCTCGGGGCCCGAAAATGGCGGAAATAAAATCCCGACCCTATTTATCTAAGGGCAATACATGGAAATAAACTAAATTAAACTAATTAAACTAGGAAAGCAAGAAATAAAGAAAGTAAACTAATTAACAAAGCATGTAAATTATCTAGAAAGCAAGAATTAAAGGAAAACAAGCTATATTAATGGAGAGGGTAATGGAAAGTCAACTTACAAACCAATTAGATTGTCAATCCAAAGAGAAATGAAGAAGAACCATCCAAACTCCTCAAAACCCTAACTATTATAACCTAAAATCGTGTATGTACTGATATCATTCTTATTACAACCAAAATTGTATTTATAGTAAGTTGAATTAAAAGAAAAGAAGAAATAAAAGAAATGAAAATATCTGCTGAAAAACAGGGGATCGATCGATCGACCCCTTTGGTCGATCGATCGATCAAGGCCAAAAATCGACAATTTAGAATGGTCGATCGATCGACCAGAAGTGTCGATCGATCGATCAAGCAGGGCAGATTGCAGCAGCACAGTGCATTCCTTTCTTCCTCTTCTCTTCTCCTCTTTTGCTTTCCTTGTTTTTCCTCCGCTGAAATCGCCGTAACTTCTTCGTTATGAATCAGAATCGCGCACCGTTCACGGCCACGCGAAGCTAGAGAGGAGGGCTAAAACTTCCGTGAGATGTCAGACCAGGTACCCAAGCTGTGAAAAGACTAAAATGCCCTCGTGCGTGCGATTGTGTACGAAACTTCACCGGAATGCGTCTGAACTTCATACTAAGCATCCAAATACCTACAAAAGCTCAATTAACCCCTGCAAAACATGTTAACATAGAAATCTGAGGTTGTCTGGTTAACGAGCATAAATATAGGGATTAAGATACCCGAGGGGGCTAATAACGCGTAGGTTAACGGGGGAAATACGCAATATTTGCGTCGTATCACACCCCCTAACTTACACATTGCTAGTCCCTAGCAATGAAATAGGAACAACAAGAACTACAAGAAAATCAAAAGAAGGAGATAGTACAAAAGTATGGTATAAAAGCATAAGGCCACTTTTGCGGGCGATTCGATTGCATTTAGCGTATGCAATAAGCCGTTAAACCCCTAGGTTACCCTAGTGGACGAGTGTTGTCTCGTGAGGGTTTTCAGGGATGAAACCCACAAACATCACATGGTTTCCTCAAAATATGCCCAGCCCAACATGCGACAAACTCAACAACAACGAAAAAGATTTCAAACATGTTATTAGCATATTGAACGAATTCAAGCTAAAGTCCGTTGTTATTAACAAGTTGAATGCACCTCATAGAATTGAAACTTTAAAAGTGGGAGGGGGAAAATCACATGCAAAATATGATTTGGCAAAAACTTAAATAATCCGGATAAACATAAAGCAAGCATATTCAATCCTCACGGGGATTACACTCATCAAGCGAATTTCACTCGAAACAGGGAGGTAATACACGGGACATGCGGGCATAAAGAGTAAATGTAAATGGACACTAGGCTGCACACATGTCACAAATGAAGAACGCTATATATAAACTGAAAAATTGTAATCTCAATGAAAGATACCACTCATAAAAAGAGGCGAAATGCATTTTCACAGATTATCAAAACTATTATGACTTTTAAATTAAATGCACCCTAAGATCACATAGGACTTTATAGGGTTGTAATGTAGGTTTGGGGTTAAGGTACGAAATGAAAGGTATATGTACGGATTCAAAGTGTTCGAAGATGAAAACTTAGAATAATGGGAAAATTCGGGCAATATCAAAATTGGAAAACAAGTTCCAAAAGGCATTAGATATATCATCGGGGAGTAATCAAAGCTTATTGAACACTATACAAAACATATACAACTTTCTCTTTCTTTTCTTTTCTTCTTTTTCCCATGTTTTCTTTTCTTTTCTTTTTGCTTTTTCTTTTCTTTTTCACTATTCTTTCTTGTCTTTTCTTTTCTTTACTTTTCAAACTCACATATGCGTAAATTGCAACCACACTACAATAACAACATTCAATCCCAAGTAACATTCCAAACAAAGGTATGTAAGGTGTATATATGGCTTAAAACTCCAATTTGGAGTTGGTTATGGGATTTTGGGTAATGAAACGAAAGGCTATATTTTGGCTCAAAGGGGTTGACTAGGGAAACATATAAGGTGAGGTCAAGGCTAATATGGGTGATATAAGAAAGAGGGCCTATGATCATTTCACAAAGTTTACACAATTCTCAAGTCAAAACAATATATGAAAATCATGATCAAGTAACACATTTCAAGTATGAACTCAATTAATGAACGGTTAAATGAAAGAATAGAGAGATTACCAACGAATTCAACGTTATCAAAGAGGAAAGAATGGTGTATAACACTCACAAACGACGAAAGGTACGAAGCTTACTCGGTGTAAGTATATACAATGCAACAAAAGATTACCGAGTTATAAAAATCTTAAACCACCAAATCAATATAACAAGGAAAGTGCATATGCTCATGGGATAAAGTTTAATTCATGAAGTTATTCACAATATCAATGATTTGAGGACTAAAGTCCAATAACTTCTAAAATCGAGAACATGCATCATTGAGTTGTCTATTGGATCGGGCAATTATTGAAATTTATCACTGGAAACAAGGCAAAATGCCCAAGAAAGGAGAAAAAAGAAAGAAAATATTTTTGAAAATTTTCAAATTTTTCACAAAAAGGCATACTAAGTAACTAACAAGTAAGCAAATCAATGGACTACACATGAAATGGATAGAATATCCTACACCCCCTAACTTAAATGTTGCATTGTCCTCAATGCACATTAAGAACACAACACAAAGAGAGGAAAAGAACGATATTACCCAAAATTGGAGCGATCTCCATAAGCACGAGTCCAATGAAATCTACAAAACAAGTTAGTACCGAGCATAGCAAAAACAAATAACAAAAAGTTTACTAATTACACTAGACTAAATTAAAAGGAAAGAAAAATAGGAAATAAAGAAAATTAAAAAGCTAATTATTTACAACCTACTATTTAGGCTTCACACTAACTATACACTAGAAGTCTAAATAGTTGAGGGTCCACCATAAGAACGATTTGACTTTGGAGGATAACCGGTGTACCCTCACATACAAGAATGCCTTCCGAAAAATATGAATTCCGTTTGAACAACGGAAGGCATGTGTAAGGCGAAAGAAATGAACCATCGTCAATTAAAAGTTTTGGAGGGACGATGGGGGATTTGGATACAACGGGGGACAAGACTAAATTAGTCTCAGAAAAATCAGAATCACATCTCCAAGATTCCTTAATTGGGAGGGGAGGTGGGGCAAGTGCAAGTGAAAATCCCATGAGATGAAGCATCTCAAAATAACATTCTCGTTCAAGAATCGGGTCAAAGTCCTCAAGACTTTCAACCGATTCTTGCGATAAATTTAATTGTTCGGGAATAGTAGGGAGTAAAGGAAAGGAAGGACCGACAACCTCAATACAATCGGAAGAATTAATAAGAGGTTGAAAATTGAAAGTGCTAAAGCTTGGCTCACTCTCAATTATTTCTTCAACAAAAAGGGGTGGAGATGAAACGCAAGTTTCAACCTCGACCCGATTTTGTAAAGAAATAATCTCATCGAGCATGGCATCAGTTTCTAGAAACCAAGCTTGAGAACTTTCAGATCGGTCATTAATTTCCTTTATCATTAACTCATAATCAAACGAACAAGAAGACATTTCATCATCTTGTGCAGGTTGTTCATAGCTAACGGATTCCCCGCATTCCAAATTACCCTCACAAGGCAATGAAGGATCACTTACATATGCTTGAATTTCACGCTCAATGCGCTCATCTTGAAGAATTTGTAGGCATTCTCTCATTATTTTAGAAGTATAACTTGGAAAACAATTCTCAGAACAATTAAGGTTATCTAAAGCGTAATAGCGAGACATTTCAAAATAATCTATTCAACAAAAGCAACAAGCGCCAAAATTTTAATTTCTCGAAACAATCTAGCACAAGTCAAAAAGAAAGGAGAAAATAAAGAATACAAATATGAATGAAAGAAATATTACGAAATAATAAAACAATTACAATCTAAAACACACTCCCCGATAACGGCGCCATTTTGTGACCGGGCGGAAAAAGTGTGTTCGTGTGAGGACACAATCGTTGTGTGTTTCGCCGCCGCGATACAAAAGAACCTAAGCTACAACTACACTTGACAAGCAATCACAATGGTAAGTCGGGTATCGTAAGAAATCCACAGGGAGTGATTGAATTTTAGATGTTAATTGTTTTAAAACTTCTGGAATAAAAATGGTGTAAAAGAAATAAGAAAAGGTGATGGTTGGTTATGGTGACTAAAGAAAAGAATAAGTTACGCTACACAAAAGTAAAGCGAGGATCGGTATCGCATCCTACCACACGGATCGAAACAACTACTAACTAGAGTCAAGGCTCGAAAGAAATTTAATCGAGCATATCCAATTAAGCATAAACATCACACAATAAGGAATTTAAGCCAAAGTTGCGAGATTAAACATTTAATGGAAAATGGTCGCACGCGGATTAAATTCGGATTGTCGCTATAAACACTAAAGTTGCGTGACAAATAAAGTTAAACGCATAACAATCCAACTTTAATACATGCGGTTTCAATTAAACGCGATTTTGCACGAAACCTAGTTTTAGGAGCTCGGGGCCCGAAAATGGCGGAATTGAAATCCCGACCCTATTTATCTAAGGGCAATACATGGAAATAAACTAAATTAAACTAATTAAACTAGGAAAGAAAGAAATAAAGCAAGTAAACTAATTAACAAAGCATGTAAATTATCTAGAAAGCAAGAATTAAAGGAAAACAACCTATATTAATGGAGAGGGTAATGAAAAGTCAACTTACAAACCAATTAGATTGTCAATCCAAAGAGAAATGAAGAAGAACCATCCAAAACCCTCAAAACCCTAACTATTCTAACCTAAAATCGTGTATGTAATGATATCATTCTTATTACAACCAAAATTGTATTTATAGTAAGTTGGATTAAAAGAAAAGAAGAAAGAAAATAATTGAAAATATCTGCTGAAAAATAGGGGATCGATCGATCGACCCCTTTGGTCGATCGATCGATCAAGGCCAAAAATCGACAATTTAGAATGATCGATCGATTGACCAGAAGTGTCGATCGATCGATCAAGCAGAGAAGATTGCAGCAGCACACAACATTCCTTTCTTCCTCTTCTCTTCTCCTCTTTTGCTTTCCTTATTTTTCCTCCGCTGAAATCGCCGTAACTTCTTCGTTATGAATCGGAATCGTGCACCGTTCATGGCCACGCGAAGCTAGCGAGGAGGGATACAACTTCCGTGAGATGTCAGGCCAAGTACCCAAGCTGTGAAAAGACTAAAATGCCCTTGCGCGTGCAATTGTGTACGAAACTTCACCGGAATGCATCCGAACTTCATACTAAGCATCCAAATACCTACAAAAGCTCAATTAACCCCTGCAAAACATGTTAACATAGAAATCCAAGGTTATCTGGTTAACGAGCATAAATATAGGGATTAAGATACCCGAGGGGGCTAATAACGCGTAGGTTAACGGGTGAAATACGCAATATTTGCGTCGTATCATGACCTAACTCAGGTGACGATCCAAGACCGAGGTCAATTCTGACCTAAGAGTGGATAAAGATTGGATTTTGATTCTGCTGGAGAAAGTGCTTTGTGATTTTGATCTGAGCTGGGTAGCTGATAGCTGGGGAAGCTTTTATTTTTTAGGAGGCCTTGCAGGGGGGGAACAACCAATTTTGGTGCTGTAAAAACTCCGCTTGGGAAAGTGATCAGGCGATCCTTATAGATCCTCCGAGGATTTTTTAGGAGGAGATTCACTTGGTTTTTGAGGATTTCGCTAGGAAAGAGGGGTTTCTCTTGAGGGAATGCAAAATTTTCCTGGTGCAAATGTTATAAATCCTTTCTGGCATTTTTAGGAATTTTCTGAATATTTTTCGGGGCTTTCTGGTATTTTTTGGGAATTTATGTACGAAGATAAAGGGGGGTGATGGTCAGCATGGTATGAGGGGTGCCATTCAGCAGTGGCACAGACTTTTGGACTGCCTTAGGAAGGTAAGGAGTCAGTGTCGATCGGTATGGCTGGGGTCAGTGCCGATCGACATGGCGTTTGGCATCCTATAAAAAGGGGGTGAATCCCTTCATTTTTTCATAGCTTTTTTTCTTTCTCTTTTTTTGCGATTCCTCTGCAAATCGTTCTAGCATTTCGATCTTCAAGAAATGGCCTCTTTTGTCAGCACTGCAGTCCACGGGGAGTGGTTGACCGTTGATGACTAGGAGAATGTGGAGTGGAGGTCTAGGGCGCCTCTTGCTTTGGGGAGTGAGAACTCCTTTGATGCGTTTGAGCCTGTTGCAGATGAGCGGACTTTGCTGCGGGAGCCGTCGCGTCATCGCTCTTTGAGAGTGAATCCCGATGATTATATAAGTAACCCAACCTTTGGCATTCCTTTCTTTTTTTGGGTGATTTTTCTTTCTTTCTTGACTTCTGATGAGATTTTTTTTTTTGCCAGTCTGATATTTCTTTGAAGAACATGCATGCCCGCGGGAGGACGGGGCTCAAGAATGTCTGGGAGCATCTCCCACCTGTGGTGCGTTGGGTGGTATCATCAGCAGGTTTTGGGAGGTTGGCATCTGCGCTAGATGAGACGCCTCCTTCGACAGCGGTCCCGTGCGCTTTGGGAGAGAGGTGGTGGGATACTACCCACACCTTCCATTTCGGCTTCGGGGAGATGATTGTGACTCCCATAGACGTGCAACAGCTATTGGGGTTGGATTATGATAGAGAGCAAATAGAGGTGGATCGCTCTTTGCGGGTGAGATCGGAGGCAGTGCATGCGACACTTGGTGATGTAAGGAGGATTGTTTCTGGGGATTCTATCCGGCTATCCCTGATGAAGGATGTTCTGTTGGGCGGGGAGATTGATGTGGAGGATGGGCTGTAAGTGAGGCAGATGTCCTGATTATTCATTTTGCTAGTGTTGGGAGGTTTCATGGTGGCGTCGAGCGGTGACGTCGTCCATTTGTGGTTCTTGTTGTACCTGAGGATGTTTTCAAACATCCCTTTCTATGATTGGGGGAGTCTGACTTTGGTGACCCTTTACTCCTCTCTAGGTGCATTCAGCCGGTGCTGCCGGTAAACCTTTACTGGAGCCACGTACCTTCTTGAGGTATTCTTCAGTTTGTTCATTTCTTTTCATGCATTCGCATTTTCCTTATGCGTCTCTTTTTGTATGTGAATTCTTATCTTTAACAGACGTGGTTTTATGAGGTGATTGGGTGCAATACCCCGCTAATCGCTCTGAAGAACAACATTGTTGGAGACTCCTGGCGATTGTATCGATGGCGTAAGGCCAATCGGCAGGCGAAGGGATCTCTATCCCTGGAGGCGGTGCGTCAGGTCTTGAATGACCTGACCAATGATAGGGTAAGACACTTTCTATTTTCAATCTTAGTTTTTACGCCTTCTGATCTTGTATTAATTTATGCCTGCTTGGAGATTTTCAGGTGACCTTTTATCCCTGGGGGACAGCCATTCTGGATGTGGGGATAACCGGGGTGAATGCACAAATAAGGCATTTGCTGGCGCATGAGTTCGGCTATTCCTAGTATCTCGGGGAGAGGGTGGTTCACCAAATTGCTGAGGAGGAGGTGGTGCTGCCACCTGCACAGCCTCCTACGTATATGATGCGGGAGAGACTACCGTCGGAGGATGAGAGGATCGCGACGATGATGGAGAGTCCTATTTGTTTTACACCAATACGGCTGCGCCGTATGACTATATAGACTTTGTGATGAGCTGGTTGATGGCGCCCAGCAGATATGATGCCCTGCCTTTCCCTCCTACGGGTTTGAGTCGAGCGGTGGGATTTTCCCACAGTGGCGGTGGTCCGACAGCATCTGCAGCGACCTCAGAGGTTCCTTTTGTGCGGTTGCATACCCCTTAGTACAACATTCAGCGGGCTGATGAAGGGATGGTGCCTATGTTGCATCGTCCTCGTGCAATGGATCCAGAGGAGTTGGGTTTGACAGAGGAGGTCCTTCGACCTGCGGTACACCTCTCTGTTTTTCTCTTTCTTTATTTTCTTTTTTGGTCATCTCTGCTTTGATACCGATTTTGCTTTTCCTTGCAGCAAGTCCGAGTGTCTCCACTTGGCTAATAGACATCAGAGACAGGATATCTTCAGCGACTTCCCATATTCGGGATGCGTTTCCTATTCCTTATTGCTTTGTGCCATCTACTTCATTCGGAGAGGACTCTGGCTCGGGTAGTGGTGGTACATCGTCTCGCCGTAGGGGAAAGAGAGCACGTCGCATGGGTGGAAGCTCTTAGTGATAGAGAGAGAGAGAGAGAGAGAGAGAGAGAATGTGGGTTCAGGCTGAGCCCCGTTGTTTTTTTCTTTTTCTTTTATTTCCTGCAAAATTAATGTAAGACAGAAAACAGATAGATGCAATGCAATGGAGTTTTTTTATTATCTTTTATTAATGATGAATGAATGCATGCACATGTGCTTTTTCTTTACCGCTGAGACCGTAAAAGGAGTATTTTTGGGATTTTTGAAGGAAAGTTTTTATTTAAAAGGGGAATTATATATGGAGGAAAAGGGATTTTGAAATTCTGTTGAGAATATCAATTTATTTTTATTGAGTTTTCTAATTTGACCAAAGAGGAAAAAAGGGAAATTTCTAAAAATGGGGGGTTACCGATCGGCAAGCACCCTGTCCTGCCTATCGACAGGTCAGTCCAGTCCCATCAATTCAAATATTTGATTGGTACCCTCTTCAGCCTTGGGTACTTTGTGGGGTAGGATTTCCTCCGATTTCTGCAGGGATTATGTCCCTTGTGAGGGTTCTTCAAGTATAAAAAGGAGTAAGGGTGGAGTGTTTTCATCACACCTTTGCATTCTTACTTACTTGCCCACTATCTCTTAGCCTTGCAAGATGGCTCTCCCTGGTAGCATTGAGTTTGCTAACTACCTTGAAGCCTTGGAAGCAATGTGCTCTTATAATATCGACTACGATGCTTTCAACATGCGTCGAGTCTCCTTGTGGCGCAATCGGCCTATTGAGTGGAACATGCTGATGGCGGCGGTATAATTCTGGTACCCCAAAGACCATGTATTCCGCTTTGGGTTGGATGAATTTTGTCCTACCTACGAGGAATTTTCTGCCATGCTGGGTGTAAATCTCAGTGTTGCTGCGGCTTTGCTCAAATTTTCACTTTCTCCCAGGGATTTGTTGGCCGGGCTTCTTCATATTTTGCCTTCGATGGCCAGATCATTAGTTGCTAGAGGAATGATCTCCCTCCCGGCGGCGCTGCAGTCTGTACATTTGCGGGAAGTAGGTGATCTTGGCTATATTGGAGCCATTATTCTGGGCCTGGTTTCCAAATTGCTACTAGTGATTGGGGAACTGCTGGTGGACCCATAACTTGCAGCCATTACTTCGTTGATATCGTACCATCGTAATCCTATGGCGGTGATACTGGGAGAGACCCTGAATGGCCTGGATGCCTGGAGAGAAGGTCGTTCTGACTTTTTGAGGGGTAGCCCCATGATGCTGTTCATGTGGTTGTCTGAAACACTCTGCTTGGCGAATCCTCCAGAATATCATTTGTCGGCTGTACCCAACTTCTTTTCGCGCTGCTTCATCAGCATTGGCCTGTATGTTGAGAGCTGGGAGAATTGACTTGTGGAGTATGGGGCTCGAAGTCTGTGCTGGTCAGTGCCTTGGTGGGGACAGTTGTTTCATGTTCTGGAGCTAGGGGAATACTCGTATGTGCGGCTGGTTGGTCTCAAGCAAACCTCTTTTTATTTCCCTTAGCGTCTTTTATGCCAATTTGGTTGGGCACAGGTCGTGCCACCTCGGACCTCAAATTTCTTTCCGATAAAAGATTTGACTGAGCGCCTGGGTCTGTTGCTTGGTTCCTTGTGGGAAGATCGACGTCCGTCGACCCGTCCCTCTCAGTCTGTCGGGAGAGTTTGGCATGTCCCTAAAGATTATATGAAGTCGTTATGGAGGAAAGTAGTCAGCAAGATGTTGGCAGTGGAGACTGGACAAAGGTGGTTTGTTTTATTTAACACCATGGAAGGGGGTGTTGTGGTTTTTTCAAAGTTGGTTCAGGCTTATCAGTCCATGGAGTGTTTATGGCATTCTATTCAGGCAGGGGAAGTTTGGGGACCCTAGGATGTAGACGATGAGGATGCAGGCTCCTTTAGTAGCTGTGGGTAGGACTCTTGGAGAGTTTATTTATGTAATAGGGAATAAGTGTGGGTATTTTATTTGTCTTTTTATGGCAGTAGGGGGAAGGGAGTTGTCCGTTCCTTTTCTTATGTAATCCGTGTTATAATTTCTTATTAATGAAATAAGCAACTTTCTGATCATCCAGCTGTGCCTTTTGATGAATTTTGTAATTTTGAGTCATCTATACCGATCGCTAAGGCATATATAATCCTTTTGTTCGAGATTTTGTTAGAATGAAGTATCCTTCTCGGAGATAAGAAAAGAATAGTATTTTGTGAAAAAGAAAGGGTCATGCTCCTGTAAGATGTATGAGCTGCCTACGTACCTCTGGGGATTTTGAAAAAAATTTATTCTTCTTGAAAAATGGTTTTTTTTTGCAGAGGATCAGGCCCACGTAATTCTGGGTAGAGGGAAATGAAGAGAGTTTTTTTTTAGAATAGAAGGGAGATGAGAAAAGTCGTAGCGTGCCGAGATTTTGGACTAGGGGTAGAATTTCTTGAGAAGGTCCAGGTTGACTGGATGAGCCATCTCTTCCTCATCTAGGTCAGTGAGCATAGCGGCACCGCCGGATAAGATTTTCTTGACAACGTAGGGGCCACTCCAATTTGGCTTGAATTTCCCTCTGGGGTCCCAGATGGGTTCTATTATCTCCTTGAGGGATAAATCCCCTTCCCGGACACCGCGGTACTTGACTCTCTTATTGAATGATCGCGCTATTCGGTGATGGTACCCCTGTATGTGGTAAAGAGCTTTGAATCTCCCTTCATCTAGGAGGGTCATCTCGTCGAGACGTCTTTGGCACCAGTCTTTTTTGCTAACTTTGCTTTCGAGCATGACGCACAGTGAGGGTATTTCTAGCTCCACAGGTAGGACTGCTTCCATGCTGTAGACCAAAGAGTAAGGGGTAGCCCAAGTAGAGATTAGGATTGAGGTTCGATAGCCCAGAGGGCGTACGGGATTCGGTCGGCCCAATCCCTACAGCTTTCGGTCATCTTGCTGATGATGGCTTTGAGGTTCTTGTTGGCAGCTTCAACTTCACCATTGGTTTGAGGTCAGTAGGGAGAAGATTTGTGTCTCTGAATGTCGTACTCGTTGACTACTTCTGTGACTTCTGCTTCGAAGTGCGGGACCCCATATCGGCAGATGACATTTTTCTTGAGGAATTTGGCCACTTTCTTGGCATTCAATACTGCATATGACTTAGCTTCGAGCCATTTAGTGAAGTAATCAATGGTAATTAGGATGAAATCATGTCCGTTTGAAGCCTTTGGTGTAACCTTCCCTATGATGTCGACACCCCAAGTGGAGAACGGCCAGGGAGAGGTCATGTTGTATAATTCTCACGGAGGCAGGTGTTGAATATTGGAGAACTATTGACACTTGAGGCATCTCCGGACATAGGCAGTGCAATCTTGGGCCATGGTGGTCCAGTAGTAGCCCTGTCAGATGATCTTCTTAGCAAGCATGTGACCGTTCATGTGGGGCCTGCATTCCCCACTGTGGATTTTCTGCATTATCTTCTCAATCTCATCCCCTGCGATACAGTGCATATGAGTTCCATCGAAGTTCCTCTTGAGTAGAGCTTTATGACAAATGATGTACTAGGCGGCCAGTCTTTGGAGGGTTATTCGGTCTTTCTTGTTAGAACCCTCGGGATACCTACCATGTTTGAGGAGGCACCAGATATCATAGTACCATCAATCGGCTAGTTCGGGATCTTCAGTTGAGACAAGATCAATATGGTAGCAGTGGGTTAGTTTGTCTTTCTTTTGAACAAGAAAGGGGGTTATTGTTATTCCTTCGGGCATATCGACCATGGAGGCCAAGGTAACGAGAGCATCGTCTAGGTTATTCTTTGCTCGGGGTAGGTAATGGAAGGTGATATCTCAAAATTGGGAGGCTAACTCTTCTAAGTGGGCATGGAAGGGTTGGAGATTTTCGTCCTTGACTTTCCACTTTTTGAGCACTTGACCGATGATGAGGGAAGAATCCCCATAGACATCAAGGTATTGAATACCTTTCTTGAGAGAAACTTTGAGGCCTACTGTGCATGCCTCGTATTCCGTCATGTTGTTGGTGCAAGGGAAATCCAATTTGATGGCGATGGAAGTGTGGGTCATCAGGGGCGATCAGAAGTATCCCAATGCCATATCCCTTTGTGTTGGCAGCGCTGTCAAAGAACATTTGCCATCGAAGGTTGTCTTGAGCGATGCAGAGAATATTTTCATCTGGTAATTCGGATATCCAGACATCTTCTTCTTCTACGGGGTAATCAGCGAGGTAGTCAGAGATGGTTCTTCCTTTAATGGCTTTCTGCATGATGTACACGATATCGAATTCGGTTAGGAGCATCAACCATCGGGCCATTCGACTGGATAAGGCGGGTTTCTTAAGCAGGTATTTGATGGGATCCATTCGGGATACAAGTTTAATGGGGAAGGCGAGCATGTAGTGTCGTAACTTTTGGGAGACCCAGACAAGTGCGACACATGTCTTTTCCAAAGCAGTGTAGTTGACCTCGTACCCGGTCAATTTGTGACTGGCGTAATAAATGGTTGTTTCTTTACGGGAGTCGTTAAGGTATTGGGTTAGAGAAGCCCCAGCTGTAGTGTCGGTTATGGTTAGGTATAGGAGAAAAGGGAGACCAGGCTGTGGTGGCATGAGCACTGGAGGTTGGGTCAGATATTGTTTGATTCAGTCAAAAGCTTCTTGGTAGGCCTCGTTCCAAACCTTAGTTGAATCCTTTCAGAGGAGCTTGAAGATCGGTTCACAGATGGAGGTTAGTTGGCTGATGAACCGGCTGATATATTATAATTTTCCAAGAAAACCTTGGACTTCTTTCTCTGTTCGGGGCGGTGGCATCTCAAGTATTTCCTTTAACTTTGCAGGATATGCTTCTATCCCCTTCTCACTGACCATGAATCCCAAAAGTTTTCCTTTTCTAATGCCGAAGACATATTTCTGTGGATTGAGTCTCATCTGATACCTTCGCTGTCGTTCGAAGCACTTACGGAGAGCGGGAACATGACCTTCTTTAGTTTTGGACTTGATAATCATATCATCCGCATAAACCTCGACTTCTTTGTGAATCAGATCTTGCAGGAGGGTTGTGGCAGCCCTTTGGTAGGTAGCCCCAGCATTCTTGAGACCAAATGTCATACGGTGTAGTAAAAGGTTCCCCATAGGGTGATGAATGTGATTTTTTCTTGGTGGTCTGGGCGCATCTTGATTTGGTTGTATCCGGTAAACCCGTCGATGAATGACTTGAGAGCATGAGTGGTTGTGTTATCCATGATCATGTCGATATTGGGTAGCAGATAATCATTCTTTGGAGAAGCTTTGTTTAAATCTCAGTAGTCCACACACATTCGAACCTTCCCTCCTGATTTCGGTACAGGTATTATGTTGGCTAGCCATGTGGGATATTCGATCACACGAATGAAACCCACGTTCAATTGTTTGACCACCTCTTCTTTAACCTTGAGCGACTATTCGGTGCGGAGCTTTCTCAATTTTTATTTAACCGGCTTATAATTTGGGAGAGTGAGGATCTCGTGCTAAGCTATTTCAGGATCAATGCCGGGCATATCATCATAGGACCATGCGAATATATCCATAAATTCCTTTAGCAATTCTTTGAGTTATGCGCGCTCATGCTCGTCAAGGGTGGCCCCTATCCTAATCTCACACAGTTGGCTACTAGAACTGAGATTGATAACAACAGTCTCTTCTTCATTAACTTGAATGTGGTTATGTTGTTTATTATTAACCTTATTTAGATCGGTTAAGAATTGTTCATTTGCAAAATCATCATCATCAAAAGTTTGATTAGAATCCAAACAATTAATATAAGGCACAGCAAGATACTCAAAATCTTCGTTTATTTCATTGATAGGAAAAATAGCATTGAGAACCTTATCAAAAGAGGTTTCGATTACATTTGAACAAGGATAGACAAAAGAAGAGGAAATAGGGTAAACATTGGGGTTCAGGGAGATTTAAAGAGGTAGAACTGGCGCAGCATGCCAGTTGAAGAGGGGTGTATCAGCAGCTTTAATCAGATGGGATGGATCCATTGATGTAGTGCCAGCCCCAGTGTCTGTAAGTTGAAGGAATCTTCAGAATCACTTTCCTCAGTCTCTTCGATATCTTTGATGAGAGGTTGTACTCGGTGTTGGAAACTTTTGACCCATGGGTAGCTATCTTGGAAAAAGATCTCCATTCCAGGCTTCATCTTCTTATTTGTATGGTCATACCATGGTTCTGGAAAACCACAAAAGGGGAAGTCTTCGCCTTCTTTGATGAATCATCCATTTAAGGAGTCTCCTGGGATAGTTTGAATTCAGTCTAATCTTTTCTTTGGTCGAGACTGGTGGATCATTCTGAGCTCTTGTTCTAATGGTTGATACCCCAAGCCACAAGGAGGAAAAGCTTTCTTCAGTTCGATGGGCTCAAGTATCCCTTGCTGAATTTTCCCTAGCCCCAGTCCGGGTATGAAGTGCATGTTTCTGAACATCAGAATCACATTAACATTGACATGAGGGTCATATTCCGGACAAACCCTTTCTTTGAAACCGTCCCTTGCCGGGAATAGGAGTGTCTCAACTCGAAATCCTGATAGGAGCATATCATTTGACCCGTGATGTATCTCAAGGATTGGACTACTGGTGCTTGCACCCTCAATATTTTTGTTGTTGCTCAAAATGGTGATGACTCGCCCGTCGGCAAAGAACTTTAATTTCTGATGGAGTGAGGAAGACACACCCTTGATACTATAGAGCTAGGGTCGTCCGAGCAACAAGTTGAAATAAGTTGGGATGTCTATAACATGGAATTCAACGACAGGGTTTATAGGGACAACCCCTATTATAAGTTTTATGGATCCCATCACCTCCCGGCAGGTATTATCGTAGGCATGTACAGCGGCAAAGGTTGGAGCGAGGTCACTTTCTTTCAGGCCTAAACACTTGAAGGTTCTTAGTGGGAAGACATTCAAGGCGGATCCGTTATCGACAAAAGAGAGTGGCACGACCTTCCCCATAACTTCGACGGAGATGTTGAATGCATGATTGTGATTCGGCCCAATTCTGGGGATTTCTTCTTCAGAAAATGATAGCATTCGGGTAGAGGTCAAGGATCCGACCAGATTTACTGCTTCTTCTAGTGTGGTAGAAGGGGGAACTGTGGGTCCAGTGAGCATCTTGATTAAAGCATTTCTGTGAAGCTGGGAAGACATGAAAAGCCCCCATAGAGTGATGTTAGCTTGAGTTTTCTTCAGTTGATCGAGTATCTGGCTCTCCTCGATGGTCATCTCTGGCATAGGAAGGTTTTCAACGCTCTTCCCTTTATTATTTGCTGGTAGTGAGCTTAGAACCTGGTAATGTCTCCCTGATCTGGTCATGTGATTTACTGAAGAAGAGAAGAACATGAATCCAGTTTCCTCATCAATCTCGGGTTATTCTGTCACCCTTTTTATTTCTCCGAGGAGTTCTTCAAATTATATCATCCCACATATGTCGGCTACTGGTATAGGTCTTCTTGAGGCTTATTCTTCACTCGAATCTTCGAATTCTTCCCCCCATCCGGTGGTAACAATTTTGTCTTTCCATGTAAAGTCGGCGCATTCCACAATTTCAATGACTTCATCATATAGGTCTTACCATTCTGTGGGGATATGTGTGATTGAAGGGACCAAGCGTCCTTATAGCTTTAAAGTATCAAGTAACTCGGTGATACTACAAATGTTGTTGGTTTGCCCGAATTATTCTGCCATAATCTGGACAACATCATCTAGGCTGACTTCATCGGTTGGTACCACCCACTTGTCTGAATCTCGGGCTCATTTCCATGCTTCCAAGAACAGTGTACTGAGCATTTGGCAATCGATGACCATCTGAGAGGGAAATTTCAGTCCAAACTCTAGGAGTTGGTTTACACCTCTGACAATTCCATACTTCCATTTTTAGAACGGGTACGGATAGCGATGCATGCTCTAGTAAGGAGTGACAGTGCCTGATCAGTGAGGCTAGTAGGGTGTAGGAGGAAATATGGGCAGATTTGAAGAGGTTTAGGAGAGTATATGGGTGTGATTTGAGTTTAGGGATCGAAATCTGGGTTTTCCTCTAAGAAGATGGCATTGGTATGATTTGGGAGTGGGTTGTGAGTAGTGTTTGGCTTAGGATTGGCTGGTGGGGCGATGGTACCCCAATCAATGAGACCTTGGATTATGTTTCGAAGGTGAAAGCATTGGTCGGTAGTATGACCAACAGTTTGGTGAAAGTCGCAATGAGCATCGTTCTTGAAGTTTCTTGGGAGTGGATTTGGCAATAGACGGGGATCCAAGGGTTTGATGAGGTTTCGACTTAACAGGGCTTGGTAAACTTTGGAGAGGGGAGAATGTATCACAGTGTATTCCCTTCGAATTGGGGCAGGGCGTCTTTCTGGTGCCCATGATGTGGTTGGTTGAGAGATGTTATTGATGGTTGAGACTGTAGCACTGACAGGCTTGTCATACTTTCTAGGTGTGAACTGTCCGGACACCTTATTTGGTTTAACCTCTGTTTTAACAAGGATTTCTTCCATTTCTACCCCCATCCCTTTTAGAGATCGAAAGTGGGGATAGTATTGTCCTCCCATCATCGCTTGGACATGGGGAAAGAAATTCTTCTTCACTATATTGACCTGTTCTTCCTTAGATGGTCGATTGGTCATGGTAGCTTCTTGCTCCCTCCACTAGGTTATGAAGTTACTGACTGATTCCCCAGGGCTCTGTTTGAGCATCTCTAAATCACGATAGGTGACCTCAAGTTCTTCATTGTATTTGTACTGCGGCATGAATTCTTGGGCTACATCCTCCTAGTTACGAATTTTGGATTCCTCGAGAGATAAAAACCATCAGAGGGCACTATCCTTCAAAGTTTGCTAAAACAATTGGGCCATCACTTCTTCAGAAGCCCCTAGTAGAGTCATGGAATGATGATAACTGCGAAGATGAACAATCGGGGGTCCACTCCCTCCGAACTTTTCAATATTTGCCATCTTGAACTTCTCAGGTAACCTCTCTTTAGGATAAGGATACATATGGGTGTAGTCCATGTAATTCCCAGAGATTCTGACTTGGTCGAACTTCTTGGTGAGCATCTTGAGATCATCTTTGACTTTATTCAACTCCTCCTCTTTTGGATCAACGACCATAGGCAGGTTAGGCACATGTTGGGCAATGTTTGGCATCGAAAGATGGGCAGGCGGAGGCCCATTGACAGGAGGGGCACGTGGAGCATGCTGATATTCTTCGGGAACCCAAATAGGCTCGGGTGGACCCATAGCACAGGGGAATAGGGCCTCAGGCTCTTGAGCAATAGGAACCTGGTTTTGTTGCATCTCTCGGACCTTAGTTTGGAGGTTATCAATCTTGGACACGAGCTGAGCAAGGACTGCCATCAGATCCGACTGTACGACTGGTACTTGATATGTATTCTCCATGGAGAGGGGATGTATTCCAGACTCAGAAGAAGTAGTAGAGTAACAGACGAAGCTCTGGGGTGATTTGACTGAAGACCGAAGCCAATAGGGAGCCATGCTAAGGGCTTGTAATTGACCTGAGAAGGCATAGAATGGGATTTATTTTTGAGAAAAATGGAAGAAACTATTTTTGGATTTTTGATAAAGAAGGGAGAAATGTTTTTGGATTTTTGATAAAGAATGGAGAAATGTTTTTGGAGACGGAACTCAACATGATTATTATGATTATTATGTTCTCACTTCTATTTAATTCTCCTAAATGTAATGCCGAACGGCACTCGAGCCTGGAAAAGTTGGGTTTTTAATATATGCAAAGATACGGCTGGACTTGTAACCAGGCTCACGGACAAGGTCCCGTTTTAAAAATGCGCAAAAATTGGGCGGTAGGCCGACCCGAAATATTGACAGAGTTTCGGGTCGAAATCGACAATCTAAAGTGTGTGTCCTAGGTTTGACACCTATATGCGGGTATGCAGTTGGTTGGGTGAATTGGCATGGGTTCCCCCTTTGGCGTGACTTCCACGATATACGTCTTGCTTTTGCGAGAAATCGTTATGTGTGGACAATCCATTTGATATACCTGAGTGTACGTGAATTGCCTCACTATATACCTCGTGGGGATGGTACGTGTGAGAGAGAATTCGATATACTCGACGTATGTGAATGAATTCCATGCGATATACCTCCCGTCATGACTTCGGTCAAGCAGTACGATGCGGGGGAACCGTTCGATATACGTCGACGGTACTTGGACAATGGAAGGTGAGAGTTATATCACTTAGGCTAACTGCGAGCTGTCGGACCAGCTCCCATCACGATGTGACCCTACAATTACTGGGTAAAATTTGGTCAATAACAATGCTCTTTGGTGAAGTCATGTGAATCATGCATGATTCTCTTATTAGTATCTTATGATGAGAATTCCTTTCTTGATTATGCCAAACAGGGAGCAAAGTACAAGTACCAAAGGTACACCAAGTATGGATGGGTGATGCGTGCAACATGTGGATATATGTGATCCTAAGTGCACATGGTGTGAAGTGGACATGGAGAAATTTCTATAAGTGTGTGAACAGAAGCATAAGCATGAGATACACATGGAAAAGTGGAACATGCAGATATAGGGGAAATATAAACAAATATAACATCCATGAAAATAGAGTCAAGCCCTCAAAATATACATATATCCCCAGCGAAGTCGCCACTGTGGTCATCCCCGATCCTCGCCTGCGGGCGGGCGCGCGAAGGAAGGATCCTCGAGTCCCGCGCATCCCTCTCGGGAGTGCTTCGGTCGACATCATTTAAGATGAGGTGGAAAAAATGTAGAGAGATTTAGAGTCGTTAGTCTATTTTACTCAAAACAGACAAAAGAAAAAGGGGAACCCATCCCGAAGGATGGCATCCAAAGACATACTGGTGCATACGAAACCAAAATGATTCGAGAAGGGTTCGGAGGCTAAGTTATGAAATGGGAAGGTGTTAGGAACCCATTTCACGCTTTCGGTCTCTCATGGATATTTGCTATTTTCCTTTATTTTTCCCCGTGATATGTGGGCATGTGTATATATATAGTGGAGATAGGAATCCTCGACTTGTATCTTGGAAGAGATAAAGTGAGTCATCCATAGGAAGGTATAAAAATAATATTAGAAAATAAAACTTACGCGATTACTCTTACGTTGATTGTTATAATGAAACGATAATGCATATGGAGTAATACGTCACTAAGAACAAGTATATAGAATATAAGAAAATTAGATTTACAGAAGATAGAAAATGAGAAAGAAAGTGAGAATAGGACTCGAGTCTCGGGTTTTACCCCGAGACACCTACGTAGCCTATAAAGGCATCAAAGTACACGTAGTTCGCATACAAAATGAGGGGAGGGGTTTATCCCATAAATACTAATGGGGGATCTCTTATTTGTGAGTGTGTGCAGAAAAAGTGTTTTAGTTATGAGAAAAATGTGAGAAAAGTATGAGAATATCTATTTGGAATTTATGAGCAAACCCTCTTTTTCTTTTTCTTTTTTTGGGTTTTATTTATATGAAAATAGGAGATGTGCAATAAGACTAAATAAAAAGTATATTAGGATGTATGAGATGAGATCATAAAAGTGCTAAGTAATAAAACAAGTTATTGCGAATTTAAGACAATTTGAAGAGAAAGTTGAGAAAATTAGACCTTCTTGAAGATCTTGAGCTTGATCTTGAATGTTGGAGAGCAGCCCTTGCACTTGGATGATGATGGAGAGTGGCTAATTCACCAAGTTTGATAAAAAGGATGATGAAAAGTGGAAGTTAGGAAGGGATTTGGATGTTGAAATCGCGCTGCCTTCGAGAGAGGTTTTTGGAATTCGTTGAGAGCGATTTGTATCAGATCTGGGTTCCCTTTGGAAATGAGGTAAAGGCCTCCTTTTATAGGCCCGGGTCATTGTCAATCGGCATAGACCTGGTCCTGCCTATCGGCACATGCCGATAGGCAGGGTCTGAAACCTACCGTTTGGCAGTGTGTTTTAGGCCTTTTCGGAAAATTGGCTGTCGAGCGCAAACCGTTGGTTAGAATCGTGCACGGGGAAGACCGTTAGAAAGGTGATTCAGAGACCTTTGAAAGTACTTGGACTTCTCCCGGGTTTGGGAGTTTACTTTGGGTCAAATATGGCTCGGAAGCGTTTGTCGTTCCATTGGACGGGGAATCATTCGGACGTAAACGGATCGTTCGTCCGCATGGTAAGTCCGAATCATGCACAGGGTAGACCGTTGGAAAGGTTAGGAGATTTACTTCGACATTTTAAAGAGTTTGACCCGGTTTGGGGAGTTGACTTTGGTCAATCGGGCCCTGGAAGCATTTGGTGACCTCTTGGAGTCAAACGGATCGTTCGTCCGCATGGTAAGTCAGAATCGCGCACGGAGCGAACCATTGGTAAGTGTTTTCAGTGCCCTTCGAAGATTCATTCAGTCTTGGTCGATCTAAAGAGTTAACTTAGGTCAAACAGAGCCCGAGAGTGCCCGATGGCCTCTAGATCAAGTTTTGGACGCAAACGGATCGTTCGTCCGCATGGTAAGTCAGAATCGCGCACGGGATGGACCGTTAGAAAATGAATTCAATGCCCTTCGAATATTCATTCAGCCTCGATCGAGCTGAAGAGTTTAACTTTTTGGTCAAACGGAGCCTGGGTGTGCTTGATGCCTTCTAGGTCAGTACTCGGGACTTGACCTGGGTCTGTAGTGATGAAGGGAGGTACTAAGGACCTTAGGAGAGTTAGGGGTAACAAAATGGGGCGTCTACAGGTTACGTGTTGAGTTTAATATTTAACATCTGAGGGATCTCAATAAAAGTATGAATACATATTTATATTTGATCCTTGGCTTTAGTTTTGGCTGTTTATAAAATTGTTTAATGCATTTTTCGTAAAATTCTTTTTAAAGAATTTTTTTTCTTTGGTCGATCGAATGAGTTTCCCTTTTTGTTCCAATGAGAATCAACTTTTCGTTCAAATAAGTTTTTGTTTTGTTCAAACGAGATATACGTTTTTCGTTCAGATAAGATTCACACAAACTTCAAATAAGGTTTCCTTATTAATGGAGAAAAGTTCGTTAGAAGGTTGTTCGATACTTGTTCCAACAAGTTTGCTTTTATCGTTCGAATGAGGCTCAGTTTGGTTTGAACGAGAATGCATACTTCATTAGAACGAACCATATGTTTTTGTTTGAACGAGTTTTATCGAAAAGCATGCCCCTTAAAAATTGCATTTTCTATAAATATTCATGTCTGGCATCAGTTTTCAAAGTGATTTTTGACGAAAATGATTTTAAGAGTCTTATCTAAAGCCTCCCAAACCCTAGTTTACAACAAAGTTTGAGATCCAAGAAAAAAAATAAGTCCATGACCCGTGGTCCTTCTACATCCACGTGGCATTACTCCGTCAGGCTTTCGCCCATTAAAAAAAATTCCCCAATATTGCCTCCCATAGGAGCCTGGTGGAATTAAAGTAATTTCTACTTCAAGTATTGGATCTTGCTTCCATATGTCTATTTGAGATCTCTTCTATGTTTAACCATACTAGTTTTCTCTTCATACTATGAGCGTTTTGAATGGTGGGGACTGTGTTTGTGTTTAGCAGTGGCTAGACTGGTCAAGAGACAAGTAAGATCGGTGGTATACCGAGATGTGGGAGCGTGCTTGCATTATGTGTCTAATGTAAGGCATTCAATAATAGCTGGGAAGAAGGTAAATAGGGATGAAGAAGTGCGTCAAGGCTTGAAGGCGTCGAGTTTGTGAGTAAATCTAATTTTTCTTTGAATCTAGACCTATATCGTAGTGAACTTATGTGGTTAGTCGTCCAAGGTTTTTTCTGTTACGGGTGTTTACCTCGTACATCACCGTGTTATGATTTACTTATTTTATTGTTACTTACACTCACCTAAATGTATGCTTAGGTCAAGACTAAAATTGGTAAAAAAAAATTAACATAACACTTGTGGTTTTGTTTTGGTGCAAAGTTTATTAAAAGTGTGAAAACTAAAAATTGGTGGTGTTTCCATACGACCTAGGGTGCTAGCATTTTCTCATCCCAAACATCCTCTAGGTTTACCACACTATAGAGAAAAACTCGATTGGGGATACCCCTACTAGTTGATTTATGTCATGGAGGTAATTCTACCCATAGAATGCGAGATACCTTTGTTAAACATCTTTCTTTAAAAGGCATGTGGTTGAAAATAATTGGGTCTAAACCTGTTATAATGAACTATCTATCCTTGACGAGAGGAGAGGAGACTAAAAGCCTCGTATCACAATTACGGTTACCAAAAACGTTACACCTGAGCATTTAATAAGAGGCTCAAGAAGAGAACCATAAAAGAATGGGACCTAGTCCTAAAAGAAAATCTCAAACCTGCTCGAAGTCTAGGAGGAAATTTTTTGCCCAACTAGGAAGGACCTTACCTTGTCACCAAAATAAACTCTGATGGAGCAACTACTTTAGCTGATCTCGATGGAGTTATGTTTTCCCAACCTTTAAAACTCGATCGATTGAAGAAATTCTTTCCTTGAACATATATGTGGTGTAAAGGAAAAAATCAATTTAATTCAAAAAACAATTGGTCGTAACAGGAAGGGGAAACCACATAAACCCATACATTTTCCTAACCCCACATCAAATTGACTACTTAAGCCACTAACCACTCATTTGAAGTAAACTACAAAATTTGGGCCCCAAATAATTTCATTTGACAGAATTACGTGTACCTAATTCTTATTATATTATTATTATCACAGACAATCAAATACAGACACATCGATATCTTTGAATTAGCAATACGTAGGCAACCTGAGATATCATTTCGGCACCAGTCTAAATAAACACCAAAAATCGCTTCTATGGGAAAACTCTATTTATAGTCATTTTTCCCTCACACCTAAATATCTGAAGCGGTCTAAATAAACTAAACGTCAAGTAATAAGACTGATCACTAAGGAATTTTGGAACTCCACATAGTTATCCTTACTTAAAAAACAATACACAAAAGTTGATGCTAGGAAAGAAACAATCAATAAAATCCCACTAAGAAAGACATCGCTCCTCATACCACTTTTTTAGTGATAAGCATAAAAAATACCCTCCTCAAAAAACCCTACACCGAGGGACAGAAATATAAAACGAACAAACTTGTAAAGATCCCCCGCAAGTACCACCCTATCTTGGCTAAAGGGTAACACTTCGATTCCAGAGCAACGTCAAAAATCTTCCATGATTTAACAAACAATTAAGGGAAGCCTTTTTACCCTATTTGGATATCAACACACCAAACAACGCACCAACAACAAATGAAGATGCCCAACCCATGCCCCGCACGATCTGTCAGATGCCTATTTAATGAAGATGCCCCGCACGATCTTTAGCATAAGCACCATCAGAAACCCTCGGTCCCATTATCCTCGGCCATGCAACATATAAAAAGGCATCTGACAGATGAAAAGAAACACAAATCTAGTACTCAGATCTAAGGACAGTTCCACATAGTCCATAGTCCAATCTGTGGTGACCTCGAAAGCCAACTGATGAAAGGCCAGGTGAACGGAGGACGAGCAAGTAGATATCTCTCGTAATTGGGTCGCATCAACAATCACTTACTGAAAATTAAAAACACAAAACAATCATTACAATAAATATAAGGGCATGTTTGATAGAAAACTTGGAATAGAGGTGGAATGGAAAGTTTTGCCCTGAAAAATTTTATCCATGCAAATTTTGACTTGGAAAATAAAATTTTGGACTGTTTGATAGCTTAAATTTGCTTGCTGGCAAATTCTGTAATTTCCAAGTTTTTGTGTTTGATAGACAGAATTTGCCTACTAGAAAACAACAATACTCCTAGTTTTGGTGTTTGATAGCCAAAATTTGTCATGGAAATAGAGAGTTTTGTGAATACATAAATTGTCTTATTTTGTTAATTGTCCACTTTTTTGTTATCCTATATATTTTAATACTTATCATTATTTTCCAGTTGCAGTTGGAATAAAAATAAGTCTTTATTATTGATGGGAGCACATTGAGTTGGACATAAGGTTGTTGACAGTTGTTTTCTAACGAGATTTAAAAAAATAATAAACGATAAATTTAAAACTCGGAATGAAACATTACAACTGCCATAATAAAAATAATAAACACATAGAAAAGAAAGTTGCATATTTAATTACTTCGTGGTTTCCTGGTCAACCATGGATCGCAACATAATGCATTCCCATCACCCATCAACATGTTTGGTAGATGTTGTACAAAATCCATTGAGGAATCGTCCATTTTGTAGTCCGGCAGCTCCGGATCCGATGCATAAATTGAATCGTCGAGTTCAATATTTATCAAATTCTTATAATGCCAACGCGTTAATCTTTTTTCCATCTGTTCAATTTCTCGTTGTAGTAGACGGATACATCTCTCACTGTCTTTAGTTGGATCTTTGCAATAATTTGCAGATTTTGCTTGTGGTACCGGTAAACCATGCCAATTACAGTAGCACTCTAAATCGCATCGTCTATCATATAACGTAGGCCATTTCAAATGATCATCGCATGGTATATTATCTTTAGTTGGAGGTAACCATTTCATCACATGCCCAACATCACCTAAAAAATGTAATGTGCATATAGGCATGTTTTCAAAAACCCTTTTCTCCCCAAACCAACTCCCTCCGTGGGGATCTTCGTAAATTCCTTGGTTAGTCAAACGGGTGCAACATCGTCAACATAACCAACGTCATATGATGTTGATGCTTTAGATTTACGCTTGTCCTTCATGGGCTCTTTATTTCTGGCTACCATGTTTGGGCTGAAGTAATCCAGACATCCTTTACTGGGGTTAAAATCGTCATTTTGTCTATGGTTTGTCATTTGATAGTGAGTGATATGAAACGAACTACCTTCTTCTTTATACTAGTATTAGACTTGCACTGTTGAAAGTAATGGGACTGAATTAGTAATGACTTGGACTATTAAAGCACATGGGTTCATATATCTATATTGCACTTCTGCATCACATGACTCTGATATATGTGGTTGAAAGTAATGGGACTGAATTAGTAATGACTTGGACTATTAAATCACATGTGTTCATATATCTATATTGCACTATTCAATCACATGACTCTGCAATATGTGGTTGAAAGTAATGGGACTAAATTAGTAATGACTTGGACTATTAAAGAACATGGGTTCATATATCTATATTGCGCTTTTCAATCACATGACTCTGCAATATGTGGTTGAAAGTAATGGGATTGTCCCTAGTAATGACTTGGACTGTTAAAGCGCTTGGCATTCATATATCTATATTGCACTTTTCAATCACATGACTCTGCAATATGTGGTTGAAAGTAATGGGACTGAATTAGTAATGACTTGGACTGTTAAAGCACATGGGTTCATATATCTATATTGCACTTTTCAATCACATGACTCTGCAATATGTGGTTGAAAGTAATGGGACTGAATTAGTAATGACTTGGACTGTTAAAGCACATGGGTTCATATATCTATATTGTACTTTTCAATCACATGACTCTGCAATATGTGGTTGAAAGTAATGGGACTGAATTAGTAATGACTTGGACTGTTAAAGCACATGGGTTCATATATCTATATTTCGCTTTTAAAATGCTAAATATTCAAGTTCATAATATAAAAGGATGGTTACAATCTTTGATAATCCCACAAAACATTACATCCCAAAAGTTTACTAGAGCAAAGCATACACAAACCTAATACGTAGAGAAAAGTTTGAACAAAACATTACATGCGATAATAAACTATCCAATAATCCCACGTCCAGAAGCATCAAAACGGAATACGTGGAGATAATACCAAAGCATAATAGTAGCAACGCATAATAGTGAGTAATAGTTAATAGACCATCTGATCAAGGCAGATTACGGAGCTTGTTGTAAGCCCATGTACGTGCGAATGAAAAGTCAGAGAATCCCATAAACACTCGACCTAGTCCATTATCGGCCTCAAATAAAGACATCATCCGCATGACATTCTCATCGTCCATATACATACCCACTAGCTTGTCAAGGATACCCTGCCAGTTAACGTGAGTTTGAGAGTCAATGGCAACTTGAAGCTCCATTGGGTGGCAATCTTCTTCGACGACTGTGCAATGACTGACAACGCTTGGGCACATTCTTCCTGGGGGTTCACACGGCGACGACGAGGCTTTCCATTAGGCCCCTGACCCTTATGCTTTGCAGTGTGCCCACTCGATTGTTGGGTGTCGGTCTCCTGGCCACCCGGTGGTTGGGTGTCCGTCTCATGCGCAGCGGTTGTTTCAGTGTCAGTGTCTATGCACGCTTCAGGAGTAAACTCCACATATTCTATCCCTGTACCATCCATAGGTGAGAACTGATCTACCCCGGGTATTGCATTATCACCTGTAGCTGTGTTATTCCCGAAGATTATTTGTAGCTCGTCATAGTACATACATTTCCTTCCTCTCATCTTCCCTCCATCTGGTTTACCCTGTAAAAACCGTAGTAAGTCAATTCAACATATTCCTAAACTGAATTATAATTTTTTTATTTGTAAGTTAAGTCAATTGAACAATTTGTACTAACCACGATATAGTCAGCCCATACACTAGCATCTGCAGTTACGCCACCACTATTTATGTCATAACCGAATCCACTGACTTGCAACAGCTCATGGAACTCGACATATTCCTTTTTCAGGGTTTTTAACCTCGATCTCACATTCTTCTCCGCGACGTGAATATGGCATCCTTCTTCGACAGTATCTATAACAACCTTAATTTGTGCGGCAGTAAATCCATTGTCTACCCTTTGCCGCCCCGTGAGGACCTGGGCACAAAGGGAATGGATGAGGAACCCATCCATGAGCTCACTCCATCGCAAATGCAATTTCTTTTGGTTCACCTCAACTTGCGAAGATTGCACGTCTACTGGTCGGTCTACATTATTTGTATGTGGTTTTGGGGGGCGAAATGGGACGGGATTACGAATTTGCTCCATCGCTGTTCAACATATAAATATGAGTCATCAATTTAAATTATGTTATATATAGCACCATGATATCTATAACCATGCAGTTCAGTTATCATATCGGTATTCAGTAGCAAATAATGCATATTGAGTATGCAAATTCAGTAGCACATCCAATGCAAATAATGCAAATTCACTAGCAATTTCAGTAGCAAATTCAGCAAATTTAGTAGCAACTGAGTATGCATATCGGTAGCATATTAGTACGCATACCAGTATTCAGCAACAAATTCAATAGCAAATAATGTATATCCGTATGCATATCAGTAGAAAATTCAGCAAATTATGCCAATGATGCATATTCAGTAGCAAATAATGCAAATTCAGTAGCACATCCAATGCAAATAATGCAAATTCACTAGCAATTTCAGTAGCAAATTCAGCAAATTTAGTACCAACTGAGTATGCATATCGGTAGCATATTAGTACGCATTCATCACATTTAGCCAAGATAATACAGAATAGCCTTTCCCAAGTTAACCTCCATAACCCCCAAAACTTTTAGCCAATTTCTGAAACTTTCAAATTGTGCTTGAAGTTGTTTTATCATATCAGTATGCATTCATCACATTTATCACATTTAGTATATCAGTTGTTTTTGCATATCAGTATGCATTCATCACATTTAGTAGCATACCAGTATGCATTCATCACATTTTAAGTAGAATATCAGTAGAAAATGATGCATATTATGTAGCATACAAGTAATAAGTAGAATATTATGCAAATGATGCAACTCCCCTAATGCAATTTCAGTAGCCAAGAATGCAACTGTCAGTAGCAATTTCAGTACCAAATTCCACAAATTCAGTCTGGTTATAAATTCTTCAGCTAAATCTCCAACTTTCAAATTTAGTCTGGTTATATTAGCCTTGAGGCTACGTTTGGAACCATCAGTGAAAATAATGAGGTCATCTAGAACCTTGAGGATGCAAGAAGGGAACTACCTTGTTGTTGAGGAATAGCAGGTCTCATTGTCTTCTTAGAACATTAACTGGAGTTAGAGATTTAGCTGAAGAATTTATTGACACAAAAGAATACATCATCAAGTCAGATCTAAAAGAATACATCCATAACTTCTTTGAATGAGATAATATCCCCATGAGCTGGTCAAGCACTATAATAATCCTTATCCCAAAAATTCCTAATCCATCTCTATGTTTCCACTTTAGACCAATCAGTCTATGTAATTTCTCCTTTAATATCACTGGTATGTTATCACATATTAAGTAGCATATCAGTAGCAAATGATGCATATTATGTAGCATACAAGTAATAAGTAGCAAATTATGCAAATGATGCAACTCTCCTAATGAAATTTCAGTAGCCAAGAATGCAACTGTCAGTAGCAATTTCAGTACCAAATTCCACAAATTCAGTGTGGTTATAAATTCTTCAGCTAAATCTCTAACTCATGTTATTCTCTTCATAATGGGAGAACTGATGTTAGTAATACTCCTCTTATGTTTATTTCTCATGAAATTTTCCTATAGGCCCTTGTCAACATTGAATAAAGAATTGATTTTCTTATTCCTATGGTTAAATGAACTGCTAAGTATTTCATTGGTAGTGCTTGGATCTCATACCTATATTCTTCTCTATAACAACCTTCCTAAAAGGATAAATTTTACGATCAACACAAAAGGAATTTTTAGAAGAGTTGACTAACTGAACTGAGTTGGCTTCATATTCTTTCAGAGTTTTTATATTAGCCTTGAGGCTACGTTAGGAACCATCAGTGAAAATAATGAGGTCATCTGGAACCTTGAGGATGCAAGAAGGGAACTACCTTGTTATTGAGGAATAGCAGGTCTCATTGTCTGCTTAGAACATTAACTGGAGTTAGAGATTTAGCTGAAGAATTTATTGACACAAAAGAATACATCATCAAGTCAGATCTAAAAGAATACATCCATAACTTCTTTGAATGAGATAATATCCCCATGAGCTGGTCAAGCACTATAATCATCCTTATCCCAAAAATTCCTAATCCATCTCTATGTTTCCACTTTAGACCAATCAGCCTATGTACTTTCTCCTTTAATATCACTGTGTGTTTTCAAAAAAATTTGACATTGGGGGCACGTGTAATATAGTCGTCCCTGGTTATGGTTTTTGTCAGACAATGTAACCTTAACTTGAGATACAACGCCACATGAGCATTTCTTTATTTGATACCGTAAAAGTAGAAGACCCGATATGTTTGATGAAGGCATATTTGAAAAATCCACCAGATTCAACCTAAAATTAGAAAACAGAGAATACATCATAACAAAATGATATCATTACTCGTAGTTAGAAGTATCATTGTGGTTCGCATCATATTGTTGCCACATCAAATTAGCCATTGCATTTCGCTTCTCGGTCCATGCAACATCAGTTATGAATGTTATATGCTCATTCAAAGGTATTTCTGGCACATTTAGGGGAGGAGGGGTAATGTCATCATCATCACTGTCCTCGTCCCCCAAGCATTCATCCTCAACATCAACAATCCTCAAGAAATTGTGAATGGCACAACAACCTACAACAATCTTCGCTTGAATTTCAATCCCGTGGAAAGGTTGATGCCGTAGATACGCAAACCTTTTTTTCAATAACCCAATCGACCTCTCAATTACATTACGAAGAGATGAATGCCTAAAATTAAACAACTCCTTACTATTCTCAGGTCGTTGTCCTTCCACATCCCTTCGATGATAACGTGTTTTCCGAAATGGGGATAGAAACCCAGGTACCAACGGGAATCCAGCATCTGCGAGGTAGTATTTACCTACGCATATTTTAAATAAAATGTGTTACTATACCTATTCATATATTACTAATGAAAGTTACTTATTTTTAAACATACCTAATGGAACGGTCAATTTATGCCCTTGTCGTTGAATCGCACTACGAAGTAAGCGACCATCATGTGCTGATCCCTCCCAACCAGAGAGGACAAACGAGAAGCGCATATCAAACGTACATGCAACCAAAACATTTTGTGAAATTGCCCCTTTCCTATTGCGATACCTCGCTTGGTCGGCGGTAGGAACCAAAGCAGATATGTGGGTACCGTCAATTGCACCAACGGCATCCTAAATAGGTTGAAAGCAATTTAATAATGGGAAAGTCATACGTAAAGTAATAAAAGTAATTAATGAAACTATCCTAACCTCGAAGTAATGATACCAAGGTAGGTCCTTGCCATTGTCGTAAGGGGAATTCGTTGGACTTGCATTAGTAACTAAATCATTGAACAAGTCAAGGCATGCTCGTAAAACTCTATGGAAGTAGTAACTAATGGTTTGACCAGATCTAAAGAAAGTCAATGTCTCGAAAACATATCGCTCGTCATGTCCAACGGTGTTAAGGAACATTGCGACTAATTCCTCAACCTTAACCGAACGATTGTCAGTCAGTCCATATGTGCGTAACCTAATACAAAGCCTTTCAAATGACCCTATGTTCATCCGAAGTTGTGCGTGGCATACCTGGTCACTCATTCTAAATATTCGATATAATGCAATTTCCCGATCAGTGTCCCAGTTTCGATGGGGAGCCCTAACTAAGAGATGGTCGCGACTCCTCATATATTGGAAAAGCGCAATTGCTCGCATGACCAAGGTCCAAAATAACCCTCGTTGTTGTTGCATGTGCTTTGAGCCAGCGCTCGACATTTCGTTAGTAAATTCCTATGTCAACAATAATAAATTAAACTTTTAAGCCCCAGTTTGTAAACATCGTATTATTTCTTACCAAACCATACTTTAATAATATAAAAATTGGTAAGAGCTCTTATTAATCCAACAATAAATAACATGATTTAAAACATAAAAGGAAATAAATTTATACCTAATGAGTAGCTATCCGAGGAATCCGAATCCGAACAAACCTATTTTGTTACAACATGATAAAACAAACTACATTATATTAGTGGACATAAATGGAATAAAATATAATATTATTGCGCTATTATAACAATATTCCCATTTTTGCAATCATATTGCGCCATCATATTGAGACCTTTTCAACTTAAACAAATACACATACCTTTCTCCTTTTATCTAGTTAGTTAATATACGGTATTTATAACACAATAATTTTTTTTTATAAAATATTTTTTACTCATCTCACTCTATCATTATAATGTGCATATTTCACCATTTCAACATCATCATTTCATTATAAAATAAATACTCATAAAAAAAAGATCCATAAAAAAAAATCAATAATATGGAACCTACGTAGCAATGAAACCCAATAAAACATGGAACCTATAAATGAGTATGTGCATATTTCACCATTTCAACATCATCATTTAATTATAAAATAAATACTCATAAAAAAAACAGATCCATAAAAAATAATCCAATAATATGGAACCTACGTAGCAATGAAACCCAATAAAAAATGGAACATAAATGAGTATGTGCATATTTCACCATTTCAACATCATCATTTCATTATAAAATAAATACTCATAAAAAAAACAGATCCATAAAAAAAAATCAATAATATGGAACCTACATAGCAAACAAAAAGATCCATACCATTAATTTTAAACACTCCCAAGATAAACAACACAAGAATTATTAAACACTTTGAGGTTACCCTAATAAATGCTACCAAACTGACTTACGGGTATTACCCTCATATACAAAACCACGAGATCAGGATAGTTTGTTTGCAAAAGTAAACACTTGTTAAAGTAATTAATGAGGTTTTATAAGTCGGTTTTTCTCACCAAACAGATCTTGCAAAAAATGTTACCAAACAAATCTTGCTACCAACAAAGCAAACAAACAAAAATGGTGGGGGGAAATGGGTTTGATTATTACCTCAACAAGTGTAGCACCGGCGTTTTTCTCACCCGAAGAGCAGGGGTTAAATGGTGAGGGAATCATCTTGAAGGAGGATAGATTTCAAGGCTGCCACCTACTCCCCGTCAAATCACCTTGAATGAGGAGAGAAACAGGAAAGTTTTGCCCAGCCATTGGTTTCTTTGGGGGGGAAAGAAATGGTTTCCTCCAATTTCGGGAATTGGAGGTCACGTGACCCGATTTGAGGAAATCAATTCCTGGGAAAAAAACTGGTATCAAACGTGACAAAAGATGGAAAATGGAAGGAATTTGGACATTTTCCATGGAAAAAAACCTCTATCAAACAGGCCCTAAGATTTAGAGAGTGGACCAAAAATGATGAATTATTCGAAAACTCACATCATTTGAAAACAAAGTCGAGTCGGGCGCCGGCATAACCATCCAAAAGCGGATCCATGTTGGAGAAGGTGGACAAGTTGACCCTCTCCATATAGGACCATGGTGAATGATGACAAAATCACAAGTAACGAAAAACGATCTATGCACATTATCGACGGAGACCATATGGAACGTCCAATAGATAGAGACGTAACTTGTTACCCACTCACAGGGACTAATGGCACAAACTCGAAGGCTTGCCCGCCTATTGGGAGAGTTATTGACAAAGATAAAATGAACTATGCATCTAGAATTCCAAAACTAGGTCCACTTTCGGTACCCATTTTATCAAGTGAAGTATCATAAGAAATTAACTCTTATTGTCATAACATATAGAAATGTCGCCAAAATCTCCTAAGAAAATTTCCCTCAAAAGTTTAAACTACTTCATTAAATAGGCAAGGCTCTGCGAGGATCAGTCGCATGTTGATAATATCAACCATCACATGGTTGTATTATTTATCATTCCAAGTCTTCACCAAAATGATAACCACACGATTAATGACCTCATATTTTCTATAAAACTCAGTTTCTCCCCTGATTTCTAACCATATTTATGACCTAAAAACATAAATATCTCAAGTGGGAAATCCCATTTTCATCCCAACTTTTACAAAGAGTATCCGCACATGCACACTCCTAGTCATCCACCTCAGAGGACACCCTGATTTGTAATTATGTCTTTAGTTTATCATCCATTAACACCGCAAAAATCCCAACAAAGGTGGAAATTAAAAACCACCAAATAAATGGTCCAAATACATATGCTAACATAGGTGCCCAGAAATAATTAGGGGGTGAAAATAAGAATTCCCATAAATATCTAGCCAAACCCCAAAAACTCCCTAAGTTTCACATCATCAACTGTGCGGTAAATGGGCATCAACCGAACAGTTGAATATCTTTAGGTAATAATTATAGCATATATTGATGAACCTCTTAGTTGATCGTTTAGGATAGTTATCCCTTCGAAAATGATCCAACCCTATATGCATTCCACCAAACCCCATCCGCCTTACACGTGTCCCAAATGATCAACCGCTTGATCAACCCATCAATCACATGGTGAATTGGCATGAGCTGGGAGCTATAAATACATTCCCGACCACCTTGAAAATGTATCCCAAAACCCAACACCGATTCATTTTTTAACTTCTTTCAACCTGAAGCATCTAATAATTTTGAGTTCTGTCATAAATCAAGAGAGAAGTCTTGACTTTTCAAAAGTCTCCTTCTTCGAAACACTGAGTCTGCAAAAAATTTGGGTCAACATCATAAATACAAAATGTGATATAGAACTATCCAAATCAATCTAGACTACCTAAGCTCAACCCTCGTTAGGGGACCAAATATGCATTTTACAGTGTTTATATTTTAAAGCCTAGTTTTTTTACCATAACCTTTGTCTATTGATCAAGAGAAACTTACTCATGTGTTTAAAAATGATAACCAAAACATGTACAACTAAGTAAAAACACCAAAACATATTTTTCAAAACCATTCACGTGATAGTGTTTGTGAATCGAGTTACCCCAAAATTTTGAAAAATGCAAAGTCTAAATTCAAAATATTATAACTTCTCTGGGTGAACATTACCATCTCAATAGTGACACCCAAGAATTTGAATTTTCCAGGATTACTTATCAAACACCCATCTTTGATTATGTATTTTTAACCACGAATATGCACACTCATATAGGAAATGCTACATAATGACTAGGCACCATAAATACCATAAAGCTTTACATTGTATACCCTACATCCCATTTCCTCCACATGTAAATATGCCCTATTAGATGGAACTACAATGGCTTTGAGCCCAAGACCTCTTGGGTACTAATAAGCACCCGAAAGTGTACATTTTATACCCCGAATAGACGTATTTTAGTTGCTAATTCTAAAAAATTTGGATCTTATATGCGTAAATGTTTAATGTGCAGGCCTGATCGCCGTTTGCGGAATTCAAATGCTTATTTCCAGGCAAATGTGCAATTTATGGAGTTAATTCCCCAAAACCCGAGCCCAAACTTAGCCCAAACCTTCACCCGAGCCCATGTGTGTTTAGTTTGTGTTTTTTATATTTTTTTAGAATCTTATTTAGAGTCGTTTCATTTTTTATTTATTTAGAATTTTTTAGAATTTATTTTCTATTTCTTTTTATTAGTTTTTATTTTTATTTTATTTTTTAACTTTTAGGATTAGTCTTTAGTAGTTTATTTTTAGTTTTTCTAAATTTTATATTTTTAGGACTTTAGGTTTTATTTTTATTTGATTTGTAGTTTTTATTTTTATCATTTAAATTTTATTTTATAGATTAGGAATTTAATAGATTTTTTTTATTTTATACTTTTAGGATTTTTAGGAATTAATTGTATTTTTTTAGTGTTGTTTATTTTGATTTATAGTTTTTATTTTATTAGGATAAGTTTTGGGAATTTATTTTTCTACTTTTATTAGTTTATTTTTCTAGAACTTTAGTTTTAATTTTATCACGTTTTTATTTTTATTTTGTTAGGATTTAATTTTTAATTTTATTTTTTTCAGTTAGATAGTTATATTTAGGGTCATAACTTAAACACACACATACTAACCTACACACTCACCTAAACCCAAACTAAACCCCCTATTCACATCTTAATACTATACACCACACACACACCACAAATCCCACATACACCCAACTATCCTATACCCTCACCACACACAAACACATATCCTCCCATCTTCTTCCTACCACACACTCTCTCTCCTCTCACCTCTATTAACATAAACTCACTGAAACCAAACCTCCAACCAACACCCACCTTCTCTCTCTAAACCATACCATAACCATCCCTCTACACTCCGACGAAAAAGCCGTCGGTTACCTGCTCCCAACTCGGAGTTAACTCCAGTCCACCCCTCAAACCCGCAACCCCCCGCTGGGACCCAGCTTAGTCCCGGATCAAACCCGAATTCAACCCCCAACTCGAACCTCCATCCGACCCGCCATAGCCCCTGACCCGAGCCGAAACCAACCTCTACCTCCAACCGAATTCAACCCAACCTTCCCATACCCGGATGCCCTTTAACAATTTCTCATTCCACCAATACCCACTTCTGCCAGATTTCCCTTCTGTTTAAAACCAAATCAAATAAAAGCCAACAAAAATCAACTAACCCACATGTGTTTTAAAATGTCTTTTTATTCATTATTCCAAAAATATCCCTCCTTACCTATTTACCCCAATTACCCTCTTACCTGTGACACCCCGTTTATTAAAATAAGAGGTGGCCAACCCATTACTCCAATAAAAATAGGAATCATAAATGGTTCATTCTTAGCATCACTGTCTTATAATAATAATAGTACGATAAAACCACTAAGTATTTTAGAAAACGGATGTCATATGATTTTTCAAGTTTAATAAAAACAATTTTGACAATCTAATTTATAACAGAACGTGGATATATATAAAGACATGTAGCAGTTATATAACCATTATACAAAAAATAACCGAATAAGCTGTCGATTAATAGACTAGTAAAAAAAGGTCACATCAAGTATTTTAACAAGTATGAATAATAACTGGGGCAACAAGCCCGAATATACATACGGATCATACCTAGATTATCCAAACGAATGATGCGTCTACTACAAAAGTCCTACAATATTCGCAAAATGCTGTAGCTCCTTGACACTGGAAAGGAAAGATCAAAGCGGGTGCCCTTACGGGGGAGAACCTGACCATAAATAAGAACCACATAAGAAAAAAAAATATAAACGGGTCAGGGCCCGATTTGATATGATATACGTGTGAATAAAATGCATGACAGTTATGAATACTAACGTCATAAGCAGGTTAAGTTCGCTCTGCAAATAAGAATCATCCTCACCTCTCATCTAAATGCACATCCTAGCGCCATACTAAATCATCACAGTTAAACTACCCGTCTAATTAAGAGAAATAGCCTAATTCCATTTAACATTCTTAATATGCCAATTCATAAAATATAACTTCACAGGTCCATTTATCATCGGGATCTTATGCCATAAAGTTGATCTATAGATTCATTAACTCATAGGAAATGCCATATTCGCGAGAACAATTACATTCACAATATAACATTTCTAAGACCATCCTTCGGGGAGTCACCCCACTGGATGCACCCCTAAATTCTATCATCTTCCAGGGCCTATATCAAGACCACCTGGGAACCCTAAATCGCGTCGCGTGGGAAGCGGCCATATACCTTCGACAGTGAGTCATAACCATACCCGAAATCACCTCACTTCAAAATAATCATACAATATTACCATCGGTCCAATGGTCGAGGACTATATTCTCCCTACATTCACTAGCCAGGGGATTTACCTCATTCGCGTAACATCCCTTATGATAGAATTTAGATAGGTATGTATATTCATGCCACAGTCACAAGATATGCCAATTTAAAATATATGTTTATTATTTTCGGAACCATATGTGCATAACGATATAAGCTACCAAGTATAATTACCGTTATACTAACCTCCGAAAGTCCACAACAATACTATCCAACTCTTCCCTAGTCCTAGACTCGCTTATTAGATAAAATAAGACATTAATTTCCACTAAATAGTCCTCGAGATAAGCCCGAATGTCCCCTTGATAACCTAGGGTATTATTTCCCTTTATATAAGACTCTAACACTCTTTATTACTTCATATGAGAAGGTTCCTAAGCCTCTAATCTAAAAGAAAAAGACTAGAAACCAAGTTGGAAAACTCTTATAAAACAGTAAGATTTCGAATCGATTCGCTCTAAAAGCGAGTTGATTCGGCTGAAAAAACCAACCTTTTATATAAGCTCGAGTCGATTCGGCCTTAACCCGAATCGATTTGGTTCCTTAGACCTATAGCCACCATTTTAGCGAATCGATTCGCCTAGGTCGAGAGGCCTAGTTTTGGCTACGGGTTAATATGAACCCTAAATTCCCCAAATCCATTTATTCTATCTAATCCCAACATCATCAAATCATATCATCTCCAAATCACCTATCCAAGTTAACTAACTAGAAAGGCCATTTAAAACAAGTCTAGATCCTATAATATTGGATTTAACCAACAAAATCATCAAATTCCATTAATGGTTAAAACTCAAGAACATAAAGCATAAATACAAATTATTCACACTCAATCATACATATATGCAAGTTAGAAACTTGCCTTAAGATTGTAGCCTCGAATCTTCTTCTCGTTGCAACGATTCCAAGCCCAAATCACCAACTCTCTCTCTTTTCTCTTCTTTTTCCCATGTTGTCTCTTCTCTCTAACTCTCTCTTTCTAGGTTAAACACAAATGAGAAATTAATGCTATTGCAAGGCTTAAAATACCCAAAGCATCCAAAATACATTAAGTCTAACACTAAATGATACTACATACTTAAAATGACTCGTAACATCTTAATTAAGTTATAACTATTCAAAAGTACCCCGGAACCAAAAAATACACCTGACACTTATTTTGACTATCTCAATCATTTCTGGACTAACCGTGCCTTCTAAACTAGCATCCGGGATATTGTACATTATTTCATGTTCCAACGTCATATTAACTCTTAATACCAATCCGATTTGAATATAAATCATAACCATCGCTTAAAGCACAACGACAGAACAAAATATAATGTTACACCATTTACATTCACTTAATGGTAAATATGCAAAACTCAGTAAATATTATCTCTTAAATCACTTAAAGTAATATTTACTTCAACTTCCTTTTATTTTCTATAATTAACCCACATGGCATTTAATATAAAAATAATTACTCATAAATAAGGGGTATTACATTACCAAATTAGATATTATCCTCACCCATGCTCCTCTCACCATTTCCATTCACACTAAAACATAAACTCTCCGATTTAGCCCTAGCCTCCTTGTGCACCCTATAAATTGAAGACTTGGTGCCATTTGAAAAGGATCTCCAAATTGGTTTTTAAACTTTATGTGATAAAATTCTCTCCACCCCTCTATAGAGAGTATTTGCATTTTTGGCAAATATCGCAATATAGAGTTGTGTAGTGAAATTTATCTCTAGGATGAATTCCACTTAACCCCTCTATAGTGGGTATTTGCATTTTTAACAACTATTTCAAAATAGATTGATGTGGTTGAATTCATCCTTTATGGGAGGTAAACTCTAATCCATTCCTTTATGTTGAGTATTTGTATTTTTAGCAAATTTCTCAACATAAAGTGATGATGTACAATTTATTTTCTTGGATGAGTTCTAATGTACAAATTTATAATATTAGGATTTGCATTTTTACCAAATCCCTTTTATTATTTAAGTGTCCATTATGAACTCATCCACTATCTTGTCATTTATTTTCTTATTTTTATTTTATTTTGTAGTTTTTATTTTAGATTCAATAAATATATTAGTGAGTGATTGTAATTGAGTGAGTGTTGATATAATTGAATATCCCATTCCAATTCAAGGCTTAAATAGTTTTGATCTATTCCTCTTTAATTACTCTAATCCTCACATGCTTTTATTGGTTTACTTTTATTTTTATTTTTTGATGATGATTATTGAGGACTAATCTCCCTTTCTAGGGATGAAATTTTAAATCCCTCATGAGTCCAATTTAGCTAGTTTACTTTTTAGCACAATTTTTTTATCTCACTTTTCCTAAATTAGCCTTTACATCTTAGTTACTACTTTAAAAATTAGTATAGTTAGTTAATTAATAATCCCTTGAAAAATCCATAAAAAATAGAAAAAGCAAAAATAGAAAAACCATAATAATATGCAAATGAATTACACATATCTTCACACATTTTGTGTTTCATCCTTAGAGTTGGATTGATACTCCCTTACTTACCTAATACATATGTTGAGTTTATTTGTAGCTTCAAGGATATTTTGATGGAAAAAGAAGTTGCAACAACGACAAAAATATATAAGACGCAATTTTCTTCTCTATCAAATGGCGTCATTGACATTCTTTGGAGCTTGAAGCATTAAAGAGGATTTCCTATTTGTGATTCATTTGTATTGCACTTTTCCTTTTTCGTACCATTTTTCATTTTCTTTTAGAAGGCTTGTATTAGGTTTCTTTTATTCTTTGCTTCTATTGCGGTGCTTAGAGACACCATTTATTTTTCATTTCAATTTGTAATAATCAAAGACAAGCGTGATAGGAAAACCGGACAAGGTAGAGAGAGGACGTCCAAGGCGAGGAAATGAAGCCTCTCTACTTTGGGTCGGTAGGACTCCCGGGGCCGACTGAGATAGGCTTAATCTTCCCCCGGTCGACTCAAATTGTTCATCACCCCACGGCATAAAAATCTTGGGAGGTACATTTCTAAACCCTCGTGCCTCTCCTCTCAGCGAGTCAATATCTTGTGTGTGATTACATGATCTTGTGTGATTTTATTCTCGCATTTATTTTCGAATGGTGTGTTGAATTAAATTACTAAGACCTACACCCGGTCATTCACGAGAAGGGATTTCATCACTCGAATCACTCGCTTACCAATTGTGTGCTACCCTAGCCATTATTAAATTTAAAATCAATCAACTAGGTAGCCCAATAGGAGAACATTTTTGCAAAGCCGATCACAAAGATAAATTCATCAATTTTTATCGCCCGCAGACTTAATTAAAATTTGACTACCCTTTCACTAAATTTTACAGATAAATATTAGCTATCTGCTAGTTAGGATTTATCCTTGACTTGTGTGTGTCCAATTTAATTTTTCGGTAGTCGATTTTAGTGACTTCGTCCAAATTCAAGAGTCCAAATATTTTTCTCGCTCTTTTCTTCCAAAAAAAATCCAAAAGTATTTTCTTCCATTATTTTTATAAAAATTCAAAAATATTTTATTTCCTTTTGAAAAACATTTAAAAAAATCCAAAAAAAAAAATATTTCTCTCATCATGGCCGAAGAACGTCCTTTACGGGATTACTTTGGCCATTTCTCATTCTCTCAAAGCATGTTTGAGGTTGAGCCCGAGTCCCACATCCACACTTTACTTAGTGTCTTTAACTCTGAAATGCACGTCATTGATACTTATGCATCATCCACGCACGCATCTCATATTTCATCACGTCCAATGATGAGTATCAACGCATCACATGCTTTACCGTGCACCCATTGTTCATATGTCGATCACTTGTCCCATGAGTGCCCATATTTTTCATATGTGTATCCATATGACACTATTTCGGAACCTACGTCGACCGATTATCCTGATGTATCTAATCTCGAATAGTGTGAGTACATGAGCTATTTGTAGATGCCTGATCACCCTTTCACATAATATGAATCCCAACCCGATGTTGTCGATCCTCACACGTTCCAACAGTGGTCATGGCCACCAAGTGCACCCCATTTCGATCAGTTCCCTCACTATGCACCCAATGATTATCAATCTTTTGTCTCTCACGGAGATGTTTCCCCCGTGTATGACCAACTTGACCTTGTTCCCCACAGTTCCATTTAGTATTCTCCATATAGTCACGATAATAGTGAGTTGTGTCCACCTCAACCACCACCCCCACCCATCGCTTCCCCGCCATCATCCACCTCTCGTATCAAAATCCCCTTGCAAAAGTTCATAGTCGAGCAAGAGCAAGCCACTCTAATTCAAAATGAAGCCCTTCAACGGCTTGAACAAAGATTAAATGAAATTGAGTGTGAGAGAGATTTGGACTTCACCCCAAGTCAACCCATTGTTGGCCCCACTTGGAGTGATGATGCGACGTCTTGTGCCACTGACTTTGAGTGTGACCAACCCTACCACCCCGAGAATCTTGATGTTGTGACCATTCCGTGGTCCGGGCCTCAAGTTCACGCTTGTGTTAATTTATCCATCGATAGTGAGACTAATCAAATTCCACCATGTCCACATGAACCAATCATTGCGGTTAACATTCCCACTCCCGTGATATCCAAAAATACGCCTGAGCTTTTCCCTTATGCCTCAATTGCATATGCCTCTAACATGCCCATATCCTTTCGGTTAGCTCCGGCTACGAGTGCTCACCATTGTCCCGAGATAGCATCAGAGATGGTTCCCACTTCTCTTGATATGGATCCTACCCCATACTATTTGGCTCCCCTTGAGGCGAATATTAATGTAGATTCATCTATCTCGGATCTTAATACCTCGTTAAACCCTTTCACCACATCAGATGGTGATACATTAGTGGATAAGTTGATCTCGCCATCACATGATACCTCACTCCCGCTTCAGGAGAATGTTGAGGATCATTATGTCCCTCCAAATGAGTGTGTGTCCCCTACTATAGAGACATATCATCGTCCCATGCCATTTATCCCACCCAATCCACCCTTTATTCCACCCACTTACCCTCACCATCATCTTCCTCCACTATTTATCCCACCCGATCCACCAATTATCCCACCCATTGTCCCTTCCACCCCACCACCTGGTTTGGATCTTGATTTCACACCTTTCATGTTTACATCTACATTTTTAGATCCTCGCCTGAAACCATCCTCCACCTTCCATGATAGTATATGTGATTCTACTCTCCACTTCCGTGACACGGAGCTTGTTACCCCATGCCCGCCACTCTCTTGTGGTGTTGATTTTTCCCATCGACACCTCCCTGGCGTGTCACGGCGTGACCATTATCATCGTCCATTTATAGAACGGTCGTGTGATTTATATGAGCCCCACCACATTCAACTTACCAAACTGTTCCGCCTACCTCACCAACTTGGGCACCATGCTTATAGGGCCCTTGTTGCTCTCACCTTTCGGCTCAATAAGGCACGTGATAGATGCTTATTCTCCCATGCCTTTCTCATCATTACCCTAATACCCACCCATCCATGGTCCACCGATGCTTTGCATCACGTGATGCACTTTGACATACAAGTGCATTGACCACGTTAGCATTTCATCCAACAAGACTGATGCTCCAGTCTTGTTTGGGGGTGATTCTCATCACCCGATTTTTCTGTCGCCCAGCGCTTTCCTAATTCTTATCCTTAGGGTGATATCCCTTCGATCTGGCTAAAGACATTAAACTTAGCGCTACCGGGAGGCAGCCCGCTGTTTCTGAGTATGAGTCTCAATATGTTTGGGGGTGGTGTTTGACATCACCCTGTGCTTTATATGCTTTATAGACTTGTACACATTTTTTTTCTTTCTCTTATCATTTATTCAGGTTCATTTTGGCTTCATTTGTCCTCTTTATTAGCGGTTGATTCTGGTAATATCTTTCCTACCTTCTTCTCTCAATTTTAAAAATCATTTTACTTAACATCGAGGATGATGTTCCTTTTTGTTTAGGGTGGGGAAATTTATCAAAATCGTATCTCTTTTGAAAAAAAATTGATTTCAAAACCCAATTTTTAAAATTTTCATCTCACCCATTGACGTAAATTTTCTATCATCCATCTTTTAAGTCTAGGAATCGAGCTAGTGGACTTATTTGTTCTAAATAGCTTATGTAATACGTCCCAAGGTATGTTGCACCATGAATTTCTAGACTCAATAAAATTTGTGCACTTATCACGTCACTACGGTTTATAGTTGAAGAGTATTACAATTCTCAAAAGAACCTTAAGGATCACTAGTAGAGACTTTAGCTTGTGAGATTTGTGCCTTTCACCTTTGAGAGTGTTTTACGCAATCTCCGAGTCACAATTTGATTCAACTTCTTTTGGGTCCGCACTTTAAATCATTGTATGATCTCATTATTTTTCATCAAAATTTTTGTTTGATCACTGAGAAAGGCATCACTTTTGAGTTGTAAGAAACACGTGTCTTGAAATTTGTCTTGATCGCTAGATTTTCTTCCATATGGCATTACCATTCATTTCACCCATTACTTTCCCATATTATTCCATATTCACATATATTCCCCGCATCATCCATTTATCATCTCCATATCATATTTCATTTTCAAGAAAGAGAGTGTTGTTCCAAATGTAAAATGTCTTCAGAGTTGAGAGTATAAAAGAGAAAAAAGAAAGAAAATAAAACCAAAAAGAGAAAAGAAAAGAAAAAAAGAGTTTGTAGTTAGTTTTTATGTAATAAAGACATTTGTGACTAAAGTGTATACTCTTTTATCGCATCCTCTTTCATCCATCATCCATACATCACCATCCTACCTCATATCAGCCCCATCCTTCTCATTTCATTTCCCCCTCACCCATAAACATCCATATTTTCCCCTAGGTGTTCGAGAAAATGAAGGTCAATGTGGTGAATAACTCGACGTTCTCACTATAGTGATTAACATTCTTTCATGAGATCATTTTTCTTTCAACATGTTTGTTCTTTCTTATATGTGTGTGAGACTTTTGAACTTGCTTACATTTACTCACCTCCTCACACATAAGAGCGACTAACCCAAATCTCGAGAGTTCATTTGAGAGAGCTATATCCAGCGAGATTTTACAGTTGACGCATTGATTCCGAAAAGGCAATCTAGGAATTACTTTTTTGATGCTCGACCCGTTTTGACTGATTCACACACACACGTTGAGTCAATGAAGGATATGCCTTGAGTAATCACATAGCTAAATTTTTACACAATGCTAGCTTGTATTTCTCAAAATATTTCTCATGTGATGGATTGTGCGATTATTCTACGTCTAATAAGAGATTGATAGCCTTTTAATAAGTCATTTTAAATAAAGAATTTTGTGGGTATATTCCTTACAAACCCTCACGAGACAAAACTCATCTTGTAGGGCAACATATAAGTTCAAAGGCTTGTTGCACACGCTAAGTGAAATCGCAAGTGCCCATGAAAGTGGTACAATTTTGACTTCTTATTTCTCTTTCTCTCTATCTTTTGCTCGAGGACTAGCAATATTCTATTTTGGGGAGGGGGGGGGGGATAAGCATCCAAAAGTGTACATTTTATACCTCGAATAGACGTATTTTAGTTATTAATTCTCGACAGATTGGGTCATATTAACTATTTAATGTGAAGGCGTGATCGTCGTTTGCGGAGTTCAAACGCTTATTTCAAGGCAAATGTGCGATTAATGGAGCTAAATCACCATTCATTTAGCCTTACCCTAGTCCAGACCTGGCCCAAACCGAACCCAAACATCGTGTGTGTCTAGTTTGTACTTTTATTATTTTTTAGATTTTTATTTGAGTCATTTTTATTTTTAGATTTATTTAGAATTCTCTAGGATTTCTTTTCTATTTTTATATTTCTTAAATTCGATTTTATTTTTATTAGTTTTTAATTTTCAATCTTTATTTTATTTCATTTTATTTTATTTTATTTTTATTAAGATTAGTTTTTAGGAATTTATTTTTTAGTTTTATTAGATTTTATCTTTCTTTAGTTTTATTATATTAGGATTATATTTTTTTAGTTTGAACAAATTTTTGTTTTTATTTTGTTTCTTTTAAATTTTTATTGAGGATTTTAGTTTTTTTTAGATTTTAATTTTAATTTTAATTTTAATTTCTTTTATTTTTAGGGTCTTTTTTTAGTTTAATAGGTTTATTGATTTTTTTTTGTTTGATTTATTTTTAGTAGAATTTTATTTCTATATTTTTATTTTTATTTTTAAGGGTCCAATCAACACACGCACAAAACTCAAACTCACCCTCATCATTTTCTCCTTACACTCACCTACACCCAAACAACACACCCACTCACACCCAACTCATCTACACCCTCACCACACCTTATCCACCCCACTCCGTCTTCAACCTCTAACATTTTCTCTCTCATCCTCCATTAACAAACAACCCCATTTCCTTAACCCACCACCTCTTAACCACCCATTTCTCTCTCCATTAACAACTCACACACCCACTCCTCTTCCAAACCCCAAACCCATTTCACCATTCCATAATCCGTAGCCCATCTACCCTCCATAGCCAACTCCACCTCAACCACCTACAGTTTCTGCCTAACCCGTCCCCTACCTCCGGCGTCACCCTCCAAACGCTTTGGCGAGTCCCAATAACTGGGTTAAAGCCGCACCCGCGAACCCGATTAGTACCTCCATCTCTATCCTTAACCCGCGACAAAACCCGACGACCTATCTCCGGCGACCTACCCCTGCTACGAAGCCCAAACCCGGAGATCCCCATTTGAGCCAATCCGACCGGAGCACCTCCTGCCAACCCTAAAGCCAAAATCGATTTGTACCTTTTTATTATGTCCCAATTCAAGACCAAGTCAACTTATACCACATGTCTTTTAAATCCTTTTAATCCCTTATTTCCCAATATACCCCCATACCTAACCACACTCCAATTGCACCTTTCAAAACCCATAAGCAAATCAGATTTTTATCCCCACCCCCTTATTCACATGACCTCATTTTTCCCACATACACACCCAAGCCTATTTCCCAAAATTACCCCTAGGTCCATGTGCCTCACTATAAATGAAGACCCAAAAGCTCATTTGGGAAGGACTAATCGAGAGTTTTAGAGAGAAAATTTTAGAGAGAGAAACACCATTTTAGTGTAGTTTTTAGGTTAGAATTTATTTTATTTTATTTTTTTAGAGATTAGTGAGAAAATAAATTTGTGAGATTCAAGTTGAGTGAATTTTTCATTTCTAATTATGTTGATTACTCACTTGGAGGGTTGTATGTTTCTTATTCAAGGATTGAAGTCTATTAAATTCAAGAGATTGGTTTGATTGTTCTTCTCTCTACTCTTTTATATTAAATGCCTATTGAATGTTTGTTCATCATGTTTGATATCATGTTAGGATAAATCCACTTTAAGGGGTGAACCCTTATTTGATGTTATTTTGATTTAATTACTTGAATTATTTGAAAACTCCCTTTGAATGTTAATTTTGATCATTCACCCTTAAATTTACACCTCGAGAGATGGTAAATGATTTTCGAGAGAAAATCAAAATTCGAGATATAATACCCATTTTAGATTCGAACTAGAGATAGGGGTTTCTTAAGTGTGGTATTATTCCTTGAATTTCAACTCTAAATTTTATTTTCTAAGATTTACATAAATTTTAATGAATCGATCTTAGTCGGTGATTAATTAAACGGAGTGTGAATCTAATTTTCTAGAGTTGTGGGGGATTGAACTTAATTTTCTAAAAGGTTACTATTAAAATTACATTTTCAACGAGATTTGATTTGTAATTTTGATATTAATTTGGGAGAATTCAAATAATTAAATTAATTAGTTAGAATAGCTAGAATTTGTGGTGTAGTCTCACTCCTTGATTGTTCTCAAATTTATTTACCTCACTTTATCTCTTATCTTAGTGTTAAACTTTGTTCATCATTTTTAGTCACTTTTAGTTAGTTGTTTAGATCTTTCATTTAGATTAGTGTTATTTCACCATCTATCACAAAAATTGTTTTGATATTTAAAAAAGCTAAAAAAATAGAAAAAGAAAAAAAGTTCAAAAAGAAAATAATCAAATGAATTACATCTTGCCTTTCTTGTATGTTTCACCCTTAGATTTGGATTGATTCCCCTAGATACCGCTACACCCTAGTTTTATTATAATTTCGTATGTATAAAAAGGTTTTGATTAGAGGAGCTTTTAAACAACGACAAATACAAAAAGTTATGTCTATCAGGTACGTAGGCGCAATACCGAGATGCACTCGTGGGCCTAAGCCTTGTAATATGTATCTTGCCATATTATCTATTATGGGTGTCTCCATCTACAATCCAAACTCCTTTTCTCATATGGAGTGATCATACCTATCACTTCGGATCAGCCCAAGGCCCTACGACCCCTCCTTAATTTTAGTCATTTTGATAACGGATACGTATATCTCTATCAGTGAATTTTGGTCCACTCTAATGCTAAAGTGCCATATTCAAGTCAATCTTTCAGACCTAGAACACGAAATCTCTAGCACCATACCCTCCCATTAATCCTCGTATCTGAAGATAGTAAAGGATGTCTAAACATCACACCCACTAAACTTATAAACCAACTCGAAGGTTCAATAACACCTTCGAGTTATTGATCGAATGGTAGCCATAAATATTTTTGTCGATGACTTCAGGTCCACTCCCATTCTGAACCTCCTCCAAAACTACCATGTGGCTCATATATAGCATATCCTCTTCTCAAGATAAGTCCTTACACTTGCACACACATCACGTTGGAACCTTCCCATTTGTCTCACCGTAACAATCGAACTACGTAGGCTTTGATCTCGTGGCTATACAGATACGTAGGTGTAATACCGAGTCTTTTTCGTAAGCACAAGCCTCGACAACGTATCTCTCGATATGTTATCTCCGTAGTTATGCTTTCATCTCTCATACCCTCTCACACAAAAAAAAAAGATATTACATTATCTCAAATTGCGACTTCTCGTGCATATACATATGCATATCAAATGGCCTCCCATTACAAAAATTGAGTCTTCTCGCACCATATAAATATACACTAATGGACATCAGTTACCCAAATATATATTCACACACAATCACTCTTGTGTACTTACATCTATTTAGTGAGGTTCTTACACCTCTCGCTAACCCAATGCCTAAGCACATATCTTTGTTTTAAGGGATTCTCAAATTAAGGTCTCTCAATATGTTCTGAAATAAACTAAAATATAATCATAAATGTAAAAAATGATAATAAGTATACATATAAGGAAGCATAAAGAAGAAGTGGGGTGCCTAGCACCTTCCCCACTCGTAACCCTGTTATTGAATCCACACCAAGAATCTTTGGATAATTTGTAGGCCCCAACCTGCCTTAGGATTAGCCTGAAAGGGCTAATCGAACTCATTTTGTTTGTTTTGATATAAAATAAACTGACCCAACTCAAAACAACCAACCACCCCTCTCACGAAGAATTAAGCTTAGTACTAAAAAGGAGCATGCAAAAAAAAATAGATATGGTGTTGAACAGCTTCTAGAGAAAATATTTCACAAGCCCAACTTCAGGGAGAAAATGAGGACCTAGAGACACTCACTTTTGTGTATAACACATGCTAAAACCCACACACAGACTCACGCAGCATGCATCCTTTCTTGCATAGGCACCCTGATCTCCCTCGAGTCTAGTTCGTAGCCCATAACACCATATAACCATACTGGTTCGTGTTGTAAATTTTTTTTTGAGATGTGAAAACTCGTACACAAGCTAATGACACCTGATAGTGCATGTTGATCTCACACTTGAGCCTTATTGTAAAAATTTCCACGTGTGAAGGTGATGCTACCACCACTACCATTTATTGATAGTTTAAGACTTTTTATGCGATTGCACATGATTACTCCTTACTAACCACCTCGCTATGCTAAGATGCTAGTGCTAGGATGTCAGGACCAATGTACGATGCCCAAATAATTTCCAGTTAGCCAAATGAGCTCGAATTTCAGAGTTATTGGTGGTGCTATGAGAACTATACAAGTCTCCTACCATAATGAGAAATCTTATCTATGAAACTTTGATGAGATGGTGAAGTTATTCAACGTCGAAGTTTTCCAATGGACCATGAACACAACTATCGACTAATACAATCAAATATTTGAGAGGTCACGGCCACTAGTATGGGGATATGGTGTAAGGATCTTGCCTTGATGCCGTTACTGATGATCCATTATTGATCTCAAAGCTATTTTAACTGTTTTTCTTCAAAAGTGATGAAGGTATAACCCTCATATGTTGAATTCCTTAAAATGCAATGCATTATAACCGTATGAATAAAACTAGTACTTGACTTAGTCTCATGGAACCTTTACCCTAAAAGACGTGACATCATTGAAGATGGAATGTCAAGAATCATTTTAGTCCTTGGTCCTCACCCAGAAGGATGATGAACCTTATTTAGATAATTACACATCTTGAAACCACTTGTAACCAACATTTTTACCTTATGTATACTCCGAGACTTAATCATCCCACGAACGATGCACTAACTATCGAATGTTCTTCCAACACTAGTTACGACTCTGGGATGAGTCATCAAAATTCGATACACCTTTCAAGCACTTACTAGTAATATCCGCGGATTTCCAGACCGAACAATTATGCATGTTTCTACTTGTTTTATCATAGTGCCACTACACCAAAATAAGTCAATTCAAGTGTTTTAAACACTTGCGAATGGCATTTGCAATGATTCAAAACATTTGCAATTTGGCGCGTTGCAAAAATTTTGCAAGTGTTAAAAATCGTTGCAAATGGTATTTACAATAGTTTATTGGGAACAAATGTTCGTTATGGACAACTATTACAAAAAAAATTGCTACGATATTGAACACTTGCATATGAAAATTTTGCATGTGTTTTAAACACTTCAAAAAAATTCATTTGCGAGTGTTCAAAACTGTTGCAAAATTCAATTAGCATTTATTTACATATAAATAGTAATATGTAAGGCAAAAAAGTTCCTTTTCAAGTGTTATGAACTGTTACATAAATTAAAGTATATAAAAAAAATTATCCACCACATGCCACCAACCTCGCATATAGCAAACAATAAAAATCAACATAAACAATTATTCAACACATGCCACCACCCTCATATAACACAAATGATTATCCACCACCCTCCAAATACACGTCTTTTTATTTCAATCTCAATGATATAAACAAACTTAAAATAACATTAAAGTAGAAAAAAAATGTGCCAAAAAATATTACGCTTTTATGTTACATATAAATCCTTAATTAACCATATATGATCCAAATATGTCTCCACCAAATAATCGACATATAATTTCAAAGTATAAATCCTTAATTTAATACATCTTACACGGGAAGCTAAAGTTTGAGAATGTAGTGATCCTCGTTGATTTGGTATTTTTCTCAACTGAGTTGTTTGTTTTGTATCCACCCTGGTTATGTTATTGTAGATGCATAACCTCAATCTCCATTTTGTGCAGCTCAATTGGACTTTGTCTAAGCTCGCATTCTCCATTTTTTTCATATCCCACAAACATGTCTTTGTCATGTACTATTTGAAAATAACAAAATCAAATGGGGTATACGAGTTATAATGTCTTCAACAAAAAAAGTACAAACAAAATAAAATCTACAAGCACAAAAAGTACAAGCAAAATCAAGTGTGTTTCACACAGAAACTAAACATCAAAATAAGGAAACTCGTTATTTAAAAGAATGATGTTGTGTCACCCCTCTAATTAAAACCCTGGGTGATCAGTCTATTATTATAATTAAACGGGTTATAAAAATAGATCATCCTAAGCATCACTGTCGAAAACATATTAATTACTAATAACCTATTAAGCTTGGTGCCAATTATAAAAACTTTTTTTTGTTTATCTTAAATTTACAATAATACAATTGAATATTCATCAACCACATTCACAACAGTAACAGCATTCACTGAATATTAACTAGATAATTCATCTGAATAAAATTCATAGCCAAAACCCGTACAATATCCCTAACGAAATAGTGAGACAAAATATCTGAAATACAAATGGAAATGCTGAGTCATAACTGCTAATTAAACAAGGAGCAACATGCTCGAATGAAATAACTGGGAACTTATTCTATAATGAATAGGAAATGGAATCGTCTAACCACGAGGTCCTGCAGCTTCCACAGCAACTGCATCACATCAACCTAGAACGAACTGCTAAATCTAGTGGCCCTGTGGTTGGACACATAAAACGTTTTGAAAAATATTTGCAACGGGTCAAGCCCTAAAATATTTTAAAAATATTTTGCAAGTGTTTAAATGCAATAAATTTAAGCAATATAAATATCCATGTTAGATGTGCGTGCTCTCACGCGGTCCTCGCCTCTCATTCTATTGTGCACATCTAACGCACACAATATAAATATTTTGCACGCGAGTCCTAGTTAAACTACCCACCTAACTAACCCACACACTCCACTAATAATCCATATTAGTCATTTATCCCACCCCTATCTCCCATACGATACGTAAATAGATTACTTGCCTTTTCACCAGATTTATAATCACCACGTTATTTATTAAGTTTCACATACTTAATTCCAATTTATATATTCGCAATCTATATCTTCCTCTACACACAACAGAGTCGAATAATCACATGTGTATGTGTGTGTACACACACACACACACGCACACACACTCACACACTAATACAGCATCCCCAGAGATAGAACTCATGATGTGACATACTTTGTTATTGAGTCCATATGCACCTTACGTACCAATAAGGACTACCAGTTGGGAATGGCACCTTGAACCATAAACCAATAATCCCATAATGGGGGCGAACACAATCCTAATTCTTTGGGCTACGCACATACCTAACATACCCAAAAGACCGGTCACACTATCATACACTCAAATAGCAGTGAGCCCTAAATTCTATGTTCTAGGGCACACATCTAGACCTTGCTGGCATCGCCAAGGTGGAATCTCCCACTGCACATGATCTCCCGTGATAGCAGACAGTGTAGGAATGCTTATACACATAAATAGCATACAAAACAGCCATGTACACACCCATGTATATTCATATAGTACGATCATATATATCTCAATTATTCAAAGTAATACTATTTCACACTTTATTTTTATTCTCATTTATTATGAATATCACTCGTTATTTGAAGAGTTCTAATTATCTACTTTTTAATTTTAGTAGTTAATATCACATTATTCTACTAATTTAAATCTCAGGTTCATCTCAATTCTCTATGCATCCCCATCTAATTCTCGTACGCTAATACATTCAATAATTTTCGATAGGTTCTAGTCTATAATTTCGACTCCTCGACTACCACTATCTCTCAATTATATACTTCTGGTATTCCACTACTTTTTCATAATCTCAAACTATTGAAGTTATGGTTCCAATAATTTATTTAAAGTTTTACACCTAAACTAACAAAATTGTCATTTTTTGAGCAACCGAATCGGGTTGTAAATTTTCTAGCGGATTAAATACCCTGGAGTAAAATTGCAATTTATTCATCTACTGAAGTCCAAATGATCTGATTCAAAGCTCAATAGAAATCTAAGACACAGACCTTTCCATCCATGTATAGATCTCACTCTAATTCAAAATACGCTAAAAATGGCATTTGTTTGAAATCACGTTAAAAAATTTCGTAGATTTCTATCTTATTTTCACCAAACAATCCTTTGTTTTTCATCATCTTTCTAAACAAATCTAATATTAATTACAATTCATGTCAATCACTTTGAAAACATAGAATTACCCTTTTATAAATTCATTTATACTACCTTTAAAGAAAGAACAGCTTCCCAAAACTCCAATATTGGTGTTGTAATAGAACTTTCATAATTACTCTCACTGTCCTTGTAACTTGCCTAAAACGGCGTGTCATCTGGGACAGCTCGTTCAGAATTCTTGTTGAGGAACTCCCAGTGCTTGATCTGCCTCTAACCTGCTTATCTTTCGAATATCCATGAACATAAGCCTGCTTCCTCTTAAATACATGGCACGAGGTAAGGAGTGTGAGAAAATTTTGATTGGGCAATACTATATATATCCACGTACGTATTTAGATTTTGTATCATTGATTATTTAATCGTTCTGTGTGTGCCAATCAAGAGATCTATAAGCCTGTTGAAGTTGAGTCATTACCATTTTCTCTATGCAAAATGTTTGGGAAGATAGTGCAACTCCATGAGGCCACTAAGATTAATGTCAAGAGTAAAGTTGCAAGTTCTCTTCTAAATTGAAGTCAATCCAGTAAATAGCAAACAATGAGATGAAAAAGGCTAATAAAAGAGGTAGGGAGAAGAATAGTATCAAAGCTCGTGTAAAGAAGACTTAAGTTGCTTTGTACTATGTTTCTCAACGATTACATAATTATATGGAATGTAAGAGGGACATAAAATAAGCCTTCGATTAGAACATTAAAAAAATTAAATTAAAAACTTTATTTTGATACCCAATGGTTTAGGCTGGTCAATCAATACTAATATTCAGTGAATATATTGAAATCACTACTAATATGCAGTATATATTACCTACATACATACAACCACTAATTTAAGCAAATAAAGCTCTAGGGATCCATAAGCAGAAAATATTCCCCCACTGAATATTATTGTTAAAATCTCTTATTGAATCCAAATGATAAAAACCATCTGTTACCATATTATTGTGTCTTCAACACTTATGAGTACCTCAACTGTCAATAACATAATACACAAATACGCACAGACTTCCAGGATATGCAATAATTGATATTCAACTTGTAGGAGATGCACAAAACATGATGGCAGAAACAACATATGGGGAGTTCATATGTACACAAAAAAGAAAGCACATTTGCAGGTTCAAATCGATCACTGTTGTTTTAGCAATTACATCTTCAATTTTAATAAGCCTTATAAATAACGAAAATCAACTCCCTCATTGAGTCCTAACAAAGTCTCATCCATGACTATGAATTCCTGTAAACACCCAATAGATAGAACCAAACACTTACCTAGACAACGAACCGAACTGGGTCAACGTTTCAAACTCTAATGAACTTCCTAATATTCTTGGACCTGAGGGAATTTAGAGCTTTGGTTAATATATTAGCAAAATTTGAGAGAGTACACACTACTAAAATCAAGATCGTATACCAACAGTTGCACAAATATTATGTGGTAGGTACCTCTATATCATAATTATGGAATACTTTGAAAATGCTTGCATCTTCTTGTGCAATCAATTTGTATACCAACAGATCATAGGCTACTCCGCAGATTACACCACAATGGATAAAGGCATTAGCATTAGGTTGAAACACGAAACTTTGACCAAGACTTGTACGACTACAACTTATTTACTCAGACAAAACATGATGTTAATTGTGATCTTACCTTGTCACTTCCATAGATGTAATTATAATAAGTGAATACTGATGCAAAGTTGCTTACTTTTCCCTCCAACATAGTGGTGATAGTCATGGTAAGCCGCACATCGTAGAATGGAATGAATTTTGTCGGACTCTAGGGGAAGTCATATCTGTATAATTGGTAGAAATTTCTTGACTATTGTGCAATAAAAGAAATATGAAGCACCATAACTTACATGCACATACAGTTCTTTAAACGAGTTGAAGTAAATAATTCACGTAAGAAGGAAAACAGATTCAGAGATGGTTCAATTCTAAGCCATTTATGTTGTTCATATTCTCATTCACATAATGGAATGGGGAGTTCCATGGATTAATTCGTTCTAGTTTTTTAGCTCACGGAATTATATATGCGAACAGAAATTAATCGGGGAAAGTATAGCCACGGGCGGATCCACCACAGGTTGAAGTGGGGCCGCCCCAGTTCAACTTTAAAAAAAAAAAGGATTTTTTTGTAAAAGTTCAAACTTAAAGGTGTTCTCTTATTATTTACGAAGATGAGGGTGTAAGTATGTAATTAACAAAGATAAGGGTGTAAGTATGTTATTAATAAAAGTGTCTTTCAAACTTAAAGGTGTTCTCTAATTCAAAGGTTTGTGTTTTATTACTCTTTCTTCAATCTTTCAATAAAGAGTGCTAACTTTCCTATATTGATTTTTTAGTTTTGCTATATGTTTTGGTTCATTTTCTTATAAAGTCATATGCTATTGGATTTGGTGCTCTATTGAATTTTTTATTTGATTATAATTTTCTTGAAATTAAGTAAATTTTCCTCATAATTTTTTTATCCCTCAAATTTTGACCAGCTAATGTAGTATTTAACAAAACATGTTGTAATTTTAGGGATGAGGATGTGATAATTGTATTATGATAAAACTTAATAGTTATTTTACTTTAGCTCCCATTTTTTTGTGATAATTTAGTTTGGCCTCCAAATGACTTTTTGAGAAAATTTATTGGACTTTTTGTAGCACTGTCAACCCATTTTAGGGGTAAATAGGCTTATGTGAAAATAACCTTAAACTTACTCGGACTTTGAGAATTTTTTTCCTATGTAAATCATAAGAGAAAATGTAATCTTAATTGAGGGTTTTATGCTCAATACTCGTAGAATTTTATGTAATTAATAAATGAAGTTGGAAAAAAGTGTAATTCTTAATCAGTTGTTGATTTTTATGAGTTGATTATTTATTAGTATTGTTAAGCATTATTTATTAAGCGTTGTTTATTTCTTGAAATTAATTATGTATTGTTAATAATAATTGAGAGTAGTTGTTTGGGCATTATAAAGCTCTAATTTGTATAAAACTCGAAATAACTTTAAAAAAATTATCTCGGGGGCTCCCGCCCTCGAACCCCGATACCACTCGAAATTTTTGCCTCACTTAATAAAAAATTCTAGATCCGCCACCGAGTATTGCCAATGTGAGTATCAATTGTGAGCCAAAAGGGCCGTGTGAGCTGTCTGGGCACTAGGCACTACTAGTCAGTGAGAAATGAATTGGAGTCCTCTAGAGAGTAATGCAAGGTCCTTGAGGAAAGACTGACAGAGTTGGAGGAAAATGCAAAGTTGGAGAGGCAATGCAGTATGGAGAAGTATCTAGAGATTGATCGATTGAGAACTGACATAACAATGGATAGTGAACAAAGTAAACAATCTTAAGAGAATTTTATGTCAAAACTTGAGATGCTTTCTTCTAAGAATCGTCGTGCATGTGAAGAAATGGAGAATCTTCGTATTACACGAAGATCATTGTCAATAAAGAACGAGAGTTTTTATTACACGAAGAGCAGTTATTGATGACCAAAGGTGAAATGGAAGAGTTGACTGGGAGACTTTACAGCCTGTAATTTAAGATACGGAATAATGAAATGGAAAACAAGAAGGAAAGGGAAAAGCTTAGAATGAGACTCCAAGGGGCACATGCAAAATTGAATGGTCTAAGGGTTAGATATAATTTATATCATATAAAGATACATTAAATGAGATGGATTTCATGAAAGGACAATATATGACTTCTTCAGCAAAGCTTAAGGACTAGTTGGCTTCTTATGGCATTGAGGTCCTTCACCTCAAAAAATAGCTTGCCATTACTCTCCAAGGACAATAACCTTATTTTACAATGGCAGAAATTGCATAGAATTATTATTGGGAGGCGGCTATTCAGGTACCCATTTTCAAATATAAGAAAATATCATGCAGAAAAATAAATAAATTAGTTCTTTGTAAGGGCATCATAAATGGTCGCTTAAAGTATTTTAACACATCAACAATGTGTATTTTGCGCTTTTGACAAAATCATAATTATTATTTTTTTCGAAAAAAATTGTGTGCCAAAAGCTTTGATACCATAAACAATCATAATTTAGGTTTTATTAAACGAATTTAGACTCCGATGAATTTGTAGATTTATTCGACCAGTCTCCTTAGATGATCATAGGTTTGATCTATATCAAAATCAATAGGTCACAATGATCACAGGTAAACAACTTACCCCTCTTCCAAAAGTAGAGGAAATTTGTAACTAAGCTCCAGTACTGATAATGCTTGACAACTAGCCTTGGGTTCAAGTACAAGTTATCGGGTGAAATTATCTACAAATATATAATGAGTAGAACATAGAAGATATTGGAAATTAGAGATAGAGTACGACCTGATCTTCTTGCTTAATTTTTAGGACTTCATTTTCCACATCATCTTCGAGGTCATAATGCACTTATTTATCTTTTTAGTAGGGAGATCTAGTGGATCTGATTAAAACTTAATTTAAAAAGTCCTTGAATAGATAAAAAAGAATATAATCAAAACACAAGCCCAATTTGGGTATGATGGGAATCCATTTTATCTTCCTTTTATTGTCATTGTATTTTCTATTTTCAATTCTTTTTAGCCATTTTCCTTTCTGAATTAGTTGTCAATCATGTTTGGGACTAATTAGGTATTCTTTTATTACTTAATTGGTCATTTAGTCGTTTTATCTATTACTTGATTAGCAAGTAATATCTCTACTATAACTAGGCTAGTATTCTCATTTTGTACTTACTTCTCAATTCTTGAAATATATTAACTCTTTTGTTTCTCTCTAGAAATCATATTGTCTTCATTTTTAGGTTATTAACGTGTAGTTCACGTCAAATTGGTATCAGAGCGGGTGTCTCTCCAAACATTGGTGTTCGTGTGCTTCGGTATGTGTAGAATATCAAATCGTGCCCTACATTCTCAATGACCCTAAAGAAGGCAACTTCAATTCAAGCCGAGATTAACGAAGAGTTAAAACAAAGCAATTAAGAAGTGAAACAAAGCTATCAAGAATTGGTAGAGAATAATCGTGAGATGAAACAACAAATAGAGGCCATTTTTTAACTTTTGACAAAATTACAAAACCCTAGTTCATCCAACAACAATCCAGACGTGACAACAGGCCAAGAACTGCAAATCGTGGATCCAAAGTTCACCGAAAATTTCCACAAATCTTCTTCTGGGGGTCGGACCACCCAACCAGCTATAAATCCTCAAAATTTTATTTCCATTCTGATTAACCCTAACCACCGGGTCACTCATGACCCATATTTGATCCCCGACCATCGAAATTATCCCGATCCCATTTTGGTACAAATTTCATTGCCAGAAAATCAATTGATAGGAGAAACCTCTGTCAAAAAAGTTCAGCAACCCTTCCCCTTGGATCAAACCACCATTTCGGTGGCCAACACTTCCTCTCCTACTTCCAAACCCTTCTGCCCTAGCAGGCGACCTACGGACCACTGCCCCAACCCTTTTTCGGAGCCAGGAGACCCCCAAAAGACATCCGACCACCCTCGCCCCCATTCCGATCTCTTTCCTTGTTTTACCGACCCTGAGAAAACCCATCCTTACCTGTTAACCCCTCTAAGGGCTAGCTGGGAAAATCGGAGTACTTTTACGGTCCTCTAATTACTTCCCCAACCCCCGTTACAAAACCCGTTCAGTGCCCGAAACCCATTCCAATTTCCCTGACCAAAATTTAAACCCTAATTGTACCCAATAATGTGTACCCACCCAAAAATTAAAGCTAGAAATCCCAAACAAAATTTCCCTCAACCATCCACCCAATCTCAACCCTATTAGATCGCCTGACCCATTTGATTTTGGTATTTTTGAATATCAAAATATCGATCCGCGTTTGCATCCCCACACACCGCCACACACACCACTCCCACCTCAATATCATCACATCACACACCCTCTTATCATGACATCTCTTTACTTTATATTGATTCCTCTTCTTCCTCTGACACTGGAGATACCCGCGTAGTATCTACGAGTGGATTCCCCCACCCAGTGCCCATCGTCCCATTCCACTACGAGATCGTCAGTGTTTCTATTGTAGAGAACGTGGTGACCTCATTGTCACGTGTCCCCATTATCAGCGTGATCCCCGAGCACCTCCCATTATTCCAAAGATCCTCCTCCTCATCCACCACCTGTACAAATGCCACCCGACCCGGTTGATTATGTTGCACCTGCATTAGGTGATGTGGTGGGCCTGAGAGCTCATCAGGATCAAGACCCAATCTCTTTAGCACTCTAGTTACTTTCATGAAGTCTCCATTGGGACATTCGCACAAACATTCCTATGTTTGATGGAAGATTCTTCCCGGATGATATGACCTATTGGCTCGCCGTTATGGAGACAGTTTTCGATTACAAGCGGATTCAGGCCCGCTCATGTGCTCTTCTAGTTGCGACCAAATTTCAGGGGTTTGCTTGTGTTTGGTGGAATGACCTTTGTTTTCGTAGGACGGCTGCAAGAATCCCACCTATCTAGGACGGTCTCGATCTCAAGGCATCTCTTCAGGCCTTATTTATACCTCTGACGTATGGGAGAGACCTCTTTACGCGTATTCAATCTCTCCAGCAAGACATGTCTTCGATTATAAAGTACACGGAGCAGTTCCAGCTCCTCTGCACTAGAGCATGTCTGTCTGGTACGAAGGATCACCGAATCAGCCACTACATTCTAGGACTCCAGCCATATATTCATCGCGGCCTTAGATTGAGAGAGATACCGACCTTTTTTAAGGCAGTAGAGTATGCTAATAAGGTCTAGCCCTATCAGGCAGCCTTAGCAACTTCTCCAACATCCCGACCTCCATCTTCCTTGAGTTTTGCTCCTCTTGCACCTTCACCATTGACATCTTCATCCATTACTCCAGTTATTACCACTTTTGGTGTGGCCCATACAGGCCCTCCCACATTTCGCTGCTTTAATTGCATCATCGTGGGACACCGAGCTTCTGATTGCCCTCAGCCACGTTGACGGTCCCTGCTAGCGATGGATCAACCCCCGGAGTATCTCAACGAGGCCGAGCAGTCCCCTGGACCTGCATTGATTACCATTTTATAGGGTGATTATGTTGGTCTTCCCCTTTGAGTTCATGGACGAACTCTTTTTGAATGGGGGAGGGCGATGGGAATCCATTTTATCTTCCTTTTATTATCATTGTATTTTCTATTTTTAGTTCTTTTTAGGCCTTTTTCTTCCTTAATTAGTTGTCAAGCATGTTTGTGACTAATTAGGCATTCTTTTATTTCTTAATTGGTCATTTAGTAATTTTAGCTATTACTTGATTAGCAAGTAATATCTCTACTATAAATATGCTAGTATTCTCATTTTGTACTTACTTCTCAATTTTTGAAATATAATAACTCTTTTGTTTCTCTCTAGAAATCATATTGTCTTGATTTTTAGGTCATTGACGTGTAGTTCGCGTCAAGGAACATTATTTTCATCGTCTCATAAATTAAAAACTAAGCTATAATCTAAAAAAAGTGAGGCAAGTATACTAAAACTGTATAACCATAGTCTAAAATGGCTCAAAATATATCAAAAAAAGGTCATGCCAAGCTCCTTGGTCTTTGTTCCAATAAGATAACTTTAGGATGCCACTATTTATCTCATTATATATTTCAAAACACATAAACAATCATATGTAAAACATTCATCCATGGGTTATCCAAATAATTATAGTTATGTCCATATTATGTACTCCTGACATATATCACGCAAGGAACATGTTCACACCACAAAGTTGATATAGGTTGGCTTTAATTAAGACCATACATAGAGCCATATTAGACACATTGATACATTGAGAAAATAAGAAAAATAAATATGGTCCCACAACATTTGGTAAATCCATTTTTCTCCATAGACGTATCATCCACCCTTAAAATGACTGACTCAAATTAGCTTTCATAAATAGTTGTAGAATATATGGAGGAAATATAATCCTAATACAAGATCTCAGTAAGAGAAATGAGGAATAGTATGACCTACACTAGCAATCGCCATAAATAGGTAAAGCCATAATATTTTATCTATTATGTCATAATTAAAAAGGTAAGAGGGAACCACTGCTTTGAACAATTAAAGTAAAACAACCCTAATTCTCCTATATAAGACACTTGATAGGCAATGGAGTTTAACTTAAGATTGTTGATGAAATGTAAACACTAAAGAATCATGAACTTACATCTTATTCAATATTTAATAGCCAATAAAAAAGTGCCTTCCTTTGGGAGTCCAACATAATGTAATCCAAAACTCAACGGAGAGTCATTTAATTGGTTAAAAAGGTATCTTATTGTAACAACCCAAGACTTTCGGAACAGTGATTATTTTATTTTGGGAGAAATAAATAATATTTTATTGGAGGATAATTAAAATTGGCAATTGAGGTCAAAATTTAGAGTTGTTAGAAAGTGTGTCGAATGGAATTTCTGAGGGTACCATTGTTTTCGGAAGGGTCGAGAAAGTCGAAATGACTGTACTTGGGGGTCTATTTGGGTTCCGAAATAAATTAGGACCGTTTGACTCGAATTAAAGTTACCGAGTCATTTAAAGTGTGTATTATCATTTAAAGATGTGTACCTTGGGAAATTAGGCTTAAAAGCCACGTGAGAATCATTCTCACTTAAGAGAGAAAGAGAAAAAGAAAGAAAGAAAGAGAGAAAGAAGAAAGAAGAAGAAAAGGAAGGAGAAAGAGGGAGAAAGAGGATTTTCCGGCGGATTCAGACCCTACGAACCCAAGGCAAGTGATTAAACTTGCTAAATAATTGTTGTGTACCATTTATTGCATGATTTGTGGATTGATTTTTGGGTTTTAGGTTTAAAATGTTAAAACCTAACTTTTGGGAAAAACCTTAGATTTGTAGTGTATATAATGGATTTAAGGTTAGAAATTAGTTTATATGTATTCTAGGATGAATATTAATGTTATATTTGTGTTTGGGTTGAAGAGAAATGGAGAGAAAACCATTAGAATGATTTTTGGGTATTTTGGCTACTCAAACAGTAGCCATTTTCGAGGTTCAGCAGGGCCGAATCGATTCGGCCCCCTAGCCGAATCGATTCGGAAATATGCAGTTGCCCAGGTCTTAGTGATCGAATCGATTCGGACTCCAGCCGAATCGATTCGGCCTGAGGCAGAGTCCCAGGTCTGATGACCCGAATCGATTCGCCTTCCTGGCCGAATCGATTCGCTGGGGCCGAATCGATTCGGAATAGGCCCGAATCGATTCGGAAACAGGGCTTTTTGAGGGGAAGTTTTTCTAGGGAGATTTTCTTCCCACGTTGATCGAGGTTGTCGATTGGGGATCTCATTAGGAGATATTTGGAGTATGTTTTGGATACTTTTAGAGAGTTTCCCCTACAAGAAATAATTGGAGTCATATAGACCAAATTTGAGGAATTACCGATTCGAGAATTTGGTATTTTTCTAAGTGGGGAAGCCCACTTCTATTTGGGATAACTTTAAAGGATTCTAAAATGAAATGAACCCTATTATGATTGGATGTCGACTAATGCAAATTGATGTACACATGGATATAGAAATATCCTTATTAATGATTGAATTGAGAGATATCTCACAATGTGAGAAATACATTAAGGTGCAATAGGATATAGAATATCCCTAACTAAATTTTATTGAAAGACAACTCATTATTAGAAGCGACTTGAGAGCTTCAAGCGAGAATTAGTATAGCATATACAGTGGGGTAAATGTGTGAGTATTAACGATTAGTGTATCGTGAGAGAGTATACTAAACAATGATGTAAATCAAACTACGCCTAAGTGCGTAATATGAACATGAATATGATGTTTCAGGTATACCTTATAAAACGGTATATCTTTATTATGTGGGATGTATGTATACCTTATATATGGTGTATATACATGTTAAGCATACCCCCTCCTTGCTATCATTGGGAAGTTTCGTGCGTTGAGGGTGAGCATCCTGACAAATATGCAGGGTGTGGATATTCCCCAGGTCATAGTCGTCCTTTGTGGTCAGAAAATGACATATATATATATTTATTTATTTTGGGGGTGAGAGGTCGGGGTATGTGACGCTCTCACTTGCCGGTTAGGAACTATGACCGCTTCCCGGACGTGTGTGTGTGAGTAGATCACGAGGTGGGTGTCGTTGAACCCCACCAGGTGACCCCAGTTTGCTACGCGTATGGGCTACTGGATGATGATAGCATGTGAGCCTGCGTCCTTCGAGTTATAGCTCGGTTGGATGGTTATTATTGCTTGTGTTTGTATTTGGGTGTCAAGGGCATAATGGACCTCAATGACCCACATTGCCAGTATTAGTGTATCGGGGGGGTTCCTTGTTTGGATTTCGCTTCGGCGAGACGTCCCACGCACGAACCGCAGTGTAATGTTGGAACTTGGGGATAAGTTTAGTCCTTAATGCTCATAATTATATTATATACATATATCACCTATCCCGACAATCGACAGTGCCAGGAGTAGTGTAACGGGGGGGTTCCTTGTTTGGATTTTGCTTCGGCGAGACGTCCCACGCATGAAACGCCGTGTACTGTTGAGAATTGGGAATATTAATTAATTAAAATTGGATAATAATCATTTGGGTTACATGCATCTTGCATTGAGGGCATAATGAGCCTCGAGGATCGATACGGTCAGGAGTAGTGTAACGGGGGGGTTCTTTGTTTGGATTTCGCTTCGGCGAGACGTCCCACGCACGAAACGCAGTACCGTGTTGAGAATCGGGAGGAGTTTAGTCCTTAACTCTTGATGCTAATAACTCATCTATAATAATTATATATATGGTTTCATGCCCTATATGGGTATCACTAGAATATAAATTCTAGTAATTGAGATTGATGGTGTATGTTGATGATGTGGACATGATTGGATCATGTAACTTTATATGTTCAACAAATGAACATTATAAAGATAACTATAACAATTGCATTAAAGATAATGTATATATCTTAAAGTTTAGAAATAAATGTAGAATTGGGACATAGGTTAGACGGTTTCACTTAAATACTTCTTTTGGGTTTAAGTTAGAATCCTCTTACCTAAATTAGAATCGAACATCCTTTTGGAGACACGTGCATACGCTTAGTGCGCGCTTTAGATGAGAGGTGAGTTGAATTTTGGTGGAGTGTTCGATTCCAGCTAAATCATGTAATAATTCATTTATAATTATTATGCATTTTAATACACTTGCTATAAACTATTTTTCAAACTCGGGTTCTGACCCGTTTATATTTTCCTCCTCCATGTATATATTGTATTACTTCAGGTGTTCCTCCGCAAGGACGCCTTTGATATTCATCCATTCAGGATTTGTGGAGCTGTGGCAGTTGCGGACTGTTGCGGCACTTTGCTTTAGTCGATTTCTATCTATTGTACATCTAGATTAGGATTCAGTTGTATTGAGTTAGTATTCAAGTGTTGTAGATTAACACTTTCATATTTTATTTATCAGATTATTGTATTGTCTGTTGCCCGACAGCATATTCGGGTATTTCATTGTTGAGATTTTGTTGTACAATGTATTGTACTTTTTGGAGCATGCACATTTCACATCATAGTTAGATGTATATTGTTGGTTGTGTGCATAATGGGTTTTGTGGTTGTTGTTAAAAATAAAAGTTTTAAATTTTTGGCAATTCGCACTTTATGATTTCGGGTAGTTAGCCTTATATTATAGTGTTTAGTTGTTGATGTTGAGACTGTACCATCTGAGATACCTGATTTATGTAGTATAGGGCTGGCCACCCGTTATTATTTGGAGCGGGTTGTCACAATTATAAGTGAATGCCCTATGAGAAATACTTATACTCAATCATAAAGAGAACAAAGGCAATATCTCTTATGAGTGAATGATAACCTCCAATACCACGTGCAATGTCGATATATAGATGTCTCCCCAAGATGTTGACTTTAACTCTATTATGTAAGCTAAACATTGTCATTGTCCAAATGGAGAGCACCATTCTGTTGAAACCTATACAAATCACAAAATTTTAATACATAACAAGCTAATTATAATATAAAAAGATAAATAATCAACATAAATGGTATTCCATACTTAGAATTTTAAGTCTATCCCGTAGCTCAAGTTTCTTCGAAGAAGTAAGAGTGTTGGCTTGACCCTTCCCCTAATTTAGCTTCTACGTAAGGTGTACAATATTCAATTTTTTCACTACCCGAGTAATTAAGTACATCATGTAATGTGACAATATTTTCATATCATAACCCAATTAACATATAATTCATCGTCCAATGACAACCGAATTTAATCCAATTGAGTAAGTTAAAACATTTAAACCGATCGAAAATTCTACAATACTCATCCTCCACCATAAATTGTTTCAAATCGATCCCAACAACAATCAATTAAGCTTCTTCAGATTTGTAAATTATGACTTTTGGTTTGTGACTCCGATTGTCTTAAAACCATAATGTATTGCGATTAAAATCATTTACAACAAAACTAATTGTATTCAAACTTTTAGTTTGTGAATCTTATTGTATTCAACCCTAATAGTTTGTTATTAGCATTGATTAAAACACCTAGGGACGTGTTTAATGTCGGGGACAAAGTAATCCACTAAGCCCTACTCCTGATCTACACAAACATAAAATTGCATGCTCAAAACACTTGCATCCAAATATAAGATATAGAGATTATAGAGGAAATATCCCATATTAATCTCCATATTTAGAGTTTCAAATTGAACATAAAGAATCAAATCATTAAAGAAACAAATCAATAGCAAGTGGAATTTATTACATAATAAAGTAACCAAATTCCAAATAATTAAAAACATTCCCCATTAAAATAACAAAAAATGGTCCAACTCTAATTCCAGTCAACCAAAATTGTAACAATAAAAAACCCCAATAATCAATTATGAGAATTTAAATCACACTCAGTATGAAGAACTAATGCTCATATCTTCATTTAATAATATACCATTCATTAACATTGTAGTTAATACAACAAGATGAGATAAAATTTTCAATAAAAATCATATTACATAGCTCATCCATCCCACATGACAATAGAAAGCCAACCAAAAATTAACTTTTGAGTCGTAACAAGCCAAAAAAATGAGATTTGTTTCAGTCTTGAAAACATGTTAGTCGTAAAAAAAATTACGAACACAAATCCAATAACTTAAACTAATATTTAAAGATAGACAGAGATTAGTAGACAGACCCTAGGTTAGGGATGTGAGGTAATAGCTCTCGCACGCTGACCTTATTTCCAATTTTGTGAATTGTTAAGGGAGGGAGAATTGAGAGGTGCGCTAATATTTTTACACATTTTAGGGAGCAAGTTACACTTTTAGGTTTGGGAAATAATAAAACCACAAAGATAACAACAGTTTTGAACCATTATAAATTTCGTAAATGTCAAAACCATTATTAATTTTGTGAGTGTTATAAACATGTACAAATTAATTATTTTCTTAGTTGCAAAATATCTATTATGGTGTAGTGTGCTATTTACATCTAGGTCTCTGGGCATAATGAAGATTTTTCAACAAAACATAATATCGAAGTCGAGCATGTCTAAACCTACACAATGCTCCTAAGCTAAAGGTAGGTTCCTAATTAGAATGCCTTGTGGCCCCCGTACCAGTTACACTTTCTGATGAACTTACTTTGATTACCAAGGTGAAAGGTCATAAACTTTCACAAACGTCTTACTACTAAGTACCACGAGACTTTACCTAACTCTAAAAAACTGCAACCAATCATTTAATAGTGATACATTCTTATGAGGCTAACATTTACTAGGATACTTATTGTCTTACACGAGGATGACAATTGGAGGTGTCACAATGACAAAATATCTTACTATTGTTGCTAACGATAGAAACCTTTCAATGATGTCATAATTATTACTCTAGCGTTGCAGTCGAATGTGCATATAACCAGAGTTTCCACTCACCTTTTAAGGATAAGTCCCCAGGCCAAACTTTGACAATATAAGGATCAATCCCAATCTAATGATTACATGTCGCTACCGAATGAAAGATTAGCCTAAAGCCCTGATACCAAGTTTTAACACCCCAACCCAGAATTTGAGGTTACTTATGGTTCAACTCGGTCCGATTTGGCTAAATTAAGTGTGTAGTGGTTCGAAATAACCTAAATAATATTTCTAATCCATTTTGATAAACTTTAAATTACCAAGTAGCATGAAATTTTGTTAAGTGTGGAACTAGTTAGGCAATGTCCTGGGGTTCAATAATGATATATACTAGTGTAAGAAGTAAGGATTACTAAGCTATAAAATGCTCTCAAAAGACAAAATCTCAGCTAACCTTCTGTTACAAAGGGAATGGGAGTCAGTCAATGCTTAGTAGGGGCTCCCTAACAAAATGTAATACAAAAATGAATAACAGAATAAACGATGCAATAGTATACGTAGTATAATTCTCACAAACTTTACATGCAACGATTATATAACATATGCACTAACCATGTTTTATTTCCAAATCATTATCTTTGAATCCTATTAAATACCATAATTCCTTATGTTCACAAGTTTCCATTTTTATTCCAAAAATGCCCTTTAAATAATTACCTCACTGGGAAATCATACTCTTGAGTTATCTTTAAATCGTCATGTTTCCTTTCAGGAATATTTATTTATACTTAAACTAACACATGTATGGTGTTTCTTAGAATCCCATTTTTAACACACGGACCCTGTGTTTGAAAAGAACTATTTTTACATATATGTGTCAAATATTAGGGATGTGCTCCCACCCTAGGATTACTCACACGTCCAATTATTTCGATTTATATCAACTTATCCACACATAGACGTGTTAAACTTGGGATTATCCCCATTATGGAGTTGTTCAGACACCCAATTGTTAACTTTTTACCTTATTATCCTTCTTGAAATACATAAAATTGTCCACATACACCCGTGTTAAACCTAAGTTTATGCCCACTATGGGATTACTTGCTCAACAAGTGTGACACCCCGCCTATTCAAATACCAGTTGATCAGGCCTTTAATAAAATTAAACGTGAATCCTATTTTATTTTATTCTCAGCACCACTATCTCAACAAATATATAAATATAATACCAATATAAATACACCAAAAAGAATGACAGTATAACTGATAAGAGAATAAGCATAAATAATGTAAATCGAATAAACCATCAGTTACCACAAATAATATTCCAACTTAACAAATAATGAGGAGTAATAAAATATCTAACATAAATAAAAAGTCCTATCCAACTATAGACAACACACCCAAAAGAAAATACTGAAACTCAATCCTATCTAGATAGAAATGAAGTGAGACATCTATAATAAATTTCGTTTCATCCACAACTACTACTCGCAATGATATAAAGAAGAGACTAAACTTTTGGCCCCTGCTGCTACACACCTTGGGTTTTGAAAATAAAAATATAATTGCCAGTGGGTCAAATCCCGAAAAATATTTATAAATATTTTTTCAAGTATTTAAATGCTTTAAACATAAACATGCAGTGTATTATCTTTATAATTAATATTTCAATCACATTCACATGAGTGTAACAACCCGCCCTTTTGGAGACGATTAAATTCCATAATTAAAAATAAATTGGAATTTGGGGAATTTTCTTAATTAGTAATTTTTGAGATTTTCGAGGATTAAATGAGTTTCGAAGGATGTTGTGATTATTTTTGGGACGGTATAGGTCGAAATATTTTAATTATATGTCGCCGTGGAGAAAAGCGACACGAGGTAAGATTTTTAATTAGAAAACCCGCATTTATTTATTTTGGGTTGGAATAGTGATTTGCGGTCAAGTACCTCGGATGGAAATTTTGACTGCGCCATGATTCTCGGAATGGTCGAGATAGTCGGAAAAGATTGTCCGATAGTCGAAAATGAGTTTCGAGTAATTTTAGAGGTAAAAGTAACTCGTAATTGGGTAAACGAGTCGTTTTTGGGTTTTAAGGGGTTAAACCCTTTTCTTTCTATATAAAGAGAGGGAGAGGGAGAAAAAAGAGAAAGAAAGAAGAGAAAAGAGAGAGAAGAGAGAGAGGAAGAAGAAAAGAGGAAGAAAAGGGGAGATTCCGGCCTACCTCCACGGGATTCGGCTCGAGGTCGTCGGATTATATCCACGAGGCAAGTGTTTACTTGCTTTATTTATCTTTTTGCATAAATATCTCATACCGTAGTTTGGTATAAACAAACCCTAATGGTTTTGGGGTGGGTTATCGTGGATAAAACGGATTTTTGGGAGTTAAAACAATTAAACCCCAAATAATATTTCAATTTATGGAACTTAGGTTTAACCTAAATTAATTGGTGGTTTTGGGTTCTAGGATGTTTAGAACCCTTAATATATGTGTATTTGTAGTTGGTTGAGGTTGTAGGACGTTGGGTGAGGCGACAAAAGCTTGGGAGAAGCTTTAATGGCCGAAATCGTCTCGGAGAATATGATGAATAGTAATCCGTCACTTTAGGGGGCCTTTTTGGCCAGGAAAAGAATTGATTTAGCTTTCGGCCAAAACACGAAAGTTGTATATCTTTTCGATACGGTCGCGTACGTGCCGACCGCGTATTTTTCTGATTTTTCTACGATTTGATATGATTTTTACAAGATGACAGCTCCGGGTTGAAATCATCAACTCGGAAATCAAATCGGGAATTGGAAAAATTACGGCTAGAATTAATCGTGTAGATGTGTGCGATTATTTTTGATGTAGTTTAGAAACCCCGTTAATGAATTTGGGTGGTTGGATTAAGGAATTGAGAAATTTTAATTTGGGAGACCTGGTGTGACCGGTCGACCACGCCCCTAAGGCCGGTCGACCAAGTCAAGGAGAAAGGGCCTACTGCTTTGTTTCGTAGGCTTATTTGTAACCCGCGGTCGACCGGGGGTCTAGGACCGGTCGACCGATGCCCTGTTTTCAGCCCAAGATTTTGGAGATTAGGATTATTTCTCCTTTTTGAGTTTAATGTTTAAGGGCCTTCCAAATTAGAGATTATGGAGGGTTATGTCCTAAAGGACTTGAGGAATTGGGAGTGTATATATATGTGTATATTCACTTAGAGTGAATTAGTATAATTGGAGATATCCAAATGAATCCGTAGATGAGATTTTGATATATATTACTTATTAAAGTAAGAATATACTTTGGGTTTAGTATTATGCATATATGAATGCATGATTATGATTCTTTGAGAGAATCTTTGAGATTATTGGTCATCGATAGATGGTTTGGCAAATATGGCCATTTTTATATATTCGGGTAGGAATATATGGTATATATATATATATATATATATATATATATATATATATATATATATATATATATATATATATATATATATATATATACTATGTGATTAAAGTATATATATGAATTAAGGGAAATGACTTTTGAAAATGTAAAATTAAATGTTTTCAAAAAGGAAAGATAAATGATTTTCTTAATTAATAAAAATGAGGATACACACCTCTCTAAATCGCTATCATAAGGGAAGTTGCGTGTGTATGGTGAAGCCCCCTGACAAATTAACGCAGGGTGGATATAGTCCTATAGGCCATATGAGCGTTTGTTGTATTTTTTCTGCGCTGGTTAGGAGATTCCAGGTGTGGTCTTGACTATCCCGCAGGCATATGGCCGCTTCCCGACGTCTTGCGATGTAGGATCCCAGGTTGTCTTGATTATAGGCCCTGGAAGATGATAGCCATTTAGGGGCGCGCACAGTGGAGAAATCCGGACGGGCGGTCTTATAACGCTTTATATATTAAAGGAATTCATGATAATGGATTGGCTTTAATTACATTTTCTGGATATAGGAAGGGAAATGGGATAAAGGTTTGGCTTCGGTAACACTCCCGGATGGAAGAAGGGTTGTGGAAGCATATGATATGATCAAAGCATTTTATGATAATGAAAATGGCTTTGAATACATTTCTTGAATATAAAAAGGGAAATGGGATATTTTGAAACGGAAAAGCATTTTTATGATAATAAAATTGGATTTTAAAAAGGTATATGATTTATTAAAGCAATTCATGATAATGAATTGGCTTTTAAATACATTTCCTGGATATGAGAAGGGAAATAGAAGGTTTTGAGATAAAAATGATAAGTATTGATAAATACTTTGTAAATGTATTCTCATTCCGGAAGATAGATCCGGATGTATATGGTAAAATGTATGTATATGTATAAATCGAGTGCCGAGGGTCTAATGGATCCCGACGATCGACCGTGCCGCATAGTAGCGTATCGGGGGGGTTCCTTGTTTGGATTTCGCTTTGCGAGACACCCCACGCACGAATATGGCACTGTGTTGAAACTGGGGAGAAGTTTAATCCTTAGTGCTCTAATATTAGTATTTATTGTGGTATACATATTTATTTATATATATATATTTTGTACTGAGGGACTGGCGGAACTCGATGATCGACCTTGCCGCATAGTAGTTTATCGGGGGGGTTCCTTGTTTGGATTTCGCTTTGCGAGACACCCCACGCACAAACATGGCATAGCGTTGAGACTAGAGTGAAGTTTAGCCCTTAGTACATCTCTTGGACTATCTAGGGTAGATAGTGGATGGGTGATAGACTAGTTTAGCAGGGTAGCTTGACTAGGATGTTTAGAGGGATGCGCTAGGAGTGTACTGTTAGTGGAGAGGTGAGGGGTATCTCATGGGAGTGCGATACCAAACTTAAATATGAGGTAAAATCTTTTTCAAAATAATAAAGCATTTATGCACTTGCTAAATATTTTCAAAACTCGGGCTCTGACCCGTTTATCTACTTTTCCTTTCTTTCTATATTATATATATATATATATATATATATATATATATATATATATAGGTGTCCAGACACAGGGACGCCTGGATGGCACTTCCTTCGAGTCAGACGTCAGCTGCAGCAGCTGTGGATGCATGCAGGATTTTCAGTAGACGCTTCCATTCTTGTAATCTAGATAGGAGGTATTGTATAAACATTCGGGCCAATGGTCCAACTTCATTTATTTATCCTTTTAGCACAGCATTCGATATGGTTGTATATTTCGACCGAGTGTTCGGTTATTTTATTTCACTTCAGTTTTATTTCCGCAAAACTGTGTGGATGTTTTATTTATAGTTGGTAAAAAGAGTAGTAAAGTTAAAATTTTGACACCGGCCTAATAGGTTATTAGTAATTAAATGGATTTTCGACAGTGATGCTAAGAATGATCCATATGAGATTCCTGTTTTAATTTAATATTGGAGTGATCGCCCGGTATCTTAGTAGGCGGGGTGTCACAGATGGTATCAGAGCATTAGGTTCTAGTGTCCTTAGGAATCTGTTCGGACGTATTACGCTTTCAGCGTTGCTCTCGATTTGTTATAGAGCCTCAGGAATAGGATTGTTGATTTCTCTTGTGAGATTTCGTTCTCCCGCCATATTATGAGATTATAGAAATCTTTTGCGCGCTCGTTTGAGAATCGTGTGCGGAGCTTGGATGGAAGCAGGAGGTGAGGCTTAGCTGGAGTAGCTGGTAGAAGGTTGGGATGAGGACCTTAGTAGAGGTCACTCTCCTTATGGTAATTGTTAAGGATTTCGGTGGCGACTACTAAATAATAAGTAGTTATGAGTACCGCAGTACTGCTGAAGTGGAGAGTGGTACTATAGTCGAATTCCTCATGGAAATTGAGGGTTCGAAAGGGATCTTACGGATAGTTCTAACCGTGAGTCCCCATGAATCAGCAGGATGAGAAGAATGTTGTTTTGGGAATTATTCGCATAAGGTTCAGCCGGAGGCCGACGGTGAATAAAGAGTATTATGGCGAAGTGAACCTTGTACCTAAGTGAGTTAGGTGCAATGAATATTGAGTCCTTTCCAAGAAGGATGGGCTCACTAAAGAATGGGTATGTTCGAGGACCCCATGGTTGGACATCCACTCGGGGAATTTGTTAAAATGAAGTTGTTGTTATGAGTTTTACCTCAATTGAGGAGGTATATTTGGCGTTACTAGATAAAGTCGCGGTATTAGTTAGCCCTAGACTCGTGTGTGTAAATTGAGTTATGGCGGTCACGATAACATAATAACATGTATGTCTATGTATTTTTCCGCGATAGCGGGATTTTGTTTTCCTTCACTCGTCATAGAGGCGGGTGTTTATATTTTATATATTGTATAAAATGATGGAATTTTTGGAACGATGGCAGGCTAATGATGGCAAGACTATCGTGTCCATGGTTCCTGGAGGGAACGGGTTGTAGTTACGGTGTCTCACCTAGATATAGATTGAGTTCACCTTATTTGTTATGGGTTAATGGAACTTCAATGAAAAGAGGTTTCCTTATCGTGATTTGGGTTTATGGCGACCTTATATATATGATTTAAGGACGCAGGATTTGTGTTGAGCTGTAAGATTAAGCTCATTATTGATTGCGCAAGGACTTAAAAATGAGTGCGAGCGCAGGGTGGTATGACTCTTAGTTAAAGATAGGAGTTCAGACCACCTTTTTGTTGGATTAGGGGATAGGGATATCCCGGTTGTATGTTGAAATAACAAAACTCCATAACCAACGAAGTCAAGGGTTAATGTGTGGAGGGGTTCCTTGTTTGGATTTCGCTTTGCGAGACACTCCACACATGACTCTTAACAGCGTCGGGAGTGGAGAGATGTTATGGGATACAAGGATGTTGATTTTGTGGAAAGGTCTTATAGTGTGGATGAACCACTATAGGCTATAAGCCACATGATGTTGATATACTTATGGAAATATTGTGCTATGGAAAAGCACTAAAGTGGTCCCCTCGCCACAAGTGGGTGGGTGAGGTTGGACTTAGAGAAATTGGTTTGAGGATAATAACCAGCCTTAATGAAAAGGCAAATTGTGAGAAGGTATGTTTTGGGTATTATGTACGTGACACTTTTACAGAAAGTGGGCACTTTGATTTATTAGGTTTCCTTCCGTATGGGCGGAAGGATAAGATAGAAGAAATGCGTTCGTAGTTTAGCGTAGGCAGTATTTAGGATGTCCCGCTGGTGTGCCTTAGGTCGCTATATCTCGATGACCGACTACGCGAGGGAGTAGTGTAACGGGAGGGTTCCTTGTTTGGATTTCGCTTCGGCGAGACGTCCCACGCATGAAACCAAGCAATTGTCGGGAGTTGAGGGAGGCCTTGGGCACTAGGGACATACTTAGGATTATATTCGTTCCGTGTAGGTAGGATATCGCATAGACTTTAGTATTATTTAGGACGTAAGTTCGTTAATGTTAGTGGCGCCGAGATTAGGAGAATTGATTTCGCGGGTTCGGAGGAACCATAGGTGAGTATTACACCGAGGAAAGGAGATCCTTATTGGGAGAGAGTGTTACGTGTCAGACCTTCACTACGGATGTGCAGATGTGCACAAGTTGGAAAGGTGTACGAGCACCTTGGTAAGATGGTTTTATATACCACCTGGAATAGAATGGGCGTAGTATATAAGGTTGAAATTCATACCGATAGGCATTATAGATGATGGGTATTATGTGACGTATAAGAGTCACCTTACGATCGTGGTAGTCGTGTAGCATATGGTTGGGAACCATTGGGTTAGTATCGTTTCCCTTGAGAAATTAGAATTTGGAGTGATCCTAGTTATATGGTGTAGGTTGTATTCGAATTTCGAGGACAAAATTCCGTTGTAAGGGGGGGAGTATGTAACAACCCGCCCTGTTGGAGACGATTAAATTCCATAATTAAAAATAAATTGGAATTTGGGGAATTTTCGTAAATAGTAATTTTTGAGATTTTCTAGGATTAAATGAGTTTCGAAGGATGTTGTGATTATTTTTGGGACGGTATAGGTCGAAATATTTTAATTATATGTCGTCGTGGAGAAAAGCGACACGAGGTAAGATTTTTAATTAGAAAACCCGCATTTATTTATTTTGGGTTGGAATAGTGATTTGCGGTCAAGTACCTCGGATGGGAATTTTGACTGCGCCATGATTCTCGGAATGGTCGAGATAGTCGGAAAAGAGTGTCCGATAGTCGAAAATGAGTTTCGGGTAATTTTAGAGGTAAAAGTAACTCGTAATTGGGTAAACAAGTCGTTTTTGGGTTTTAAGGGGTTAAACCCTTTTCTTTCTATATAAAGAGAGGGAGAGGGAGAAAAAGAGAAAGAAAGAAGAGAAAAGAGAGAGAAGAGAGAGAGGAAGAAGAAAAGAGGAAGAAAAGGGGAGATTCCGGCCTACCTCCGCGGGATTCGGCTCGAGGTCGTCGGATTATATCCACGAGGCAAGTGTTTACTTGCTTTATTTATCTTTTTGCATAAATATCTCATACCGTAGTTTGGTATAAACAAACCCTAATGGTTTTGGGGTGGGTTATCGTGGATAAAACGGGTTTTTGGGAGTTAAAACCCCAAATAATATTTCAATTAAACCCCAAATAATATTTCAATTTATGGAACTTAGGTTTTAACCTAAATTAATTGGTGGTTTTGGGTTCTAGGATGTTTAGAACCCTTAATATATGTGTATTTGTAGTTGGTTGAGGTTGTAGGACGTTGGGTGAGGCAACAAAAGCTTGGGAGAAGCTTTAATGGCCGAAATCGTCTCGAAGAAGATGATAAATAGTAATCCGTCACTTTAGGAGCCTTTTTGGCCAGGAAAAGAATTGATTTAGCTTTCGGCCAAAACACGAAAGTTGTATACCTTTTCGATACGGTCGCGTGGGCGCCGACCGCGTATTTTTTTTATTTTTCTACGATTTGATATGATTTTTACAAGATGACAGCTCCGGGTTGAAATCATCAACTCGGAAATCAAATCGGGAATTGGAAAAATTACGGCTAGAATTAATCGTGTAGATGTGTGCGATTATTTTTAGTGTAGTTTAGAAACCCCGTTAATGAATTTGGGTGGTTGGATTAAGGAATTGAGGAATTTTAATTTGGAAGACCTGGTGTGACCGGTCGACCGCGCCCCTAAGGCTGGTCGACCGCGTCAAGGAGAAAGGGCCTACTGCTTTGTTTCGTAGGCTTATTTGTAACCCGCGGTCGACCGGGGGTCTAGGATCGGTCGACCGGTGCCCTGTTTTCAGCCCAAGATTTTGGAGATTAGGATTATTTCTCCTTTTTGAGTTTAATGTTTAAGGGCCTTCCAAATTAGAGATTATGGAGGGTTATGTCCTAAAGGACTTGAGGAATTGGGAGTGTATATATATGTGTATATTCACTTAGAGTGAATTAGTATAATTGGAGATATCCAAATGAATCCGTAGATGAGATTTTGATATATATTACTTATTAAAGTAATAATATACTTTGGGTTTAGTATTATGCATATATGAATGCATGATTATGATTCTTTGAGAGAATCTTTGGGATTATTGGTCATCGATAGATGGTTTGGCAAATATGGCCATTTTTATATATTCAGGTAGGAATATATATATATATATATATATATATATATATATATACTATGTGATTAAAGTATATATATGAATTAAGGGAAATGACTTTTGAAAATGTAAAATTAAATGTTTTCAAAAAGGAAAGATAAATGATTTTCTTAATTAATAAAAATGAGGATACACACCTCTCTAAATCGCTATCATAAGGGAAGTTGCGTGCGTATGGTGAAGCCCCCTGACGTGGATATAGTCCTATAGGCCATATGAGCATTTGTTGTATTTTTCTGTGCTGGTTAGGAGATTCCGGGTGTGGTCTTGACTATCCCGCAGGCATATGGTCGCTTCCCGACGTCTTGCGATGTAGGATCCCAGGTTGTCTTGATTATAGGCCCTGGAAGATGATAGTCATTTAGGGGCGCGCACAGTGGAGAAATCCGGACGGGCGGTCTTAGAACGCGTTATATATTAAAGCAATTCATGATAATGGATTGGCTTTAATTACATTTTCTGGATATAGGAAGGGAAATGGGATAAAGGTTTGGCTTCGGTAACACTCCCGGATGGAAGAAGGGTTGTGGAAGCATATGATATGATCAAAGCATTTTTATGATAATGAAAATGGCTTTGAATACATTTCCTGAATATAAAAAGGGAAATGGGATATTTTGAAACGGAAAAGCATTTTTATGATAATAAAATTGGATTTTAAAAAGGTATATGATTTATTAAAGCAATTCATGATAATGAATTGGCTTTTAAATACATTTCCTGGATATGAGAAGGGAAATAGAAGGTTTTGAGATAAAAATGATAAGTATTGATAAATACTTTGTAAATGTATTCTCATTCCGGGAGATAGATCCGGATGTATATGGTAAAATGTATGTATATGTATAAATCGAGTGCCGAGGGTCTAATGGATCCCGACGATCGACCGTGCCGCATAGTAGTGTATCGGGGGGGTTCCTTGTTTGGATTTAGCTTTGCGAGACACCCCACGCACGAATATGGCATTGTGTTGAGACTGGGGAGAAGTTTAATCCTTAGTGCTCTAATATTAGTATTTCTTGTGGTATACATATTTTTTTATATATATATATTTTGTAGTGAGGGACTGGCGGAACTCGATGATCGACCTTGCCGCATAATAGTGTATCGGGGGGGTTTCTTATTTGGATTTCGCTTTGCGAGACACCCCACGCACGAACATGCCATAGCGTTGAGACTAGAGTGAAGTTTAGCCCTTAGTACATCTCTTGGACTATCTAGGGTAGATAGTGGATGGGTGATAGACTAGTTTAGCAGGGTAGCTTGACTAGGATGTTTAGAGGGATGCGCTAGGAGTGTACTGTTAGTGGAGAGGTGAGGGGTATCTCATGGGAGTGCGATACCAAACTTAAATATGAGGTAAAACCTTTTTCAAAATAATAAGGCATTGATGCACTTGCTAAATATTTTCAAAACTCGGGCTCTGACCCGTTTATCTACTTTTCCTTTCTTTCTATATTATATATATATAGGTGTCTAGACATAGGGACGCCTGGATGGCACTTCCTTCGAGTCAGACGTCAGCTGCAACAGCCGTGGATGCGTGCAGGATTTTCAGTCGACGCTTCCATTCTTGTAATCTAGATAGGAGGTATTGTATAAACATTCGGGCCAATGGTCCAACTGCATTTATTTATCCTTTTAGCACATCATTCGATATGGTTGTATATTTTGACCGAGTGTTCGGTTATTTTATTTCACTTCAGTTTTATTTTCGCAAAACTGTGTGGATGTTTTATTTATAGTTGGTAAAAAGAGTAGTAAAGTTAAAATTTTGACATCGGCCTAATAGGTTATTAGTAATTAAATGGATTTTCGACAGTGATGCTAATAATGATCCATATGAGATTCCTGTTTTAATTTAATATTGGAGTGATCGCCCGGTATCTTATTAGGCAAGGTGTCACAATGAGATCATATGACACCCTGCCCAATTAAATACCGGGGTATCAGTCATTTATTCAATTTAAAACAAAGTGTGCAGTTGGTTCATTCTTAGCATCACTGACGAAAAACCCTTAATAGTATTAATCACCTAATAAATAATTAAGTTAATATCAAAATATTTTCCATTTTAAGTTATACCCAAATAATTCATTAATAAATTTTTAAGTATAATGGCATAAATTAACAACGATCCACACGAATTTATAACTAATGAATGTGAATCAACTGCTAAATTAAATAAGACTGTATAAAGCATTCCAGTTCAAAGTCTCAAACCAATAATCCATAAAATAATCAAATGAACTGAAATGAACTACTAAAGCAACTGAATACAATATCTCTGAAAAAACGACTGAGAATGGGCGACACATGCCCCAAATGAAATGTCTGGAATGAGCTGAAAGAAATGATAGAGGCGTCTAAATGCAAGGACCTGCAACTCCCGCAACTGTTACATCTCGCTAAACAATCCAACCGTCTTAGTCTGGTAACCCTATGGTTGGGCACCTGATATAATACATATATATAGTAAAAGAGAGAAGAATAGCAAGAGACGGGTCAGAGCCCGGTTGTAAAAATATTTATTTTAGCAAGTATTTAAAATTGCAAAAAATTCAGTATTATGTGCATGTTAGTTTCGAACCCTCACATGAGATTCTCACCTCTTCACTATTGTGCATGCCTAACGTACATCTACCCCTAACCTCGTTATCTATACCACTCCCAAATAGGTCATAGACTTATACTTCTAATTATATCTCATAAGAGTATCCCGTATCGCTCATACAATTTGTTGTTAATATGGTATATCCCTGATAACTACATTTCATATTCACTGTTCTGCTAATTAATCTTTTACCCAACCAAAATTATTTTGTCTATCAACATTACTATATCTACTAGTTTCACACAGTAGAATTATTCACAATTATATATATATATATATATATATATATATATATATATATATATATATATATAGAGAGAGAGAGAGAGAGAGAGAGAGGCAGGCTCCTGTGCACACTAAGTTTGCATAGTGTTGGCGCACACCAATTTTTTAAAGCATTAAAAAATATGTTTTTGAGTTGATTTTTTTTAAATGATATTTAAACATTTCAATGGGCCCATGTAAAAAAAATCAGCTCAGAAAAACTTTTTTTACTATTTTTAAAAAATCGGTCAACTTTCACAGCTTTTAACGTGCTTAAAAGAAGCGAAAGTTTGACCGATTTTTTAAAAATAAAAAAATTAGTTTTTTTGAGCTGATGTTTTTTACATGGGTCCATTGAACTGTTTAAATATCACACAAAAAAAATCAACTCAAAATATATTTTTTACTATTTTAAAAAAATGATGTGAAAACTTAGTGTGCACATGAGTCTGGCTCTCTCTCTCTCTCTGTGTGCATATATATATATATTAATCCTGCACCCTTAGGTTAAGACCACTTGGTGCAATGCATACTCTGATATCATGTCCCGGTGCATAGCTCACTGCATGAAGAACTGTTGGTTCAATCTCTCACGAACCATAAAATTCAAATCACAAATATTGGAGGTGAACAAAATCCCTAGAGAAATGGGACACGCACTTGCCTACGCTCCCATTTAGCTATCAAAACTATCCTACATCTCAGATAGCAGGTAACTAAGTTCATATGTTCGGGTACAAGTCAAATATCCCCCCAATGGGCAACACAGGATAGGACTGTCCACTACGCGAAAACCTCCTCCTGATAGAAAGCAGTGTGGGAATGTTATACACATAATAATAAACATATAATAGGCATTCTCATATCCTATTAAATTCAGTAGGTATTCACCCAACCCGTATATATATTTTCCATATGTAGTATTTTCTCATTACTATATATAACATAATTATTTCGGTTACTCTCTCTCGAAAATTTTCAAGGTTAACTGATCATCCCAAATATTTGAAGTATTAATCTATGAATACTTCCCAGCAAATCTGCACTATGCTAAAATCATCAAATGACATTTTCCCCACTCAAAATAACTGTATAAATCGAATTGGACTGAACTAGAAATTTTCCAGATTTTTGGACCTGTCGTTCGAATCAGGTTTGATGTCGTTTGGACGATATCTCGCCAGAACGTATCTCATTCAAACCAGGATCAATCTGGTTCGAACGAGATTGAGCAGTTCCCTTCCCCACGCAGACCTATTACGTCTTACACCCTTAATAATTTCATTTTCCACCATTCTCAAGACTAAAACATCTAAAATAATCAACTCAAACAACAATCATTCAATTCCAATAAACTACCCAACATCTATATATGATTTCCAACAATATATCAATATTAAATCATCACTAATCATCAATAAATTCGAAATCCCTAAATTTAAATATTAAGAACCCTAGTTCTCAAATTTATGTGCAAAACTCGAAATTAAACCGAGATTTAATCACAAAATTATCATAAATTCGTGGAAATAATCCTATCTACATGAGGAAATCAAACTTTATTCAAATCACTCCTAATTTATGACTAATTCTCCCAAATATTTTTTTTTCACCAAATTCAACTTTCGTAACAATGTAGAAATTACCTAGTCTAACATGAACACAAATATTGCTAAGGAAAGCAAGTAATAAACAATTGCCTCGAATTGATATTCTGATCCGTTGATGAAATTGGTATAGTCTTGCTCCTCGTCTTTCGATCTACGTTTTAGTGGGACTTGTGGTGTGAACACCTATGGGTTCCCTCCTTCTTCCTATATGGTTCTCTCTTTCTCTCTCGTAGGTTTAGAAACTGGTAGACACCCTATCACCCACGTACACTCTATTTTATTTTTCTAATTTTCGTCCATTTTATTTCCCCAAAAATTCAAAGGACAAAAATACCAGGGTCCAAATATTCCGGGGTCCCAAAATTCAAAGGACAAAAATTCCAATGTCGGTTAAGCCTAAAAATATTCCGGAGTCGAAAATAAATACCCGAGTAGAGTTTTCTGACTATCACAACCCTTACGGACTCAATGACATACTCGAAATGACCATACGAGTTACTTAAAAATAAATTACCTTTTCATTCCATTCAATTAGTCCCGACACGACTCACACGCACATCCTGCCTTAAAATACTAAACTGTCATATTTCACAATCCGACAATTTATAAAATTTTATAATACCATATTACGCATTCACAAAGTAATATTCAATAATTCTCATCATTAAGTATTAATCCTTGGAACGCTAGTTAATATTTATTTTAATCCGGATTAATTCACAAATAAATTTCTCACCTTTTAATTTTGATTAATCCAATAATCATAATTAATCTCATAATTATTCAATATCATGAAAATACGAAGTGTTACATACTCCCCCCTAATAACGAAATTTCATCCAGAAATTCGAATAGTAAAGCATACCTGGTAAGAATAAGTCTCGATATTTCTCGCGCATATCCTCCTCTCGCTCCCAACTAGAAACCTCTACATTATGATGCTCCCACTGAACTCGAAAAAGTGGAACTAACTTTGACCTCAATCTCCTCTCGCTACGATCTAGGATAGCCATAGGTCTCTCCTCATAAGAATTGTTAGGCTGCAAATCAATCTCCTCAATCGCAATGTGAGGGTGGGCCAACTCATCTCGAAGATACCGTCTCAATGACGAAATGTGGACTACATTATGAATACGGTGCAAGTGCTCCGACAACCCAAGTCTATATGCCACCGGTCTGATCCTCTCGATAATGAGAAATGGTCCTACGTATCTCGGAGCCAATTTCCCCTTCTTCCCGAACCTCATTACACCTTTCATAAGAGACACCCGTAGCAATACCTGATCCCCCACACTAAATTATCTGAAGAACCGCTTGGCATCGGTGTAGATTTTCTGCATGTCCTAGGATACCTGAATACGGATCCTAATCATCTCAATCCTGGATGACGTGTCCTGAATCTCCTCTGGCCAGAGTAGCTTGTTGTCCCCCACCTCTAGCCAACAAGTAGGAGAACGACAAGGTCTGCCGTACAACGCCTCAAATGGGGCCATGCCAATCGTAAACTGATAGGAGTTATTATACGGGAACTCCACCAGTGGGAGGTACTGCTCCCAACCCCCTCCAAAATCAAGGACACACATGCGCAACATATCCGCCAACATCTGATTAGTACGCTTAGTCTTCCCATTTGTTTGAGGGTGATAAGCCGTACTCAACCATAACTCGGTACCCATAGCCTCCTAAAATATCTCCCAGAAGTGTGATGATGCGAGGGAAACTGAGTGTTCGTGTAGGGACACTATCATTGATTTCGGCTCCCGCTCTACATGCAAAAACCTAAGATACTACTACACTTGCGAGGCAAGCATAGCGGTAAGTCGGGTATCATAAGAAATCTACAGAGAGTGATTGAATTTTAGATTTTAATTGTTTAATTACTTCAGGAATAAAAGTGTAAGAAAAATAAAATAAAAGGTGATGATTGGGAATGGTGACAAAAGAAAAGAATAAGTTACGCTATAAAAAAGAAAAGTGAGGATCGAGACCGCATTCCCCCACACGGATCGAAACTACTACTAATTAGAGTTACGGTTTGAAAGAGATTTAATCGAGCATTTTCAATTAAGCATAAACATCACACAATAAGGAATTTAACCCAAAGTTGCGAGATTAAACATTTACCTGAAAATGGTCACACGCGAATTAAATTCGGATTGTCGCTATAAACTCTAACCCTGCATGGCAAAGAAAGATAAATGCATATCAATCCAACTTTGATATGCAAGGTTTCAATGAAACACAATTTTACACAAAACCCAGTTTTCGGAGCTCAAACCCAATACTGGCATAAAAAAAACCCGACCCTATTTATCTAAGGTCAATACATAAACTAAACTACTTTACACTAGGAAAGCAATAAATAAATTAAATACAAGTTAATCTAGACAAGGAATTTAAATGACATCAATGGAAATAAAGCATGGAAATAACAACTATATTAAAAAGACAATGAATAGTACACAAAGAAACTTACATAGAAATGGAAAATGGTGTAGGGCCAAAGTTCCCTTACAAAAACATAAAAACTAGACAAAATGGAAGATATTTCTCAAAATGAGAGAAAAGTTAATATTTATATACAATCCCAAGGATGGGAAACATGTAAATAAGAAGAAACAAAAATCTGTAGGACCGAATCCATTTGGAGTGTCCGAATCCATTTGGTCCGAATCGATTTGCAAAAGGAAACTGATCACACTAGTCCAAACCAAATCGATTTGGAGTGTCCGAATCGATTTGGTCCGAATGCATTTGGAGTGTCTGAATCAATTTGTCACTTACAGGTCTGCAATTCTCAACTTTTTCCAACTTTATGAAAAAAGCCATAACTCCCTCATTATACATCGAAATCATACACCGTCAGCAGCCCCACGAAGAGAAATCAAAGGTATTCAACTTCCGTGAAGATATCGGGATTAAAATCTGAATGCTAGAATTACTAAAATGCCCCCGAAGCTTTAAAATTCGATGGAACTTTTTCGAAAAGCGCCTGAACTTCATACTAAGCATCCAAATACCTACAAAATCTCAATAAACCCCTGCAAAGCATGTATATATAGAAATCCAAGGTTGTCTGGGTAACGAGCATAAGTATAGGGATTAAGATACCCGAGGGGGATAATAACGCATAGGTTAACGGGTGAAATACACAATATTTACGTCGTATCACGTGACACAAAGTCTTGTCTCTGTCGGACACGATATCCAGGGTCACCCCATGCAACCTCATTACCTTGGCAATAAATAACTGGGCATACTGTCTGTAGTGTAGTTTGTCCGTTCCGACATAAAATGAGCTACCTTGGTCAGTCGATCCACTACTACCCATATAGAATCACGACCCCTCTGTGAGGTAGGCAACCCCGTGTTGAAATCCATGGAAATTCTCTCTTATTTCCACATAGGGATCTATAGCGGCTAAAGTAACCCTGATGGTTTCTGATGGTCCACCTTTACCAAGTGACAGGTGGCACACTTGGACACGAACTCCGCAATGTCCTTCTTCATCCCACTCTACCAGTACTGTCGCCCCATATCCTTGTACATCTTATCCCCGATGGGATGTACCGCAAATCGAGATCCATGCAACTATGTCATCACTGCATGACATAAGTCCTCCCCGTTCAGGACTATTAATCTCCCATTAAATCGTAAACCCCCATCTGAACTCACTGAATAGGACTCTGCGCCCTCAGCTAGGAGTCATACAATCTGATCCTGGCAGAACAAATCGATAGCTTGGGCCTGGATCACTATAGTGACAATCTCAGGAGTGATTGCCATGACGGACATAAAGGATCGGGCCACTGCATCCTGATGTCCCAAATCTTTCCATTTCGCCTTCCATACTTTTTCCACCTCACCTACTGGCCTACGGCTCAACGCATCAGCAGCTACGTTAGCCTTCCTCGGGTGGTACTATATCTCGAACTGGTAAATTTCATAAACTCTAGCCACCTATACTGATGCATATTCAACTCCCGCTAAGTGAATGATTATTGTAGTGACTTGTGGTCTGTGAACAGGCAAAATTTCTCTCCCAATAAGTAGTGTCTCCAAATCCGTAGGGCAAACACAATTTTTGCTAACTCCAAGTCGTGGGTGGGGTAATTCCTCTCATGAGGTTTGAGCTTACATGAGGCATAAGCTATAGCCTAATCCTCCTACTGAAGTAGTCCACCAAGTCCCTATAGGGAAGCGTAAGTATACACCAGGTACTCCACTCCTGGCCTGGGTAAAGCAAGAATTGGCGCCGAAGTCAACTTATCCTTTAGCTCATCGAAAGCCAACTGACAAGTGTCATCCCATATGAGTGGCACCCTTTTGTGAGTCAAATTTGTCAATGGGCCTGTAATCTTCGAAAACCCTCAGATGAACCGTCTATAATACCCGGATAACCCTAAGAAGCTACGTACCTCTGTCGGTGTCGCGGGCTACCCACACTCCCTCACTTATGACACTTTGCTCAGGTCCACTAATATCCCCAACTCCGACACAATATGCCCCAGTGTACCTCTCGTAACCAGAATCCGCACTTGTGAGACTTGGCATACAATTGATGTTGTCATAGAGTTTGAAGAACCTGTCTTAGGTGCTCGGCATGCTCATCCTTAATCCAGAAGTAATTCAGGATGTTATCTATGATGACAATGACAAACTGATCTAAGAAATCCCTCAACACACGGTTTATCAAGTCCATGAATACAATTGGAGCATTAGTCATCTCAAACGGTATGACCCGGAACTCGTAGGATCCATATCTCATCAAGAAAGAAGTCTTTGACACATCCTGATCCCTAATGCGTAGCTGATGATACTCGAATCTCAAATCTATCTTTGAGAAGTAGGATTTTCCCCTCAGCTAGTAAAATAAGTCATCGATGCGAGGCAACGGATATTTATTCTGTATCGTGACTTTATTAAGATCCTGAGAACCAACATAAAGTCGTAAGGATCCATGCCTCTTCTTCACAAATATAACTCGAGCACCCCAGGGCGAGGTACTCCTACGGATGAAGCCTTGTCCCAACAACTTCTCTATCTGGTTCCTCAACTCCCTCATCTCTGCCAGAGCCATTCGGTAAGGCGCACGTGCTATAGGACGAGTGTCCGATGTCAAGTCTATGACAAACTCAATCTCCCTACTCGATGAAAACCTCGTTATGTCCTGAAACACATCAGCGTACTCGCAAACAACTGGAATCGAACTAAGTGGAATCGCTACTATCGTAGAGGTCTCCTCCTATATGTAATACAAATGGGTGGACGACCCTCCCTCAGGGCGAGGCATCGCCACTATGAACATCTCTTGGCCCGAAATAGCGAATAAAATACTCCTACTAAATAAATCAATCATGGCCCTATAAGTGACTAGCCAATCCATGCCAATAATGGCGTCATACTCCGACATATCTAAGACTAATGTATATGCGGGCAAAATCATACTCCCAATCTCTATACCTACTCCCCGGTATATAAAAAGAATCAACGACCCACTACCCAATGGTGAATCTACACGCGTCAAAGTACTCTGACGTACCTAACAACCTTGTGGCCCATGCCAAAGTAGTGGCTATGAAGGAGTGTGATGCCCCCGTGTCAAAGAAAATGTGCCCCATAGAATTATGGATAGAAAACGTACTCTCAACTGCTGGTGGCGCGTGTGGAGCTGCTGTCTGGTGGATGTTTTAAACACATCCATATTGTAACTGTACCTGCTGAATTGGGGGTGCGGGAAAATCTGGGACTGGTGCTACTGCTAGTAGGGCGACGGGAAAAATGGGTCTATGGGGATCCTACTGAGCACCCTGCTGCTGGGGAAACCTCCCCTTGTCGGAGAAATCTTATTTCCTATGGCCAGTTTTGCCACAAGAAAAATATATGCTGCTAAAGTTACCTCCCCTCTGCCCCTGCTAGCCTCGGTCCTACTGGCCATTGCCACCTCTACCTTGGCCCTGCATGTAGCCTCCCTGGCCATGTCTAAATCCACCCTATCTAAACCTCTTAGCAGAATCCCCCAGCTGGGTACCCTGCCTCTACTGCTGCTGAGCTATAGGTCACCGCTGGCACTACCCCCACCTGTCCTGTCCTACCCTTCTGGCTAGTCTCACCTCCTTTCTTGTTCCAATTGGCATGGAAACAGTGGTCCTGACAATGTAGCAATGCAGCATTAAGTACGTCTGTATAGCACTGTAAAGACAAATTACCCAGAAGATGCTAACAAATTATCCAAGTTAGTCCATCCATAAACATATGTATCTTCTTCTCCTTAGTAGGAACCTTACTAGGTTCAAAATTAACCAGTCTGGTGAATTCCTCCTCATATTCTGCGACTGTCTTCCCCTCCTGAGTGAGGTCCATCAATTTTCGCCTCATCTCGATCTGAACAGCGGAAGGAAAATACTTACGGTCGAACCGCACCCATAAACTCTGAATCGTGAAACTGTTCTTCTCCTCTAAAGTGGTAGTAGACTCCCACCACTGTAAGGAAACCCCTACTAGCTTGAAAGTAGCCAGTAACTGTTGATAGAGATAACTTTTTCGGTATTTTTTATCGTTGCTTGAAAGTCCTCTAATAAAAAATCTCAAATAGCTACAAAATATAACAAACTAAAGTGTAGTGGTAGGTGAGGTATCAATCCACATCAAGGGGGTGAAACTAGAGATAAATTCAATTGTAATTCACTTTTATTTTCTTTTTGGGATTTTTACTTTTTCTAGCTTTTTTTAGCTTTTTTAATATCAAAACAATTTTGAGATGGGGTGAGTTAACTAACAACTAAATAAAAAAGAATAATTGAAGATACTAATTAAATCTAACAAAATAAAAATCTAAAATATGAGATGAGTGAAGAAATAAAAGTGAGGACTAACAAGGGATATGATGACACCATATATTCTAGCTAATTAAAATTAATTATCCCAAGTTAGTATTAAAATCACAAATCAACTCTACTTGCAAATGTAATTTTGACAATAACATTTTAGAAAATTAAATTTAATACTCCTACAACTCTTGAAATGTAGATCCAAATATCATCTAACAAATCACCCGCAAAGATTGATCGATTAAACTAGTTTAAATCATAAAAGTAATCCTAGAGTTGAAATTAAAGGAATAATACCACACTTGAGAAATTCCTATCTCTAGTTCGAATCTAAAATGGGTATTATAACTAGAATTTTGATTTTCTCTCGAAAATGATTTACCCTCTCTCGAGGCGTAAATTAAAATGTAAGAGTGCAAAATTAATCATCACATGAACATTTAATTTAAATTAATTAATTATATTAGGATTAACATCAAATAATGGGTCACCCAACCCCTTGAAAGGGGTTTTAGCCTAACATTATATTAAACATGATGAGCAAATAATCAAAGGCTAATAAAATGAAATAGAAGAGAACAATCAAACTCAATCTCTTAAAGTGAATTTGAACTCTAATTTCTTTGAAATCAAGCACCATCCATCCAATATGAGCATCAAATAATAATCAATTCAATATAATACTCAATTGAATTACTCACAATTTATCCTCACAAATCTCTAAAAATAAAAACTATTTACAGAATATTTCCCTAATTTATTTTCTACTCTAACCTAAAAAAAACTATAATGGTGTTTATCTCTCTAAAAAAATCTTCTCTAAAAATGGTCTTCATCTTCTTTAAATAGTAGGCATGGAGCTAAGGGTGAATTGGTAGGGATTAAATGAACATTAGGGGTGTGAGGATAAGTTGGGGTTAAAATAAATGCACAAACCGGCATGGATTGTGTGAGGTCATGTGAATGAGGGGTGAGGGAACAAAAATCAGATTTTGTTAATGGGCATTTTGGGCATTGGGGTAAAATATGTTAGTTGGGGATAATTTTGGAAAAGGGTTAAAAAGGGTAATAAGACATGTGGGGTAAATGGGTTTTATTTTGCATTTGGTTTATAGACCTTGGCAATTGGCATGTAATAAATCGTCGATAGATGACATGGGTTTAAAGGTTTAAGAATGGAAAATGGGTCTATGAGTTGGTTTAAATTGGTTTAAGTTAATGGGTATGGAGATGGAGATGTGGGCCATGGGTTTGGCAGTGGTTGAAATTGGGTTGGACACAGCATCGGTTTGGGAAGGTATTAGCCGGAAATAGGTCCAGGTTGAGCAGGCAAGGGACGACGCCGATGGGTTCGCTAGGTCTGGCGCTTCCCAGCGCTGGTATGGGGTCAAGATAGGATTCGAGTTTAGATATGGGGGTTGGGATAAGGTAGGGTTTTGGTGGGTAGCAGGGGGTATCCGAGTTGGGTAATGGTTGTAGGGTTTGTTGGGACGGCGATGAGTCAGGTGGAGGTCGGGTTTCGTGGAGGGTTAAGGGAGCAGGGGTTTGGGTCGGAGCTAGTCAGGTTATGGGGTTGGAGTAAATAGGAAATGGGTTAAAGGTTTGTTGTTTGGTTAATTTGAGTGTTGGGTTTTAATGGAGGATGAGGGAGGAGAGAGAAAGTGGGTGTGGCTTAGAGGTTGAAGATGATGGGGGTGGGGTTTGGGTGTGTGAGTGTGTAGGAGAGTTAGGGTGAGGTTGAGTGAGTATTTGGGTGAGGAGGGGTATAGGGTATTTGTGTGTGAGTGTTAGTTTGTACCCCTATAAAAATAACACAACCTAACTAAAAAATTAAAACTAATAAAATCTAATAAAATTCTAATCTAAAAATAAAAAGTCGTCAAATAAAAAAAAAATTAAGCTAAACTAAACTAAAATAAATAAAAATTTACTAAAAATAAAAATGATACGACACGCAATACAAACTCTAAAAACTAAACACGACACAAATAAAAACTAAAACTAAAAAGTAATAGAATAAAATGAAATAAAACAAAATAAAATAAAATAATAATGAACTAACTAAAAACTAAAAATAAAGGAAAATAAAAGAAAATTTAAAAACAAATCCTCGTCGTGTAAATATAAAATATAAAAATTACTAAAAATATGTACATGACTCGAAAAATAAAATATATTTTAGAAATTAAAGATGATACAAATAAAAAAAATCTAAAACATATAAAATAAAATAAAAGGGAACAAACCAAACACACATGGGGCTTGGGTGAAGGGTTTAGGAAGGTCGGTGCTAGGCTAGGATTACGGGACAAGGTATTTAGCTCCACGAATTACATATTTGCTTTGAATTAATCACTTGGGCTCCGTAACATGCATTGGACCTACAAAATAGACATTAACGCGCATAAGACCATTTTCATTAAAAATGAGCGACTAAAATGCATCTATTCGGGGTATAATATAGACACTTTTGGGTGCTTATCACACCACCCCCAAAGAGAGCGTTGTTAGTCCTCGAGCAATAAGATAGAGAGAAAGAGAAAGATAAGAAACCAAAAGTGTACCACTTTTGCGGGCACTTGCGATTGCACTTAGCATGTGCAACAAGCCTTTAAACCTATAGGTTGCCTTACAGGACGAGTTGTATCTCGTGAGGGTTTGCAGGGAATATACCCACAAAATTCTTTATTAGCAATGGCAGTCAATATTTTATTAAACAAAGAATAATCGCACAATCCATCACAAGATAAATATTTTCAGAAATACAAGCTGAAAGTGTGAAAAGGTTATATAAGTAAATACTCAAGGAACATCCTTCCTAGAACTCAACGTGTGTAGTGTGAATCAGTCAAAATGGGTCGAGTATCATAAGAGTTATTCCTAGATTGCCTTTTTGAAATCAACGCTTCAACTTCAAAATCTCACGGATATATCTCTCTCAAACGAACTCACGAGATTTGGGTAAGTGTATCGCTCTTGTGTGTGAGGAGGTGAGTAAATGTAAGCAAGTTCAAACGTCTCACACACATATAAGAAAGAACGAACATTTTGAAAGAAAAGTGATCTCATGAAAGAATGTTAATCACTATAGTGAGAACATCGAGTTATTCACCACGTTTACTATCATTTGCTCGAACACTTAGGGAAAATATGGATGATTATGGGTGAGGGGGAAATGAGATGGGAAGGATCGTATGAGGTGAAGATGGAATGGATGGATGATATGAATGAAGAGTGATGGATAAAAGATGGATGCGATAGAAGAGTATTCTACACTTGAAGAACAAATGTCTTTATTTCACAAGACTTGACCTCAAACTCTCTTTTTCTTTTCTCTTTATTTTTCTTCTTTTTATTTTTTCTCTTTTTTTTTCTTTTTTTTTCTCTTTTTTTTCTATTTTTCTTTTTTTTCTTTTTTCTTACAAACTAAAAATAAAGACATTTAACATTTAGAACAACACTATTTTTCTCAAAAATGAAAGATGATATGTGATTGTGGTGGGGTATGTATATGGATGATGTGGGGAATATGTGAGAATATAAAAGAATATGGGAGGGTAATGGATGAAGTGAATGGTAAATGGCATGTGTATGGATGAAAGTCTAGTATTCGGGACAAATTTCAAGACACGTATTTTTTACAACTCGAAAGAGATGTCATTCTCAGTGATCAAGCCAAAAATTTAGTGAAGAATAATGAGATCATACAACGATTTACGTGCGGACCCAAAGGAAGTTGAATAAATTTGTGACTTGGAGATTGCGTAAACTCTCTAAAAGGATGAAAGGCAAAAATATCACAAGCTAAAGTCTTTACTAGTGATCCTTAAGGTTCTCTTGAGAATTGTAGTATTCTTCAACCCTAAACCGTAGTGAGGTGATAAGTGCATAAATTTTTTTGAGCCTAGAAATTCATAGTGCAACATGCCTTGATATGTATTACATAAGCTATAGAAAAGATAAATCCTTTAGCTTGATTCCTAGACTTAAAAGATGGATGATAGAAAATTCACGTCGACGAGTGAGATGAAAGAAACTGCACGAAATTTTAAAAATCAGGTTTTCAAATCAAAAAATTTCAAAAGAGGTACGATTATGATCAAATTCCCCACCCCCAAACAAAAAGGAACATCGTCGTCGATGTCAAGTGAAATGATTTTTAAAATTGAGAGCATAAGGTAGGAAAGATATTACCAGAATTAATCGCTAATGAAGTGGACAAATGAATGCAAGAAGAACCTGAATAAATGATAAGATAAAAAATGTGTACAAGTCTATAAACATGATATAGCATTGGGTGGTGTGACACACCACGCCCATACAGGATGAGACTAGTACAAGAAACGACTAGCTGCCTCCTGGTAGCGCTAAGTTTAATGTCTTTAGCCAGATCGAAACATTCTCACCCTAAAGATAATATATATTAAAGCACGGGACGGCAGAAAAATTGGGTGATGAAAATCACCCCCAAACAAGACTGAAGCTTCAGTCTTGTTGGATAAAGGCTAAAGGGGTCAATGCACTTGTATGGCAAAGTGCATCACACGATGCAGAGCATCGGTGGATCATGGGCGGGTGGGTATTAAGGTAAGGGTAAGAAAGGAAAAGGTGAGGATGAAGAGGTATCGGTCTCAGGCCTTATTGAGCCAGAAGGTGAGGGCAACAAGGGCCATATAAGTATGGTGCTCGAGTTTGTGAGGGAGGCAAAATGGTGTGGAAATAGTGATGGTGTGGGACTCATAGAAATGACACGATCGTTCTATGAATGGGCAATGATAATGGTCGCGGAGTGACAAGCTAGGGAGCTATCGATGGGAAAAATAAACACCATAAGAGAGTGGCGAGCATTGAATAATAAGCTCGGTGTCACGGAAGTGGAGAGTAACACCACAAATACTCTCGTGGAAGGTGGAGGATGGCATTAGGTGAGGATCTAAAAATGTAGATGAAAACTTGAAATGTGTAAAATTAAGATCCAAACTAGCTGATGGGAGGGAATGGACAATGGGTGGGTCGGGTGGGATAAAGGGTGGAGGAAGATGATCGATCTCTAGGGTAGGGAACACACACTCATTTGGAATTCAGACTGAGCCTCAATATCCTCCTGAAGATGGAGTGTGGTATCAAGTGATGGCGAGATCAACTTATCCACCAATGTATCACCATCCGATGTGGTGGGTCATTCAAATGAGGCACCAAGATTGGAGATAGAGGAATCATTAAATATATTGGGCTCAAAGGGAGCCATGCATTGTGGAACATGATCCACATACGGAGAGGTATAAACCGTCTCAGACTCAATCTCGAGAAAATGGTGAGCACCCGTAGTCGGAGCTAACCTATAATGAAGTGGTTCCTCGGGAACACACATGGGAGGCTCAATGGGTGTAGACTAGGGCATGTTTTTGGATTCAGCGGGAGTGGGAATGTGAATTTGAACCGCAATGATGGGTTTGTGTGGACATGGTGGTATTTGATCAGGCTTACTAGCGATGGATAAATCAACACAAGTGTCAACTAGAGGCCCGGACCATGGAATGGTCTCAACATCGAGATTCTCGGGGTGGTAGGGTTGGTTACAGTCAAAATCAGTGGCACAAGACGACACATCATCAATCCAAGTGGGGGAAACAATGGGTCGACCAGGGGTGAAGTCCGACTCTCTCTCACACTCAAATTCATTTAACCTTTGTTCAAGCCTTTGGAGAGCTTGATTTTGAATTTTAATGTCTTGCTCTTGCTCAATGATGAACTGTTGCAAGAGTGTCTCGAGAGCGGATGTGGATGATGGTGTTGAAGTGGTGGAGGGTGGTGGACGTGGTGGAGGTGGACACAACATGCTACTATCATGACTATACGGAGAATACTCAAATGAAGTGTGTGGAGTGGGACCAAGTTCATCATACACGAAAGTAGCTCCTTCGTGATGGACAAATGATTGATACTCATGGGGTGATTAGTGAGGGAATTGATCGTAAATGGGTGCACAAGGTTGCCATGACGACTGTTGGAGCGTGTGAGGATCCACAACATCAGGTTGGGATTCGTATTGCGTGAAAGGGTGATCAGGCCTCTATGAATAACTTGGGTACTCATACCACTCGGGATTGGGTATATCTTGACAATGGGCCGAAGTGGGTTCTAAAACAGTGTCATATGGACACACATATTCCATGGTGGGCTCGTAGGGATATGAAAAGTATGGGCACTCATGGGACAAGTGATCGGAATTTGAGCAATGGGTTCATGACCAGGTGCACGACACGTCGACACTTGACATCGAGGGTAATGGAATAGGAGATGCGTCCATAGATGGTTCAAGAATATCAACGGTACTTGTGAGAGAGCTGAGACCACAAAGGATATCATAAAGATATAGTTCGTGATCACTCTCACACGTGTCGCATGATAATGGAAAATGATCAAAGTAGTCCCGTAAGGGACGTTCTTTGGCCAAAATGGAAAAAAAATATTTTTGGATTTTTTAAATTTTTTCAGAAGGAAAAAATATATTTTCTGATTTTTCTGAAAATGAAAGAAAGAAAATATTTTTGGATTTTCTAAAAAATTAAAGTAAGAAAATGTTTTTGGATTTTTTTTTGGAAGAAAAGAGTGGGAAAAAATATTTGGACTCTTTGAATGTTGGAATGAACTCACTAAAATCGATTATTGAAAAATCGAATTGGACACACACAAGTCAAGGATAAATCCGAACTAGCACATAGCCAATTTTTATCTTCAAAATTAGTGAAAGGGTAGTTAAATTTTAATTAAGTCCGCAGGTGATAAAAATTCACGGAATTATATGAGTGATCAACTTTGCAAAAATATTCTCCTATTGGGCTACCTAGTTGATTGATTTTAAATTTAATGATGGCTAGTGTAGCACATAACCGTAAGCGAGTGAGTCGGGTGATGAAATCTCTTCTCATGAATGATCGGGTGTCGGTCTTAGTAATTTAATTCATCACACCATTTGAAAAATAAATAAGGGAATAAAATCACATAAGAGCACGTAATCACATACAAGAATCGACTCGCTAACAGGAGAGGCGTGAGGGTTTAGAAATGTACCTCCCACGGTTTTTACGTCGTCGGGTGCTGAAATATTTGAGTCGATCGGGGGAAGATTACGCCTATCTAAATTTGCCTCGGGAGTCCTACCAACCCAAGGTAGAGAGGCTTCTTTTCCTCGCTTTTGGACGCCATCTCTCTACCTTGTCCGGTTTCCCTATCACGCTTGTCTTTGATTTATTACAAATTTAAAATAAAAAATAAATGGTGTCTCTATGCACCGCAATACTTGCAAAATAAGAAAATCCCAATACAAGCCTTCTAAAATAAGGAAAATGCTACCAAAAACAACAAAGTGTGAAAAATAAATGAACTAGAAGATGAAATCCTCTTCAAGTGCTTCAGGCGCCCAAGAATGGTAACGACGCCATTTGATAAATGACCTTTTGCATATATTTTTATCGTTGTTGAGAAGCTTCTAATCAAAAATCTCAAATAGCTACAAAATATAATGAACTAAGGTGTAGTGGTAAGTGAGGTATCAATCCACATCAAGGGGGTGAAACTAGAGACAAACTCAATTGTAATTCCCTTTTATTTTCTTTTTGGGCTTTTTACTTTTTCTATTTTTTTTAGTTTTTCCAATATTAAAACAATTTTAAGATGAGGTGAGTTAACTAATAACTAAATAAAAAAGAATAAGTGAAGATACTAATTAAATCTATCTAAATAAAATCTAAAATATGAGATGAGTCAGGAAATAAAAGTGAGGACTAACAAGGGATATGATGACACCATATATTCTAGTTAATTAAAATTAATTATCCCAAGTTAGTATTAAAATCACAAATCAACTCTAGTTGCAAATGTAATTTTGAAAATAAAATTTTAGAAAATTAAATTTAATACTCCTACAACTCTTGAAATGTAGATCCAAACATCATCTAACAAATCACTCGCTAAGATCGATCGATTAAACTAGTTGAAATCATAAAAGTAAGCCCAGAGTTGGAATTAAAGGAATAATACCACACTTGAGAAACCTCTATCTCTAGTTCGAATCTAAAATGGGTATTATAACTAGAATTTCGATTTTCTCTCGAAAATCATTTACCCTCTCTCGAGGCGTAAATTAAAATGTAAGAGTGCAAAATTGATCATCACAGGGACATTTAATTTTAATTAATTAATTAATTATATTAGGATTAACATCAAATAATGGGTCACCCCACCCCTTGAAAGGGGTTTTAGCCTAACATTATATTAAACATGATGAACAAATAATCAAAGGCTAATAAAATAAAATAGAAGAGAAGAGAACAATCAAACCCAATCTCTTGAAGTGAATTTGAACTCTAATTTCTTTTAAATCAAGCACCATCCATCCAATATGAGCACCCAACAATAATCAATTCAATATAATACTCAATTGAATTACTTACAATTTATCCTTACAAATCTCTAAAAATAAAAACTATTTACAAAATATTTTCCTAATTTATTTTCTACTCTAACCTAAAAAAAACTAAAATGGTGTTTCTCTCTCTAAAACCTTCTCTCAAAATGATCTTCATCATCTTTAAATATTAGGCATGGAGCTAAGGGCAAATTGGGTAAGGATTAAATGGACATGAGGGGTGTGAGGATAAGTTAGGATTAAAATGGAGAAATGCACAAATGTGCATGGATTGTGTGAGGACATGTGAATGAGGGATGAGGGAATAAATATCATATTTGGTTAATGGGAATTTTTGGCATTGGGGTAAAAGATGTTAGTTGGGGTTCATTTTGGAAAACGATTCACAGGGGTAAAAGATGTTAGTTGGGGGTCATTTCGGAAAACAATTCACAGGGGTAATAAGACATGTGTGGTAAATGGGTTTTATTTTGCATTTGGTTTATTGGCCTTGGCAATTGGTAGGTAATAAATCGTGGATAGATTAAATGGGTTTGAAAGTTTAAGAATGGGAAATAGGTGTATGAGTTCGTTTAGATTGGTTTGAGTTAATGGGTTTGAAGATGGAGATGTGGGTCGCGGGTTTTGCAGGGGTTGAAATCGGGTTGGACACGGGACCGGTTTGGGCCGGTGTTAGTCGAAAATGGGTTCAGGTTGAGCAGGAAAGGGACGACGGCAACGAGTTCGCTGGGTATGGCACTTCCCAGCGCTGGTATGGGGTCGAGATAGGATTCGGATTCATATATGGGGGCAGGGGATAAGGTCGGGTTTTGGAGAGTAGCAGGGGGTATTTGGGTTGGGTAATGGTTGTAGGGTTGGTTGGGACGGTGACAGGTTAGGTGGAGGTCGAGTTTCGTGGCGGGTTAAGGGAGCAAGAGTTTGGGTCGGAGCTGGTCGGGTTATGGGGTTGGGGTAAATAGGAAATGGGTTAAAGGTTTGTTGTTTGGTTAGTTTGAGTGTTGGGTTTTAATGGAGGATGAGGGAGGAGACAAAAAATGGGTCTGGCTTAGAGGTTGAAGATGATGGGGTGGGGTTTGGGTGTGTGAGTGTGTAGGAGAGTTAGGGTGAGGTTGAGTGAGTATTTGGGTGTAGGAGGGGTATAGGGTATTTGTGTGTGAGTGTTAGTTTGTACCCCTATAAAAATAACATAACCTAACTAAAAAATTAAAACTAATAAAATCCAATAAAATTCTAATCTAAAAATAAAAAGTGAACAAATAAAAAAAAATTAAGCTAAACTAAACTAAAATAAAATAAAAATCCACTAAAAAATAAAAATGACACGACACACAATACAAACTCTAAAAACTAAACACGACTCAAATAAAAACTAAAAATAAAAACTAATAGAATAAAATGAAAAAAACAAAATAAAGTAATAATAAACTAACTAAAGACTAAAAACAAAAAAAATAATGGAAAATATAAAAACAACTCCTCGTCGTGCAAATATAAAATATAAAAATTACTAAAAATATGTACACGACTCGAAAAATAAAATATATTTTAGAAATTAAAGCCAACACAAATAAAAAAAGTCTAAAACATATAAAATAAAATAATGGGGAACAAACCAAACACACACGGGGCTTAAGTGAAGGGTTTAGGAAGGTCGGGGCTAGGTTAGGGTTACGAGACAAGGTATTTAGCTCCATGAATTGCATATTTGCTTTGAACTAATCACTTGGGCTCCGCAACATGCATTTGACCTAGAAAATAGATATTAACGTGCATAAGACCATTTTTATAAAAAAATGAGCGACTAAAATGCATCTATTCGGGGTATAAAATAGACACTTTTGGGTGCTTAGAAACTATCTCTGAATATCTGTTCACTCATACATGCAAAAATTCTTATGGATGCCTTCCTTCCATTGGCTCCCGATAACGACGTCAGAACTGCCCGAAAGCTCTGGGGGATGTGCCTTCTGAAAGGCATCCCTAACGATCTCCCTTGCAGTGGAAAACTGAACTGGAACTGGCGCCACAACCTGAACCTGGGGTGGGGCCTGCTGCACTACCGCTAAAGCTGCATTCACAGCCTGAGCAACTGTGGGGACAACCTCGGTTGCGTTCATTATTCCCTGAGCCTGAGCTGCTGATTGCTCCAGTTGGGCTCGTCTGTCTCGTGGCGCACATCGAGGAGGCATCTGAGATGAGAAAGAATTTTATTAGTCCACATGTATTATTAAATCTCAAATAGCTGAAGACGTAATCGTATAAATAAGAGTACAACAGTCCTAAAGATAGGGCTTTATATCAAAGAACGCTAAGCTGGAAGCATAATAAGCCGTACAGATCATATAGGACAGTAGCACCTGATGCTCTGATACCACCCGTGACACCCCACCCAATTAAATACAGGGTGATCAGTCCTTTATTCAATTTAAAATAAAGTTTTCGATTGGTTCATTCTTAGCATCATCGACGAAAAACCCTTAACAGTATTAATCACCTAATAAATAATTAAGCTAGTGTCAAAATATTTTCCATTTTAAGTTATACCCAAATAAATCATTAATTAATTTTTAAGTATAAAGGCATAAATTAACTACTATCGCTATGAATTTAATAACTAAAGAATGTGAATCAACTACTAAAATAAATAAGACTAGATAAAACATTCCAGTTCAAAGTCTCAAACCAATAATCCATAAAAAAACTCAAATGCACTGAAATGAACTACTAAATCAACTGAGTACAATCTCTTTGATAAAATGACTGAGAATGGGAGACACGTGCCCTAAATGAAATGTATGGAATGAACTGAAAGAAATGGTAAAGGCATCTAAATGCAAGGACCTGCAACTCCAACAACTGCTGCAGCTCGCTAAATAATCCAAGCGTCTAAGTCTGATAACCCTGTGGCTGGGCACCTGATATAATACATATATATAGCAAAAGAGAAAAGAATAGCAGGATACGGGTGAGATCCCGATGGTAGAAATATTTATTTTAGCAAGTATTTAAAACTGCAAAAAAAATAAGTATTATGTGCATGTCAATTTTTAACCCTCACATGAGATTCTCACATCTCCACTATTATGCACGCCTAACGTACATCTACCCCAACCTAGTTATTTATACCATTCCCAACTAGGTCATAGAGTTATACTTCTAATTATATCTCGTAAGAGTATCCTGTATCTCCTATACAATACGTTATTAATATAGTATATCCTGATAACTACATTTCATATTCATCGTTCTGCTAATTAATCTTTTACCCAACCAAGATTATTTTGTTTATCAACATTACTATATCTACTAGTTTCACACAGTATAATTATTCATAAGTATATATATATATATATATATATAATCACATTATCACTATACATATATATACTAATCCTACACACTTTGGTTAAGACCACTTGGCACAATGTATACTCTGCTATCATGTCCCGGTGCAGCGATCACTGCATGTTCAATCTCTCACAAACTATAAAATTCAAATCACAAATATTGGAGGCGAACATAATCCTCAGCCAAATGGGTCAATCACATACCTACACTCCCATTCAGCCGTCGAAACTATCCTACATCTCAGATAGCACGTAACCAAGTTCATATGTTCTTGGTACAAGTCAAATACCCCCCAATGGGAAACACAGGTAGGACTGTCCACTACTCGAAAACCTCCTCCTGATAGCAAGCAGCGTAGGTATGCTATACACATAATAATAAACATATAATAGGCATTCTCACATCCTATTAACTTCAATAGGTATTCACCCAACCCGTACATATATTTTCCATACGTAGTATCTTCTCCTTACTACTTATAATATAATTATTTTGATTACTCTCTCTAAAAAATTTCCAAGGTTAACTTATCGTCCCAAATATTTAAAGTATTACTCTACAAATACTTCCCAACAAATTTACACTATGCTAAAATCATCAAATGACAGTTTTCCTCACTCTAAATATTTGTGTAAATCGAATTGGACTGAACTGGAACTTTTCCAGATTTTAGGACCTATCGTTCGAACCAGGTCTGATGTCATTTGAACGACATCTCGCGAGAACCTATCTCGCGAGAACTAGGATCAATCTCGTTCGAACAAGATTGAGAAGTTCCCTTCCCCACGCAGACCTGTTACAATTTACACCCTTAACTATTTCATTTTCCATAATTCTCAAGCCTAACACCTCTAAAATAATCAATCCAAACACCATTCATTCAATTCCAATCAACTACCCAACATCTATATATGATTTCCAACAATATATCAACATTAAATCATCACTAATCATCAATCAAATTCGAAATCCCCAAATTTAAATATTAAGAACACTAGTTCTCAAATTTATATGCAAAACTCTGAATTAAACCCAGATTTAAACAGAAAATTATCATAAATTCGTGGACATAATCCTATATACATGAGGGAATCAAAATTTATTCAAATCAGTCCTAATTTATGACTAATTCTCCCAAATGTTATTTTTTCACCAAATTCAACTTTCATAACAATAGAGAAATTACCTAGTCTAACATGAACACAAATAGTGCTAAGAAAATCAAGTAATAAACACTTGCCTCGAATTGATATTCTGATCCATTGATGAAATTGCTATAAGATTTCTCCTCGTCTTTCGATCTACGCTTTGGTGGGATTTGTGGTGTGAGTTCTTGAGTTTTGCACCAAGAACACCTATGGGTTCCCTCCTTCTTCCTCTGTGGTTTTCTCTTTCTCTCTCGTAGGTTTAGGAACTGAGAGACACCCGCTCACCCACGTGCACTCTATTTTATTTTTTTAATTTTCATCCATTTTATTTCCCCAAAAATCCAAAGGATAAAAATACCCTTATGGGGTGTCGATTAAGCCTAAAAATATTTCGGAATACAAAGAAAATACCCGAGTAGAGTTTTTTGACTATATCGACCCTTCCGGACTCAATGGCGCACTCGAAATGACCATATGAGTTAATTTAAAATAAATTATCTTTTTATTCCATTCAATTAGTCCCAACACGACTCACAGACGCGTCTTGCCTTAAAATACCAAACTGTCATATTTCACAATCCGACAATTTATAAAATTTCATAATCCCATATAACGAATTCGCACAGTAATATGAAATAATTCTCATCATTAAGTATTAACCCTTGGCACACATGCAATAAATAGATATACACATAAATAATAACGCAGCTACACACATGCAATAAATAGATATACACATAATATCTCATATACACATACATATATGCCACTCGATATATACCTATATACTACATCCTAGAGCATTGACCTCGCGAATGCATCCCTCGTGTGTTATCGGCTCATGGTATATCACCTGATGCGACTGGTCCATCAGGTCGGAATCTCACAACCGAACTCAAAAGTAGAGACAAACAGCGGAGGCGGCCACAAATATACATCCGGGGAGTCGCAACCATACCACATAGCACTCTGTCGGTCTCCAAACCAATACCTAACATCACATATGGATAGTGGCTATGTGACAGTACTGTGGCCCAGGGAATCAATCCAACACATGTTGGTCAATGCCAAGGTGGACTTTCCACTACGCGCAAGCTCCTAACGATAGCACTACCGAGTAGGTATGTTCAAAAAAATACACACGTAATTACATATATATATATATATATATATATATATATATAAGTACTAATAGCGTATGGAAATCCCATAGCAAACTAGTCTTCCAATCTCGAAGTCCAAACCGACTTCTCGATTTTCCATTTAAGTGTTCATTCACTTATAGCGTGATTCATTTCACTCAAACCCATCTAGCCGTTGGCCGAAAACATGCAACAACCCCTGAGAATATTCCTTAGTAATCCCAATCTATCTCGAAACCCCATATTCCCATTTACCCCACACTAACGGGTCAAAACAATGCATAATAAAAATTGGTATCAGACTAGCAAACTGAATTGGTTCTCGGACAGATCAAACTGGTTTGGGCAAGCGAATCGATTCTCTTCCCCAGCGAACCGGTTCGGTTTGCTAGGCTGACCTTTGTCTTTAACCTCGGGTTTTCACCTCCTTAACCCTTCAATGGTTGTCCCATGCCTCCTAAAATCATAAATTAATATCCCACGTCAATATATCATCATTCTAGTAGTATTTTAACACTGATTAAGATCCTAATCCATTATCAAAACTCAAGGATTCCTACTCATTAATCTAATGCATTCTACTCATAATTAATCTTTAAAATTCATTGATCTAACACCCTATTAATGTTCTTCATATTCACATACATATTCTCATAATTTAATCACGATTTTCTCACTTATTAATTATGAATCATGATCTTAGGTTAAACACAAACCAGTTCCTTTCAATTAATCCCCAAAAGTTTCATCTTTAAATTTCCAGATTAACTAATAATTAATCATGAACAAAATCAACTACAGAAAGTTGAAAATCTAAAGCAAGTAAACATATTCCTTGTTGGATTAAAATCCCAAGTGTCGACACATTGAGATGAATTGATTTCGGGAGAAATTTTGCCTTCTCTTCTCCAAGCTTTCCTTCTCTCTTTTCTTCTCTTTTCTCTTCTCTTTGATCTCTCCCTTAATCTCCACTAAGCAGAGGCTATAATGAGGTTGCCATCCACCCCACTTAACCTTAAATACTTCTAAATTAATCCCTAATATCGTTTTTAGGTGTAGCCCTGAGGGTAAAAAGATGATCATACCCCTATACGAGTCATACTATGTTTAAAAAAAAACTTGAACCCAACTATAACTCATGAATACCTATTTTGGACTGTTTTGACCCGTTTTGGATCACCGGTACACTAAAAAATGCCATCCGAGTCACCAAACTTAAAAAATTAAACCATCTCATTAATCGAGTCTGACACGTGCATACAATACATGTCGTCCATAAACCATTTTTAAATCGTCGTCTTAACTCTCTAACGACAATATAATAATCCCTCGTTTTTTCACTCATTAAACGACAATATAATAATTAACATCGCTATTCACTTATTACATGCAAGTAAATAATAATAATAATAATAATAATAATAATAATAATAATAATAATAATAATAATAATAATAATAATAATAATAATAATAATAATAATAATAATAATAATAATAATAATAATAATAATAATCCTAAACTTGCTAATTCATATTTTTTGAAACAAATTTAATTTTTCCAATTAAATTAATAAATCAATGCATACGTGGAAATAAAATACTCTCAAAAGTACAGGTTATTAAACCTAGTAGTCATATTTTATGCATTTTGTTTTCAAATACAAGGTCCTTTATTTTTTATTTCAAGCTTTGGGTTTTCCAATCTCCTTTCTTACATGATTACCTATGAGTGTGGACCATGTTATTTAAAACCCGTAATACAATTATCATAATTATTTATTCACCAATTTTTTTTTTTCTGAATTTCACAAAATCCATTTCGTTTCATAAATTTTCCTTTTAACTTGTAGTTTACTAAATTCAATTTATATTTATGGGCTTGCACTGCCTGCCAAAAATAGCATAGCCAAGTGATTAATTAACCAGTTATTTTGGGTCTCAGCTAAAACCCCACCCTTGGGCCCCGAACCCTTCTTAATTTTACCCCGGTTATTCCATTGTGAAAACTCATTCACTTTTCATTTATTTTATTTCCTTGCGATCCGATCGTCGTTTCTAGCAGCATACCATACTTACACCGTATTTAACAAAATACTCGGCATACGTCATATTTATTACTTGTACCCCATTTTGGTTGTCTTTTTTCATTTTAATATTTTATACTTGGTCAACAGCCAAAGAACAAAAAAATACTTTATGCGTAATTCATACTTTTATTCCCTTTATATATACTTACACACACACACACACACACACACACACACACACACACACACACACACATATATATATATATATATATATATACCTTTTTGAACCTTTTTAGATTTAAATTCATTTAATACAACATTTAAGGTTCATTTTTTTATTTTTTAAAATATCGAGAATACTTTGTAATTACTTTACAAAGTTAAAGTCCAAAATCATTCACTTATTAGGGATTAATTCCCCAAAACCACAAGTTTAATGCACTTTTTGTAATTTTTACCAAAATTGAGGTTATTTCGCATTATTTAAAAGTCCAAGGGTTTAATTTATAATTATACAAAGTTTAGGGTTTGTTCTTTGATTGACTAAATCTCTAGGTGCTATTTTTTAATTATCTAAAACATCAAGGATAACTTTATAGTTTCTCAAAGTTTGGCAGATATTTTGTAAATATACAAGTCTTATGGGTTATATTATAAATATTTTCTAAGAATACATTTTTAGGGTGAAAAAAGCATTTTTCAATAGGTCTAGTGTCCAAACTATAATTTCATGAAAGTTTAAGTCAAAATCTCATGTTATAAAAGTTATGGGATAAAACACAATATACAATATTCTTTGGCCCCAAATAATATTTTTTTCAAAAAGTCCAGGGTTTAAATAATATTATCACAATATTATTTATAAAACAATCCTTAATTTCATATTTCTCTTTTCACAAATTTTAATGTTGCACAACCCGAGGTATATGTTTACAATTTATACATAGAGTAAATTACTCATTTTTGCCTCTAAAATATCACGATCGTTCCAAAATGGTCGTTAACTATCAGAAGTGTCAAGTAAGAAAATAATTTTTTAAAGAAAAAAAAAAGAGTTCTTATAAATATTTGAGGCTATAATTGTAATTTGACTATAATATAAAAAAAGAAAAAAAAAGGAAAAGCGAAAAAAAGAACCATGAAAAATAAGTTCTATTTACAAAAGACATTTCCTAATAGGTCCTATCAAAAAAAATTCTTAATAGGTCTTATTTATACATGTAGTGAATTTTCTCTACATATTTGCGAATAGAACGTATTGGAATAAATATCTTTTTTCATGGCACCTGTTCAAGAAAAAAAAAGATCATAGGACCTATTGAAATACATACTTAGTAAACATAATTAATTGGTAAAAAAAATCCTCGTCATGGTTCATTTCTTTTCTCTAACAAAACCCCCTCCGCTCTCCCCACCCACATCTCCCTCTCCAGCGATGTCTGGTAAAAAAACACCTCCATAAAAATGGTTGGAGCGTATAAAAACAACTTAACTAGCACCCCTAGCCCCCAACAACCACCATAACACCCTAAAATCAAAAACACCAATAAATAAATAACCATTGGTATAATTGCTAAGTAAAATGAGACAATTGCTATGGGGAGGCCCAAGGTGGCTCAGAGTTGGAGACGGTCGGGTCCGGTGGAGCGCTAATCAGAGAAACCACATCCGACAGGTAACTCGATAGAGAGAACGAATTTATTTATGAGAGATATGAATAATATGAGGTTATTTTGATGAGGAAGGGTGTTGCAGTAGCGGATTGGGTGGATAAGTGGTGAAGCCTAACTACATATGTTCGTTTAATCCAATCATTCTTCGTTTATTATACCGGTTTAGTTCGGCTAGATGTGTGTTGAGTGAAAATGGGGAAATGGAATCCGAAGTGATGAGTGATAAATGTGAAGAGGAAATGCTTTTTCACTTTTCTTTTCATCTTTTTCCTTTTTTTATTATAGCTAAATTACAATTTTACCCTCAAATATTAACAAGGGCTTTATTTTTTCTTTATAAAATTATTTTACGTCAAACTTAACTGTGGAAAGTAAATGAAGGGGGGGGGGGGATTTTGAAATAATTGTGATAGTTCAAGTGTCAAATGAGTAATTTACTCTTATACATAAATTAATTTTGGTGTATGTTATATGCTGAAAATTCACCAACACCATAAAAATATTTGTACACTCATAAGACCACTTAAATGCATTCTTTAACATATTTAAATCTAAATTAAATAAGTACCTTTTTACAAATATATATTTCACATGTGTTATATTTATTACATACATCATAACCATGAAAAAATCTATAAAATGCAACACCCCTGTTCATTTAGAGTCCAAAACTTATAATGATATTTGGTGTAGAAAGGTAGCCCCCACCTCCAAAGGTGGCATCAAGAAGTGCACTCATTTACTTGAGTATGCACTCCACATAATTATTTTCATGCATCTTTAGTCCAAAATCATACCAAAAATACCCCCTTATACACCCTCAAAAAGCCTAATTTTGATTTATCTTTCCCTCATAATAATGTCGGGGGAAGAGTATTTGAGAGAAAATATACTATTTTCTCTCCCTAAACGTGATTGGACACTCCAAAAAGCCTAAACCCTTATGTAATATGAGATAGTTGCACATGGGGTTTGAGGAATAAGGTAAAATTTTGGTCTTTCAATGGTTTGATCAAAATAAAATTAGACATGTTTCGAATCTCACAAAATAGGGAGATTGGCTAAACAAACTGCATAGCGATTGGAGAAACCCTTTATAGTGGTCACCCCCCCCCCCCCCCCCCCCGGGCCCCTCATTTTTTTTACTTAGTCCCAAATTACTTTCTTATGCATAACAAATCAACTCAATTTTTAAATTCCGATTGAACCCTACTAATGACACATTAATCAGTGAATCCACCACTAACTCCAATATCATTCCACTATTTCTACCCAAGTTACACTGGTTTGATCATTTAATGTATTAATTCACTCCAACTAATCCAATAATTGTCCCACTATTACCATTAAGAGTCATCACTCCATATCAAATTAGAGCCTATATATGACATTTCACAAAATTCAATACTCATAAAATTTATAAAAGTCATGTTATTATAATACACGGAATGTTATAACTTATCACACTTAAAATCTTACCACATCCCATGCCAATGAGATGGGATAATATTATCGCATTTCAACTTTTTATCACGCACATCAAATGAGACCTCACTGTATAGATTATTTTCTTCACTGACTAAGTGTATTCTCAATATTTGAAGATTAACTCATTTTCATGTATTCTCAAATTGAATTTATAAGATTCATTACTAGGGCACAATTGATATCCCTAACCAAAAGTATTATAATCCTCTATTTATATTCAAATAATACATAATTACGTCTACCGTTACATATTATTGAAGTCAATCCATTTCTGATCAAACACGTTGGGGGACAAGATGCCATACCATCTTAGAGTACTTGAAAAACTCCAATAAACTGGTTTGGTGAGAGTCTAACCCCGCCATATGTAATTATGAGTGTATAGAAGATGGTTTCAATCCTCAAGTGTTAAGGTCTGGGGAGATTAATGGAATCACAATGTTTTTGGTATAATGTAGGTTTTATTACCAAAAATGATGGGAACAAGAGATTTTATAAAACCAACCACAAAAAATCCCATCGAGGCACTAATGACAACAAAAGGAAATCAAACAAACGACCACAACCACCTACCACACAACCAACACAAGATACAACCAACATAACCTATACGAATATGGTTTATTCTACACATACTATCAAACAAGCCTAAGGCCAAATAAGAGGCAAGAAGGAACAAACCAATTAATATTCCTCTGTTCCAATTAAGAGTCCACTATTTTATTTTGGGATGTCCCAAATTAAGAGTCTAATTTTCCTTTTTGGACATTATCAACTAACCAAATTCCATAATAGTGAACAAGAGTTGATCTTGGTCATTTATTTAGTATATCCTCATTATATGAAAAAAAATGAACATGGGCTCTTAAATTTAAGTGAGGAGGGTATCATATAAGGAATACCACCCCATCTAAAGACTAACTCCATAACTAATTTGGACGTAATATGTCTAGACATTCAACAATGAATCATCATTTATCTCCTCAACCTTACATTTGAACCGATTCAAACACATTTGGATATCATGAGTACCAAGCTTGATTGATTAAATAAAAAATTGGTATGAGTGTAATGCCCCAACCCACATTTATCGGTTACTCGTGCCCAACCCGATCCGACCTGAGTGTTAGGTGTGAAGTGCAACGAAACAACCTAAATAATGTTGCTAGTCTAGTTTGATTTAATTAAAGTTTCACTTGTTTAGCATGAAATTTCAATTGAAATCAAACTACGTGAAGAACTCGTGGGAAGCGTATCCGGAATTCAAGAATGCAGAGCTACTAACATAAAATAAAAAGAGAATACTTACCTGTATAATGCTCTCAAAATACGAAACTGCACCTAACCAACTATCACAAAGACGAGGGTATGAGTCGAATGCCCAATGGAAAAAATACAATAATGCGTATAGAATCCAATGGCATGAAAGAATACTCTAACACGTTATATCTAAGTGCACATGCAACTACCTCGTATATATATATATATATATATACTTTAATGCACAAAACCATTTTTATTCCAAAAGCATTACTTATCCCGATTAATTCCCCTTAATCTTATAAAAGAACTCCCTTTTACTTAACTTGACATTTATTCATTGATTTTACACACTCGATTAAAAACTTTAAACAAATACCCTTTGTTTAAGGAAAAACCATTTCTTTTACCGAAATTACCTTTTTATTCATACCAATCTACGTTGGTATTTACATTAAAAATCACCCTCCAACACACGCAAGCACCATGTTAGAAAATACTTAATTTGTTATTTATAACCTTTTATAAACGCACCTTTGTGTTAATTATGAGTTAAACCTTTTTAGGTTGCTTAACTACTTATTTAGTCACTACACTTTACCGTTCATTTACTTTATGGGCATTAATCAATTTTCACGTTTCTTGTCCACTTTATCCTTTATCGGAACATTTATTAATTCATTTAAATTAGGTTGTCTTTTCACATATTCACCACACAACTCATTCCTTGGCATGTTCTATTCTTATTATCTTTTCTCGGAATCTTCCAATACCCACTGTCGGCTACGCTACCATATGCTCTGGCCAATGATTTTGGATCTTTCACGCCAAGGTTATGGTCCCTGTTTAATTATTCCCAGTGTCATCTAAGTCCTTCTTAATGTGCTTTTAAATTTTTCAAATGTCCACATTATTCCATTTTCCTTTTTTTCGGTCGAAGCCAAAACCCAAGATTTCGCCCCAACTTGTGTTACACTTTTGAAATCATCATTTCTTATCTTTTATGCCTTAGTATTAATTTTATTCCCAAATCATGTTCATTTAGGATCCTTTTGTGTAATACCCTTTTCTTACATTTTTATTTCATAAAAATATTTCACTTTACATAAAATTATCATTTTACCCTTTTATTTCCAAACTTGTCATTTTCTCCATTTTTACAAGTGTTATTTTTAAAACATTATTAAGTTATCCGCGCTAGCTTCTTGAGTGCTTTTAATTCATTAACACTTATTTAACACTTTGGAGTATCATAAATCTCAACTTTGAAACATCATATCCCTTTACTTTCTTTCCAAAGAAATCACGGAATCATTTAAAGACTACTTTGTAGAAAAATACCATTTCCTTTATCAACACATGTACACTTGAAACCTTATACTTATCACATTTTCAACACTTTTTCACATACTTTAAGGGCTGAAATTTCTATTTTCTTTATTTCACATTTAAACCCAATTAAACCCTCATCATACTTGTTCAAATGTTCATCATCAACATACTTCAAATTTATATGCATAAGAAAGTGGATTTTTAGTCCAAAAATCCTATTAAATGGGCTAACATATGATTTATTCTAGAAATTTCATAATGTTTGCAAAAATTATACTTTTCAAGACTAAAGGAAATTTTTATTCTTCAAAGCTTAAACAAATGTCCATTTTTATAAAATCTTTATTTTTGCAAGAAACTTTAAAACATAATTTAGAAAATATCTTTAACAAGACATACCTTATTTTCAATACATTTGATTCCATAAAATGTTTAATATCGAACTTCTTTAAATACCTAATTTATTCAATATTCTTTAATAAACCATTTATACCAAAACCCTAAGAAATCATCCTTTTACTCATATATGCATCCAATTCTAACAGTTCTAGCTACAAGACTACTAATATGCAAAATAGAGTCTTAAGCTAATAGTAGAGTTTTCACCTCAAATTGATCTCCAAAAATGGTAGGATTAAGGTTGAAGAAGATGATGGAAACCTCCCACATCCTAAGGTGGCCTCAAATAAGTCTTCTATCTCCAAGCATGGTCCATAAAAGCTCCAAGAAAAAAAGCCTTCAAAACTCCATAAATTTCTACTCTTCCCTTCCAAAACCCCTAATAACATATCCACAAATGTATATCTTTCTCACCCATAGTGTAGAGGGGTTTTATGACGTAAATATGTAGGAAACTAAGAAATACTAGGATGGTTTATGGTGGGAAAAACGTGGTTTACGGTGGTTTGTGGTGGTGGGAGGGGGAAAAGCTCTCCAAAAGCTATAGAGAAAGAGGAAATGTTGAAAATGGTGGGGGAAGCCCACCCCTCCCTCTTCTCTTCTAACCCACAAATAACCCTCAACAAAACCTTATAAAAACTCACCCCAACACTAAAATCTGTATTTTGGTCATATGGACTCACTATGAGTTAACACATCATCGATCCAAAGGTCCAAAATGCGACAACGCACAAGGACATCTCAATTTTAAATTTTATGAACAGGTCATTCGAATAAGAACTGGGTCTCGGTCGAACGAGAGATTCTCGTTCGATAAACCTTTCAAATGACCTTCTAACGAGTTACTGCATCTATACAGTGGTGGATCATTCAATCGTCGTTAGATGTCCACTTTAAACGAAGTGGGATTTTCATTCAAACCACCAGTATTCTCACTCCACAAAATGAGGATCTCGTTTGAACGACTTTCAAGTTCGTTCAATCTCGCGAGATTCCTTAAATCTCCAATTTCACCCACAAACTTTCAACAATTACCATCAAGTCCAAAGAATAATCGAATATAGATAAAATCCCATATATTAATTATCCAATTTCTAAGGGTTTCATATGATTATAATTTGATGAGAAAAAATAATAAAATATTGGACACGGGTATTACATTCTTCCCTCCTTAGGAAATTTCATCCCCAAAATTATCGATTTGTTAATTCCTTAAGTTCTTAGGGTTTATCAATCCTCATTCTAAGTCACAGAAATCCTCTAAGACTAAATTCTCCAAGTCCTCATAGCCAAGGTGACATCATACGCTCTTTCACAGGGGTTGTCACAAAAAATTCAACACACAACGTGCCTAATGCTCACCATCAGGCTAGCCATCAAATTTACCTAACATCTAACGAGTCTCCACTTACTCGGTGACCATGCTCAATCGAGCCTTGAGGCTCCTTTACTAATACGTAAAGAATATTGGCGCCTCTACCAGCAACCCTTTCTGGTGATCGATACTCACCCAAGTTTTAATCGTAATACAACTAACATCCTATTCATCACCAATAATCAATTTCAATCGTAGGACTAAACATCCTTCGTCTCTATGAATTCTCGAGTCGTCCTGACCACATAACTTTGCTCGGTATTGATACTAACCTCATATTGTTAATCACTCGCATCGAGGGTCTATCATACCACTAAGTCTCAAACCATGCGTCCGACTAATACCTTTCCACAGGATCCTTAAATGAAGCTAGGATCACCCTAAGTGTACTACTAGCAAACACTCATATAGGCGCTAAATTAACCCAATCACTGTGGAAAATAACTTAGTGTTATATTTCCTCGAGTTTTAAAATTATACGATGTCCTCAAGTCATTATCCCACTCCTTACCACCAAAGCCATTGACTGCTATATTGGCCAATATTAAGGTCATTAATCCTAAGGAAAGCGAATATTATGAGCAAGCCGTATGGCCAATAGCTCATCCACCCATAAACTAAACGTTATGAAATAGCAAGGATACCCATAGACTGAACTTTATGCAATACCTTAGATACTAGCGCACCCTGTTATCGAGATGCATTGACCATGCAAGGTCCACCCACACTCTATCGGGCCAAGCCACACCATACCATTATATGGTATAAATTCGAGCTACCAAAGTGGTGGGAACGCCAATCCTCGATTATCGAAATCGAAAGGGGCACACAAGAGTCAAAAGGAACAAACAACTGTTTCAAGAAATCCCATTTGAATGCAATGAACTATGGTTTACAAAAAGCGAACCTATGTACAATTCCTCCCAGACGTTCTCAATGGGAACTAAACCAGCCACATCCTGGCTCAAGTCGCCAACCGTGACGAATCGAATCACCACCATTTATCCTTACCAGCCTAAAGCAACATACGAACGTATTATCCTTTGGGAATTCAAACACTGCACTTCCCTTCTTAGGGGTTGGGATTTCCCTTTACCTCCTCGACATGCACGAACCACTATGGTTGGCGAATGCCTAAAGCCTTTTCCAATGCCGACCTTTTCCACCTCTATAGCGACATCGTGACCAACCTAATACACGTAGGTCATTGTCGACATTATCACACCATGATCATATCCCAAATGTTTCCTGATGAAGTAACCCATTAAGCAAATCATTTACCTTATAATAACCTTAACCTACACGAGATCGTCACTGAGCTTATCACTAAGTTCTACCCAAACAGAGTTTACATAATGGCTAAACTGGTTGCCATTAGCATTCTAAGGGTAGTAAGAACTATACGAGACTACATTTCCTAAACCGTACCAATTTGTCAAGACGTTCCAAGAACTAGTCCCTTCCTTGCTGGAGATATTCTAAATTATGTTTTTGACACATGTCGATACTCTAATCATGTTTCGATCTCCCTCTTGGGTGACATTTTCAACTCTCTAATCATGACATCATTAATCTAAGTCCCGAATTCATTTCTTGGTACTCCTCAAATCAAGTATTACACTACTTACACTAGTCATCCCATGACACCTGGGCATTACGCCCAATCATGACACAAGCTTCCAATCTCTCTTAGAAGGTTACATTACCCATTTGTGCCAATTCGAATGACAGTACCCAGCACGTATGATAATAAAACCCCTGTGGTCACCCTGAAGTATGATAATAAAACTAATCCAGTTTTACACATCGAGCAATATCAAGCTCCAACTGACATTTATTCAGTCCCTAATAAGATGAGATGTAGGGTATTTTCAAGCACCATTATGGGTTCAGCCCAAATATAGTACAATAACTTATCTCGAGGACAAATTGTCAACTTCAACCAGCTTGTCGAGCTGTTTATCAACAACTTATGTTTTAGGGCCAAGCCAGTGAAGAGAGTAGCCCATCTCTTGAGTGTAAGGCAGCGAGTAGGGGAAACTACCAGGGAGTCAATAACTCATTTTAACAACGATAAATTGGAAGTGGTTGGTTATGAGGAAAAAACATCCATCACTACTCTAATGAGTGGATTGCTTCCAGAAAAATTATATTATGCTCTGGCTAAAGATCCTCCTAAAATCATGACTGAACTCATGGCTAAGGCAGGAAAAATCATGAACATCGAGGAAGCAATGGCTGCAAAACAAAGCCCAGCCATTAAACCTGATAAGAAGGATCACAATGACTAGAAGGAGCAGAAGCTGAAGAAGGATGATAAGCTCAAAAATTATGGAACATATACTCTATTAGCTGTCAGCATTCACCATATCCTAGAGGAAATCAAACACAACAGGGATTTGAGATGACCTGAAAGGTTGAGGGAACCTCTTAACAGGAGGGACAAATCTAAATATTATGAGTTTTATAAGTATCATGGTCATACAATAGATAATTGTATTGCTTGGAAGAGCGAAGTGGAATCTCTCATTCGCCAAGGAAGACTGAACAAATTCGATGATCGGCAAGAAGGCAGAGAAATAAGGGGAAGATCACATTCTCCCTGCAAGCCTAGAGATGATAGGAAGAGAAACCATGAAGATGGTTATGAAGATAATCCCGACCTTCCAAAGAAACCTAAGAAACCAGAACGTGAGGTAACTATGATAAGTTTTGGTTCATATGATTGTCATGTAATTACAGGTGGCGATGCAGGAGGAAGAAGATCACACTGTCGAGAGAAAGGCCTACCTGAATGAATCACAAGCTTGTTTTTATATCTAGAGAATCAATCTGAACGAAGATTATCGTCCTAGGAAAGTTAATAAAAATAAGTTAGTAATCGACTTTTCCAAGAACTACCTCTATGGGGTTCTTTATCCCCATAGTGATCCACTATTCATCAAATTCCAAATCTAGGATGCCATTATCGCCAAAGTTTTGGTTGATAATGGGAGCTTTACCGATATCATGTTTTACCCATGATTTCAAAGTCTAGATTTAAAAATCAATCAATTGGAACCATACCACAGGCTATTAATACGTTTTTCAGGTGAAAAGGTCTACCCTCTTGGGACATTCAAGCTAAAAGTGTTGTTCGTCACATTGTCGGCGATCCGTACTGAAAAAATATGCTTTTGTGATGGATAGAAACGTTCAATTTTCCTATAATGTGATCCTCGACGGGGTAGGATTGAAGAAGTTTGAAGTTGTACCGTCAATAATCCATCAATGTCTAAAGTTTCTAACTCATTTTGGGATTGGTGTTGTGAAAGGTGACCAGAAGGTGTCCAGAGAGTGTTATCGGTCGAGCAAGAAGACTTGATTGAGTTGAAGAAGAAGACAACCACTTATCAGGTAGATACCACTGATCCCAACAGTGAATCTGAAGTTAAAACTCTATATCCTCGAGATGAAATGGAGTTAGTCAAAGGGTAGATTGTTGAAAACATTGAAAGTATAGTCCTGGATGATGATAAACCCGAGAGGACCACCCAGATTGGCTCAGCACTAGATTTAATCCTTAAACAGGAGTTGACTGCGTTCTTGAGATAGCAGAAGAATGTGTTTTCTTAGAGTCACGAGGATGTGCCTAGGATTGATCCCAACTTCCTCTATCATGAGCTCAACATCAATAAGGATGCCAAGACGATCAAGTAGAGAATTAGGGTTTTCAGTCTAGAGAAAAATCAAGCTATTCAAGAAGAGGTGGAGAAACTTTAAAAAGCTCAATTCATTGAGAATGTTTAATATCTAGCCTGGTTAGCCAACATTGTGATGGTCAAAAAGAAAAATGATAAGTGGAGAATGTGTGTAGATTTTACTGATCTGAATAAAGCCTGTCCAAAAGACCATTTTCCCTTGCCTAAAATTGATCAATTGGTGGATGCTACCCCAGGACATGAGCTATTAAGCTTCATGGATTCTTATTTTGGGTATAACCAGATAAAAATGACAGCAGACATAGGGAAAGTACTACTTTCATCACCAGTCGAGGAATGTATTACTACAACGTAATGCCCTTTGGGCTAAAAAGTGCTAGAGAGACATACCAAAGGTTGGTCAACAAAATGTTTAAAGAGCGGATAAGAAAGAATATGGAGGTTTATGTGGACGATATGCTGACAAAAAGCAAGAAGGCTTCAGATCATATCAGGGACCTCAGTCATACCTTTTATTAGTTGGAAAAGCATTAGATGAAGTTTAATTCGACCAAGTGTGTGTTCATGGTACAGGAAGTAATGTTCCTCGGCTTCATTGCTAATCAAAGAGGAATTGAAGTTAATCCAGCCAAAATAAAAGCTTTGATAGAAATGTAGTCACCGACTTACAAGAAAGATGTATAAAGGCTTACTGGTAGAGTGACAGCTTTGAACATGTTTGTTTCTTGGGCAACAAATAGGTGTTTTCCATTTTTCAAGGTGTTGAGAAAAACTTTTGAGTGGAGTGGAGAATGTGAAGAAGTGTTCCAAGAATTGAATAAGTACCTGGGATCACCGCCTTTATTGTCCTTACCTATTTTGGGAGAAAATTTGTATTTATACTTGGTTATTTTTTAGTCCGCAGTTAGCTCGGCCATGGCTCGATTGGATAATGGAATGCGAAGACCAGTTTACTACACCAACAAAAAATTCAGGGGAACCGAGATCAGATATCCACTCTTGGAAAAGATGGCCTTAGCATTTATTGAAGCCTCCGGGCGTATGAAGACCTATTTCCAAGCACATATTATAATCGTGTATATTGATCTGCTTCTTCGACAAGCACTCCATAAACCTGAGAAATTGGGGAGATTAATTTACTAGCTAGTGGAACTGGGAGAATATGACATTATCTATGAACCAAGGTCTTCATTGAAAGGCCAAGCTTTGGCAAATTTCATTGCTGAGTTCACATATCCAAAGGTTGTCGAGCAACAAAACTTGCCTACCGAGCAGACTTCTAATGAAGAGAGCTCGGCTCAAAAGAAAGCGGAAGTTGCAGCTGATCAACCCGAATCATCCAAAACTCAAAAAATATTTCACTATTGAGTTCTATCAGATGAAAGCTTTAATAGTGATATCCCGTTGTGGAATTTATACGTGTATGGGTCGTCGTGTGTGACTGGAAGTGGAGAAGGTATAATAATCAATACTCCTGATGATATTGACATTGAATATGCACTTAGATTCCAATTCAAAGCATCAAACAATGAAGCAGAGTATAAAACTTTGATAGTCGAACTGGATTTAGCCCATTCATTAGGCGTCGAGCAAGTAGTGGCGCACAGTGACTCATAGCTTGTTGTTAACCAAGTGCTTCATTAATATGGAGTCACGGGGGAATTGATGACGAGATACTTTGCCAAACCCATAGAAATTATTTCTAAGTTTTTAGGTGTGCGAATGGACTGGATCCCAAAAATAACTAACACCCGAGCTGATGCACTTGCTCAACTAGCTTCAGTAATAAGAATTGAACTGAGGAGAACTATTCCAATAGAGATCTTAGCTAACCGGAGCATTGATGAGGACTTAATGGTCAGTTTTATTGTTGTAGATTTGGGACCTTCTTGGATGGATCCAATTAGAGCCTATATTGAAGATGAAATCCTACCACCTGATCCCAAAGAGGCCAAAAAGCTCCGGTAGAAAGCGACAAGATATGTGTTGGACAAGGGAGTTTTATAAAGATGGGGATTAACCATCTCTTTATTACATTTTGTTCACCAGTTGGAAGTGGAAGATTTTATTAAAGAATTGGATGAAGGTTCTTGTGAAGCTCATTCGACTGGTCGGTCATTACTCCAAAGAATCAACACTCGGGGATACTATTAGCCAACTATGAGGGAAGATTATAAGGCCTTTGTAAGAAAGTGTCACAAGTGCCAAATGTTCTCTATAATTCGCAAATCACCCAACACTACTCTAAATCCAATTACTTCACCTTAGCCCTTCACTATTTGGGGAATTGACTTAGTAGGCCCACTGTCGACCACCAAAGGCAGGTTCAAGTACTTGTTAGTTGCTATTGATTACTTCACAAAATGGGTGGAAGCAGAGCTGTTGATTGAGATGTAGTGTGTATCTGTTCATTTGAAAGAATATCATATGTAGGCATGGGATGCCATACTCCTTTATTACAGACCATGGAACCCAATTTGACAACGATGAGTTTGAAGCATATTGTGTTCAGTCCAAGATCTAAAAACTCCATTCCACACCAGGTCATCCACAAAACAATGGTCAAATGGAAGTTATGAATAGAACCTTGCTTAATGGACTAAAGAAAAGGCTTGACGCTGCCAAGAAAAACTGGATCAATGAATTTGGTCATACAAAAAAATGCCAAGAACGGTGATTGGAGAAACACCTTACATGCTTTCATTTGAGATAGAAGCTATGGTGACAGTCGATATAAGCCTACCAACTCACAGAGTTCAAGATTTTAACTCTCCAACCAGTGACCTGATGAGGCGATTGGACTTAGATATGTTGGAGAAAGTCCGATAAGATGCTGCTCTCAGAAATACTACGTACCAACACATGACAGCTCGATTCTACAATAAAAGGGTCAAGACAAGAAACCTACAAAAAGGTGACTACGTCCTTAAAAAATTCATCCAGAATAATAACAAAGTTTAGGAAAATTGGCATAGCCCTTATCTCATTTCATTAGTCATCCGACCAGGGACCTATCGGATTGAGACCTTGGAAGGGGAGGAATTCAAGAATCCTTAGAATGCCGAACACCTTTAAAAGTATCATCAATGATTAAAGGAATTGCCATATTGTATTTATTTTACTTTATGTTGGGCACAGCTATTTTTTAAGTTCAATAGGATCTTGATTTTAGTTCCTTCAAATTTTTTTCGATTTTTTTTTTGGAGTACGACGATATACATCTCCCAGAAACAACAAATCAAAAATGTCTCTTAGTCTTCAGCTCTTGTCAATCAACAGCACATACATACTTAATCAGGTTGAACGTATCCGCCGATCATCAAAACATACTTAATCAGGTCGAATTTATCAAATCTAGATGCACCAATAGTTTAAGGTACAATTATTTCTCACTCAAGTTTAAACTTCATGTATGGCTTTGTATTTACAAGTCACGAACAAGAAGTAGTTATTACTTCATGTATGAGTTTGTATTAACGAATCACGAACAAGAAGTACTATCCGATCAGGAATACATTCTTTACACTTGGTCAGCAGAAAAATTTACTTCATGTATGATTTCGTCTTTGGAAAGCCAAGAATAAGAAGTCTATAAAACTTCGTATATAACTCAAACAGTTACAAACAAGTTTTACCCGATTAAGTTAAATGCATGAAGGCATGTAAAGATTCCTAACCATTAGAATACACACATATATTCTCGTACACTTGGTCACCATTGATAACTAATGCTAATTTGGATCAATAAATCTAACTGCATTAGTAGAATCTATGGCCTTAAAATTACAGCTTAATAATTCATTATTAGACAATAACTCAGTTGACTAATTGATCAAATAATCAAGAGTTGATAACACAAAGATATGGATTTGTATCCATATATTAACTGTGTTATATTCAAGGTTAAATGAATAACAAAATGCAAGAAAATTATTCAACTGGACGCTTTCCTTGAGCTTTGGAAGTAAGCTACACTATCTCCATTCCAGCAGGAGGATCATCCAAGGTATAAGGAGAGTTAGTAAAGTTGAAAAATCTTAACATTCTCCTATTACTGCTACTCGGCAAAATAATCAGATGAGGAGGATAAACTATTTCATGCATATCATGCAAACCATAGTCTCCCAAATACTTGGTGATTAAACACTGAGGAATAGTGTCAACAAGAATCCATGATACGCCCAACTTAAAAGGAGGATCCTCATAATCTAGCAGACCAGGCCCATGCCAGTACCAAAACTCATTGTCAAGATCATGTTTCAGCAAAGTCAAGTAATTGGTCCATCCCCACTTATAACCTTCACGATGAGTCTGGGCAAGGTGATCATCAACATGGCTAAGAGGTTCATTGTAGCCTTCCATCCACACCTCTCTGGGTTGTTTATGAAATTAAAAGGTTAACCTTTTAACTTAATGTTGAAGCTTCTTCAGAACTTCACTCTTCACCTTCAACTGAACAGATTGGTCAGTAATGGCTTTATCTTTATCTGCTAGTTTCGTGGATAAATCAGCAATAGCTGACTCTTTGCTTTCAGTTGCGCAGCTTGGTTGGCTAAGATTTTCTTGGTCCTGGCATCATCAATAGTTGGTAGGCTCGTACTCTGTTATCTAGAAGTTTGCCTAGGATTTGTCTTCTTCAGAGCTTCAAGTTCCTCTACCAACTTGGCATTCTCAGTCTCCAAGAAAGATGCCCCTTCATCGGTGCAACTGGTAGATGATTGTTTTTAAAATATCCAACTCATCTCTTAGTTTGTTATTTTCTTCCTTAAGGATTTTAGTAATTTCCCTGGCCTTATCTATTTATCGGTTTAACAGGAATTCTTTTCTTCTGTATAGGAAAGCATATTCCTCCAGCTTCTTTTCAAAACCCCAGCCTTCACTCAAAGCTTTGTACTTAGCCTCATAGTCAGCATGGAATAAAGCCATATTGTATTTGTGATATTTTTACAGATATTCAATCATTTCATAATAAGCTGCATTCCTTTACTCCGCTTGAGTAGGTCGAATTCAATAGAAAATATAGCCTGCTTCCTAGCATCAAACTGAAAATTACAAGTGTAAGTAACAAGTATGACTACTAAACAAGTATAATAGTTCATTCAACCAAGCAACAAAAGCAAGAAGTATGATAAATACAACGCATGTGGCTAAAAGGAGAAATGTTTTCATTGATAATCAAAAAGGTGTTACAAATTATTGGTCCTATTACACAGTAAGTAAGTAGAAAAAGAAAATGAACTAAAGAGGTAAACCTTCTCCTTATCCTGGACATTACTTCCAAAAGGCTAATCGACATAAGGGGCAATTTCTTCCATGGGCTTTAAAAAGGACCCAGCGGACTGAAGGGAAGATTCCTCAGATCCTTCTTCATCATCAAACTCTCCCTCTAAGTTAGGAGGAGAGCTTGGATCATGCCTCAAAAATAATTCAGACTCTGCTGGGGTGCAGACCTCATTAAGTGCCTCCGACCAAACATCCTTGAAAAGATTTCTTCCTCATGAACTCAATCTGAGCAGAGGCCGCCTGAAATGCATTATGCCAACCTTTATTAAAGGCATCCTCCTTAAGCTTCTTATTCTTGGACTTCTCTGTGACCAAATCAAAATACAGACCATCAGCTTTGTCCTCGGTAAACTTCAAGAGAACTTGATTTTCAACTAGTTTGTCCTCGTCCATCTTAGGTTTGTTCTCAGCAGATGATAAATTGGTCTCAGCAGTGGCCAGCTTTCATTCGACAATTGTCAAAATGGTCTCGACAGTCACCAATTTTTCCTCAGCAAAGGATGGCTCTATCAGCAGCCTTATTTATCTCAGCATCCCAAGCCTTCTGCTTGGACTCCAACAATTTCCCTGAAGCTTCAACAAATTTCCTCAGACCCTCAAGGGCCTCTTTAACATCTCTTCTAGAGGAACGAATCTTCTCGTCCTTCTCCATCATTTGATTAAAATTTTCTAAAAACTTCATATAGGAAAATAATAGATCACAAGGAGAGTTAAGAGAAAATAAGACTTTAATGGCAATTAAGGAAGAAGAAAGAGTTACCATAGCCAAACTTTGGCAAGCATTTTTTTCCAACTTTAATCTTAGTAATGGGGCAAGAGCTCATCTATCAGCAAAATGGGTACCAGTCTTGATTAATTTCCTGACAACACCAGGATGAATGGCAACAGAGGATGACCCAGCAATAGTCAAATCCTCCTGAATTTTCTCGACCAACTCCTGGTCGACAGAACTTTTCTCAACTTTCCTCTCGATCAAGCCTTTACTTATCCTCTTGAGTTGAGGAACAGCCACATTCATTTCCTCATAAGTAATGACTTGAGGAACCTTCTCCGTATCAAAAGCCTTGGATGCCTTACATTGCTTGTTGGCATCCCCAGATTTGCTACCTTTCTTGGCATCTCTCTTGGAAGTTGGAGATAAGGCTCTAGTCATCAAATCAAGGATCTTTCTCTTTCCCATAGCAGCAAGTAGAGAAGAGGAAATAGTTAAAATTTCTAACGACTCAAAAGAGGAAGATGTTCCAAGATCCTTCTCGGCACCAGCATATTCTTCAACATAAGTGATAGGGGATGGTGCTTCTTTAAGATTGATGGGGGCTACAGAAGTAGAAATGGTAGTCCTAGCAATAAAGGAGGTAATTGAGCTCCTATACTATGACAAATGTGAGGCAGCTCTAGGGTGTTCCTTGTCAATCCTCTGGTGGATGCTCCAAAGGAATTTCAGTTCTCGGATGTTAATGTCCTCTTCTTTAGGACACCTTTTATTGCTCTCAACTGTGCAAAATAAGAAACAAGACAAGAAAATATGATTCAGTATATCATCAACAGTTGGTTAGTAAAAACAAAGAAGTACAACAATAAATTAAACAACTTATGCCATGACCCACTTAGGGGCACCTGGGCCCATCATAAACCTCTCTCATTGGTAAGGGAGCATGTTGTCAATTCTTAGTAATGACTCCGTAATCAAAATAATCCTTATTTGAGTCTAGCAAATTGACAACTAAGGCCCTATTGGCAAACCTAGTCTTCAAGTAATACGTACTGTCACTAGTACTCCACTTATAACGAAACATTATCTTAATAATGCCCATGTGTGTTCCATATATTTGATTCGGCCTATGAATTCCATTTACCTCTCTCTAAGTGTTGGGGGATACCCTAACTGGGACAACATCAAAGTATTAGAAAAATTCTAAACAAAAGCGATTAGAAAAAAATGGGAATCCACATTAAGTAATGAACAGAGAGAGAATCCACTGACCCTTAGGCAATGATAAAATCTCAAAAGAGGGTGTGGCCATTTTTAAGTCTACCCAATCAGAAATATTCCTTTCCCGTCTAAACTCATGTAAGGAATCCCCATGTACGATATAAACCATAGCTACAGTAAAGAATGAAAGAAAGCGAAGAAGAAGAAGAAGAAGAAGAAGAAGAAGAAGGGGTCGAAAGCTTAGAAAAGGTTTGGTATGAAAATTCAGTAAATCTCGCCTTTTATAGCTTACCTGGGAAATCGTGCATGAAATGATTACTTTCTTAGACGTTTGACGTTCTGATGGCCTTGCAATTCTGGTAGAACAAAAATACCAATTTACCCTTTGGCGGTTCGCTAATTTTCAAATTATTTACAAGAATGCCATTACAGAATCAAAACACGAAAAAAATTTACAAGTCCCACATCTCGGCATGAGCCGACCAACACTGAAGAAAATATACTACATCCTTTCAACAAAAACATCAAGAATGAAGTACTGGGGGCTTCTGTTGATACCAAAAATTATCTACCTACGTGGACCAATCAGAAATAGACAACTGTCTCCCTACGTGGCAGAAATCCCAGTCAGTAGATAGTTGCTCGGCAGGCATGCCGACTAACGTGAAGAATACAGACTATCAATATAAATGAAAAGCCACCACATGGGAAGTACAACCAAAAGTTAACCAACCATCACATTCATTATGTACGGGTGTAAATGCTTAAATATATAAAGGCATTCCAACCCTTAATCTCCAGGTCACTATATATACATTGTACTCCTTTCATCAAAGGAAAAATAGAACGGATTCTAGGATATTCTTATTAACAAGAGTACCTAGCTTTCTGTAATCACTGAAATCAATACAATAATAGTGGACGTAGTCTTTCATTTAATTATTTCATGCAATCTTGTGATTAGAAAATTGAATCTAGTCCATTTTTTACATCAACAGAGAGATTCCTAGAATTTTTCATTGACGGACATTCACTGTTGGTAGTGTTTTAGGTTTTTGAATTAAGTTGAATGTGTGATTTGAAACAAATAATATGTATGCTACATGTAAAAGTGTGTTTTCTTATTTGAACTGATTATGTTCAATGTACTATGCCTGACTGAGAGATAGGCTCAGGTGAGGGAACCCAAGTAAGGGACTCCCATGCGGGATTATTTTTAAAAAAAAGAAAGAAAAAAGTTTTTTAATCTTTATTTTTTTTGTATGGGTTATAAACATGTCAAGGTACCCCTAAAAAAACCAGCTCAATATGATATTTTTTTATATTTTAAAAAAAATGGTCAATATTTGACAATTTTTTAAGCTGCTTAAAAACTATCAAATATTGACCCATTTTTTAAAAATACCAAAAAATATCATTTTGAACTGGATTTTTAGAGTACGCTGAAATGTTTATAAGCCATAAAAAAAATTAAAAACTTTTTTTCTTTTTTTTCAAAAAATCCCCTATGGGAGTCCCACACCTGAGCTTCTCTCGCCTGTTACATAGTTGGATTTCTTCATTCCTCACTCTTGGTGATAAAAGTCAACATTCAATCAATTCCTGATCCATGAACTCTGATGATGCTGAGATTCAGCACCACCGGATAAGTGATAGTGAGCTCAAACAGCAGTAACCATGGCAGCCATAGAGATGAATAAGTGTATAAGTATGTAGAAGGGGATGAGCATAAGAGGAACTAAGACAATGATGTATAGTGGTTCAGCCAATTTGGCCTACATCCACTGTGAGTGTGTGATCCACTAAGTATGGGCACTAATGGCCTTGGATACAATGCACATAGCTCTCTCTCTCTCTACTGTGTGTACAAGCAGAGTTTTAGCTAGGGCTACAGTTAATGGATCCATCCCCTGTAGGGTTGTAGGTGACAAGTATATATAGGTCTTGGGGGGTGTAGTGTACCCCCCAAGTATGCATGGTGCATGTGAATGATGATCTAGCCAATCCCCTGTTGACACCTGTAGATGCCAAATGATGACATAATATTCCCTCACGTGAGGGTGTGATCTGGCTATAACGGTCTTCCACGTGCCATGTGAACCTCACGCGCACTGTTCCACGCGTCTCCCAAACCACGCGCTGTCATGATGTCACCCTCGGACTATGAGCCGAGGTCGAGGGCAAAGCTTCTTCCGGTAGTGTGTCTGGCCTAATTCTGGCCTCGTACTGTCGTACCCTCGGAGGGTCGCCCGGAGCCTAAAGAAGGGTCGGCCCTCATAGGGTCGTCTGGAACCTGGTGAAGGGTCGGCCCCTCGTAGGGTCGTCTGGAACCTGAAGAAGGGTCGGCCCCTCATAGGGTCGTCTGGAACCTGGTGAAGGGTCGGCCCCTCGTAGGGTCGTCTGAGGGGTCGTCCGTCTGGAGGCAATCTTCAATCAGGCCGAGGATATAAACGGGTATATCAATCACCCCCCAGCCCTTAGCCATAGGTACGGTTGAGATTGCTGAGGGATAGTGTTGTAATTGGGATGCGTGTATGATCAGTTAGGTGAGTGACACCTGGGCAGACACTCATTGCTGTTCCAGTTTTCAAGGCATGGCGGCAGCACACTTTTCTTGGGGCTTTGTGCCCTAATGATGCCTTCCTCGTGGGCTGTGTCCTACCTTGGTCAATGGGCCCACTCATTGCTAAGGTATTTAAGAGATTTTCAAACTCTCTCTCCTTCTTCTTCTTCTTCGCGCCCAAGCCTTCTCTCTCTAGAATTTTATCAGTTTTCATCGCCATTTTCTGCAGCCTTCAATCCTTCAAGCCTAGCAACGTTCTTGCTCTCTTTATCAGGTAATCTCTTTCACCCAGCGCTCTCTTTTGCCTTCATTTCTATTTGCTTTTTAGGGTTGTGGGGTTGCATTTTCTTTGGGTTATCCCATAGATTTTTCCGGTGTCTTCTCCGGCAACTGTTTCTTGAATGTTCTTGAGTGTTCTTGAGTGAAAATCATCAATTCCCTTTTTAATCCAAAAGTCTAATTTGGTCAACTGCAAACTTGTTTGTAGTTCAGTTCCTCAAATTCCTCCAAGTGTAGGGTCTTCCCTTTTAATGCTTAGGAAGCTCTACAGTTTAGCGTCTGAATTCCCATCCTTGAGAGAAAAGCTCTTTGCAGAGATCAGACAAGTAGAGGAAGAGGAAGAGAGGAGACGAGGGGCCGACCCTAATTGGGTACGACCCATCTTTCCCATTCCTCTTGCCACCATAAAGCCATTTGAACCGTCTGAGTCCTGTGGGTCGTCCCATCGTCCAGCCGAGTGTCATTCAAGCGATATGGACGAGAGAGCGTCCTCGGCAACTGGCGCTGGACCTTCCGGTAGGCGAGAGACATCTGACCTAAGCCCAGGCCGAGAGGCCGAGGGAATATTCCCTTCCGAGGCAGTCCCTGTAACAACCACTACACCAAAATGGGAAAATTGTCACCTTTCAGCCGGCCAGCCTTGTCAAGGTCATTGACCGTGACAAAAAAACACGCGTTTTATGTCACGGTCATTGACCTTGACACGACCGTGACAACTAATTGTCACGGTCATTGACCGTGACAAGTCCGTGATAAATTTAGTTGTCACGGTCTTGTCACGGTCAATGACCTTGACACGACCGTGACAACTTTTTCAGCAAAAACCCTTTCCCCCTTCTTTTTTCCCTCCCACCGTTCACTCCCTCTCTCTCTCTCTCTCTCGACGCTGCTCTCTCTCTCTCTCTCTCTCTACTTTCAGGTCCAATTCCTCTCTCTCTCTCTTCCATTTATATATATATTTGTGTGTATATTTATGTGTGTATGTGTATATATATATGTGTGTATGTGTGTGCATGTGTGGGGGATGGGGCGGGGTGGGGCAGGGTGGGGTAGGGGGTGGTGGAGGGGGGCAGGGGGTGGGGTGGGGTGCGGTGTGTGTGTGTGTGTGTGGTGGTGTGTTTTGGGGGAGAGGGTGGTGGAGGGGGGGAGGGGGTGGTGGAGGGGGGCATGGGGTGGGGTGGGGTGGGGTGTGTGTGTGTGTGTGGTGGTGTGTGGTGGGGGAGGGGGAGGGGGTGGTGGAGGGGGCAGGGGGTGGGCTGGGGTGGGGTGGGGTGTGTGTGTGTGTGTGTGTGGTGTGTTTTGGGGGAGGGGGTGGTGGAGGGGGGCAGGGGGTAGGGTGTGTGTGGTGTTGTATTTGAAGGAAATAAAAGCATGAATTAAGCATGAATTAAGCATTTTTAACACTAATATGCAAGTTGAGTCAATAAACACGCAAACAATTATACACCCTAGCAAGAACACATAAACACCATAAATCACTAATGAAAAAACAAAAGGATGATTCATACCTATAAGTTATTAGATGGATATTTGAAATTCTTTGGGGGGAGAAATAAGGTTTTGTAATGCTAGAACTTAAGGAAGTCCCGAGATTTTGGGGAGAGTATGGGAGAAATGTTGTAAAAATGATGGGGAGGGGTAACTTAAGAGAGTCAAATTTAATGACTTAAAGGGGAGAGTTTGGGAGAAACGTTGTAAAAATGATGGGGAGAGTTTGAATCAATAAAAATGATGGTTTGACCTACTCTATAATGCTTGTAACTGACCCAAAATCAATTCCCATTACAAATTTTTAACCCTAATGAATGTTTGTGGTTGTTCGGCATAAAAAGCAGGCCTGGGAAAACCAAAACAACTCCATATGAGATTTCCCATGTTTAATCAAGAACATCCTTAGACTTGTAGGGGGTGGGGTGGGGTGTGTGTGTGTGTGTGTGTGTGGTGGTGTGTGGTGGGGGAGGGGGTGGTGGAGGGGGGCAGGGGGTGGGGTGGGCTGGGCTGGGGTGGGGTGGGGTGTGTGTGTGTGTGTGTGGTGGTGTGTGGTGGGGGAGGGATAATTCACTGGCTTTAGCTAAACTAGGGTTTTATAGAGTTTCGCTCCTACTACTTGGGCAATGACTATACTAGGGACCAAAGATAAATAAATAAACTGGATTCAAAGTAAATACTAGGAAATCCCAATTTATAACCGTCTAATTTATATCCTTTATTTATTTAATCACGATTCATTCCACTAAATAATCATGATTGCACTCAAATTTAATTATTTATAAATCACTCGAAAGAATGTGTTCTTATTATTAAAGTTGATTACGGTATATTATGATTCCCCACGTTATGTTTTCGATAACCCTAGGGATTAAGAATCTATGAACTTTTTGCAAACGATATGAGATTTCCCATGTTTAATCAAGAACATCCTTAGACTTGTAGGGGTGGGGTGGGGTGGGGTGGGGTGGGGTGTGTGTGTGTGTGTGGTGGGGGAGGGGGTGGGGGAGGGGGGCAGGGGGTGGGGTGGGATGGGGTGGGGTGTGTGTGTGTGTGTGTGTGTGTGGTGTGTGGTGGGGGAGGGATAATTCACGGGCTTTAGCTAAACTAGGGTTTTATAGAGTTTCGCTCCTACTACTTGGGCAATGACTATACTAGGGACCAAAGATAAATAAATAAATTGGATTCAAAGTAAATACTAGGAAATCCCAATTTATAACCGTCTAATTTATATCCTTTATTTATTTAATCACGATTCATTCCACTAAAAAGTCATGATTGCACTAAAATTTAATTATTTATTAGGGCAGGGGGTGGGGTGTGTGTGTGTGTGTGGTGGTGTGTGGTGGGGGAGAGGTTGGTGGAGGGGGGCAGGGGGTGGGGTGGGGTGGGGTGTGTGTGTGTGTGTGATGTTCAATTTAGTTGGTGCACAAACTAACGGTCAAAGTAATAGTATATAATTCCAACATTTCAAACTACTTGAACATCACAAATGGATACGAACTTAAAATATAAATTGAGATAACCTTAGAATCTAATTAGTGTAAAAATATAATGGCATCAACTAACATATATGTAGGGGTGGGGTGGGTAGGGGTGGGGGTGGGGTGTGTGTGTGTGTGTGTGTGTGTGTGGCGGTGGGTGGGGGTGGGGCACCCATTTAATAACTCTTTAAATATTTGGAAAAAACATAATATTACAAAATTGAAATGAAATGGTATTGACGGAACTTACACATACGTTATAATATAGATGGAACATTTTTTTATCTGTACTATTAATTCAATTAATTCAATTAGGTAAAACGAAATGTGTACTATTAACATTTTTTTTTATCTGTACTAATAACATTTTTTTTACAGCAAAAATGTCTCCTTCAGATGTTAAGGCGAAGATGATGATGCTGTTTATGATGATGTCGTCTGGGTTCGGTGGTAGCGGAGGCGACGAGGGCTCCTCCGCCGCTAGGCTCCCCAAATATGGAAAATTTGGGATTACCGTCGAAAACAAGTCGGAGCTTTTAGCGAGATCCCTCGAGCTGCTAAAGACGGTCATCGGCCCGGGGTTTATGAGTTGGAAGGAGGTGCCGTATGAGCTCAAGTTAGCTGTTTGGGCGGCACTACAGGTAATATTTATTTGAATATTTCAATTTATATTTATATTTATTCGCAACTAACATTGTATTTGTTGGACAGGAATAATTCAACTTGGATCCAAAGCTATGCGATTCCGTCTTGGAGCAGTTGAGGGAGCAACACAAGACGTGGAAGAAAAATATGCGGACACGGTACTTTGGAAAAACACGAGAGTCCATTTTACAATGGCGCAGATCCGTCCCGCCCAAGGAGCCGATCTCATTGGCACAATGGCAAAAGTTCATTGACAATGAGATCGAGGATCGACAATTGGCATCTCGCCAATCGGGGAGGGAAAATCGGGCGAAAAAGACGGACGTGCACTACTCCGGCCGGACCTCTTACGCTGAGGTGGAGCATAGGATGCAGGTAAGATTTAATTTATCTATAACTACAGAAATATATTATTGGATATTATTTTACTTTACGGGGCCGATACTAATTTTACTTTACTCTATTTTATTTCAGGGGGTAAGGAGTGGGCCAGGGGGTAAGCCACATAGGCTCGATACTTATGTGGCTCTTCGGACGAAGAAGGGGAAGGACAAGGAGGTATCCCCGAGCGTCGCGGCCACGATTGTAAGTAATCCGACAGTTTAATTATTTTTAATTACGTTATAATTTTTTAATTTACTTATTTTACTAATCATGTGCTTTTTGTCGTTTCAGGCAAAGCTTAAGGAAGTGCATGCGTCGCAGTCTGATGCCGACAAGTCATCTTTGTCCACAGACGCACTCAGCCAAGTGCTTGGCTCTGATCGAAAAGGGAGGACAAGGGGAGTGAGCTCGCGGGTGGCCAAATCTAGGATCATCGGATTGGAGACGAGCGACACCGGGTTATCTCGAATGGTGGATTCACACGACGCGAAGCTGTCCCGTTTGGAGGCGACGGTCCAAGATATGTACGCATTCATGAAGCATACGTTGGGTGGAGACCGTAAAGGGAAAGGGAAAGGGAAGGAGAAGGAGAAGACGGTGGAGGAGGAGGTGCGGGAGGACGAGGCGCAGGATGACGAGGATGTGGACCTCGCTGCTTCATCACCGACACGTTCGTACTTCGACGATCCACTTCCCTATTTGACGCCCTCCAACAGACCATTGTCGACAATTGGTTGGCCGAGCGTGTTCATATTGGACGTATTTGATGGCCAACGGATAGGGCGGGGGTTGAGGGACCCGAATATCGTCGAGGGTGGAATAGTCCATGGACGTGTGCTTCAAGAGATGGAGTCCAGGGTGCTCGTCACGCATGTCATACCCGGGAAGGAGAACTCCCTATTGTGGTTGCGCGAACAATGCGGCACGACGTATATTAGTGGGTGCGTCAATTCGTATGTCGTGTGGCCTACTCACCTCCTCAGTTTTATCCAAGACATGTAGTAACATTATTTTTAAGTTTGTCCATTTTAATTAAATTTGGATTATATCGTCATGTATATTGTTTTTACTTTGAATATTTGGATTATATCGTCATGAATATATATTTGCATTATCTTTAGTTTGTGTTGGATATATGATGTTTGGAACAGGTACAACGTTGCTATAACAGGTACAAATATACTGCTGGGCAGTGGTGGTGGCCATACTGCCCAGCAGATTTTTTTTAAATTCTGCCCAGAATTATCACGGTCATTGACCGTGACAAGTCCGCGATAAAAGTTGCCACGGACGTGTCACGATCAATGACCGTGACAATTGGGGTCACGGTTATGTCACGGTTTAGAACCGTGACAAACGTGTCACGGTCATTGACCTTGACACGACCGTGACACAAAATGCGAGTTTTTTGTCAAGGTCAATGACCGTGACACGACCGTGACAAAAAAAGTTGTCTCTCCTCGAAATGTCACGGTCATTGACCTTGACAAGGTGAATTTGTCAAGGTCAATGACCTTGACAAATGGGCAGATTTGGTGTAGTGAACCCTATCTCCCCATGCCTTTCAGATGGCCTTTCCCCAGGGGCCTCTGGAAGATAATGAGGCCGAGGGAGAGGGGGATGAGGACGAGGGCGATGATACAGATGACGAGATTGATACCTCCCATGCCTCGTCCTTTATCTCCTCTGTTAGGGATCGCGACCTCTTGATATGGAGGCATGCCTATGGAGTGCCCCCCAGCGTAACTATGAGGGTTCCCTCTGAGTCTGAGAGGGTTTTCGATTGTGAAGAGGGAGAGGTTGCAGTTTATGAGCAAATGTTCAAGGTAGGAGTCAGATTCCCTCTGCATCCTGCCATCGTAGATATCCTGTCTGCCCTTGGTGTTGCCCCCTCTCAACTTCCTCCCAACTCTTGGAGGATGATCCTGGGCTATATCTCCCTGTGGAAGAATGCTTTCACCGACGAGCCCTCGGCCGACCTATTCTTGGGCTGCTACAATATCACCTCTTCGTCCAAACAGCCTGGATACTATCATCTGGGGGCGAGGAGGTCTGAGAAGAAACTCCTTCACGTGGCACAAACTTCCAACCATGATTGGAAAAAGAGATTCTTCTTTATCTCTGGGGAGTGGGAGTCCACCGCCGATGGTCCGAGGGTCCCCAGAAGATGGTCTAACCCTTCCATGAAGGCCAGGTCAGACCCTGGACTTAGTCTGGAGGAGAAGGACATCGTTGACTATCTGAGAGGACGAGGGAGAGAGGGTGAACTTCCAAAATTTGAAGACCTGATGACCCCCCGGTTCCTCAAAGAAGCTGGTCTGAGGGTCGGCCCTCTGACTGAACTATGTGAGTTATACTGAACATTTCCCATTCTTTACTTATTTTTGAAGTGTTTCCTCTTTTTCTCTGCATTTTTCTGACGTGTCGTCCTCTTATCAGGTCGTCCTGCAGGTATAACAGACTATCTTTGGGAAATGACTACTCCCAGCCTATTATTAGGATTGGCCAAGAAGAAAGGAAAGGAGCCTCAGCAGGCTCCAAGGAAGACGAGGGCCGCTGGGCCGACAGTGGTGGAGCCGACCGCCGATAGCCATAAAAGAAAGGAGCCTGAGGCCCCTGTTGACCCTCGGTCAGATGCTCGGACGAGGGCCAGGGTCAAAGCCTCTGAGGGGACGACCTCTTCATCCAACATGGGGGCCTTCTGGTCTCAAAACCTGGCACATCTGAGGGCCGAGCCCTCATCACTCATAACACACTTGGGGCAGCCAAGGCCTCAATGTTCTCTGCACCCTCGTCCTCTGACTACGAGTTCTTGTCCAAAATGCCTCCTGCCAAAGTGTACGACTATGGTCTGCACTCCCTTGCACAGGTATTGGTCTTGACCCACTTTTTAAATTTCATTCTTTCAACAACTGTTTTCTCGGCCTCTTGATATGTGTTTATTTTTCTATGCAGTCCGTCTGTGCCTTCACCTCGGCCACAAAGTGGATGGCTGAAAATCAGGCGAAGTTCCATGAGGCCGAAAGGGCCATTCAGCATGAGGCCGACCTGCAGACAGAGCTTGAGACTGCTAGGGCCGAACTCGAGAGTGCTAGGACAAAGCATGTCAGGGTATTAGATGAACTGACGAGGCAGCATGACGAGGACCTTAAGGCCAAGGACTTGCTGATCAAAGAGAAGGACGGTGCCCTGATCAACATGGAGGCCAAGCACAAGACTGATCTCGAAGTGGCTGTCAGAAAAGATGAGGCCGATGCTGTTGAGGTTTATAAAATTTCTGACGAGTTTCAAGGCTTCGGCCTTGAATATTTGGAGAGGGGAATCAGGACGGCCTGCCGGTGGGTCGTCCTCAGATTTGGTGATGTCGTCTCCTCGGTTCGTCCTTCACTGGAGGGTGTTCAACTGGACGACCCCCTAATTGCCGAGGCTCTAAACCAAGTGGAATCCCAAGTCGAGGGGGTCAGCACATCTGAAGATCATCCAGTTCTGGTTATTTAGGAGACCACTCCTGTAGATGTTGAGGCCCTGCCCTCCGATATCGTCCCATAGGGAGGTTGCCTGTATCCCATACCCTCTTAGTGTATTTATCATTTTTGTGCTCTCCTTTGTAAAACACTTGATATTTTATGTAACACCGGCATTTCATTAATACCATCGTCTTCTTTACTGTCTTCCATATTTATTTCTTGTATGGTTTGCTATCTTTGTTAATGCCACTAACCTCTCCCTCGTCTTTTTTGAGGACAGTGGTGGGGTCGTCCCCTCCACTGCCCCTCATTATAGCCGAGGGATCAACTGACCAGATAAATGGATTTAATGAAGTCTTCCCTCGTCTTTCTTGAGGACAGTGGTGGGGTCGTCCCCTCCACTGACCCTCATTATAGCCGAGGGATCAACTCACCAAATAAATGGATTTAATGAAGTCTTCCCTCGTCTTTCTTGAGGACAGTGGTGGGGTCGTCCCCTCCACTGACCCTCATTATAGCCGAGGGATCAACTCACCAAATTAATGGTTTTAATGAAGTCTTCCCTCGTATTTCTTGAGGACAGTAGTGGGGTCGTCCCCTCCACTGACCCTCATTATAGCCGAGGGATCAACTCACCAAATAAATGGATTTAATGAAGTCTTCCCTCGTCTTTCTTGAGGACAGTGGTGGGGTCGTCCCCTCCACTGACCCTCATTATAGCTGAGGGATCAACTCACCAAATTAATGATTTTAATGAAGTCTTCCCTCCTCTTTCTTGAGGACAATGGTGGGGTCGTCCCCTCCACTGACCCTCATTATAGCCGAGGGATCAACTCACCAAATTAATGGTTTTAATGAATTCTTCCCTCGTCTTTCTTGAGGACAGTGGTGGGGTCGTCCCCTCCACAGACCCTCATTATAGCCGAGGGTTCAACTTACCAAATTAATGGTTTTAATGAAGTCTACCCTCGTCTTTTTTTAGAACAGTGGTGGGGTCGTCCCCTCCACTGGTCCTCATTATAGCCGAGGGTTCAACTTACCAAATTAATGGTTTTAATAAAGTCTACCCTCGTCTTTTTTGAGAAGAGTGGTGGGGTCGTCCCCTCCACTGGTCCTCATTATAGACGAGGGTTCAACTTACCAAATTAATGGTTTTAATAAAGTCTACCCTCGTCTTTTTTTAGAACAGTGGTGGGGTCGTCCCCTCCACTGGTCCACATTATAGCCGAGGGTTCAACTTACCAAATATATGATTTTTAACCAAGTTTTCCCTCGTCTTTCTTGAGGACAGTGGTGGGGTCGTCCCCTAATGGTTTTAATGAAATCTTCCCTCGTTTCTTGAGGACAGTGGTGGGGTCGTCCCCTCCACTGGTCCTCATTATAGCCGAGGGTTCAACTTACCAAATTAATGGTTTTAATAAAGTCTACCCTCGTCTTTTTTTTTTTTTTGAGAACAGTGGTGGGGTCGTCCCCTCCACTGGTCCTCATTATAGCCGAGGGATCAACTTGCCAAATTAATGGTTTTAATGAAATCTTCCCTCGTCTTTCTTGAGGACGGTGGTGGGGTCGTCCCCTCCACGGACCCTCATTATAGCCGAGGGTGGTTCTCTGTAGAATTTTTCTTGCGTACTAAAACTGATAACCACAGGATGAGGGGAAACGCTGATATTTCTCATTAATTTTCCAAAGTGTTCTGTTGGAGCAACTCTTATTACAATTATGGTCTATCAAGACCTTACAACACTACTGATATTATTTCTTTAAATGATCTGCATTCCAGGGGTTGGAAAAAGGTTCCCCTTCTAGGTTTTCTAGTCTATAGGTCCCAGGGACGACTTCATCGATGACCCTATAGGGGCCGTGCCAATTAGGATGGAGCTTGTTGGGCTTTTGCCAAGTCTTCTTTAGGACCAAGTTCCCTACTGCGATAGGCCTCTGTTTCACCCTCTGATTGTAAAATCTTGCGGTCCTTTGCTGGTAGGAAGCCTGTATTATCTCAGGGTCCTCCCTCCTTTCCTCAATCAGGTCCAAGTCGAGTCTCCTCTCTTTCGCGTTTCCCTGGGGGTCGTACATTTGGACCCTATGAGTAGGAAACTCAATTTCGGTGGGGATGACGGCTTCTGAGCCATAAGCTAGCATGAATGGGGTCTCTCCGGTAGAGGTCCTCACTGTCGTCCTATATGCCCACAGCACGGCATATAACTCCTCGACCCATCTTCCTTTTGCCTCCTCAAGCCTCTTCTTGATTCCATCTAGGATTGTCCTATTCGTAACTTCGGTTTGCCCATTGGCCTGAGGTCGGCCTGGGGTGGAGAAAAATTGTTTGATACTTACCCTCTCACAGTACTTCTGTAGAGAGGCATTCTTGAACTGAGTCCCGTTATCCGAGATGAGGGTGTTGGGGAGACCATATCTGCATATCACATTTTTCTAGATGAACTGGAAGGTCTTCTGCTCTGTAATCGTGACCATCGGTTCGGCCTCCACCCACTTTGAGAAGTAGTCAATCGCTACAATGAGGAATCGATAGTTATTGACCGCTCTCGGTAAGGGTCATACCAGGTAAATCCCCCACACTGCAAACGGCCATGGAGATGTAACGGAGGTAAGAGGCTAATGAGGTCGATGAGGGATGGTAGAAAATCTTTGGCATTTATCACACTCTTTTACATATGCTGCGACATCTTTCCCCAAGGTCGGCCACCAGTAGCCTTGGGTGATCACCCTCTTCGCTAAGGATCTACCCCCAATATGGCTTGAGCACGACCCTTCATGCACATCTTGCAAAATGGAAGGGACTTCTGAGGGATGCACACACCTAAGTAAGGGGAGCAAAAACCCCTTTTTGTACAAGGTGTCTCCGATGACAGTGAATTTTGCAGCCCTGTATCTCACCTTTTTACTTTCCTGCCTTGCTTCTGGCATCTCACCCTCTTTAATGTATCTGATCAGGGGTCAATCCACGAAGCTTCTTGAGAAACATTTAGGCAATTGCTAAGTGTTCCCTCAGCGTCCTCAATAGTTGGCCGAAGCAAAATTTCTACTGGGACCGTCCTCCTGATGTCTGTTCTTGTTGCCGAGGCCAACCTAGCAAGGGCATCAGCACGGCCATTGTTGAGCCTAGGTATCCTCCTTAATTTCACTTCTCTGAAGCCCTTCAGTAATGACCTCACCTTCTCAAGGTACCTAGCCATCTTCTCATCCTTAGCCTCGTAGGCTCTTAGTCACTGATTCACTACTAGCCTTGAATCACTATGGACCAAAATCTGACCGACACTAAGAGACTTGGCCAAGGAGAGGCCTGCTACTAAGGCCTCATATTCAGCCTCGTTGTTAGAGGCTTTGAAGTTGAACCTCAGGGCGTATTCAACGTCTGTGCCATCGGGTGCTGATAGTATCAGTCCAGCTCCACTTCCGCTATCACAGGAGGACCCGTCAACGAAGAGGCTCCACAGAGTCTTTCCCTCTGAAAAATTTCCCTCAGAGAGGGACCCCTGTCTAAAGATGTATCTTCCCTCTTCATTTTCAGTCGCTTTCCTTCTAGCAGTGCTTGTCTCAGCCCTATCTGCGGGTGTGTCAGCGGGTCTGTCTTTTGTATCCGTCTTCCCGAGGCTCTCACCCTCGGCCTCATCATCTTCCCAAGTGAACTCAACCACGAAGTCTGCCAATGCCTGCCCCTTAATGGCCGTCCTAGGCTGATACACAATGTCAAACTCCCCCAGCTCTATAGCCCAGGCCATCAACCTACCTGATTTTTGTGGCTTGTGTAGGACCTACCTAAGAGGAGAGTCGGTGAGGATGACCATTGTATGGGGCTGGAAGTACGGCTTCATCTTCCTCGAGGCATGGATCAAGGCGTAGGCCAACTTCTCCATCCTCGGGTATCTTTGCTCTGCCCCTGGAGTGCCTTGCTGTTAAAATACACAGGCTTCTGTATCCCGTCTTCATCTCTCACAATGGTTGCACTGATGGCCGACTCTGAGACGGCGAGGTACACATAAAGTCGTTCACTCTGCACGGGTGGTGATAGCAGCAAGGGAGACCCTAAGTATGACTTTAGGTCCCTGAAAGCCTCATCACACTCTTCACTCCATTCGAAGGCCTTCCTAAGGATCTTGAAGAATGGCAAGCACTTGTCTGTGGCCCTAGACACGAACCTGTTCAAGGCAGCAACTCTCCCTTTGAGCCTCTGAACATCTTTAATGGACTTGGGGGTCTTCATTTCAACAAGGGCCTTTATCTTTTCAGGATTGGCCTCGATGCCTCTTTGATTGACAATGAACCCCAAGAACTTCCCTGCTCCGACCCCGAAGACACACTTGGCCGGATTAAGCTTCATCTTGTCTTTGTCTATCGTATTAAAGGCCCTCTCCAGGTCTGCCACATGATCCTCTGCCTTCAAACTCTTGGTCAGTATGTCATCTACGTAGACCTCCATAGACTTTCCAATTTGGTCTTCAAACATTTTATTTACGAGGCGCTGGTACGTTGCCCCCGTATTTTTGAGGCCAAAGGGCATGACCCTGTAACAGTATGTCCCCTTGTCGGTGATGAAGGTTGTCCTCTCCGAGTCTTCAGGGTTCATGAAGATCTGGTTGTACCCTGAATAGGCATCCATAAAACTCATGAGCTCATGGCATGCGGTAGCGTCTACCATCTGGTCGATGCGGGGGAGAGGGAAGCTGTCTTTGGGACAGTGCTTGTTGAGGTCTGTAAAGTCCACACACATTCTCCACTTGCCGTTGGTCTTTGGGACAATGACTGCATTGGACAGCCATTCAGGGTAGATGACCTCTCTGATAAATTCAGCGTCTTCTAACTTCCTGACCTCGTCCCTAATGACCTCATACTTTTCTCTAGAGTAAATTCTCCTCTTCTGCTTTACCGGCTTCACTCCCTCTACCACATTGAGCTTGTGGCACATGATTTCAGGGTCAATCCCTGGCATATCTACATGACTCCATGCGAAGACGCTTCGCCTTCTTATCAACAGTTTAATGAGGTCTTCCTTGATATTGGGCCTCAGAGACTTGCCAACTTGGACGGTTTTTTCCGGGTCATCCTCATCGAGGATGATGGATTCTACCTCTTCCGCGGCCTCTCCTTTCTTTAGCTTCGTCTCATCCCTGGGGTCTAAGGTATCAATATTGTAAGTGGTAGTAGCCCTCTTGAGTGTCTCCTTTTCTTCAGCGGAGTTGTAGTAACATTCTCGCGCTGTCGTCTGGTCTCCCTGAACTTCCCCCACCCCGTAAGGGGTAGGAAATTTGATCATCTGGTGGACCGTAGACGGCACAGCTTCAAACCCCTTGAGGGCCACACGCCCCAGTATGATGTTGTAGGCCGAAAACACCTGCTCATCCATCACAAAGAAACTGACCTTCTTGGTGAGCCATCTCGGCCATTCGTCCCCCATCCTGACATCAGCCTCATACACTCCAAGGGGATGAACCTTTTCCCCACTGAACCCAATCAGTGGATGATGGTACGGGATAAGTCTAGCACGACTGAGACCTAAGGCTTTGAAGAATGGCCAAAACATCACATCTGCAGAGCTACCTCCATTTACCAGTATCCTCGGCACCTCACACCCGTGCACCCTGGTAGTGATGACGAGAGGGTCATCATGCGGGGCCAAGAGGCCTTTGAAGTCCATTCTTGAAAATCCCACTATCAGAGTGTCCATATCAACCTTCTTCCTCTTTTCTGACTTGACCTCCAGAGAGGTTGAGTGTACCGTCTTCGTCACTGCTTTGGCCTCGTCCACATGGGCCTTCCTGTCGGCGACCTCAGACCCTCCTCCTGCTAGACCCCCGGAGATCATTCCCACTCTGAGTGAGATCATATTAAGCCTCTTGATAAGGCCGTGGTCGTCTCTCGGCGGGAGGTCAGGGTCGTCCTCATCATCAGAAGGGTCGTCCCCTCTTTTTTGAGGACCTTCTCTACATGCATCTCATCGCTTCTTTCTGGGGTCGTCCCCTCGGCCCCTCTTGAAGGCACCTTTGTCGACGTACTTTCTGAGCTTCCCTTCCTTCAGCATCTTCTCAATCTCATCTTTCAGAGCGAAGCATTTGTCCGTTACGTGGCCGTGGTCTTGATGAAATTCACACCACAGGTTCTTATTCCTCTTGCCGGGGGGTGCCCTCAGCTTCTCAGGCCACTTCAGGGATCGGTCACTCTTTATCTCATTGAGAATCTGTTACAGCCAACCGTTAGAGGGGTGTAGCCATCGAACTTGTCATCCGTAGACCTTTTCTTCCCCTCTTTGTTCTTCTTAGGGTATTTATCCCCACTAGCACTTCCTTTTTCGTCTTCATATTTTGCAGCCATCGCCTCTTCGGCGTTCATCACCTTTCCTGCTGTCGACAGCAGTTCAGCCATCGTCCTCGGAGGGTCTTCATCAAGCTTCCATAATAGCTTCCCCTTTTGGAGTCCTCCGATCAGGGATGTCATAGCTATGCTCTCCTCATAGTCTTCCACCTCCAGCTTCTCTTTATTGAATCTGGCTATGTAGTCTCTCAGACTCTCATTCTTTCCCTGCTTAACATAGAGCAGGTGTGTGGTCTTCTTCTGTGGTCTCACCCCGAAGCAAAAGTTGTGGATGAACCGGTCTGCCAACTGCTTGAAGTTTTCAATGGAATTTTTTGGAAGAGACGTGTACCAGACATGTGCAGCCCCTGTCAGGGTACCAGAAAAGGCACAACATCTCATCTCATCTGAGATAGAGTATATGTCTGCTGCTGACTAATACATCTCCACGTGGTGGACGGGGTTGGTGCTCCCGTCATACCTTGGGGTGACCACGGGTGGCTTGAATTTTGACGGCGTGGGGAAGTTGATTATCTTTGCCACAAAGGGTGAGCCTATGGTGTACCCCCCTGAAGAGGGTCTCGGCTCTTCAGTATATCTTCGATCTTATCTTCTAACCGTTGGATTGAGTAATTCCAAGGCATCACAGGGTTGGCCTGGCCGATGTTATCCCCTGCTGCCTCTCTGAGGTGGACGGAGGGTTCTGCTGCAGCAGGCCTGTGTCGGCTGTTCACTTCCCTTTGGCCGTCATCTCGTCCTCTGGGTCGGCCATCTGCTGCCTCCCTCCTGGATCTCGCAGCACTTCTTGGCCTGGACAACTGTTCTCGCAGGTCATTTACTGGGCCTAGCCTCTCAAAGGCCGACCCCCTGCTCAAGCGATCAAAAGTAGAGCCCCTCGGGCGATCATCAGGGTTTGGTCTCCCGCACTTTCCTCTACTGTCCTGGAGAGGTCGTACAGTATTGTTGGAGACCTCATAGGGTTCCCAGCACTCTATAGGGGCCTCCTCTCCCTCCGGATCGTCATACCTGTCCTCAGGGCAAGGGTTTCCTTGCCTCCCCATGCGTAGACGTCGGGGGTCAGCAACATTCCTACGCCGCTGAGGGGGTGGCAGGTCTTTGCGTGGTGCCTGGGGTGGTCCCCTGGCCTCATGCTGTCCTGGAGCTGCTGCCGGAGTAATCATCTCAGGTGAAACTCCTGGTGCCCTTAGTATGTTCTGGCTTAGAGCTGTGAACTGCTCCTGCATCATCCGCTGGCTTGCTGCCAGAGACTTTAAGGTTGCCGCTACATCATCCATCTCAGACTGAGGCGGCGGCTGACTGGAACTGGGTCTTCCCCCCTCATCTGGTGGGGGAAGTGGTGGTGGTGGCATCTCAGGTGCCATGTGCTTGAGCTATGAGAAGTTGAACTGAAGAAAAGACTGGTGAGCTTGGGACCTTAGTGGGTCTCTTTCAATGGTGAAACACCTCCTCTCAGGGGAAGTGTTGGTTCACCACCAGAGTGCCCAGTGAGGTCAAGCTATACAAAGGAAGAGATGTCTTCTCGTTTTCCACAGACGGCGTCAAACTGATGATGCTGAGATTCAACACCACCGGATAAGTGATACTGAGCTCAAACAGCAGTAACCATGGCAGCCATAGAGATGTATAAGTGTATAAGTATGTAGAAGGGGATGAGCATAAGAGGAACTAAGACAATGATGTATAGTGGTTCAGCCAATTTGGCCTACATCCACTGTGAGTGTGTGATCCACTAAGTATGGTCACTAATGGCCTTGGATACAATGCACATAGCTCTCTCTCTCTCTCTCTCTACTGTGTGTACAAGCAGAGTTTTAGCTAGGGCTACAGTTAATGGATCCATCCCCTGTAGGGTTGTAGGTGACAAGTATATATAGGTCTTGGGGGGTGTAGTGTACCCCCCAAGTATGCATGGTGCATGTGAATGATGATCTATCCAATCCCCTGTTGACACCTGTAGATGCCAAATGATGACATAATATTCCCTCACGTGAGGGTGTGATTTGGCTATAACGGTCTTCCACGTGTCATGTGAGCCTCACGCGCACTGTTCCACGCGTCTCCCAAACCACGCGCTGTCATGATGTCACCCTCGGCCTATGAGCCGAGGCCGAGGGCAAAGCTTCTTCCGGTAGTGTGTCTGGCCTAATTCTGGCCTCGTACTGTCGTACCCTCGGAGGGTCGTCCGGAGCCTGAAGAAGGGTCGGCCCCTCGTAGGGTCGTCTGGAACCTGAAGAAGGGTCGGCCCCTCATAGGGTCGTCTGGAACCTGGTGAAGGGTCGACCCCTCATAGGGTCGTCTGAGGGGTCGTCCATCTGGAGGCAATTTTCAATCAGGCCGAGGATATAAACGGGTATATCAAACTCATATAACAATTATTTACTTGAATTACGCAACTCTACAGAGACATCACAACATTCAAACAACAAAGATACATTCTTCTATTATCTCTTCAAATCCCACCATATTAAATTCTATATATATATATATATAGTACTGCTCTTGTGCGGATCAGTCCGCATTATAAGAGTACGGATCGAACATGTGGCGGTGAACCCAAAAAAGAGAGAGAGTGTGCCTATAATTTAGCTGATAATTTCTAGGCTCACTGTCTCCAGTCCGCACTCTTAAAATAAGGACTGATACGAAGCACGAATATTCAAGAAAGGGTGAAACGTAGGTTTGGCAGGTGCAAAAATTCAGTCTGCTACAAACTTGGCACAACTAACCTATAGTAAAATGTTGTTTTACATAATGAATTGGATACATGTTAAAAGAGCAATTTTCAAATATTCGCTGAAGTATGTATGTACCTATCATCAACAAACGAGCTGAAAAATGTATTGAGCAGTGGGATTTCCAATAGTGAATACGATGGAGTGAGGGAATCTCTAGTGTCCCAACATTTGAAGTGCCGAAAATGTATTATAGCTGCTTAGATGAATCCAGCATGGAATTAAGAATATCTTCTCAAGCTTGTAGTTTAGGACAGACTGTGGAACTGGTATTTGCAACAGAACCTGCAGATAGTGTTTTAGTTAAAAAAAAATATATGGCTGCTTAGTAATGAAAATCAAGTAATAAACTTACATATATCTACAAAACATGGTTGTTTGGCTACTGGATCTTCATCAAATGGTGGTGGAACTTGCCCGTACACCATTTCACAACTCATGTCTTCAAAATCTGCACACAAGGATAGGTCTATTGAATGATTTGTCAATTTCTGCCACAAATAATGGGGCTTTGGCATATAATTGATATTTATTTATTTTTTATGTGGGGAGGGGGGCGGAGTATACATACTTGGTATCATGGTCAAAGGAAGCCCGAATTCATTGGTGAAGAAATCTTGAGTGGGAATTTTGCACATATTCACACACATTCCTACACACCCACTGTTCTCCAAATACCTTTGACATAGAAATGTGAAAGTTCAAAATTAGTATTTTAATTTTGTTGCAAGCTAAAGAAAACATCCACAACTACCCTTAACAGGGAGATGTGAAAGATGGAAATTAGTATTTCAATATAGTTGCAAACTAAAAATGAACTCCGCAAAAAATTCTACACTCGCAAGACCCTCAGTGAAACTAGCTAGCTCCTTTTTTTTCAACTCGAAAAAACACAATTCCAAAACAGTGAAAGTTTCAATTCTTTTTTTTTCTTATATTTATCATCCATCAAATATTAACGAATCACTTGCTGTGTGCAATCAAACAATGATTGAAAGTCCATTTTTTTCAACTTCTTTCAAACCAACTTGAAAAGGAATAGGTTGTGTAATTGAAATCACAACTTTCCAAAATTGAATCGCGTTGGAGTCGAAGGTTGCGTCCCCCATCGGTTAGTTAAGGGCAGTCTTTGGGCTCATTGGGCTCACTGGATTAGGAGGCATGTATCCTTATTAACTACACACTATGTAGCATTTGAAGTTGATTCAAACACATGCTGTACAGAAACCATGCAAAGCAGGATATTCCTACCTTAAAGTTTAAATACCTAAATACCAAATTTACCTGCACTTCTTTATAAGGACCCCACTTCTTTGCTTCACTCCATCTACCTCTACTTCCACAACCTACTAGATGCACATTATCAATTAGTGTACTATAAATCCCACAATTGAACAGCAAACTACGTATCAAGGTTGTGGAAAACTGTATGTACATAACATGGCTTGTTAGAATGGTTCTACAGAATGTAAATTGATCATCTAGGATATACCCAAGAATCTTACCACATTCATCTCAATTTATGAGTTCTACTTAGCTTCTTTTTTGAGCCGTTCAGTCCACTATACCAAGCAATACTCTGATATTCAAATAATTTTTAATTGTGGCCATTGATTAGATTAAAGTCATTTCTTAAAACTTTTGCTTATTAATACTGACTCGTTAACTTTGGGGCGAAGGGCATATCAACTACAATTAAAAGTACAAACATCCTTCCTTTATGCTCACTACCAAAACAATAATTACACAAAGAAAATGGAAATGTTCCCAAGGCAAGATGAGCCAAACATTCTTTTAAGAAAGGACTAAAGAACAAGACATTGATCCCACACAGTAATCTGACACTATCATTTGATATTGGATAAGAAACTCAATTAAAAAAAACACATTAGAGTAAACTAATAAATTATGGGGAATTCTATGCTGAAACGGAATTTTGACACATTCTATGTAACATAGTGTCTGCATTGATGGTGTTTGCCATCTGGACTGCCATTTTAGACATGACCCGTCAATGTAAACACGATACATTAGTGTGTATTCTAGACATCAAGCAATGGGGATATATAAGACATGCCGTCGTGTCCCACAAAATGTGTTTGTGTTGGTCTAGAATTACTCATAAATTATTCTATAACTTCTTGTACTTTATTGATATATCAACATAGAATTATACTCATCGGGAACGAATCAGAAGAAAAAATATTGTAAGGTTTGCAACATGACCCGAAGAGTTCAAATGTGTTAACCCACCTCAAAAGTGGGTCATGATGACCCTTGTACTCCATTACGTTAAGAGCATCTCCAATGATGTTACTTTGGAGTGGAAGAATAAGAGGTCGCCACGTAGGATTAATAGACTATTTGTTAAAAAAGAACTCACTAGTGCAACCCTCTAAAATCAATGCGGAGGCGATGTAACGCTATTTAATATTCACAATGTAAAGTAGATCCTTTAGATTTAAAGGTTATCTTCTACATTGTGAAGAGCAAAATTAATCAATCAAAATATTTCTCTCCCCACCTTGTCATATTCATTCTCTCTCACTCAAATTTACTTTTAAACATTCGCCTCGGAGATGGAAACTGGCAATTTAATGTTATCAAAGATTCAAAAGTGAGACAGCAAAATTGAACTCTTTAGCAAAACCATATATTTAGAAGATACAGTAATTTGTAGGATTTGTGATATAATTATACCTCGGAAGGCCCAACTAACCAATGGAAGAAAGGCACTGTTAGAGTAGCGTTAAACTCCGCAGCCCACTTTGTTGGTGGAAACAATTTCCTAAACTGCAATATTAACACACAATGGTCAGCTCAATTAGTAATGAAGGAAGCAATGGTGGGTCTTTGTGTTTGCGTGAGAGAAAGAGAGAACCTGATCAGGGGCGCCAGGAGGCAGCATAGACAATAGGACCTCTCGAACCACTTGTTGCTGCTGAACACGAGACCTCCCTTGCATTACCCTCTTTGACACGTCTACAAAACTCTCATAATCATAATCAAACAAACCCTTCTCTTTAACTTCATTTGATTTAGCAGCAAATTTTTGCATCTTGCGAGCAAAGAGACTCATGAATACTCTCTCAAATAACCCATCATTGTACTTTGTTTTCTGCCCCATAGGTGCCGGCTGCCCTGACGGTTCAGCTATCCCACACCGTACCATATGACTACCGCTACTCCTCCTTAACGAACTATTTTCGATCCTCGTATTTGTTGGGAACTGCACAGCTTGGAAGCTGAGGACCACCATTATGGTGGGTGTGAATCTTTCTCTCTTTATCTTGATACTCTAAAGACTAGTGGCAGTAAGAATATTTAAGCTCTTATACACCACCGGTGATTCTAGAAGTGTAATATAAAGAGAGGCCAAGAATTGAAGTTGTAAAAGCCACATGGTTGGTTCAGCATTATTTCTTTTTTGACGGGAAAATTTATGGCCATACACGTACTATATGGAGATCACGTTTTTGAAAGTAGTTAAATGGGTTATTTACAGTAACGTTCCATGTGTGCAAGGGGCAATTTAGATATTACATGGAGGAGGGAGGGGTGGTTGAATCTGAGGCTAGAGAGTAACTAGGATGAACTTGAGGATCAAAATATGCCACGCTAAAGCAACAAAATATGCTAAAGTGCTTGGGATGTGCTAAGGGTGGTCATAGGTCCAAGGCCCGGCAAGTCCGTTCAGTCCGTTTAATAAAAAAATAGGACTTGGCAAAATTTGATAAGGCCCATTTTTTTTTGGGGGGGGGGCTTGGACATAAATTCTTAAGCGTGATGAGGCCCGGCGCGGCCCGAGAATTATATATATAATATTAATATATGTGTGTGTGTGTGTGTGTGTGTGTGTGTGTGTGTGTGTGTGTGTGTGTGTATTAATTTATTATTAAAGTTTAAGACTACAAAGTTATAAATAAATATCTAAAGTGGGTAACTTTTATAAATATAAAAACATATACTGAGTCTTTTTATGTAGAGTGAGAAATTTTATATAAAGACTCTGTAATATATAAAGTTTAAAACATGTTTTTAATGGAAAAAAATAGGGCTTTCATTAAGAAAAAATAGATTTTTTTATTTTAAAAAAAAACAGTAACCGGACTTGGCCAATGGGCCTGAGTAAAGAGTTTTCAAATCTGGGCGGGCTTGAGATTACATAATAAGGCCCGATCCAGGCCCAAGCGGGCTTGGGATAGCTCATAATTTTATAAGCCCGGCGCAACCCCGATCGGGCCTGCCCAGCCCCGGCCCATGGCCACCCCTACGATGTGCCACTAGAGTAAATTACACTTGGGGTCGATTTACTAAGCATGATTTGTCCTAATAAATAAATAAAAAATGATGAAATAAAATTGTTTATTTTTGTGAAAATTTGATAGTGTAACACCCCACGATTTTTGGGACTGAGAATTTAATTTAGTTGGGAGAAATAAATTTATTTAAATTGGAGAATTTAAAATTTTGGCAATTGAGATCAAAACCAAAGGAGGTTATAAAGTACTTCGGATGACGATTCTGAGGGTGCGGTTAATTCTGAATGGGTCGAGAAAGTCGAAATGACTGTCCATGGGATTTATTTCGGTTTCGGAATATTTTTAAGTTAGTTTGACTCGAATTGGAGTAAACGAGTCATTTAAAGTGTGTATTATCATTTAAAACTGGGGTTTATGTTTTAAAGGCTTAAGAGGTTTACGGATCAACCTATCTCATTTGGGAGAAAGAGAAAGAAATAGAGAAAAAAGAAGAAAGGAAGAGAGAGAGAGGAGAAAGCTTGGAGATTTCCTGCCAATACGCGATCTCGAGGATGATTCAGCCCCTACGATTTCGAGGAAGGTATTTAATCTTGCTAAATAATTCATTTGTGTATTTCATTTCATAATTTGTGGATAAAAGAATTGGATTTTGGGCATTTATATCAAAACCTAGATTTTGGGTTTTTAAATCTTGCATTTGATGTTCATAGTTGGGTTTAAGGGTGTATAACTTGATGGGATTAGATATAGGATGATTTTTGGATGCATATATATATTTGGGTGGAAGGATGAAGGGGAGAAGCTGATTTATGGGGTTATAATTCGTGGGTTATGCAGTAGTGGGGAACTTTTGAAGTTCTGCAGGCCCGAATCGATTCACCCCCTAAAGCGAATCGATTCGGCTTAGGCAAAAGTGTCAGGTATGTATGACCGAATCGATTCGGACCCAAAGCGAACCGATTCGGCTTAAGACAGACTCACAGGTCCTTGGGATCGAATCAATTTTCATAAGGGACGAATTGATTCGCCCTGAAGACCGAATCAATTCGGACTAGACCAAATCGATTCGGAAATAGGGTTGTTTTGCTAGATTTTTCTAAAATGAGTTTTACTCCATTTCGACAGGGTTTCTCGAATTGGAACATCCTATTATGGTACGAGAAGTTCGTTTTGGAGATTCTTTGGGAGTTTTTCACATATTTTGATTATGGGGAAATATCGAGCTAGTTTGGGGAAACCTACATTCATTTGCATTGGAGATTATCGCGTCGATGTAGTGAGAAATTATTAGGGATGGGAGTTCTATTTGGAGATTAGAGGCGAGTTAATCTATGATGCAAGGTTGAAGATTCTTCGAGGTGGTTGTGAAGGTCTGGCATGAAATTGTTAGGACTTTCGCGCCAAATCCTCTTAGTGATGAGATCCTATTAAGTTATGATTTGGGGGAGCAATGAGAGAGAGAGGTCGTGTATCCCTAGTAATGTTTAACTTATGGAATGAATCGTAAACGCAGTAACGTTAAGGGTTCATAGGAGCAACTGAACCGTAGGCTGAATTGAGAATGAGTGGATTTTTCTATCGACTAGAATAGGATTGTGTTATATTGTACTGGGAGAAGTCACTACTTGTCTACGTGTGATTAACGATGGGTATTTCACTACATGATGAAATCACAAAATGAATTTAAGATTAAGCTTGAGGCTTGCAGACTATTATTTAGGTGTATACCTATAGTCGGGATTATTATTAGATATATCGATGTGCATTCGGATATTGATGGGATGTGTAGTGATTGTTACACGCGTTAAACTTTGGGTTAGTAACCTTAAGGTTGGATATATTGTACGACTATTCATATCATAGGGGCAATGGATGAATATGCTTCAAGTGAGGGATCGTAATTATATAACGAATTAAGTTAGTACGCTTGGAACGACGGCTAGTATAATGAGGATTATGTACACTTATAGCCGAGTTTATAAATTTCATACATACGGACGAGAGATAGTATGTATAGATGTATATATATAGATATAGTGTGTGTATATATGGCGTGAATATATATACTGTGTGTGATAGTTTGTATATATGATGCGATCATATGCATGTACATATATAGTGTGAATGATATATATACTTATTGTGTGAGCATACCCGGCACATGATATCATGGGAGGTTACGCGATGTGGGTTTGTCCCCTCGCTTGAGGAGCAGGGTGCGTATAGTCCCCAGGTCATAGTCATCCATTATTATTTGTGTGATTTTATTTTTGGGGGTGAGAAGTCTTGGGTATGAGTCGTTCTCACTTTCCGGTTAGGAACTATGACTGCTTACCACATGTTAGGATTGATTTTGTTACCATTGCGCTGTGATAATAGTTCGATATGTGGTAACCTGGGAGAAAGTGAGTAATTCCTGGAAAATGATAGCATGGTGCAGTATAGTTGTATCATATGACCGTATATGTGTGAGTATGTTAAAGTATGCTTTATGTGTGGTATCTGTACATGCTTATAGGATTGAATGTTTGTGCTTTATAACTAGATAACATTATATAGACCTTAAGGATTCTAGGTGGTATCTTACTTAAATACTTGGAGATAGTGTTCCTAATAAGTAGCTGGAGTTATAGGTTGTGGGTTGAGGGCACAATGGATCTCAACGATTAACATTGTCAAGGAGTAGTGTATCAGGGGGTTACTTGTTTGGATTTCTCTTGGCGAGACGCCCCATGCACGAAACGTAGTACAATGTTCGGAGTGGAGAGAAGTTTTGTCCTTAGTAATCAAATGTATGTTATTTGGGGAATAAATTCTTTATATGAAAACTAATGATAATGTGTGTCATGCTAAGACTAATAACTGGTTTAAGCTAATAACTAGAACTAATAAAGCCTAGTAAGGTATATATATATATATATATATATGTGTGTGTGTGTGTGTGTGTGTGTGTGTGTATATGTGTGATTAGAATGAAAAGGATTTTTAGGTTATGTCAGAATGGCGAGTCATATGGGTATAGGTTGCGTTCAGTTAGGTAGTTTGTCCTTAAAATGTGTCGGGTAGCTTAATTAAGGTTTAGGGACACGATTAGGTGCGCGCTATAGACGAGAGGTGAGTTTGGGAGTTTCACGAGAGTGCGACTCCACTTTGATTATGAAATATTGCATTTATATTTATTATGCACGATTAATACACTTGCTGCAAATATTTTTACACCTTGGGCTCTGACCCGTGTATATTTCTCTCTTGATATATATATATATATATATATAGTCCCACCACAATGATACCGTGGATGTTTTTCTATCCAGTGTCTTGGGATCCGTAGGGGATGCGGACTGTTGCGGGATTTAGATTGTAGTCGCCTTCTATACCTTGGTAAATCTAGATAGGGTTCATTTTGTAAATCGGGTTTATACCTGAGAACTATTTGTAGCATTTTATATTCCTTCCCTATGAATGTTGTATTGTCTGTGACCCGACCGCATATTCGGGTATATATATATTTTTTTATGTATTTATGATGTATTACGAGAGCATGTCCTTTCTTCATGTTGAGCATGTATATTCTTTATTTATGTTAATATTCATTCAGTTGTTGGTTTGATGTCCATTGTATGTTTTTATAAAAAAATTGGCATCCGCTTTTATAGTTTTGGGTAGATAACCTTATTTATTTTAGTATCATCAGTATATGCTGAGAATGATCCATCTGATATTCCTGATTAAATGTAGTATAGGGTTGTCCACTTGTTATTATATTAAGCGGGGTGTCACAGATGGTATCAGAGCATCAGGTTCTAGTGTCTTTAGGATCTATGCGGGTTTTCTGTGTTCTTTCGCAAGCATTCTTAATGTAGAGCCCTACTATTAGGATTGTTGTGTTCACTATGTTTATCTGCTTCTGCGAGGTGTACTGACTTAAACGAAGTTTTGACACAGTTACTTTCGTCTCAGACGTCTCCAAAATATAGTCGTCCATGTAGGGAAAATAGAGGGGTTGATAGTGTGGAACCCCAAATGCCCATAGGGACTGCGACCGCAACCGAAGTTGCTAATAGTGTGGCACGAATGGTGGATGCTGCCATTGTTGTAATGGCACATCATCCTGCAGTTTCGATAAGCTTAAGACCACCCAAGACCATCTGTGTGGGAATGAGTACTAGAAGCCTTTAGGAAAGGATATCCTTCAGGCTCGTCGGAGGGAGTTGACGCAATAGTTGCAAGTTCATGAAAGAAGGATTCACAAGACACCTTTGAATGGATGTGTGCAGAGTGATGCAATGCCTATAACAGATTTTGGGCACGCTTTGACTAGAAGTATTTTCTTTTCGCAATTCAGGCAGAAGTAAGGAGGATACTATTAAATATGACTCACGGTGATCGATCGTTGGTGAGAACAAATAAGAATCTACTCGATTGGAGAACTTTGCACCCGACAAGGTACATATGGGGAAGAAATGAATAGTGAAGTCCTTGGGAGGTTTAGATTGAGAAATTCATCAATAATTGTTAAGAAACCTAGTGTTGCTGAATTCTACCGATGAAAGGTATGTGGTATTGTCCCATTGTCAGGAGTATCGTCTTCATTTAAGAAGGGAGTAAGAAATTTAGAGACTTGGTTTCATTGAGTTGTACTGAAGGAGTTGTCGGGGGTCCCAATAACGCTTTGTCCTTCAGAATGGTTAGGAAGGATTTTCGAGAGGACGTTTCTTTGAGGAGAATTAGGCCTTAGGGAGAAGGGCTTGTCCTGGAAGGAGTAGAGGGACCCAGGGATGAAGTGAAACAATTGAATTATGGAAGTATAAGGTAGAATACCTTTCTTTGGGTTTAAGGTCATGCTTTACGCGGTATTGGGAACGTCACATGTAAGGTATAATGAGTGGTTAGACGCCATAACCATAGTGTGTACAGAATTTCCTTGGAGGAAGGAGTGAGTAAGTGCGGACTTTGTATGCCATCTTTTGGGATAATAGATCGTTTCTCAATGAGCTAGTAGAGAGCTGTGCTATTGATTTTCGGAAGTGCGGACTGTTAAGGCTTGTTGAGTAGTGACTATGAGGATATCGTTTTATAGTTAGGTTAGGTGCAGGTAATTGTAGTGTTCCAATGAGGGAAGGACTTACCTTGCGGCAATACTTTAATGTGATGTTAAGGATTTGTATAATAGAGGAGGTTCAGAGTTTAGCGAATTCATTGTTGAGAAGGGAATTTAGCTCAGGGTTGTAATAGTTTTGAGATCTAGGTGTTGGTGAGAGTATTGTATTTGTTGGGACCTTGTGTCTTGAACATAAGGTGTTTGATAGATGTGTTGAAAGACATGAAATTATTTTATATTATATTGTTATATAGGCCTTCGGGCAATACCTCTGGTTTGAAAAAAAATCTTTTATAAATCCTTAACCCTGGTTCAACTGATCTTAATCCCCGATATAGCTACACAATAGTGTATTGGGAGGGTTCCTTGTTTGGATTTCGCTTACGAGACCTCCCCCGCATGAAAGTAGCGAATGTCAGGAATTGAGAAGAGTTCAACCACTGGAAATTTCAAACTTGTATATACTTAATACACTATTATAGATAAATTTCTTGAGAATTATATTACTATTTGAGGCTAGTGGAGCCGAGTTATATTTTTACGAGTTAAGCTCGGGAACAGGGTGTATGGGCGCCCTGGTTAGCTAGTTAGACTTTAAGGTTTAAATGATTCGATGTGAGAAGTGGGAGAGATAGGTATAGTGATCTTGAGGGTAGATGTAAGAACTAGATGAGGTTCGGAGTCCTAGGCGTAACTTAAATTTTGAGGAAGAAATTTTTGTAAGGGGGGAAGTTTGTAACACCCCACGATTTTTGGGACTGAGAATTTAATTTAGTTGGGAGAAATAAATTTATTTAAATTGGAGAATTTTAAATTTTGGCAATTGAGGTCAAAACCATAGGAGGTTATAAAGTAGTTTGGATGACGATTCTGAGGGTGCAGTTGATTCCGAATGGGTCGAGAAAGTCGAAATGACTGTCCTTGGAATTTATTTCGGTTTCGAAATATTTTTTAAGTTAGTTTGACTCGAATTAGAGTAAATGAGTCATTTAAAGTGTGTATTATCATTTAAAACTGAGATTTATGTTTTAAAGGCTTAAGAGGCTTATGGATCAGCCTATCTCATTTGTGAGAAAGAGAAAGAAAGAGAGAAAGACGAAGAAAGGAAGAGAGAGAGGAGAAAGCTTGGAGATTTCTTGCCAATACGCGATCTTGAGGATGATTCAGCCCTTACGATTTCGAGGCAAGTGTTTAATCTTGGGTACTTCATTTGTGTACTTCATTTCATAATTGCTGGATAAAAGAATTGGATTTTGGGTATTTATATCAAAACCTAGATTCTGGGTATTTAAATCTTACATTTGATGTTCATACTTGGGTTTAAGGGTGTATAACTTGATGGGATTAGATATAGGATAATTTTTGGATGTATATATGTATTTGGGTTGAAGGATGAAGGGGAGAAGCTGATTTATGGGGTTTGTAATTCGTGGGTTATGCACAAGTGGGGAACTTTTGAAGTTCTGCAGACCTGAACCGATTTGCCCCTAAAGCAAATCGATTCGGCTTAGGCAAAAGTGTCAGGTATGTATGACCGAATCGATTCAGACCCAAAGAGAATCGGTTCGGCTTAAGACAGACTCACAGGTCCTTGGGACCAAATCGATTCGCATAACGGATGAATCAATTATCCTTGGAGACTTAATCGATTCAGACCAGACCGAATCTATTCGAAAACATGGCTGTTTTGCTAGATTTTTCTAAAATGAGTTTTACTCCATTTCGACCGAGTTTCTCGAATTGGAACATCCAATTATGGTACGAGAAGTATGTTTTGGATATTCTTTGGGAGTTTCTCACATGTTTTGATTATGAGGAAATATCGAACTAGTTTAGGGAAACCTACATTCATTTGCATTGGATATTATCGTGTCGATCTAGTGGGAAATTATTAGGGATGGGAGTTCTATTTGGAGATTAGAGGCGAGTTAATCTATGATGCAAGGTTGAAGATTCTTCGAGGTGGTTGTGAATGTATGGCATGAAATTGTTAGGATGACTTTTGCGCCAAATCCTCTTAGTGACGAGATCCTATTTAGTTATGATTTGGGGGAGCAATGAGATAGATAGGTCGCGTATCCCTAGTAATGTTTAACTTATGGAATGAACCGTAAATGCAGTAACACTAAGGGTTCATAGGAGCAACTGAACCGTAGGCTGAATTGAGAATGAGTGGATTTTACTATCGACTAGAATAGGATTTTGTTATATTGTAATGGGAGCAGTCACTACCTATCTATGTGTGATTAACGATGGGTATTTCACTACATGATGAAATCATAAAATGAATTTAAGAAGCTTGAGGATTGCAGACTATTAGTTAGGTGTATACCTATAGTCAGGATTATTATTAGATATATCGATGTGCATTCAGATATAGATGGGATGTGTAGTGATTGTTACACGCGTTAAACTTTGGGTTAGTAACCTTAAGGTTGGATATATTGGAAGACTATTCATATCATAGGGGAAATGGATGAATATGCTTCAAGTGAGGGATCATATTTATATAACGAATTACGTTAATACGCTTGGAACGATGGCTAGTATAATGAGGATTATGTACACTTATAGTCGAGTTTATAAATTTCATACATACGGACGAGAGATAGTATGTATAGATGTATACATATAGATATAGTGATATGTATGTATATATGTGTGTATATATGGCCTGAATATATATACCGTGTGTGATAGTTTGTATATATGATGTGATCATATGTATGTATATATATAGTGTGAATGATATATATACTTATTGTGTGAGCATACTCGGCACATGCTATCATGGGAGGTTGCACGATGTGGGTGAGGCCCTTGGCTTGAGGAGCAGGGTGCGTATAGTCCCCGGGTCATAGTCGTCCATTATTATTTGTGTGATTTTATTTTGGAGGGCGAGAAGTCTAGGGTATGAGTCATTCTCAGTTTTCGGTTAGGAACTATGATCGCTTCCCATACGTTAGGATTGGTTTTGTTACCATGGCGGTGTGATAATAGTCTGATATGTGGTAACCAGAGAGAAAGTGAGTAATTCATGAAAGATGATAGCATGGTGCAGTTTATTTGTATCCTATGACCGTATATGTGTGAGTATGTTAAAGTATGCTTTATGTGTGGTATGTGTACATGCTTATAGGATTGAATGTTTGTGCTTTATAACTAGATAACATTATATAGACCTTAAGGATTCTAGGTGGTATCTTACTTAAATACTTGGAGATAGTGTTCCTAGTAAGTAGGTGGAGTTATAGGTTGTGGATTGAGGGCACAATGGATCTCAACAATCAACATTGTCAAGGAGTAGTGTATCGGGGGGTTCTTAATTTGGATTTCGCTTGGCGAGACGCCCCACGCACGAAACGTAGTGTAATGTTGGGAGTGGAGAGAAGTTTTGTCCTTAGTAATCGGATGTATCTTATTTGGAGAATAAGTTCTTTATACGAAAACTAATGATAATGTGTGTCGTGCTAAGACTAATAACTGGTTTAAGATAATAACTAGAACCAATAAAGCCTAGTAAGGTATATATATATATATATATGTGTGTGTGTGTGTGTGTGTGTGTGTGTGTGTGTGTGTGTGTGTGTGTGATTAGAATGAAAAGGATTTTTATGTTATGTCAGAATGACGAGTCATGTGGGTATAGGTTGTGTTCAGCTAGGTAGTGTGTCCTTAAAATGTGTCGGGTAGCTTAACTAAGGTTCAGGGACACGATTAGGTGCGCGCTATAGACGAGAGGTGAGTTTGGGAGTTTCACGAGAGTGCGACTCCAATTTGATTATGAAATATTGCATTTATATTTATTATGCACTGTTAATACACTTGCTGCAAATATTTTTACACCTCGGGCTCTGACCCGAGTATACTTCTCTCTTGCTATATATATATATTGTGTACTATAGGTGTCCCACCGCAAGGATACCGTGGATGCTTTTCTATCTAGTGTCTTGGGAGTCATAGCTGATGCGGACTGCTGCGGGATTTAGATTGTAGTCACCTTCTATACCTTGGGAAATATAGATAGGGTTGGTTTTGTAAATCGGGCTTATACCCATGGAGTATTTGTAGCATTTTATATTCCTTCCCTATGAATGTTGTATTATCTGTGATCCGACAGCATATTCGGGTATATATATATTTTTTGTATGTATTTATGATGTATTACGAGAGCGTGTCCTTTCTTCATGTTGAGCATGTATATTCTTTATTAATGTTAATAGTCATTCTGTTTTTGGTTGATGTCCATTATACGTTTTTATAAAATAAAAAAAATTGGCATCCGCTTTTATAGTTTTGGGTAGTTAGCCTTATTTATTTTAGTATTGTTAGTAGATGATGAGAATGATCCATTTGAGATTCCAGATTAAATATAGTATAGGGCTGGCCACCCGTTATTATATTAAGTGAGGTGTCACAGATAGGTATAATTTATCATGTCAAATGTATTCATGATTTGCTATGCACACTCATAATTTGTCATTTTTTAGTGATGAAAAATTTTCTCATTTCATATCCAAAGGAAATTTTGGCACCTTAAATTTGTAAACATTCATTTTGTTAAAATAAAAGTTTTTTTCTACATAGTCAAAATCAATGGTTTGTTTTTCTATCATATTTTTTTAACAATCACTTTTCTAAAATGTTTATAAAAAACTTTTTCTATAAAAAAAATTATTGCCATTTTCAAAAAACTATTTTTAAAAAGTGTACATTTTAACAAAAATTATTTTATAAAAAGCCTATCTTGTTTTAAAACCCATGTTTTATAAAACTGTAGGTGGTAATTTTCGACAAGTGGTGATATCTAATGCACACAAGCCAAATCCAAGTATCTAAAAGGCGCGAGGCGTGGTTGAGGCATAGAGTTCAAGCCTCAAGCCTTAGGAGCCTAGTCGAAGCCTAGGCTTAGAAAAACATTTTTCCTTTTTTATGATTTTAGTTATTCTAAGGCTGCTAATATAATAAAATAATACATATCTTGAATTTTGAAAATATGTTTGTATGTTTGGTGGCCATATCCATAATCAATATATTAAATGTATTTCTCAACATTTAATGAGTAATATACAAAATATATTTTTCATAATTCAATAATCAATATTAGTAATCAATAGAAAATGATTCAACATAAGAAATGTATTCTTCACTTTTCAAATAAATCATATAGACTTTTGGTCGGAAGTCAACTGGAAATGTTAGCCTTTTTTTTAGACGAGGGGCAGAAAGAGGTAGAGAGATTGGGGATACCATTTGTCTTTTGATTGTTTTGAACGAGATATTGGTCTGATTTGTAAAAAAAAGTCGTTAAAAGGCGATATTATTTCATTAGGGCATCTTTGTTTTAAATAAAAAGTGTACCTTAAGCCTTTACTAAGAATAAGGCGTAGGCGAAGCGTTTCTCACAAGTCTCAAGTCTAGGAGAGCCTAGGTGGAGCCTAGGCACCCCTTTTAAAACACAGGCCAAATTTATGTAATATATAAAATTGTAGGCCGAAAGAGTTTAGGCTTGCCACATGGCAACAACTTTAAAGACTTGTTAACCCATAATTCATTTGCTACTAAGGTTGAGATTCCTATATACATTTATATAACTGGAGGCAAAGTACAGTCTAGGTGAACTGAAGAGGCAAAGGGAGACTCTCTACAAAATCTCCTCTCTGCTTCTACCCTCTTTAATAGTATTTATTGTTTATCATTTTTCACTCACCTTTTGGGTCCAATGGATCCCCCCCTTCTTTCTCTCTAGATTTTTGTTTCAACAATTGAGTTTGTTTGTAGATCTTGGCTTTTGGTTGTGGACTTTCACATGTCAACAAATGGGTTTGATTTAATCATGTGAAATCGTCTCGGGATGGTTTCGGTGATCATGTGCGATGATATTGTAACATGGATCTATAGATTCACGACTTTCATTTATTACAACAGTTGTAGGCTGAAAGAGTTTAGGCATGTCACGTGGCAACAATTTTAAAGATTAGTTAGACCAAAATTCATTTGCTACCATGGTTGAGATTCCCATATATATTTATACAGCTGGAGGCAAAGTGTAGTCTAGGTGAACTACAGAGGCAAAGGGAGGATCTCTACCAAATCTCCTCTCTATGTCTACCCTCTTTAATAGTATTTATTGTTTATCAATTTTCTCTCACCTTTTGGGTCCAACGGATCCCCACTTCTTTCTCTCCATCTTTTTATTTCAACAATTGAGTTTATTTTTAGATCTTCTCTTTTGGTTATGAACTTTCACATGTCAACAAATGGGTTTGATTTAATCAGGTATGAAATCATCTCGGGTTTGTTTCGGTGGTCATGTGCGATGATATTTAAGATGGATCTATGGATTCATAACTTTCATTTATTTTAATAGTTTGATTCCTTAACTAAAAGATTATTACTATCTTACTGTAGGTGAACTGGATCGTGTTGGTGCAGGGTAATTTCATTTTTATATTCTAATAAAAGTTTGTATTTCAATAAAAATTGTATTCAGTTTTGACTTTCATGGTGCATGGTTTTTCTTATCCTCCAACTCATAAGTGTTATTGAGTTTATAACATAGTGGAATAATTATTGGATGCCTAATGAAAGAAAAAAAACATAAGTATGATCTCATTTTCAGCATGCTCTATGATTTTTAACAGTTTTTTTATCACTCATAACATATGTTAGCATTGTGAATTACCACTCTGTACCACCAGATTTGGTATTGAATAAGAAATAGTGAGTGAATCTTAAAGAGAGAAAATATATCGTGAGTATTTTTCTTCATGGTATCAGAGTAACAAGGTGTAATTGCAGCACGATCACTCCCATTTTTTAACTTAGATGTTGTTCTCATGAAGGGACAAGCTCTAATCAAGTTACCAAGAGTACCACTCAATGTGCAATCCACTTTTTCATTTAATATTCAGTCTCATTTCCATGGTATAATATATTTTGGAAAATAGCCTACAACAACAAAATAACAACAATAAAATAATACAGATTAGATAAATTTGGCCATGCATCGCGTGGCCTACATGATAGTAAGAGTAAATATAATAATTTTTAATGAAATCACACACACAACGTACGATGTACGTGGTTCGACAACATGCCTACGTCCACGTGATTTAGGGTTTGCTCTTTATTTCTTTAAAGAACTGGTCGGCAGAGTTATAGTACTGCTCGACGTTACAATATCACATATCCCCTCAAAGGGGAGAGGGTTTATATTTATAAAAAAGCTCATGAGAGTTCTAAGCTCTGTCAATAGCTATCCCTGAGAATTCGGACCTATCCTTTATCATATCCAGTCGTTTCAAGCAATGGACTTGCGAAAGTCTTCTGTGACTTGGACTCTTCATTAATTTTTAGCGCACGTGACATGAGCGCTCGTGTTGGGAACATTCCTATGTGATTATGGAACCCATAATCTTCCCAAAAGCTCAGTGTCACAGGGCTTTGTTACATGTAGGTCGGCTGTTGATATTGGACAAGTCTTTACACTAAGGGAATAGCAGTATTCCTTCTTTGGAACTTTATTACTGCCTGAAATATTCATTGGTTGGACGAAGGTCAATTAAGTAAATTTCCAAAAAACTAGAAGGTTTATGCCCGTTAAGTGCCCCGGGGCACGCTTGTAAATATAGCTTTTTTCTTTGCGGTGAGTTGTCGCTTATATCGTCATCACACGTGCGTGTGATCATTATATTTTTTGGGAATGTGAGACCATTTCATACCACAAAAAAATGGCTCCTCTCTTTCCACACTTTCATGTTCATTTCAAAAACTTGTTAACTTCAAAGGAAAGTTTTCACTATTTTCATTTAGCTGTAATAAGTTTCAAAACTCTCCACTCCATTTTAAACACTTTGCTGCACTTATTTGTTCTTTTTTTAGTTCTTTCATTAAGTTGCCATCTTTAACCATAGTGTATGTTATTAACGAAAGCACCGTTTAAAAATTCAAACTTGACTATTAAATCCCCTTGTGGGTAACTATAGAAATAGTTGGGGGTCCTTGTAACCTTTGTGCCATTTCTGAAACCACTGGTTTCCTTCAATCTTTGTTGATGAATGTGGGGTCACTTTTCCTCCAAATCGTTTACTATTAGAGTTCTACCAATATTTTAATATGGCCCCTGCCCATGTCGCTCCAAATACCTAGAGGATCGTGAAAGGCCTTTAGGCCGTTGTAATGATAAAAAATCTAGAGTCAATTTCACCAAGTATATGACTAGAGAATTAATCTAAAACCATACACATTAATCAAGTAATCTAAAACAATATACATTAATTAAATCAACTATAAGCAAGTAATCTAGGCTCAATTTCACCAAGTATATATGACTAGAAAACTAAGTTTAATAAGAAATTTATACAAAATAGAAAACATGTTGTCACTGTAACACCATGGCAATCTAACATCAATATAAAAGTAAAAAATTGTCCCGAACACTGCCTAATTCGGTACTCAATAAACATTGCTTATGCTAATGCATTTTTTTTTCGTTCACTCCCTAGTCATTTGCACATTCTATTCTGATTTACATTGGTTGCATCATGGTTATCCATCACATCCTCCTCATTTATTCAATCTTCATCACTTTCTTATGGAACTTAATTATGTAAATCATCATGTAACTTATCCAATAACAAATCATTAGATAAGACAAGATATATTAATTTTCTTGTCAATGCATCTTGTAAAACTCTACATTCTGTAGCCAACTCTTCCCACCCAGGAAAAACATAAGTGAGCTTCAAATCACGATAACAAACTTCTAAAACATTTGTCACATTACAACTCTTCCTATTTTGATATCTCCCTTCATCTTGAAAAGGAACTCTTATAGGAACATATGTCCCATCCAAAGCTCAAAGGCAATTCTCAAACCATTCCCATTTTCATCTTTATAACCTTTAAAACAATATTGGGCTGGATCAAATACTCGCTCCCTAGTTTAATTATTGAGCACAAAACTCCATTAAAATGTCGACTAACTTTGCCCCTCTGCGAATGAATTCGAACTTGATAACCCGATTCTTCAGTATATGTGCAAACATATATAAAAACATAGCCACAACTTCTTTTATCCGAAAGTTAGCCGTTTCACATAAAAATATTATTTCACGTAATATATTACATAGACTATTAAATGCATCTATGTCAACACACAATTGCTCTTTACAAGTATCACTTCAATAATAAAGTATTCTCGTATATATTGATCTTTGGCATTTCTCAAATCTTCGAAAGGTTCCTTCAATAAATGTGGTTTGTGCCACCACACTGCAATTTTTTCCTAAATAGTTATACGATATCCCACAATAATTTTTCTTTTCTTTTTCGTTCTACCGTCATTTTCATTCATAACTAAATCGTGAATGGCCAACAAAAAGCGATCTATTTTTTTAAATTACAGGTATCGATAAATTATATAACTATACACCTTTTAAACTAAACGTCATTTTCATTTTTCTAAACTATCACCATGTGTATAGTATTGCAACAAGAAGTAATTGATTTTATATTTGTAAGAATAATAGAATATTTAAAATTAGAGCATGGCGTCCTTTTACTTTATTTTTTTCTACTTTATTGTTTAATCTACAAAATCAACTACTCACCTACCAAGTGAGTATCTTTCTACATAACCCCCAAAGCTTACATAATTAATATGATTTCATACTATAAGAAATAAGAACAAGTAAAAATTCACACTTCCTTTTTACCCTTGAAGTCATGTCAAATAAAAACGAGAAGAAAGAAACTCCTTGAATAATAAAATTAAGGGCCTTTCACAATCTAGTCATTTGACTAACGATTTTGGGCAAAAAAATCGGGCCAAATTTTAAACAATTAGGTCCACATATAAAAACCCCCAAACTCCATTCCAAACGCATACTTTCAAAATCAAACCGCGAAAAAACTTCTTCAGCTGGCAAACCCTATTCAAATTCGATCAGTCCATTTCCCATCTTCTTCATCAGGTATAATCTATTAAAATGTATTTTTAAGCTTGTTAGTTTTGTAAACCCTAAATCGATCATCTTTTTTCCTAAACCCTACTCTTCATGTTAAAACCATAAATCGATCATCGTTCTGAATTTATTTTTCAATAAATGAATGAAAATTACAAACATATGGATATGATTAATGGTTTTATTTTCATAATTTATTGTATATTGCATATAATCATCCATTAATTGAGTTTATATAACCAAAATTTCATATAATCGTATATTTTCTGTTATTAGGTTTATATTTCTCCTATCTCCCGTTTCTGCATGTATTTTGAACACATTTTGTTGAGTATTTCATGCGTGTATATTCTACATTTGTTGCTTTGGTTTTGACAAATGAACACATTTTGAAATTGATTATATAGATGTCCTTTCTGTATTGAAAAAATCCTACGTTTGTTATGGTCCACGCCAATAGCCTTTTTTCATGTGTATGCACATTTGATTCATATCGCAATGTTTGTATAATATTTTGAAGTTGTCTTATTATTTAGGAATGACTACCACACCCATAATCGACTACAGAACCGCATGTTGCTTCTATGAAGATCTTAACAATACGAAACCATTCACTTTGATAGTCGATAAGACATATAACGACATTATTTTTTTGTGCTTCGCCTCAATGACAGAGCCAGAAAGTCAAATGGCTTCTACCACTACTATATAGAAATCAAATGCACATTTGATGTGACAAAACTTCAAGTGACTGAGGCTAAATCCAAGAATTTAGCCGCACGAATCGAGGGTCATTGTCAAAGAGGTTTTGAAGACGTCGGTGTGTTTAGCATGAACGTTTTCTACTATTATTTTACTCAATATGTTAACGATCTTGGTTCGTGGTTTTGGCCTTGTGCCACGACGTCTATTAGATATCACCATGAAACAGATTAATTTTGAAATGTTGTATTTTAATACAAATGTGTATGTAGTAAATGAAAATTCAATGTAATTTGTTAAATACACGCATACTCTATTGGAATATGTTACTTTATAAATACAATGTCAAGTGTACTTTATGTTTTAATGCTTGTATTTTCATTATACTACGTTTAATTTATGTTTCAAAGCGTGTACTTATTTTAATTCACATGTATTTTACATTTTAGGCCGCGTGTACTTTTTATTTTGGATCACGTGTACTTTGTAAATACGCATCTACTTTATTGTTTAAGTCATATTTTATTCCAATTTTCATGCATTTTATCTTTTGTACATGTAATTTATCATTATAGGTTTATAGTTTAAATTTTATGTGTTTAGATTATTAAAAAGGCGATGAAGATGAGGGCAAGAAAAGGAAATAAAAACAAGAAGAGCAATGAAGAAAGTTCTTCGAGGAGTGATGAAGAAAGGTTTTTTGAGAGTCCTAGAAAATAAAGAACTAACAAAGGGAAGAAATCAACAGGTCATGTGAATAAATTCGACGAGTATAGTTTGAATGTTATTAGATTTTATCGTGATTTTTCTGGCATTCGAAGCAAAATAAATGCTAGGTATATTGAACTGCTTAAGAACACTCCATTTTGGGAGCCTTTCAATGCCTACTATAGCGAGAAGATAGTACAAATTCAGCATTAAAAATCGATAAAAATGTTTTATATATTGTCAAGCTTTGAAAAAGTAAAGGAGGAGTTTTGACATGAAAAGAAGTTCCCAAATAAGCCCAAAAGATATAAGTGAAATATTTAAGATCCCAATGGTATAAGGACAAAAATAAATAAATCTGAAAAAGAGATTGGATCCGTTTGCTCCAAAACCTAAATTCCTTTCCCGATACTTCAAAACTAATAAAAAAATTGAAAAATCAAACATAAGTAAAGGTTTGAAGAAATTGGTGTGACACCCCGCCTAATAAAATACCAAGTGATCAATCCTACACCAAATTAAAACAGGAATCTCATATGGTTCATTCTCAGCATCACTGTCGAAAACCAATATATTACTAACAACCAATTAGGTCTGGCGTCAAAATTTTAATTAACTAATCTTTTTAACCAAACCAGCCATAAGGAAAATAATAACAACAGTTTACATATACATAACTGAAATGAAATAAGATAAACAAACTCTCGGTACAACATATTTTGACACCCCGCCTAATTAAATACCGGGCGATCACTCCTTTATTAAATTAAATCAAGGTAAACAGTTGGTTCATTCTCAGCATCACTGTCGATAAAAATAAATTTTCCAATTTAACACCCTAAATAATTAAGCTAAGTGTCAAAACCATTTTCATACATAACTTCCCATTTTATTTAAAGAAAAATTATTTATTTATTTTAGTTAACCACATTCGATAAGTAAGAATCACACCACATTTAAATTCTGCAACATAGTCCAATTAATTTAATACATTCGTCAATCGAATGTCAACATACGAAATCTAAAGTCACACATCCAAACTGAATAAATCCCATAGTAACAATACTGGAAATAACTGAAATAACAAAAGCCCAATAACAACGGAATAATGGAAAGAGCTACACATGCTCAACTAGATGAAAGTACTAAGAGAGGATCCGAATGAACGAATTCGTCTAATCAAGAGACCTGCAACTCCCACCTAAGCTACAGCGCGTTCCTTCCAAAAGATCCTAAGCAAGACGCCCCTGTGGCTGGGCACCTGTAATACATACATATATATACAAGAGAGAGAGAGAGAAAGAAACGGGTCAGAGCCCGAAAGTGTGTTTGATTTAAAATACGTTTAGCAAGTATTTAAATTGATACAGGCCAATGCAACAACATATTAGTGCGACACTCTCTTGAGAAATTCTCACCTCTCTTCTAATGTGCACACCTATCGCACTAACCTTCACAACGGGTTGTCTTATCATTTATCGCACTAATCTTCCCAATGATTTAACTTATCTTATATTACTCTTAAGATTCAAAATTTCATGATTCCATTGTTTGAAAAGGATACTTCAATTAGCAACCCAAGTTCTCATTTTGACTTTATAAATCAATAAAGTTTCCCAGTGTCATATTTTACTTTCTCGAAACAAGTATTTATAATTAAGTCATTAACCATATCCTACATATCTCATCACAGTAGGCAGTTCCAGATTTCAGAATTTCATATATATATTAACTACTCATAAAATATATATATCACAACAGCACCCCAAATAAAACTATGGTGCGGGCATACTCTACTATCCAATCCCCGTATCACTCGTACTAAGGGAATACAGATTCAGAATCACTCTCGAACTGTATTAACACATACTCAAACAATATTGAGACAAAGTATAGGTTCCAAGTCTCGTAGGACCGTCTGAACTATCACTGCGATAGCCTGTACCAAGGATACCTATACACAAACAACATGAGGCGAAGCATAGATTCCAAGTCTCTAAGAGGAAAGCACATACCCGCATCTCCTAGGACCGTCTGAACTATCATTTCGATAGCCTGTACCAAGGATATCTATCTTCTAGGGTACAAGTCAATATCCCCCATAAAGGTCCCATCGAGATATGACTATCCCAGCGCGGAAACCTCAGGGATAGCAAGTAGCGTGGGCATGATTTTCACACGTAGATAGTATATGCACACACAATCATATAACTATACTAATATTACCATATCAATAATGGGTACATTCTCAATTCCCATAATTACATCATTTACATTTATTTCACATTATATAGTTATCACGTATAACCATTCACATCTTACTTTAATTTGAGGAACTTTTCCACTTACTACATAACGCTCATGGATTCTATCCTCCCAAGTATAAAATTCAGTAGGTATACACATTTGTCCCAAAGTAATTCTCTTACGTATCTCTCTCCTTAAATCATAATTTCACCGACCCTTATGTAAATATCCCAAAATACAATCTTTGCCCGACATCAAGGGTCCCAAAATCTATTTCACATGTCCTACTGGTCTCCCCTATCTCCCAAAACATTTTATTAGGGATGCCCAAGAATTATTTCATGATAAATTAATTTTAACACATTTAATAAGGGAAATAGGAGTATGCCAGGAGGGGTCGATCGATCGAGGTTTGGGGCTCGATCGATCGAACCTTCGATCGATCAAAGCTCTAGGCTCGATCGATCGATCAAGCAGGTATTTCAATTTTCTCCAGAACTGCAGTTACGGGTTCTACCACTTTTCTTCATCCAAATCCATATTTTCCAAACCCAAACGTTCCAAAAATTCTACTATTAACATTATAACAATATACCAGATGTTTTTAACGTAAGGCATGTGTATTTCTATCATTTAAACATGAATTATCAGCCCAAATTTCATACACAACTTCAAGAACCCTAAAATCTCTAAATCATGGTTCTAATTTGTTTTACCCCAGAATTTCTTTCTTAATTACAACAAAATTTCATGGGTTATCTTTCTACATCACAAGAGACTTCCAGAATAAAGTTTAGGTCTTTACTACATGCAAATTCCTATCAAAATTTGGGTTTTCTTCCATGTATTTCATCCCTAATCATTCCTAAACTAATATGGAAATTGCACCAATGAAAATAGCAAGATAAACACTTGCCTAGGATTTTCAAAAGTCTGGATTTCAGCTGATTTTGGTGTGGTTGCGTAACCCGTTGCGCGATCTACGCGTTGGTGGTGGTTGCGGTGCAAACGGATGACTTTTGGAGCCTTGGATTGCCTTGGAAGCTTTCTTCTTCCCTCTCCTATGGCCGTTAATTGTGTTTGAGTTTTCTAACCCTAGCTGACTAACCTAAATGGCTGATATAGGTTTCTGATTTTCGTGGGTTTAATTACCCATAAATGTGAAATGTCCAAAATGCCCTCCCGGGGTACCAATTAGGCCTAAAAACGCCCCGAGACCCAAACTAAACCCCCGAGTACACTTTTCTGACTATCTCGACCCTTTCGGATGCGTTGGCGCACTCAAAACGACCATACGAACGACTTATAAAATTTTCACTTTTATTTATCAATAATTAGTCCCGACGCGACACGGGCGCGTCCCGACTCAAATTTCCAAAATTGTCATTTTATTCTCTCGTGACATTCAATATAATCAATATTACATATTACTTTGCTCATTAGTAATATTCAACAAATTTCTCATAATTACTAACTCTCGTCACGTTAATAATTATAACATAATTAATTTCTGGATTTTTATTAAATAATTAACTCACATTAAATTTAATAAATCCCCAAATTAATATAGCATAAAAATACGGGGTATTACACATATAATACAACCAAAACGAAGGGCCGCAAGCTAAAATGTGGTAAAAGAATAAATGAATACTGTTGGTCCATCAGCTCGAATGTTTTTACAATACCTCTTATCCAGATCATAGGGATAGAAGCATCTAAAATAATCCTGCATGCATCCACAGCTGCAGCAGCAATGTCTGACTCGAAAGAATCATCATCCAGGCGTTCCTATGACTAGACACCTAAAATATATACATATATAGCAAGAGAGAGGAAAAATAGAGAAACGGGTCAGAGCCCGGATTTTAAAAATAGTTAGAAGTGCATCAAATGCTATATTTTAAAATATGAAATCTCTCATATTTAAACTGGTATCGCACTCCCATGAGATACACATCACCCCTCCTCTAAATAGTGCACACCGATCATATACATTTTTAAACAACCTAGTTAAGCTACCCTGCCTAACTAATCTCTTTCACCCATCCTCTAAATTCTCATAACTATCACTTACCCGGCGTGATATAATATAAGTTATACCGTAAGCTATCATATAAGCTTTAATTGATATAATCATCGATTATATATATATTTCGAAACTTTCACTAGTTTAAAATACCATTTTCACTTTAGTATATAAAGTCCCGTGTATATAATTCTCACTTTAATAAACGAATCACAGCATAAATCCGGATAAAAATAACCCGGAAGGAGAATAAAATCTTATTCAACTTACACTTTACACAACTCTAAATTAGATGATTTCGCATCTCCATATGCGTGCAATATGCTATACGTAACAAGTATAGTTATACATATATCACAACCATAAGTATTAAACCATCCCACCGAGCTATAACTCGACGATGCAGTCTTAAAGTGCTATCATCATCTTGGTATACTCAACTTAACCCAGGTACCAAGTCTTACTCACTCATGATCATGGTAAAAATACTAAACGGTGGAGGTGGTCATATTCCCTACTAAAAGTGGAATCACTATCGCACTCATATGCGGGACGATATGACCTGGGGACTACACTCTCCCTGCTCAAGCAGGGGATTCACCCACATCGCGCAACCTCCCTGGATAGCACTAGAGAAATATGTATATACAAATATATCATTCACATACCAATATATTTATAACCAAATCATATATATATAGTAACAACACCCGTATATAATATATATCATTTCTCAATATACCCTGGATATAATTGCCAAACTCTCATAGCGATAGCCAAAATTCTGAATGTTCACATTTGTAATAGTATATAAGTATTCATACACTTAAGATACTAAACCTATAAATATTCTCTTACTTAAGATTTAACTCACACCTTAATCACTTTTAAGGATTTTATATAAACCCGAATACACCGATTTGTAATAATTAAATAAGTATACAAGCAACTTATTTTAATTCCATAGGTATCGCGTCACCTATGATAATCTTCATCAATATAGACATAATGGATAGTAGATTAATCCTCTCTAGCCCATATCCTAAATTCCATCCTACTCACATATTAAGATTCACTCAGATGTAATAGGTCCATATTTATTTGCTATGCTTAAATATATAAACACACTTGTCGAAGACATCTCTCGAATCTTACTCATCCTAAACATTCCTTAAGTCCATACATTGGATTGTACACTCAACTAATCCAAGGTTATCTCTTTCAACCCAATGTTTATTCACCCTAAATTCCATTATCTAGGAGTCCTAATACCACATCTAGAATCGCCTACAATAATCTCCAATTTATAATTTAACTCCCCCTAAACTTAAGGAAGAAAAAATTTCAAATCTTGTTGATGCGAATCGATTCGACCAAGCGAATCTATTCGGTCTAAATCGGAATCAATTCGAATAGGATCAGTACTCAGGTGTTCAGGTACGAATCGATTCACCCCAAATGCGAATCGATTCAACCTGAGATAGTCCTACAGGTTTTCCTAAGCAAATCGATTCGCCACATCTGTGAATCGATTCGCTCGAACCAAAGCTTACAGCTCGGGATATTTCTTCTTCTCTAAAATATTAAAAATCATCCCATCCTCCATTTTTTTGGTTTCTAATCCCAATCAACAACAATATAATCATCCAATCACTGATTTATAACTAACACATCAATTATTTTATGGGATAGAACAGTTTCTCTTGGATTTAAACCCTAAAACCATTTAAACTCTAAATTCTCATTTCCTCCCATTTCTAACCATATATACACACCATTAACATGGGTTTAACACATTCATAAAGAGTTAGCAACGCATCAATTTGTGAACTCAAAATCAAATTTCCCAAATTTATTTCAAGGGTTCCAACCCAAAAATCATATAGTTTACCAACTATAATATGAGATACACACACTCAATTGGATAAAGCAAGTAAACACTCGCCTCGTGGATAAAATCCGATGACCTCGAGTCAAATCCCGTGGAGTTTTGGATCGAAATCCCCTTTCTCTTCTCCCTTTTCCTTCTTCCTTTCTCTCCTTCTTATTTTCTCTCTTTTCTTTCTTCTCTCTCTCTCTCTCTCTCTCTCTCGCATGCCTTATAAGAGAGAAAAGGAGTTTATCTCCTTATTAAACCCAAAAATGTCTCGTTTACTTAATTGCGAGTCCCTACTACTACAAAAGTCCTCAGAACCTAAACGCTACCCCCGAGTAATCTATTCTGACTAACTCGATCATTATGAAACCAACTGTGCACTCGAAATCTCCATCCGAGTCACTTAACTGAAATTCACTAATCGGATCCAACACTTCTCAACACGTGTTTTCTTCAACGTGAAATATTTCTCATCGCTTTTCCCAACTGTGAAATGACATAAAAATATTCCGACTCATTTACTTAATCCCAAAAGTAGATGTAACACACATCGGTAATAATCTAACACTCATTAATCTCAAAATTACTATTCACAGTAATTCCTCTAATTATCAAATTACACCCACTTATGTAATTTAAATATCTATAAAAGTATGAGTTATTACATACTCCTCCCCATAAAGCAATTTCGTTCGCGAAATTTGGATACGACTTATACCACCAACCTAGGATCGTTAATCACACTACATCCTAGTACACAGAAGTCGAATGGTACTAACCCAATGGTACTCTACCATATACTCATTCGCGGTACCCACTTATATCAAGGCTTATTCTCTAACTCACCAGCTTAACAACAAGCTTAACTAAATCTCTACTTGCTGAAACATACCTCAATCGTAAGGTTAAATCTAACAATGACACGTCGCACCTAGTGCTTCTATAACTTCATTTAAAGATAATGAGCCTATAATTACAGCTCTATCGCCTCGATCTTATAGGAAAGTCACATCTCACTACGAGTCCTATTGTCCATATCAAGACATAGAATTGCCCCAAAAAGGAAACTACACTAGCGATTGACTACTCCTGTCAGCCTTCCAACTCATCTCAGGTGTGCTAACTCTTGTTGCACCTATATAATTGGATTATTACGTACCTCATACGAAGTTCAAACCAACACACTCCAATTCCATTTATAACTGCCCCAAATCATGTTCTTTAACTTTATATACTACGCCCCCTCTATCTCGGACGATACATAAAATCAACTTACCAAGGTGCCCACACACCCTATAACCCGTGCATATCTGCACAACTATTTCAAACGTCACAAACGTAACACATTCTCTAAAAATGGGCCTCACTTTCTCGGCCTGGTGCTAACACCTGGGTACTCTCAACCCGAATAACTCGAAATTCAATTATTTCTATACCTGGAAATTTAATCCTTCTCAAGGTTAACCCACCAATCTTCTCGTGGTTAACCCACTACAATCTCCCTATCTCAGCGCTACCGGCCTCACTGGATTTTTATCATGATACTCTAGGATCGGTGTGTTTTCCTGCACACGTAAAATGAGTATTATACTAACTATATCCCTAGTGCCCAAGACCTTTCTCAACTTCAGACATTCGCTCGGTTTCATGCGTGGGATGTCTTGCAAAGCGAAATCCAAATAAGGAACCCTCCCATTACACTACTACCTCGCATCGTCAGTCATCAAGATATAATGGCCCAAGGCACACAACCGAGACGTTTAAAATCCTACCTCACAAACACACTAATGAGCTTCTGCCTCTATGTCTTTCCATTTTGACGAAATGGAAAGTCTAACTAATCGGGGTGCCTATACTCTGCATAAGTGTTACGAACATCACACACAAAAGATATTACCTCTGAATTAGCCTCCAAATCACGACATGGATATAAGCCTCAAATCAACTCCCTTAACCTTACCTCATCCATTTACTTACGGTGAGAGAAACATTTCAGTGCTTTTCCATGGCACTTTCGTCTCCATAATCCCCTAATCATCACATGTCTCTCATCTTATAGTGTTTTCTCCACACTTGATAATTTATCATCAAAACCAGCATCCTAGCATCCATTAACATCTCTCAATTCCCAACGTCGTTAAGGTTCATGCGTGGAGTGTCTCATAAGCGAAATTCAAATAAAGAATCCCTCTGATACACTACTACTTAACTTGTTGGTCGTGGAGGTCTATTAGCTTAAAATATGCAATCAGGATATTCCCATCCCATCTAACAACAAAATATGGTCACAACTCCTACTTCGCTCAAGGAGCCATACCATAAAGTGCTTGTACTAACACTAAGTCCTTTGCGCCAACAACAACGAACTTAAACTCACCACTTAATAATAAATCTTGCATACCTTAAATCACATCTATAAGGTCCCCATGCACTAAAATCATTATAATAAAACATCTACTCATCGAAGTTATATCTAAACATATACTAAAGGCGAGCTCAACCCGTATCCAGGTGAGATATCACAAAAATAACTCGTTCCACCCTGGAACCGCATATACGATAGCCTTACAATCACTACCCTACTATCGCTCTGACCATCCAAGAACATATTATACTCGGAGTAGTACTATACTCGTATAACACACACAAGACGAGTATTGCAAACCAAATATAATCTCAAAATAACAACACCCGCTTCTATAGCGAATGAAGAGAAAAATTTAAACCCTGCTACCGCGAAAAAATATATAGATATACACTCTATAATATTACCGATACTACCACTAAACTCAAATCACACACACGAATCTAGGGCTAACAAAATACTGTGACTCAATCTTACCACACAAAATATACCTCCTTCATCCGAGGTGAAACTCATAATAACAACTTTGACAATCACCATGGCTGCTCTAAATGGTTCCCAGACATAGTACACTTGTCTTAACCGAACCAAAAACTACTTTAATCAGTGCCCCATCTAGGCACCCTACTCTTATCCTTTAACTCATTCTGATCAAGATCAAAGCATGCGGTTCTACGCTCCACATCATAATATTCCCCATCTCTGGCCACCCTGTCCATGTTAAGGTTATCAGTATCTCAGACTTTTATAGCATCAATTCTGAAAATCACCCCCATAGTTCACTTAGCTCCTCCGGCCAAAAGGAAACGCACTACCGGCCTCAACAACCCTGTTTTAATGAATCCTCGGGTGGATGTCGACCTGTGGGGTTTCACGAACACAAATTCTCCATAAGTGTTAGAAACACTTAATAGTGAACCTATCATTCCACTAAAATACTCCCTCTTCGTCGTACCTACCTCATCAGGTACCAAGTTCACTTAACCATATAAATCTTTGTTCACTATCGGCCCCTGACCAATCCTCACGTGAGCAATTCAGAAACTGCATTCTCTTCATTTCTGATAAAGTAAAGGAACTCGCGATTAAAGTGTAATACCCCGTGTTTTCTGTGATATTTATTTTTGGGATTAATTAAATTAAATGAGTATTAATTGGTAATTAATCCGGGTTAAAATACTAGCGAGATGCGAGTTGGTATTTGATTACATGTGCATATGATTATATAAGAATCTGGAATTATGAAATTTGTCGTGAGATTTATATACGGCAATTTGGGAATTTTGTTGAGACGCGTGGGACCGCCGCGTCATGGTGTATTATTTTAATTATAAAAGTGATTTTTATTTTTATTATCCGTATGGTCGTTTTGAGTGCACCAACGCGTCCGGAAGGATCGAGATAGTCAGAAAACACTAGCCGGGGGTGTAGTTTGGGTCCCGGGGTATTTTTAGGCCATACCGGCAATATAAAGGGTATTTTGGTAATTTCGTATTTTGGGAAATTTAAAGTGACGAAAATTAGGGAAGTAAATCTGATGTGGGTTTGACCCACTAAGCCACTAACCAACCCATGTTAACCCAATAGGTTACGTAGGTTATTAGAATTAGGTTTCTAATTACTTTCCAAAAGAAAACCCTAGCCACCATAGCCATTGGAGAAGAAGCTTGGAGAAAGAGAGAGAAAGGGAATTCTGCAGAAAAACTCCATCAAACCAACATCTAAATCAGAGATAAACTCGAGGCCAGTGACTTAATTCCATTTAATTTCAGAGAATGTTCCTTCCATGTTAGATAATTCAAATTTATGTTTGTTCTTGGAAGATAATGAAAAAACCCATGTAGTTTGGAGTTTAGAACTTGAAATCTTGAAGAGAATTGCATGTAGAATGGTAGGTAGATGATTATACTGATAATATTAGTTATTGGATGAAATTAAAAACGGATTTCATTGGATAAATTAAGGATCTAAAAGTTTTAGGGTTCATGTTCTTGAGAAATTGGGGAAAGTGTAGAAACTTGAGATTTAATGATGTTTAGGACGAATTAATTCCTTAAAACATGTTAGGAGATGACTTTAATATGTTTAAGACGAATTAGAGACCCTAAAACATTGTTGGGATGAACTTTGGAAGAGGTTTGAGGTGTGAAAATGGATGGAAAACGAGATTGGAGAAAATCTGGGCCGAAACGGGTCCCTCGTTAGAAGACCTCTCCAGGTCGTTCGAACGAGCTTCTAACGAGTTGACCAGTCGCTTCTAACGAAAGGGAATTTCGTTCGATAACTTCGTTCGAACGAGATCTCGTTAGAAGGTACAGTTCATTCGAACGAATTGGAATCTCGTTCAAACAGCCTCGTTCGAACGAGACTTCTAACGAGCTGGTAGTTTAGGCCTTTTTGGCCTGTTTTGATTTTTGGAGTCCCGTAACTTGTTCGAGGATAGAGATAACATTCCTTTGATGGTGTATTAGTATATTTGGGACATTTGGGTTATATTGAGGAGTAAATTATATACGAGTGATTTAAATAATGGTTAGTACGGGATTGAGACGTGAGTGTTTACTACGAAGTGAGAATAATTATGGCACGTATAATTATGGACCGGGATAATATAAGTTGTATATATATTAAGTTGGTACGAGAATGCGATATGTACCAATATATTATAGTGATTACTAAGATGCGTGTTTACTTAGTATTGGTATATGAATTGTGTGTATGACATACCTACCATACTTGCTATCACGGGAGGTTTGCATTCGCTTAGGGCCCTCTAATCCTTGTGTTGCCCGGATTTAGACTGGTTACCTCGATGAACATAGGTCAGAGAAGGACTTATTGGGATGTTAATAAGTCTGCTGATCGTGGGAGCGCAGGTATGTGCGTGACCCATGTGATGTGACTGTGTTCGCCTCCACTATTTGTGATGTTGTTATCTGAGCGATTCCTGAGAGATTCGGAATACGTGATTCCTTATGTACGTGATGTACCGGGATGGATAGCAGAGTATGTGTGCACCGCAGCTTAGGCTCGGGGTGCTTATATTGTATATTTATGATGTGAATGATATACACTTAATAAACTGAGAACTTTCATATGGTATTATGTGTAACTTTGGAATAAAATAAAAGGGATGGTCTATTATGAGTTGCAGTACTTTTATATGAGAACCTGAATTTTACGTTAAGCCCCTATTTAATTGAGATCGTTATTATGTTAATGGGAACCGAGTAATAAGGGTAGAACCTACGACAGTCTAGCTAGATATAATGTCACTTAGCTAGTGGTTAGATTGGTACTTACGTTAGGGGTGCACAGTTAGACGAGAGGTGAGAATTTCATGTGAGTGCACGTCCTAACATGTACTTTGCATTTAATGTTTTAAATGTTTTAAAGCACTTGCAGATTTTTAAAATATCTCCACATTCGGGCTCTGACCCGTTTGCTTTCAAATCTACTTTTTGTAAAACCATTTTAGGTGCCCAGCCACAAGGACACCATGCATAGGATACTCATTCAGGTGACGAGCTGTAGCTATTTGTGGAAGCTACAGGGATTTGCTTTTAGACGCTGCTATCATTTGGATTCTGTATTCAGTATTCTTCAGTTTTAGGGCATGTTGCCCAGTTCCATTAGAGTTACATTTCCATTACAGTTTTCAGACTTTGGCATGTATTGATTCAGTATTCAGTATTTAGTTATTATTTCAGTTTGTGGATTTGTAGTGAGGAGTTTTCCTCCAGACTTTATTTACATTATGTGATGGTTATTCTATTTACTTAGTTATGGTGAATGGTGTTATTACTCTTTATTACACTTGTTGCATGTTAATCAGACTTTAATTAAAATTTGGCAACTTACTTTTTAAATACTAGGTGGTTAGTAAACTTAAAAATGTTTTCGACAGTGATGCTATTAACTGGGCCAACTTGGCATTTTGAATTAATTTAATAAAGGAGTAGCTACCCGGTATTTAATTAGTTGGGGTGTCACATAAAGCCATCCGTAAGATTCCTCTATGAGAAAAACATTATGCTCCCCCAAATATGGTGATCACCGTTCCCACCACTTCAACATTACTCCAACTAGTGAAAAAAAAAATTCTCAAATTTTCACATCAGGGCATTTCTATACCCTGCTCTAAGCCAAAGCTTCTAAGCATTCTACTTCCATTGAATAACACTATACTGCCTTTGCATAACTTAAACTTCAACGAATGGTTCTTATCAAAGAACCTTCAGACTTGTTCCCAATTTAACTTCACTGGGTAAGTCAAGTTTTGCACCACTCTCTACTATAGCGGTACATGGATAATTATAACTACTGCACTCTAGTAGTCATTACAGCAATACATGCCAATGCCACAAAGGGAGTGACCTCAACTGCGGTCCCCATCCTCGACCTCAACTTACAACTCTAACTAACCCCGCCTCCTGCTTCCCTCATAACGGCCTTCTCTGGTCGCCCTTCATCGATCGCCTCATAAATCTTACACGAGTGTACAAAAGATTTACTATAACCTTACAAAATAGCAGGAGAACGAAATATCACAATAGGAATCAACAATCCTAATAATAAGGCTCTATCTCAAATAGAAAGCGACACTGAAAGTGTAGTACGTCCGCACAGATTCCTAAGGACACTATAACGTGATGTTCTGATACCATTTATGACACCCCTCCTAATAAAATACCGAGTGATCAATCATATACCAAATTAAAACAAGAATCTTATATGGTTCATTCGCAGCATCACTATCAAAAACCAATATATTACTAACAACCTATTAGGCCTGGCTTCAAAATTTTAATTAACTAATCTTTTTAACCAAACCAACCATAAGAAAAACAATCACAATAGTTTACATATACAGAACTGAAATGAAATAAGATAACCGAACTCTCGGTACAACATATAATACAACCAAATCGAAGTGCCGCAAACTAAAATGCGATAAAAGAATAAATGAATATAGTTGGACCATCAGCCCGAATGTTTATACAATAGCTCATATCTAGATCACAAGGATATAGGCGTCTAAAATAATCCTACATGCATCCACAGCTGCTGCAGTAACGTCTGACTCGAAAGAATTATCATCCAGGCGTCCCTGTGACTGGACACCTAAAATACATACATATATAGCAAGAGAGAGGGAAAATAGAGAAACGGATCAGAGCACGGGTTTTGAAAATATTTAGCAAGTGCATTAAATGCTATATTTTAAAATATGAAATCTCTTATATTTAAACTGGTATCGCACTCCCATAAGATACACCTCAGCCCTCCTCTAAATAGTGCACACCTATTGTATACATTTTTAAACAACCTAGTTAAGCTACCCTTCCTAACTAATCTCTTTCACCCATCCTCTGAATTCTCATAACTATCATTTACCTGACGTGATATAATATAAGTTATATTGTAAGCTATCACATAAGCTTTAATTGATATAATCATCAATTATATATATATATATATATATACATACTAGGGTGTACCCGTGCCGATGGCACGATGAAAATATTTTAATTATTTATTATGTTCCTCAAATTAATTAATTTTAATCATTAGAGTGGTTAATAATTTTGTACACGAAAGGAATATCAACACATTGATTCAAAGTTGATAATTTTAAAGACCATTTATTTCATAATTTACTTACATGAACATGTCATATTCATTTAAAACATTGGAAGTTTATTTATTTTTAAAATAAACACTTCTAACAAAAAAAACATTTTGTAATTATCTCAACTAAGATAACAATATCTCTAGTGGTAACCCGTACGATGCACGATCATGTGAAAAATAAAAATATGATGAATTTCTAACCATCGTAAAATTTAAAAAAATAACTATTCATTCATGTCAAACACCACAAAAGTTTCCCACCAAAGTTTCCACCCATGAGTAATTATAGGTCTTAGATACCAGTAGTATGTATTATTCACATTAATGCATACAATATTATAATCATTCAAAATCAAAAACCAATATCTTATTTTCTCCAATAAATATGAATATAAAAATTCCTAAAAAAGACACTACAGGTTAAAAAAATAATACATCGATTAGACATTATCGTTGCAATTACTTGCATGTCGACCACAAAATGTTCAAGGTTTGAAACTAAACCATTGTTATATCAAGTGAACATAATTACATGACAATTATTATACATTACAAAAGTCATAGCTGAGTGTAATAATTTCCTGTTTCGAATTTATCACAACTTCACACCGTTAGAAGAAATGTGAAATATAACATTAAAAATGAAGGCCCAAAAATTATAGCAGACTAACACATAGGTACATTACTATCAACAATGGTAGTTAAAGTTATCGTGATAGATATATCACACAATGCTAAACAATCATTTCTTTAAGAAAAGGTATGGCTAGTTTGGACTAGTACACAGATGCATTGTGGTAGCCGTGAATTATTGTTGGGAACATATGAATTATTGAGGACTTGATACCTCATACCTCGAGCCATGTGATATAATAAAAGTGATGGATTTTACATTGTCTAATCGGAGGTCTTGTTACTCCATTATTATAGAAAGTAAAAAAATTGAGAAAACTTGAAAATAATTTCCCACACATCATATACAGTTACATAATTTGAATAAAAAGTTTAAAACATAATAAAAGTTTTTTTAATACTACTTACATCCACTATCGATTATAATAGATAATCATTTATTTCTATAGTCTTGATATGCAAATTTTATCATTTTCCTAAACACTTTGGGAAGATAAACTGAAGGTAACATGATTGAGGGAACAATTTAACACTTTGAAACCTCTCTGGGGAATTTACTCAAACACCTGGGTATTAATTGAGACAACAATTTAATACACTGATTCAATGTATAGCAAAAACTACATATTTTTTCGTGTGTAAATACCTTTTGCCTACAATGCTCAGGTGAATTCCCCATCGTTATAATGGGTCTCATCTGCGCTAGCAACAATAATTTATTTACAATAAAAAACTAATTTAACATCAAATTACTAAACCAAATTATCCTGTGAAGCATTCTTCAATAGCGACAACTTATTTCTTCAAGCCAACTCCTCCATAAACAAACCACTCTAATAAAATATCAAGGGGGAGAAGAAGACCTAAATCTGTGTTCCTCGTATAATACTTTCACCTTCAAAAAACCCTCAACCAACATCAAAAGCCCAAAAAATAACATCTTGGAAATATCCTAAAAATGAAACCCAAAAGAACGACGATGGTGTTAAAAGTATGAACAGTTTCAACTGCAAATAGTATTTGCTAACCTACATACACATATTTGCTAAGAAATCCAAATATCATGAAAAACTTGAATACAAAAACTTTAAATACATCTAAAAAACTACATCAACCACACAATATATCTAAAAAAACAAAAATTCCACCAATTCCCTAAAAGCATCGTGTTAATAAAAGAGAGAGACGAAAAGTGTAAGCGATGATGGTCTTAGCTCTGAGAAAGAGAGAGACAAATATATATATATATATATCACAGGCAACAAATTGGATAAACTTGGTATGTACGCATCAAAATCCTTATAGACCCAAAGACACCCATATACACAAATATAAAAACAGACACCCATAAATCACTAATAAGATTCGTGAGAGGGAGACCGTAAACTCTTGAAGAGTGTAATATATTCTAGAGCTTGACGGTGAGCAGATCTGCTATCGGGTTCTGTGTATTGATTGCCTCCGTGTCTACTCGCTTTTGGTTTTGGTTGACGATGAGCCATGCCTTCTCTTTTGGTTCTCTTGGTTGTAGTTTAATGTTTTTTTTCAGCGACTAAAATTGTTGAGCTCCAATTCCTGAACTCTCATTCCTGGTTGCTTTAATTAGCCAGATCTCGTCTCTTGAATGCTTTAATTCGTCAGACCTGACTTTTGTTGGTTCCTGATTTTAGAGGTTTCTTGATGATCGATTTGAGGCGGTGTAAAAGAGACAGGGGGTGAGATTTATGGGTTAAAAAAGGGTCATGGTAACATGTATTTATTGGCTATTTATGTACAAAAAAATAATAATAGAAACAATACAGATTTTCCATTCATCTTTCTCAGCAACCAAACAGAGTTTGAGGTATAAAACCTAAAAGAGAGGAAAGACAGTAATTCAATAAAAAAATGAAAAAATGGGGAAAATAAAATCCCTTCCATAACTCGTGTCTGAATCAAAACGAATCAAAGTGTTAGCATCTGAGGCCAGCCCTTCATTTTCTTAAGCCCCGGACCTGTATGAGAATAACCTATCTAACATATACAGGATCTTAAAGAAAGAGGATCAATGTAGTGGGTAATAAAGAAAGAGATTTTGAGAGAGGTTTTGCGCATGTCTTTTAGATAGAGCCAGAGGTAGTGGTTGTGTAAGAGGGAGTGGGTGAACCAAAAACCCATTTCTCTTTTCTAGCCATTTCAGCTCAAAAACCCCTACTACCCTCTCTCTCTATTCTCATACCTTCCCAGACCCGCATGTCAAACCTATATACCCCGCTCACCCACCATAGTAGTTGTAGGTCGCTGATAGATGATACCTAAAAAATAAGAGTTAAAAAGAGCACAAATGTCAAATATCACCCATGAATCAACAAACTCAGAACTCAAAATTAACTCAACAAAAAAACATGCATATCCATATCTAAGAAATAGCGTATTTTAAAAAAAGGACATCAATGGCGTAGTATTAAGAAAACCAAACTAAACTCACTCAGTCTTTAAAAAAAACAAGGTTTGTTCTGGCCGAAGGTGTAGGGTTTTAACAGAAAGAAGGTCGGAGAGAGAGAGAGATATATTTTAAAAGCTGGGCTTAGGGGTTTGTGGTTTTTGCATAAAGAAGTTCGGAGAGAGAGAGGAGGTAATAGTGATTGGGAGAGGAGGTTTCAAATAAAATAACCCACCATCCTTCTCAAGCCACGCGACAGTCACCTTTTGACAACTTCTCAATTTAGTTTTTTAGCTGACAAAGCTATGTCTATGTTATAGCCTATTAACCTTGGGACCGGATGTATTACTCTCTTCACCTCTCGAGCACGTGGCACGATTTCAAACCATTAGATTCAACCTCCAAGTCTGTAAGGACACAAATTTCCAATTGAGTCCATATATAGTTTTGGCTCAATTCCGGACAAAAACATTTATTCATAGGATAGTATTTAATTGTAATATTCTCAAGCCTATGAAGTGTTTATTGAAGATGTAGCGGCAAAGAGTATAAATCTTCATCAAATGTGCCGATTTGCGTGCCTCGTTTCTACGTCATCAACTATAGTTCCATGCTCCCAAGGTATGAATTCAATTATATATATATAGGAGCTTGGAACAAGTTTTTTGGGAGTTAGGTTTTGTAAAAACTGTGTTTTAATTTTCAGAAAGAATTAAATAAAACTTTAAAATAAGTTTATAAAGTTTTCTGGGCTAAAATCGAATTTTCCAAACTTTCTGGTTTTTCGTTCGATAGAGTCGTTCGAACGAAAATGTCGTTCAAACGAACCTGCCAACGAGTTCCCATATTAGGCCTCTGGAATGTCGTTCGATATGTCGTTCGAACGAACCTTATGTTCGAACGAGATATCTAACGAGATTTCTAACGAGTTCAATCTGGAACGTCGTTAGAAGTATCGTTCGAACGAGATTTCGTTCGAACGAAATGTCGTTCGAACGAGCTGTCAGGTGGGAACAGTTTTTGGCAGTTTTTCACCCACTTACCCACTTGGTTTTTAACCAACTTTTTCATACTTTATTATGTGCGGGAATAACATTTTCCAATTTACTTTTCCTAACCATTTTCATCTCTTAGAGAGAGTTTGAGAGCAAATTGTTTTAAGGCAAATGTTCATGTTTTGAGTGAGATTTTTTAGAGAAAAATATCCACCACTCTAGTTTATACACCCATATTGTTTATCCAAGTTCTTATATACATATCAATTGCTTGGAGTTTGGCACCGATTTTCTCTACACCGAATTGAAGAGAAGTTTCGGGTTTTGCTTCTACCTCCCACAAAGAAAGAAGAAGTGTTTTATGTTATTTTACCCGCTTGGACAAAGGCTTCATGTTAGGGTGACGGTGACCATATAAATTCCTATCGGTGGATTCCGAGACCGCGGTGGTGTTCCAAGGTTATTCGCTAGGAAGAGGTTTCTACAAGAATAAGCATCGGGGCTTGAGAGGGATCGAGTCTTGCGTTGTAAGTCTATCTGTCTTGTAATTGTAATTACGTATCTAGTGGATTTGTGGCTAGGGCCGTCCGAGGTTGTTTCCCGTCTTGGGTTTTTCCTCGTACATCGCGGCGTAGTGTGATTGGTTTATTTTATCTTGCTTAAATAATTTAGATCGCATGCTTAGGATAATTCAAGATAAAATTTGGTTTAAATTATCACACTCACTTTAATTGGGACTAAATTATATATTGGGTAAATTTTATTTAATTCAAGTCATTTGCTAAAATTTGGTTTCGCCTAATTTGCTAATATTGATAAATATGACTTAGGCAAACTCTAGGACTTGGATTGAATTAATTGGTTTAAGTGAATATATTAATTGATTAATTTTACTTCACTTGGTTTAATTTTAATTCGTTTCAAGAAAATTAAAATTTGGCATTTGTTTATTTGGTGAACCATCTTTACGCTTCCGCATCTCGACTTTACATAAAAGGAAATTACTATATTATAATTTGATTTTAATTGAACATTTAAATCCAGGGTTTAACAAATTGGCATATGAGCCAAAGCGATAAATTATTTCGTTAACGATCCTTAAATAATTTTTGGCTAAAATGGATTTTTCCCCATTTTCAAAATTTCCTCTTTTCGATGGTTCAAACTACGCGTATTGGAAAGCGCGTATGAGATCGGCACTAAAATCTATCGACGAGAGAGTTTGGATGTCTGTTGTTAACGGGTAGTCCCCACCAACTTATTTAGTTGAAAATGAACGTGTTATCAAACCCGCCGATAGATGGACTGAAAATGAGTTTAAACTTGCTAATTTTAATTCCCGAGGTTTAAATGCCTTGTTTAGCGCTGTCACACCGGATGAATTCTGGCGTATTATGATGTGTGAGACCGCTAAAGAAGCTTGGGATATTTTACAATTAACTCATGAAGGAACTAGTGTCGTTAAAGCTTCAAAACTCCAAAACCTCACCACTCAATTTGAAACTATCAAAATGAATGAAAAAGAAACTTTTGATGAATTCTATGCTAGACTTTCTGATATTGTTAATTCATCTTTTAACTTGGGAGAGAAAATACCTGACGACTGTGTTGTAAAGAAAATTTTAAGGTCCCTACCCGATAGATTTATTCCAAAAGTGACCGTTTTAAATTCTTTACCAACTTTAGCCTCTACGAAATTAGAAGAGCTTGTAGGTGATTTACAAACCTATGAACTAGATATGTTTCCCTCTAAAACCGAAAAGAAAATCAAAAAGGGCGTTGCTTTAAAAGCCCAAAATGAGGTCAAACAAGTAGTAGAGGGCGAGAGTGATAGTGACTCGGAAGACATGGCTTTGTTTGCTCGTAAATTTAGAAAATTTCTTAAAATTAACAAAGATAAACTTAAAATTGATTTTAAGAAATTTGATACTTCTAAACATGACAAAGGCGAGAAGATCCCTAAAGCCGAGAAGACCCCTAAACCTAGTAATGAAAATTTAGATAGGGACGAGTCTAATAAGTATTTTGGTTGTGAAGGTTATGGCCATAGGGCTTATGAGTGCCCCACTAAACTAAGGAAAGAGGGTAAGCGACCCATTTCATATAATGCGACCCTTAGTGATAGTGATAAGGAAGAAAAACCCGATTCCCCCACTAAGAAAAATTTTGTGGCTTTTATGGCTAGTCATGTGAGCGATAGTGAGAACTCATCGATTGATGAAATGATAGCACATGCCACTTCCAAGGTCATTGTACATTATTCTCTTGTTTTTGATGATACTGAGAGTGGAGAAGAAAGAGAGAGTGAAAATGAAGAAGAGGTTAATGTGAGTGAACTTCAAAATTCTTTTCAAGAACTTTATAAAGAATCTATTAAATTGAAAAGAGCTAATTTGAAGTTAGAAGCTAGTTTAAGAGAGAGTGTCAAGGTCGTTGATGACAATGATTTAATAGAAGACCTTAGGACACATGTGAAGACTCTTCAAGAGAAGCTTGAATATGTAGAAGGCGAGAGAGATAGCCTTAGGGGTTTAATGGAATCCTTGAAAAAGGAGCTTCTTGCTTTTGAAGAGCGCAATGTTTTATTAGAGTCTAACATTTTAGAATTGCAAAATAAATTAAAAGACTCTAGTAATGTCAAATTTGATTTGGAGTGTCGTTCGGAAAAACTAGATAAAATGTTAGGAACGGTCCAAATTAAAAATGACACTTGTGGCTTAGGCTTAAATACTTGTAATGAATCTACTCATAAAGCCAAGACCAATGTTTTAGGGGAATCTACTAGGAATGCATTTAAAGATCACTCCTTAAGTAAATCTTTTCAACATATTTTTTCTTGTACACATTGTGGTCGAAAAGGTCATCTTAGGAAATTTTGTTTTGATCTTAAACGAATTCCTAGAAAATCCCATAGTAAAGTAACCACGGTAGTTAACGTTCCAACACCCCAAGATAGTCATTCTTCATTAATTTGGGTTAGGAAATCCGACTTGGTTGCTTTGCAAAATATGGTTTTTGATTCTCATTTACTTTCACATGCTTCCTCCCTTGCTAAATCTAAAGGATGAATGTGTTAGTGTTTGCATACTTTAGCGTTTGTACTTCATGCTATATTCACATGCTAAATGTATGCTTGTTTAGTCATCTTCTAGTCATTGCCTTATTTTATATCACATGCTAGAAATTATGACTTGTTTATCTTTTTGTATTATAATCTGTGTTTGAATTAATTGAAAAATATAAAAAGATTTTTGTTTATCATTTGTGTTTTATTTATTTCATTTAAGCTTAATAAAAAATAAAAATGATTTTTGTTTGTCTTTTGAGTATATATTATCTATTTTTGGTTAAAAAATGTCAAAAACTCAAAAAGATTTTTATTTTGTGTGTATTTTAGTTTGACACACTTTAAGTGGCATATACTTGTGGTTGAATCCCATCTTTTACGCTCCCATGTGGCTAGAACTTTTGGTTTAGATTGTCAATCCTTAAAATGTTCTTTACCATATTTTATGGAGTAGTTGGATTTTGTGTTGTTTAAATGGATTCTATTTCTATATACCTCTATTCACACATGCACGAGCTCTTTTGAAATCTTAATGTCACATGTTATATTTGAGCTTTTTGAGGTGTTCTCCTACCAATCTAGTCATCTACATATCTATTACCTAGGAGGACTAGTGCATGTCAAAATCCGTTTCATGTGAGATTTGTGTGAAAATGAAAACATGATAAATAATAATGTGCACGGGAAAGGGCTCCGAAAGGACTAAGTGATCCTTTGCGATTGTAAGCCACCGTTTATTGGATCTAAAAGAAATACGTGATCCAAAGTCCTAAAAATAGAATATATGGCATTAAAAAGAAAATAAATTGCCAAGGCCTATGTTTGATTGATATATTCATTCAAAAAGAATATACATGCTTATTGAGGGAGAATTGGATGGAATATCAACGGTTTGCACAATGTCCGTTTATCCTAGTTGTCTTTAATGTCATGACTCTATTTGGTTTGTAGAATCATCATCATGCTAGGCTTGTATGCATTGTGTATGTTTGTTCATTGAGTTCAATCTTCATATTGTCACATGAGGTTATATTTAAATGTGATGAAGTTTGCAATCAATTGAGAACTCCGTGAACATGTTTTAAGTGCTTGGGTCTAAATTTAATTGTTGCTAGTTCACACCCCAACACTTACGTTTCCATATGACACATTTTTGCCATACGAGCGTGAAAGACTCCTATTATATTTTGTGTATGTCATGTGCCTGTTTATATCTATATATTTGTGCGTGTGCATTTTTTGATATATTTATAGTACATATATTTATGATATTTTGTTTTGCCTTTGCCTTGCTTTTGTTGCCCACATGCCTTCATGTCTTATCACTTTAAGCTTCAACATGCTTTTATGTTTATTAGTTCTTTATCCTTTGCCTATTCCTGAACAAAAAGGGGGAGAATGATGATAGGGGGAGAAATGATATCTAATCCTATTATTATCGTATCTTAGTTTGGGGGAGATTTATCTTAGGGGGAGACGTCTTTCTAAGTAGGTCATGTGTTTGATAAAGGGGAGAATTAATTTAGGGGGAGTAATTAATTAAAATTGCATTTCATACTTTGATATTCCCTATGCATTTGATGAGTTTGCTTAAGTGTGCAGGATTTCTTCTAAAGCGGCATTGTTTAATGGCAAAGCGTTTGATCCTTGGGGGTTGAGTCAAGTTTGGGTGGGTTATGTTTTGAGTCTAGTGAGCTTGACGGCCCTTTAGGATTTTTGTTTGGTTTTTGTCCCGGAATAGCCAAAGGGGGAGATTTGTAAGGACACAAATTTCCAATTGACTCCATATATAGTTTTGCCTCAATTCCGGACAAAAACATTTATTCATAGGATAGTATTTAATTGTAATATTCTCAAGCCTATGAAGTGTTTATTGAAGACGTAGCGGCAAAGAGTATAAAGCTTCATCAAATGTGCCGGTTTGCGTGCCTCATTTCTACGTCAATAACTATAGTTCCATGCTCCCAAGGTATGAATGCAATTATATATATATATAGGAGCTTGGAACAAGTTTATTGGGTGTTAGGTTTTGTAAAAACTGTGTTTTAATTTTCAGAAAGAATTAAATAAAACTTTAAAATAAGTTTATAAAGTTTCTGGGCTAAAATCGAATTTTCCAAACTTTCTGGTTTTTCGTTCGATAGAGTCGTTCGAACGAGATTGTCGTTCGAACGAAAATGTCGTTCGAACGAACCTGCCAATGAGTTCCCATATTAGGCCTCTGGAATGTCGTTCGATATGTCGTTCGAACGAACCTTATGTTCGAACGAGATATCTAACGAAATTTCTAACGAGTTCAATCTGGAACGTCGTTAGAAGTCTCGTTCGAACGAGATTTCGTTCGAACGAAATGTCGTTCGAACGAGCTGTCAGGCGAGAACAGTTTTTGGCAGTTTTTGGCAGTTTTTCACCCACTTCCCCACTTGGTTTTTAACCAACTTTTTCAGACTTTATTATGTGCGGGAATAACATTTTCCAATTTAACTTTTCCTAGCCATTTTCATCTCTTAGAGAGAGTTTGAGAGCAAATTGTTTTAAGGCAAATGTTCATGTTTTGAGTGAGATTTTTTAGAGAAAAATATCCACCACTCTAGTTTGTACACCCATATTGTTTATCCAAGTTCTTATATACATATCAATTGCTTAGAGCTTGGCACCGGTTTTCTCTACACCGAATTGAAGAGAAGTTTCGGGTTTTGCTTCTACCTCCCACAAAGAAAGAAGAAGTGTTTTATGTTGTTTTACCCGCTTGGAGAAAGGCTTCATGTTAGGGTGACGGTGACCATATAAAGTCCTATCGGTGGATTCCGAGACCGCGGTGGTGTTCCAAGGTTATTCTCTAGGAAGAGGTTTCTACAAGAAGAAGCATCGGGGCTTGAGAGGGATCGAGTCGTGCGTTGTAAGTCTATCTATCTTGTAATTGTAATTCCGTATCTAGTGGATTTGTGGCTAGGGCCGTCCGAGGTTGTTTCCCGTCTTGGGTTTTTCCTCGTACATTGCGGCGTAGTGTGATTGGTTTATTTTATCTTGCTTAAATAATTTAGAACGCATGCTTAGGATAATTCAAGATAAAATTTGGTTTAAATTATCACACTCACTTTAATTGGGACTAAATTATATATTAGGTAAATTTTATTTAATTCAAGTCATTTGCTAAAATTTGGTTTCGCCTAGTTTGCTAATATTGATAAATATGACTTAGGCAAATTCTAGGACTTGGATTGAATTAATTGGTTTAAGTGAATATATTAATTGATTAATTTTACTTCACTTGGTTTAATTTTAATTCGTTTCAAGAAAATTAAAATTTGGCATTTGTTTATTTGGTGAACCATCTTTACGCTTCCGCATCTCGACTTTACATAAAAGGAAATTACTATATTATAATTTGATTTTAATTGAACATTTAAATCCGGGGTTTAACAAAGTCATTGGATTGAAACCCTCCCATTCAATCTCAATCGTCATTTGATAAAGACCAAACTTATCAACTTTCGATCTGAACCATCAGTTGAGAAAGACCAAAAGTCCCTCCTCCTTTATTTTATATATATATATATATATATATATATAGTTCATATTTTGAAACTTTCACTAGTTTAAAATACCATTTTCACTTTAGTATACAAAGTTTCGTATATATAATTCTCACTTTAATATACGAATCACAGCTTAAATCCAGATAAAAATCTCCCGGAAGGAGAATAAAATCTTATTCATATTACACTTTACACAAGTCTAAATTGTATGATTTCACATCTTCATATACGTGTAATATACTATACGCAACAAGTATATTTATGCCTATATCACAACCATAAGTATAATAACCATCCCACCGAGCTATAACTCGACGATGTAGTCTCAAAGTGCTATCATCATACGGGTATATTCAACTTCACCCAGGTACCAAGTCTTAATCACTCGTGATCATGGTAAAAATACTGAACGGTGGAGGCAGGCATATTACCTACTGAAAGTGGAATCATTATCGCACCCATATGCGGGACGATATGACCTGGGGACTATACTCCACATCGCGCAACCTCCCTGGATAGCACTAGAGATATATGTATACAAAAATATATCATTCACATACCGATATATTTATAACCAAATCATATATATGTTGTAACAACACCCGTATATAATATATATCATTTCTCAATATACCCTGGATATAATTGCCAAACTCTCATAGAGATAGCCAAAATTTCGAATGTTCACATTTGTAATAGTATATAAGTATTCACACACTTAAGATACTAAACGATACTGAACCTATAAGTATTCTCTTACTTAAGATTTAACTCACATCTTAATCACTTTTAAGGATTTTATATAAACCTGAATACACCGATTCGTAATGATTAAATAAGTATACAAATAATTTATTTTAATTCCATAAGTATCGCATCACCTATTATAATCCTCATCAATGTAGACATACCGGGTAGTAGCTTAATCCTCTCTAGCCCATATCTTAAATTCCATCCTACTCGCATCCTAGGATTCACTCAAATGTAATTGTCCCATATTTATTCTCTATGCATCAATATATAAACACACTTACTGAAGGCTTCTCTCGAATGTTACTCATCCTAAACAATACTTAAGTCCATACCTTGGATTGTACACTCAACTAATCCAAGGTTCTCTCTTTCAACCCAAGGTTTATTCACCCTAAATTCCATTATGTAGGAGTCCTAATATCACATCTAGAATCCCCTACAATAATATCTAATTTATAATCTAACTCTCGCTAAACTTAAGGAAGAAAACTTTTTAAATCCTTCTGATGCGAATCGATTCAGTCAAAATCCTAATTGATTGTAACAGGATCAGGTCTTCAAGTGTGAATCGATTCACCCCAAATGCGAATCGATTCGACCTGAGACAGTCCTACAGGTCTTCCTAAGAAAATCGATTCACCCCAGCTGCGAATCGATTCGCTCGAACCAAAGCTTACAGTTCAGGAGATTTCTTCTTCTCTAAAATCCCAAAAATCATCCCAACCTCCATTTTTGTGGTTTTTAATCCCAGCCAACAACAATATAATCATCCAATCGCTGATTTATAACTAACACATCAATTATTTTATGGGATAGAACAATTTCCCTTAGATTTAAACCCTAAAACCATTTAAACTCTCAATTCTCATTTCCTCCCATTTTTAACCATATATACACACCATTAACATGGGTTTAATAGTAGAATTCATAAAGAGTTAGCAACACATCAATTCGTGAACTCAAAATCAAATTTCACACATTTATTTCAAGGGTTCCAACCCAAAAATCATATAGTTTACCAACTATAATATGAGATACACGCACTCAAATGAATAAAGCAAGTAAACACTTATCTCATGGATAAAATCCAACGACCTCGAGTCGAATCTTGCGGAGTTTAGGCCGAAATCCCTTTTCTCATCTCCCTTTTCCTTATTGCTTTGTTTCCTTCTTCTTTTCTCTCTTTTCTTTCTTCTATTTCTCTCTCTCATGCCTTATAAGAGAGAAAAGGAGTTTATCTCCTTATTAAACCCAAAAATGTCTCGTTTACTCAATTGCGAGTCCCTACTAGTCCAAAAGTCCCCGAAACCCAAACGCTACCCTCGGGTATTGTATTCTGACTAACTCGGTCATTCTGAAACTAACCGTTCACTCGAAATCTCCATCTGAGTCACTTAACTAAAATTCACTAATCGGACCCAACACTTCTCAACACGTGTTTTCTTCAACGTTAAATATTTACCCAACTGCGACATGACATAAAAATATTTCGACTCATTTACTTAGTCCCAAAAGTAGATGTAGCACACATCAGTAATAATCTAACACTCATTAATCTCAAAATTACTATTCACATGAATTCCTCTAATTATCAAATTACACCCACTTATGTAATTTAAATATCCATAAAAGTGCGGGGTATTACAATTGATAGAGTTGGACATAGATAGGGGATAAATAATTTTGTAAAAATTTTTTATCTCCATTTTATGACGATGTTGCTTTTTTCCAACTCAAACTTCACATTAGGAGAATTTTTCATTTCATACATCAACAATATTGATGACATGATTACATATGATTGGGCTTCTATTGTGCATGGATTTCTTATCAATTCACTCAAAAAAATAGCAAGTTCAAATCCTAGCACAACAAGTGGATCTGTTATTTCACTATTGGTGAGCAAAACTTATTAATGCAATTAGTCTAACAAACAAATTGGAAAATTTGGTTTGATACATCTTTTTTCATTTTTAACAACTTTGTTTTAATAAAAACACGTGTAATTAATAAATATCATATTTATTTTGAAAATACACGTGATATTTATAAATTACACGCGTAATTTCAGTGACCATGGTCATTGGAATATCACGTCTACTTTCAAAATGCACGTGATATTTATAAAATACACACTAGATATCACGTGTATTTTGGAAGTACACGTGATATTTCTTATAAATATCACTTGTATTTTGAAAGTACCCATGATATTTATATATTACACACATGATTCCAATTATGGAAACTAGATAATATAATTATAAATATCACCTATGTTTTTGCATGATCACAGTATTGGGTATGTGAGAAGTTTAATATCATTCCACCTGTTGAAGGGAAGAAAGAGAAGACACCAAAATTTCTTAGATGGAACTTGTCATCTTTGAAAGATTGATTATCTAAGAATGATATTGCTTCAGCAAATTTGAAGAAGGAGACTACAAATAAAGCAGTCAATAAGGACAGTGCAATGGAAAGTAAAGTTGATTTTAACAGGGGCATCAAAAAGAGTACAACTTTATATGAAGGGCCCAGTTTCTCTTTAAATATTTTTGAAGCAACCTTATACATACTGATTCATCGTTCGAAAAGGCTGATGAAGAATGTGATGACAATGCTTTTTCATCATGTTGGAATATTCCACTTAAATATTTTGTGATTCCTTCAAAAAAAAATAAGGGAATGATGAACCAAAAGATACTGCTTCAAAAAAGAAGGAAAATGAAGAACCAAATGATATTGAGAATTTTGAATCAAGAGATTATGAAAAGTTTGAGAAAGTTAGGAATTATAAACCAATAAATACTAAAAATTTTGATTCAAGAGATTCTGATAATGTTGAGCAGGTGAATTTGAATGAAGAAACTGTTGCATTGAAATGGAGTTATTGAAAAATAATTCTCAACTATCTAAAGCAGCTAAAGAATGTGATTGTGCACTAGAGAATGTGAAGATTTTAGAGGTGAAAAATGTCCAACTTGTGGAAGCACAATAGGAAATGAATAAGTCGAGGTGGAAAATTACCAACTTTTGAAAGAAAAACAGTTACTAAACAAGTTGAAGGTGGGAAATATCCAACTTTTTGTTATAAACAATTGCGTGAATGAAAAACTTATTCAAGCAATAATGAGTGACTCGAAAAGAATGAAACAATTGGATGAATCATTGAAATAGCAGCCTGAATCATCAATAATGTTGGAACAAACGAATTCCTATCTATCTGAGAGTAATAAAAATCTCAAAAAAAATGTCTGACGATGTACTGCAAAAATTGAGAGATGGTGAGCTACAAATTGTGACATTTAGGGTAAATCTTGAAGAATCACAAGTGAAAAAAATTGAATAAGTACTTTTGATTAATTTTCAAATAGAAAACATCATTATTCTATAAAGTACAAGCAGTTATTTTATAAAATACACGTAGTATTTGAATTAAAGTACACGCATTTTATATTGTAGAATAATGATGGTTTAAGAAAATACGCGTTGTTTTTATAAAGTACAGGCATTTATTCATGTTGTTCTTGATCATTTATTTCATTTATGTGAATTTGTATTCCACGTTCTTTAACACTAAGTTTATCAAATAATGCTTACAATCTAATATTCTTTTTTTATATATATCAGGAAAACACTAATAAAGCTCTCATGGACGAAATTTCGGCGTTGAGAAAAAACTTGAAGAATCACAAGTGAAAAAAACTGCACGGCTAATTTTGATTAATTTTCAAATGGAAAATATCATTATTCTATAAGGTACAAGCAGTTGCTTTATAAAGTACATGCATTTTATCAAAATGTACAAGCAGTATTTAAATTAAATTACACGCATTTATATTGTAGAATAATGATGTTTTAAGAAAACACACGTAGTTTTTATAAAGTACAGGTAGTTATTCATGTTCTTTGAAATTATGTTTATCAAAAAATGCTTACAATCTAACATTTCTTTTTTTATATATCAGGAAAATGCTAATAAAGAACTCATGGACGAAATTTTGGAGTTAAAGGTTGTACAAGCATCAATGTACAAGAGAATCCATGAGAGACAAGATAGAAAACAAAAGAAAAAAGTTGATGATTTTTTTTATAAAGATGAGATAAAGACACTATAGGCCAGCACCAAAGGGCTTGTATATAGAGAAATACCTGAAAAAATGGCATGTTACTAAAGGAGAGAAGAATAAAAAAAGGTTTCGATGCAACCAAGAATAATCACCCAATTAAAAAATAGAAGTTGGCAAAGCCAAGAACCGGCAAGCTAATAATAGCCCAACAATATAAAGAAACACACTACAGTCAATGCATACAAATACCTAAATTATGCTGCGAAGAATAAAATTGAATAGTTTATTCAAAAGGCTGAATCAGGGTAAAGTGTATTATTTGATGATATTGCACTGCACTTATTTTTATTTTTTAGTGCAGAAGAATAATGTTATTCTTGCTATACAATTGTTATTGCCTATATTAAAATGCAGGGAATTTATTTACCAAGGACTAGTTTTGTATGTCACATGGAAAGATTTTATTGAAGTCCTCAATAATTAAGAAATATCAAGCCAAGTATGTAAACCAAATATTAGACAATTTTTAAAAATATCAACGCTATTATATCCTCACCATTTTAAATGTGTGAAATAGATAATAATCGCCTGCAGTGAAGTGTTAGGATAAAATTATCAATGGAAGGGCTCTCGGCCTCACACACTTTTTTTTTATTATTGTTGGGTAAGGAAAATTAATCCGAAAGTTTTGTGCATCACAATCACATAAATACTATAAAAAAAATTTACTCACACAATATCTATAATTTTTTTCAGAAAGAAGCTTTTAGTAAAAATGAAGTCAATAAGAAGGGCGAGTTATACAAAGATTTTTTTCAACACTTGGGTTGCTGTAATAATTTGTTCATTGTACTAAAACACGACATATGATATTTCACATTGCTTGCAATATACAAAGACAAAAATAAAGTCGTCCATATGGATTCTTGTCGACCGGACGACAAGGAACAAAACACGTCATACTTCCATGATGCCAGAAAAATGGTTACAACCTAAACTTAGTTATATTACCTATACTTTTATAATTTACGTGTACTTTACAATATTCATGTTGTGTACTCTACATTAATAGGAAAATAATCACCCAGAGTATCAAAGTACAACCATAATATTATAAAATGCATATGAAATACACAAATACATGCACGTGTAGTTTAATATTATGTATACACTCACTTTTTTTCCTCTTAACAGTTTTCTACCTTCTAAAAAATACTATATGTATTGAAGGCTGAAGTAGAAAAATGAAAAAAAAAGGTTTCGTAGCTCTGAGAACGGTAGATGAAGGTACACCAAATGAATTTATAATTGATGATGATCCATTGACAGCACAAGAAAAAAGAAATGTAGATTTCTTGTTGAAAAGTGATGTCCAATTTAACCTAATAAGAGATCATGAATACCCTAAGCAATATAATGGGTAAGTAAAAACTTCATTTTCATAAAGTACTAATTTGTATATTTGCAACAAATTTCATTCACATCATACTAATTTGTATATTTGTCTTATTTTAATTTCAAGGTTGACTGTGGGGTCTTCTACATCTAATACATTGAACAAATTAGCAGAGGCAAGGAAATAAAAAATTAATTCAAGACCCTGAAATGCTAAAATACAAACCATATATACAAAGAAAAATTATGTTTTCAAAATATTTTTTTCCCAAAAAGGACATTTAGTAAATTGATTCAAACACATACCATATTTGTAAATTTTTATTTTGTTTTGCATTGGTTATTGTTCCTTCTACGTATTACTCCAAAATGGTGCCGCTGGTGCAAACCGTAACCATATAGGATACGACCTTGAAAAATACAGGTTATTGTTCTTTATACTAAGTTATTAAAGAGATAATGAGCTAGAACTGTTCTCAATGAATTAAACTCTTGATGAATCACAAGTTGAGCAGGTACTTGCGATAAATTTAAAAATTGAAAGCATCATTATTCTATAGTTTGCATGCAGTTTTTTATAAAGTATATGAACTCTTACAAAGGGCATAATATTTTTTGTAAAATACAACGCGTGTATTTTATAAAGTACACGCATTTGATAAAAAAATGATTTTGCAATTGAAAATTACTCTTTATATTAAAAAGTAATTTTTTTACACGTGTACAAGGATGAACATGCAAGAATTAGAAAGTTTACACATGTTCTTTACCTCGTTTATATCTACTAATACACAATAACCAAAAATCATTTATTAAGCTCAAGTACAAATAAATAGCTTTTATTTGGTTACTAATATGTGATATAAACTATAAGACATGCATGAAAGAAAATAATTTTTTTATTATAAAAACAAAAAAAAAGTACAAAAGATTTGAAAAGAAAACCATTAAAAAATCAAAACTTAAAAAGCTTATCAGGAAAACGTTTAAACCTATATATGGCCCAAAATGATATGAAAGTTATACAAAAAACAATAACTAACACAAAATATCCTATGTAAGTTTATATTGTCGTTAGTGCGGACCACAATACACAAAAGGTATACACAATGATAACTACACGCATAATTTTTCAAAGTAAATGTTATGAAACAAAATACACAAATTTTAACCAAAAGTACATGCTTGATGAGCAAAGTACATGCAATATAAACAAAGAACACGCATGGATAAATTAATTAAATTTTTATTTTGTAATTGAAAATTACTATTTATATTTAAAAGTAATTTTTTTGAAAGAAAAGCATAAAAAAATCAAAACTTAAAAAGCTTATCAAGAAAATGTTCAAAACTATATGTGGCATCAAAATGATATGATAGCTATACACAAAATGATAACTAACACAAAATATCATATGTAAGTTTATATTGTCATTGATGCAGACCACAATACACATAAGGTAGACACAATGATAATTACATGCACAGTTTCTTCAAAGTAAATGTTATGAAACAATGTACAGACATTTTAATCCAAAGTGCACGAAATATAAACAAAGTACACGCATGGATAAATTAATTAAGTTTTGATTTTGCAATTGAAAATTACTATTTATATTTAAAAAGTAGCTTTTTCTACACGTGTACAAGTATGAAACTGCAAGAAGTAGAAAGTGTACACATATTCTTTACCTCGTTTATATCCACTAATACACAATGACCAAAAATTCTTTACCTCGTTTATATCTATTAATACATAATAATAAAAAACCATTTATCAAGCACAACTACTCATGTATCCAACTACTTCTGGTCAAAGAAATACCTAGATTTTATTTGGCCTATAAAACAGTAAGATTGTTCCTTTCTGTACCATTACAAGCTCAATTAAAAAGTAGATAATAACTATCCCAGCAGAACATTTTTGAGCTAGTTTGAAAAAGGAAGAAAGCTACAAAAAAATAACTGAAGGAGGTTAAGGAAACTCTTTTCTTATACCAAAATGATTATGATCATTTTCGAGACTATGTGAGGGAAGGCTACTCGAGACCTCCTCCCAGTCCCATTTATTTATTTGATGTGGATGAGGATCCTCCTCAAACATATGAAGGCCTTATGTCACATGAGGTTATGAAGAAGCTTGTGGAGCACAGGGAGAAAAAGTCTTACCAGGAAGGCTTTGTAGTTGCGATGGAAGGACAAATTCGAGTCTACTTGAATTTAATTGACTCTCTTCCCAACAGCATAGATGCCTTTAATAGTGTTCTCATCCAGCAGTCTTCCTAATTTTTGTAAGCTTTTGTTATGCACTACCCATTGTATTTTTTTTTTGTTTTAATAAAAAATTGTTTTCTTTCATATGTGTCTTGTGATTTATATCATACACTAGTACCCGTATAATATATCGCCGGCGCAAACCATGAATCATACATAGAGTGAAAAAATATAAAATACACGCAAATGTTATAAAGTACACGTGAACTTTAGAAACAATGACCACGCATACTTTTAAAAAATACGTGTACTTTGTTAAACTGCCATACAAAAAATAAATAAAAAATAGAACTAAACACTAAACAATAAAATTACATTTATTTATTCAATCAAATGGGTTCTTAAATAATTTTATTCACTAAAATTGCTACAAGGAATGAATTCAACAATTTTAAATGTAATCAAATGGGTTCTTTACATGTAGACTGTAATGACCAATTTTAAAATACTCACAAATTTTATAAAGTATACGTGAACTTTAGAAAAAATGATCACGTGTACCTTGATGAACTGCCATATAAAAAATAAATAAAAAATAGAACTAAACAATAAACAATAAAATTACATTCATTTATTCAATCAAATGGGTTATGAAATAATTTTATTCGCCAAATTTGTTATAAAATGAATGAATTCAACAATTTATATGTAATCAAATGGGCTCTTTACATGTAGACCTGTAATGACCAATTTTACTACACCTAGAGCAAGTAGTTTTCCAAATTGTGATCTCACCAATAGACTTTATTCTCTTATTTCTTGTCCTGCCTTTCGATCTCTTTGTCATTGGAGGAAGGATGAATGGATTTTCAGGTATAGGAATATTTAAGGACATCAAATCCGAAAGAGGAACTAGATATCGAGTATGATTTTCTATAGAAAGATACCTTATAATAATCCTCAATATACTCATAAATACTGGTCCATTTCCTCTGTACAACAAAAACAGCATGAGAACATAGAAAACATCTTATCTGCCAACTCTTACAAGAATAAGTTTTTTATTCTAAGTCAATTGTCGCTCGCACTTCTAAATGAACTTAAAATACATGTTGACTTGAGCGGCTAATAGTCCAATGGAGATTTTTATTCCAATTTTCATCCAGACTTTTGAAAAAAAGGACATAGCTCATTTGTCCAAGTGTCAAACTCAATAAGTTTGTTTATATTAAAATTCATAATCTTCACCCTAAATTTGTCGAGCATATTCTTTATTTGTATAAGCCTTTCCTCCAAGATACATGAATTGAATGACTCTGCAACACTAGATGCCATGTCACCATATCATTTATCGAGGAAATACACACAGGATCAATTCTCAGGAGGTAAATTATCAATGAAATCAGCAACACCAGCTCCTCCTTCCTTCTTCAATGCTTCAATGTTCTTGTGAAATTCATCTACTGATACAACATATGCATAAGACAAAAAATCTTTCACAATTTTCTTTCAAAAGCTACCACAATTCCCACGAATTCTCTTCTTTATATTCCTTTGTAAATAATGTATATAGTAGGAATGTGAAGACATCAGGAAGACCCTCAAAACAGCTTCAATTAATCCATTGTTTTGATCTTGATCAGGTAGTGCATCATGCAAATAGACAAGAAACTACATCCAGTTATCACTACACCAAAAAGGCTAAATTGGCACCCTTGACCTGACCACCTTTGTCACGGTTGTGTCGATCTTTGATCGTGATAAGTCCATGATAAACAATTATCACGATCAAAGACTGTGACAAGTTATTTTTTCATGGACTTATCACGGTTAAAGACCATGATAGCCTTGTAAAGTTGTCATGGCCAATGACCATGACACGTCCGTGACAATATTAAAAATATTAAGCCTAGTCGCTTCAGTTTTTCTCTCCCTATTTCATTTCCCTCGTTTATGTCTCTCTCTCTAAGACCTGCGATTATCTTTCTCTCCCAACAGGTACGTTTCACTCTCTCTCTCTCTTTATTTCCTTTATGTGTGTATATGTGTGTGAGTTTATGTGTGCGCGTCAGTGTGTGTATGGATATTTGAGGTTAGGGTGTGTGTGTGTGTGTATTTGTATGTGTTTGTGGGTCAGTGTATGTGTGTGTGTGTGTGTGTGTGTGTGTGTGTGTATATGGGTTAGTGTGTGTGCGTATGTGTATATGGGTTAGTGTGTGTGTGTGTTCTGTCTATCTTTGGGTCATTGTATGTGTATGTGTAAGTGGGGTATTGATTTTGTTTTTTATAAAATTAAAATTGGTATTGAAACTGATAATGTAATTATATGTGTGTGTTGGGGTCACTGTGTGTGTGTGTGTGTGTGGTTTTAATTTTTTTCTATTAAATTGAAATTGGTAATGTAATTTTGTGTGTGTTTTGGGGTCACTGTGTGTGTGGAGGGGGTATTGAAATTTTTTTAATGATATTGAAATTGTGTGTGCGTTTTGGGGTCACAAATGTAATTGAAATTTGGTTTCTCTCTCTGATTGCAGCAGCGGCGACCATCTCTCTCTCTCTCTAAACAAATTCTGGTAAATCTCTCTATCTATCTCTTTATATATATTTCTCTCTCTCTCTCTCTCTCTCTCTCTCTCTCTATCTATCTATCTATCTATCTATCTATATATATATATATATATATATATATATATATACACACACACTAGTATATGCCCGTGCCTGAACGCACAGCAAAAAAATTTCAAAGTACGTAATCGCAAAAGGGAGAAAATTTTCCAAAGTACATAATTGCAAAACGGTAGAAACTTTGTTCCCCGACAAAACATAGTGTACTCTATAGTATTGAATGTGTAAATAATTTACATTAATTTATAACAAAACAAATGTGAAAACAATTTAGAAAATTTAGGAAAAATTTCCTTTATTTATAGGACTATCCAGCCTGTTATGAAATAAAAATAGTCCACAATAAAGATTTCCAAAGAACGTATTATCAAAACGATGAAAATTTTCAAGGTACATAATTGCGAAACGATATAATTTTCATCCCCCAACACAAGCCATACATCTACATTAGAAAATGGAATTAATAATTATATACAATGCACTCATTGAAAATAGAAAAAGAAGATAGAAAAGTATTAAAGAGAGTTTCAACTTTAGACCGACATGGGATTGGGAACTTAATCATACAGTAGTTTTATATAAACATTAAACTGAACCTTATTCTTTTTAAGGTGTCTCTACTGAGCCTTCTTAGTGTAAGGCATAATAATAATCACAAACTACTATATTCAATTCAAAGAGGCATTTTGGCAAACATCACATAAGCCTTTGATAAATGCATATTTCAACAACATTTAGGTATTTCAACAATATTTAAGTTAGGTATATATACTCTGCCACAAATAGATAAAAAAAAATATATCTATCTTTAAACTGGAAAACAACATTTAAGTGTATTAAATGCACACTCACAACAAATGCAAAAAAAATACACAATAAGAGAGTGACTGTAGCCAGTGTCGCAACTTAGATGCTTGTGCCGACAAAACTCTGTGCAAAGTTGGCTCCGGAATTGGATAATCCGATAGACCTTGTGCCTAACTGGTTAGAAGTTACCACTATTACACCGACGCACCATATTCCCAAAAAGAAAAATATGAGATGCAGAAATAACCGAATACTTACGTATAAGTAGTGTCACTTCCAGCTTCACTTCAATCGACCCACTGTTACCGCCGACCCACCACGGTATATATCAAGTTGAGCTTCCAACAAACCAACCCACCATGGTTTCAAACTTGTGTAGAAATTAAGTCACCGAATAATTAATCGAATCAACACAATCGAAGTTATATGGGCCTTCGATGCACCTGAGAGTTAATCGACAGTGGCATCATTGCCATCGTCGTATTTATGATTTTCATCCTCGATTTATGAATCATAAGCATTATATATGAACCAATAAATATATTGAGAAGAATCAATCAAGAATCTTTCATAAGGAATCTACTATATTCCTTGTTTATATGGTTCTTGGAAAATCTGCTTATGACCTTGAGAAGCTATCTGATGAATTCGCTACAACTTTCACAATGTTGTAGCTCAAGAAGATGTTTCCTTGTGCTACTGTGACTGTTCAGTATCATTTTTTTATAAATAACTGTTTAGTATCTTGTATCTCGTTGGGGAACAGATCGACTCCCTAGGATGTTATTCCTACGACTTTGTGGGAAAGCCAGCATATGCGTATGATAGTCTCCGAGCAGTTGTTAGCATAATAAATAAATTTCAATAAATAATATGAACACGTATTGATTATAAACAGAATAATTAATCTGGCACATATTTCCTAATCCAAAACATTACGAACATAATGTGAACACATATTGATTATGAAAAGAATATGGCACATTATGAAGAATGAAGGGCTAAATATATAGAATCTTTCTAACTGGGGGATAGGGTCGACCGAGCCAAATTCCTTTTTTTGTTCACAATAGCCCCTGCATTCAAAATTGTAAATATTATCGGAAGAATAGCTATGATGGCCTTTTCATTGGCAAATGTAAATATTAATACCTTACCATTAAATGAAGTAAATAATAAGATGAACAAAATGACATAGTTTCAAAGGCCTCACGGTTCAGTCAGTCTCATATGTTGAAATACTCTCCGCAAAGATGACTACAAAGTTGGGAGGAGCTAATGTCCTTGTTTAGGAGGACTTAGTATAGCAATAAAAGTTATTCTTGGAGATCAGTAAGGACACCATCCGTTATAATCACCAACATAAAATAGTTGTTCATATTGACTTGCAACAATCACATCAGCTCCCCCTGGAATTTTGGAGGATGTCCCTTCTGAAAAGCATCCCGTACTCTCTCCCACGAGGATGGCCCCGTGTGGGTTTGAGCTACTGGATTTGCATGTTGTTGCACCTAAGGAAGTTATTGTTCCATCGCAGTCATGGCTGCATTGACTTCTTATGCCATAATATTGTTAACTTCGGTTGCAGTCATCGTCCCCTAGGGCAATTGGGGTTACACATTTGCATCCCCTCTGTTTTCCCTAGTCGGGCAACCTCTTTTCGACGGCACCTGAAATAAAGACAAACTGCATTATCCCATAGTTCAAGAAATTATCATCGCAGAAGATCGGCAATGGGTAAAGAACATAACAATCCTAATAATAGGGCTCTATCTCAAAAATGCTACGGTAGAACATAGAGAATCCATATAGATCCTAAGACACTAGAACCTGATGCTCTGATGCCACCTGCGACACCCCGCTTATAATAACAACAGGTGGCCAGCCCTATACTAAGATAAAATAGGAATATCAAGTGGATCATTCTCAGCATCAACTGTCGAAAGGACTAAAATAACTAACCACTCAAAAATTAGAATAAACGGATGCCAAAATTTCTCAAAACATATAAACATTCAAACCATATACAACAACAGAAAGTGATCGTATATATATACAACATGTACAACAAAAGAATATACCTTAATAAGCTGTCGGGCAATAGATTATACAATATAACAAATCTCTTAAATTTATAAGATATACAATACAACAACCCTTGAGTAAACACCCGAATTACAATTTTGTATCCTTAACTAGATATCCAAAAATGAGAAGCGACTATAACAAAACTCCTGCAACGGTCCGCACATGCTACAGCTCCATATACATAGGAATGGAAGACTTAACATTGGCGTCATTGTGGTGGGACACCTATAATACAATAAATAAAAGAAAGAGAAAGGATATAAACGGGTCAGAGCCCAAGGTTTGAAAATAGTTTAGCAAGAGAATTAAAATGCATAATAATTATGAATGCAAAATTTCATTATATAAAGTGGTGCCACATTCTCTTGAGATTCAACCTTACCCCTCAACTACAGTGGGCACCTAAACGTATGCATTATAATCCTAATCAAGCTACCCAACTCATCTAGGGATGACTCAACTTCAAGTCTACGCATTTACCTCGCTCGCGTATCTAGTTTACCCAAAACATAATCATTTAAATCTCATCCTAAATGATTATATAACAATTCATTACTTAATAACTTTCACTAGTTATTCTCATAACATGCCACACATTATTTTCAAGTATGTATAATATTAGTCTCACTATTATACGAGATAAATCGTCGCTACCAATTACACATACATAACACGCATAATATATGTATACTAAGCATCCCTCAGAGTTTTAACTGAATGGTTGCAGTCTCTACCATGCTATCAACTTCCAAGGAATTACTCAAATACCAGCCTGGGTTACTAGCGATCGGACTCTTACACCGACTTGGTATAAACCAAATCACAAACGCAGGGGAAGCGATTATAGTTCCTCACCGAAAATAAGACAAATCATACCTAAGACGTCTTACCCGTGATAAATGCGACAGAATAAATAAATGGATGCTATGACCTAGGGACTATAAGCTCCCTGCTCCTCAAGCCCGGGGCCTCACCCACATCGCGTAACTTCCCATGAAAGAATTCGAGGGGTATGTCCACACAATAAATATATATAACATACACGCAAGATATATATATATATATATATATATATATATATATATATATATATACACATATTATATATAAAGCATCTTATATCGAATGTATATACTTAATAATCCCGGCTATATGTGTATAACACACCTTACACTGGCCGATAATTCACATGATTATTCCCAATATGCTTTATTATTCAATCACTCAGTTAAACATTTATCATCAAATCACACATATGATATAAATAATCACCAATTTAACACCTCGCAAGACACACAACCTGTGTTAACTAGCTCGTATCCATACTTAAGAAAATTCCTATCACTAGGAGAATTTACAAAAGAATTAGGAATAATAAACTCCCAACTATGCGTCCATAATTGACCCGATGTCTCCTCAACCATCATGTCATAACAATATCCCCCATTTCACCAAACCCAAATGGAAAGGAGTTACATTAAAGTTAAAAATTTGTCACGACCGAACCGAACCAAAGGTTCCCCAAAACGAACCGATTCGCTACACTGAGAGGGGAGAACCGAACTGAAGACCTTTGAAAATGAACTAGTCCGCTGTTAAAACGAATCGATCCGAGGTCCACACCCAAACCGATCCGGGCAGTTCAGATTTTGTTCCTACGAGATTGTCCCTACATCTCGGAAACCCAATTCTACCTAATTTTAACATCATAGATCAACCTAAATATAATCTTAACCATTTTTACACCATCAAACCCATACATGCTAATCAAATGCTAGATTTCAACACGAAATCTAGGGTTTCTCATATATATTCAACATCATCATAATTTATCCACAAATTATGAAATAAATCACACACATAAGCATTTATCAAGTTTAATCACTTGCCTCAAATTCGTAGAGTCTTAATCTTCCTCGAAATCACGTATTTAACTAGAAATTTCCAAAGCTCTATGGTTTTCTCCTCTTTTCTCTTCTTTTTCAACTCTCTCTCTCTTTCAAACATTTTTTTTTTCTCACGATGAGATTATCTAATAACCCATTTTTCTATTAACCCCAACTTTAAATGATATGCACACTTAAAATGACTCGTATTCCCCAATTCGAGTCAAACTATCCAAAAAGACCCCGAAATCCAAATAAAACCCCCCGATAGTCATTTTGACTCTCTCGACCCTTCCGAGATCAACCTTGCACGCCAATTTATCATTCAACACTCCGAACTAAAAATCATCTCCCAAACTCATATAAGTCACTTATATATGCCCCGGTTGAGAAATAAATAATTCTCGTCGCTAATACAGGCATGCGACATAATAGCATGCAGCATAATTATATTTACCTTATCATGCTAGTAAATATACAATTCCCATATATATTTATTATTCTACCCAAATTAATATTCATGTTAAATTTTTATTTTATTTTTCAATTATGTTAAATCACACACGCACAAGGTAATTTAATATAAAAATAAATACACGAAAGTAAGGGGTATTACAGATACTCCCCCCTTACAGAGGAATTTCGTCCTCAAAATTCAGTCTTACCTTATGGAAAGAGGTAAGGATACTTGGCTCGCATATCATCCTCTCGTTCCCACATTGACTCATCGGCGTTATGGTGCCCCCATTGGACTCGAACTAAAGGCACTACCTTTGATCATAGCATAAGCTCACTACGATCTAAAATGGAAATCGGTTGTTCTTCATACGAGATATAAGGTTGCAACTCAATTTCCTCCAATGGGATATGCCAATGGGACCTCTCACTGCTTCGATATTTCTTTCAAGGACAAAATGTGAAACACATCATGGATTCTCTGCAAATGCTCTAGCAAATCAAGTATGTAGGCCACAGATCAATTCTCTCAATAATTGGAAAAGGCCCTACATACCTTGGCGCAAGTTTGCCTTTCTTCTCAAATCTCATTATACCTTTCATCGGGGATACCTTTAGTAACACTTGGTCTCCCACTTATAACTCCATGTGTCTACAATCCGCATCGGCATGACTTTTTTGCCAATCTTGCGCAATATGTATGCAGTTTCGAACCAACTCAATTTTTGTTGAAGTGTCTTAGATCACCTCCGGTCCAAAAAGTTTATTATCCCCGACTTCTAACCAACATATAGGTGAATGATATGGGCAACCATACAATGCCTCGTAAGGCTCCATACCTATGGTAAATTGGTAAGAATGATTATAAGCAAATTCTACCATCAGTAGCTATTATTCCCAACTTCCCCCAAAATCCAACATACACATTCGGAGCATATCTTCCAACATCTGATTTACTAGTTCAATTTACCCATCGGTTTGGGGATGGTATGTAGTGCTCAACCGCAATTCGATTCCCATTGCTTCCTGGAAACCTTGTCAAAATTGGGAGACAAAGATTTTATCTCGGTTAGACATAATATTGATTGCCACTCCATGCAATCTCACAAATTTTGCAATAAAGAGCTGGGCATACTGCGACGTCGTGAAATTCATTCTCACGGGTAAAAAGTGTGTCGACTTTGTCAAATAATCCACTATAACCCAAATGGATTCATGACTACATAAGCGCCCCAGCAACATAGGTAATCCCGTGATAAATTCCATGGAGATGCTTTCCCATTTCCATATTGGAATCTCCAATGGATGCAACATTCTAAAAGGTCGTTGGTGGTCCACTTTCATTAACATACAAGTGGTGCATTGGGAGACAAACTCAACTACGTCCCTTTTCATACCTGCCCACCAATATTATCGACTCATGTTCTGATACATCTTGTCTCCACCTGGATGGATCATAAATTTCGACCTGTGAGACTCTGACATAATAGCATGCCGCAAATCCTTATCATCCGGGACTACCAATCTCCTATTAAAATGTAATCCACCCTCAAAAATGATAGAGTAGGATTCCTCTCCCTCCGTCAACAATTTATGCACCATGTCTTGGCAATCCTTATATTCGACTTGAGCTTTCACCACGCGTATCACCATCACTAGTGTAACTATCAACACTTGCCTACATGTTCTAGCCATTGCATCATCCTGGCTAAGTTCCTTCCACTTGGCTTTCCATTCTTTCGTTAATTGCCCAGTGGATCAACGACTCAATGCGTCAGCTATTACATCAGCTTTCCTCGGATGGTATTGGATATCAAATTTATAATCCTTTAAAAATTCCAACCACCTACACTACCTCATATTTAGATCTTTCTATGTGAATAAATATTGTAGCGATTTGTAATCCATGAAAAGATTGAATTTCTGCCCCAGGAGATAATGCCTCCACATTCTTAATGCAAAGACTACTGCATCCAACTCCAGATCATATGTAGCATAATTCCTTTCATGGGGCTTAAGCTTACGGGACGCATAAGAAATAGCCATTTCCTCTTGTTGAAGCACACCCTCCAATTCCTGGAGAGATGCATCTGTAAAGACTAAATACTCCACTCTTTTTTAGGCAACGCGAGAACGAGGGCCGACGTCAATCTGTCCTTTAGCTCATCAAATGCTAATTGACAAGAATCATCCCACACAAACTATACCCCCTTCAGGGTCAAATTCTCCCAAGGGCCGATAATCTTCGAAAAGCCCTTAATAAAACGGCGATAATAACCTACCAAACCCAAGAAACTACGGATCTTTCAGTGTCGTGGGCTGACCCCACTCCCTCACCACTGTAACTTTACTTAGGTACACAAAAATACCCTTCTCTGACACTATGTGACCTAAAAACTTCACTTCTCGCCACCAGAACCTGCATTTCTCGAAGTTGGCATATAGTTGATGGTCCCGTAACGTCTGCAGAACCAACCGAATATGCTCTACATGCTCGCCCTCTATTTGAGAGTGGAAAAGGGTATCATCAATGAACACAATCACAAACTAGTCCAAGAAATCCCAAAAGGCCCTATTCATCAGATCCACGAACACTGCAGGGGCATTGGTTAACCCAAACAGCATAACCAAAAACTCATAGGATCTGTAACGGGTCAAAAATGAAGTCTTAGAGACATCCTTCTCTCTAATATAAAGTTGGTGATACCCCGTACGCAAATCTATGTTTGAGAAGTAAGAGGCTCCTCTCAACTGATCAAATAAATCGTCGATTCTAGGTAACGAGTACTTATTATAAATTATTACCTTATTCAACTCTCAGTAATCCACACACAACCGCAGAGAACCGTCCCTCTTCTTTACAAAAAACACAAGGGCTCCCCATAGCGACGTAGTCCGACAAATAAAGCCTATCCCAAAAGCTACTGGATTTGGTCACGTAACTCCCTCATCTCCAAAGGAGCCATACAGTAATGAGCTTGCGCAATCGGCCTAGTCCCAAGCACTAGATTAATGATAAACTCGATCTCACGACTAGGAGGTAAGCTTGGAATTTCCTGAAAAACATTAGTGAATTCCCTGACCAACAAAATTGTATCTAAGGAAATAACCACTTCCTGTGTAGTTTCCTCCTCAATATAATACAAATGAATACTCGAACATCCTCCAAAAGAGGCATGGAAACTAAAAACATCTCCTGGACTGGAATGGAAAATACAATCGACCTTCCAAAATAATCCGCTACAGCCCGGTAGTATGCCAACCAGTCCATACTTAAAATAACATCGTACCCGACCATATCTAGCACAAGTAAATCAAGAGCTAAACATAATCTTCCTACATCTATCTCCACCCCTATACAAATGGAGTGAATAAGCGCCCCATTACAAAAACGATAATCTATGCACATCAAAAGACTATCGGTAGACTCTAATAACCCCGCCGCTTGTGCAAAATGAACGGCTATAAATTAATGGGATGCTCCAATATCAAATAACACCCGACCCATATGCCCATGGATAGGTAACTTACCCACAACTACTGGTGGAGGTTGCTGCCTATAAACTCGTCCGCATTGCATTTGTCCTTGCTGAGGCTGAACGATTGGAACAGTGATGGAGGGGTAAAGGCGCCTGTTGAATCTGCTAAACTCCTAGTGCCTATACTCAGTTCTATTGTGGGCACTCTGCTCTCCTATGGCCCGCCTCTCCGCACTAAAAGCAACGTCCTATAAAATTTTCCTGTCTCTAGCCCTGCTGCCTTAATTTGGGCTGCCCTTGCCACTGGCCTTGACGACCTCAGCCCGGTTGGCCTCCCTTATTATTCCCTCGGTCTGCCTGGCCCTGGGGAACATTTTGATGTTGCTGCTATTGGGCCCCTTGAAAACTCTACCTAAAACCACCACAATCAAATTTGAAGCCTCCTGAATGATGCCTCCTAGATGAATCCCCTGAATGGAGATCCCGCTCCTTCTGCCTATTTCCCTATGGCTGAGATTGTTGTGCCCCACTAGCACCATCTACTCCCGACTTACTCGATGAGATCGAGTCTACAAACTTCTTACTCTCCTTAAAATGTAGACAGTGATGCTGACAATTTAACAACGCAATATTCATTACATCTATAAATGTTAACAAGTTCGGGTTCCCTAACAGATGTTGATGAATTATCCAATTCAAACCTCCCATAAACTTCAAAATCCTCTTCTCCTCCGTATTTACCTCATCCAGCATAAAATTTTCCAAGCAGGTAAATTCTTCTTCCTACTCAGCCACTATTCGGTCTCGTTGAGTTACATCTAATAATTTCCTTGTCATCTCGATCTGAACCGCAGGAGGAACATACTTACGATCAAAATGTACCCAAAATTCTACTATGGGCATTGTATCTCTCTACTCATAGGTAGTAACCGACTCCCACCACTGGAGAGTTCCACACACTAATTTAAAGGTGGCGAGGATTTGCTTCTACACCTCACTGAAATCAACCATTCGAAGATGCCTTTGAATATCCTTCTTCCATTTACTTGAAACAATCACATCAGTACCCCCCTAAAATTTCGAAGGATGTCCCTTCTGAAAAAATCATCCCAAACTATCTTCCACGTGGATGGCCCAGTGTGGGTTTAAGCAACCGGAACTACCGATTGAAGACGCAGTCATGGCTGCATTGATTTCTTGTGCCATAATATTACAAACTTCGTCTACAGTCATTGTCCCCTTGAGCAACTAGGGTTCCACATTTTTAGCCCCTCTGTTTGCCCTAGTCGAGTGACCTCTTTTCTGCGGCATCTAAAATAAAGACAAACTGTATTAACCCACAGTTCGAGAAATTATCATTGTAGAAGATCGCCAATGGGTAAAGAACACAACAATCCTAATAATAGGTATCTATCTCAAAAATTCTACGGTAGAACATGGATAATCCGCACAGATCTTAAGACACTAGAACATGATGCTCTGATACCACCTGTGACACCCCGATTATAATAATAATGGGTGGCCAGTCCTATACTAAGATAAAACAGGAATCTCAAGTGGATCATTCTCAGCATCAACTGTCGAAAGGACTAAATAAACTAACCACCCAAAAATTAGAATAAACAAATGCCAAAAATTCTCAAAACATATAGAACATTCAAACCATATACAACAAGATAAAGTGATCATATATATATACAACCTGTACAACAAAAGAATATACCTGAATAAGTTGTCGGACAACAGACTATACAATATAATAAATCTCTTAAATGTATAAGATATACAACACTACAACCCTTGGGTAAACACCCGAATTACAATTTTGTATCCTTAACTAAATATCCAAAAATGAGAAGTGGCTACAATAAAAGTCCTGCAACAGTCCGTACATGCTAAAGCTCCATATACACATGAATGGAAGACTCAACATTGGCGTCCTTGTGGTGGGACACCTATAATATAATAAATAAAATAAAGAGAGAGAGAGGATATAAACGGGTCAGAGCCTGAGGTTTGAAAATAGTTTCGCAAGTGAATTAAAATGCATAATTATTATGAATGCAAAATTTCATAATATAAAGTGGTGCCACTTTCTCTTGATATTCAACCTTACCCCTCAACTATAGTGCGCACCTAAATTTATGCATTATAATCTTAATCAAGCTACCCAACTCATCTAGGGATGACTCAACTTCAAGTCTACGCATTTACCCCACTCGCATATCTAGTTTACCCAAAACGTAATCATTCAAATCTCATCCTAAATGATTATATAACAATTCATTACTTAATAACTTTCACTAGTTATTCTCATAACATACCACACATTATTTTCAAGTATCTATAATATTAGTCTCACTATTATACGAGATAAATCATCGCTACCAAGTACACATACATAACACACATAATTTATGTATACTAACCCACCCATTAGAGCTTTAACTCAATGGATGCAGTCTCTACCGTGCTATCATCTTCCAGGGAATTACTCACATACCATCCTCGTTTACGAGTGGTCGGACTCTCACACTGACTTGGAATAAACCAAATCGCAAACACAGGGGAAGAATTCATAGTTCCTCTCCGGAAATAAGACCAATCATACCCAAGACGTCTTACCCCTGATAAATGCCACATAATAAACATATGACCTGGGGACTATACACTCCCTGCTCGTCAAGCCAGGGGCCTCACCCACATCGCGCAACTTCCCATGATAGCACTAGAGGCTTATGTCCACAAAATAAATATATATATCATACACATAAGATATATATGTACACAGTATATAATTAATAATCTTGGCTACATATATATACCACACCTCACACTAGCCGATAATCCATAGAATTATTCCCAATATGCTTTATTATTCAATCACTCAATTGAGCATTTATCATCAAATAACATATATGATATAAATAATCACCAATTTAACACCTCGCAAGACACACGACCTCTATCAACTAGCCCGTATCCATACTCAAGAAAATTCCTATCACTAGGAGAGTTTACAAAAGAATTCGGCATAACAAACTCCCGACTATGCCCCCCTAATTGACCCGATGTCTCCTCAACCATCATGTCATAACATTGTCCCACTTTTTTACTCATAAACATGTTTATCGTATTATTTTAGAGGGTTTCCAAACACAAAACCCAAATGTGAAGGAGTTACAGAAAAGTTAAAAATATGTCACGATTGAACTGAACCGAAGGTTCCCAAAAACGAACCGGTTCACTACACTGAGAGGAGAGAACCGAATCGAATACCTTTGAAAAGGAATTGGTTCACTGATAAAATGAATTGATTCGAGGTCCACACCCAAACCGATCTGACCTATTCAGATTTTGTTCCTACGATATTTTCCCTACATCTCGAAAACCAATTTATAGCTAATTTTAACAGCATAGATCAGCCTAAATATAATCCCAACCATTTTTACACCATCAAACACATAAATATTTATCAAATGCTAGATTTCAACACAAAATCTAGGGTTTCTCATATATATTCAACATCACCATAATTTATCCACAAATTATGAAATAAACACACACATAAGTATTTAGCAAGTTTAATCACTTGCCTCAAATTTGTAGAGTCTTAATCTTCCTCGAAATCACGAATTTAATCGGAAATTTCCAAAGCTCTAAGGTTTTCTCCTTTTTTCTCTTATTTCTCAACTATCTCTCTCTCTCTCTCTCTCTCTCTCTCTCTCTCTCTCTCTCAAACGATTTTTTCCTCACAATGAGATTATCTAATAACCCATTTTTCTATTAACCCCAACTTTAAATGATAATACACACTTAAAATGACTCGTATACCCCAATTCGAGTCAAACTAGCCAAAAAGACCCTGGAACCCAAATAAAACCCCCGGGCTGTCATTTTGCCTATCTTGATCCTTCCGAGATCAACCGTGCACTAAATTTATCATCCAACACTCTGAACTAAAAATTATCTCATAACCTCATATAACTCAATTAAATATGCCCGGTTGAGAAATAACTAATTCCCAACGCTAATACATGCATGCGACATAATAGCATGCAACATAATTATATTTACCTTATCACACTAAAAAATATACAATTCGCATAGATATTAATTATTCTACCCAAATTAATATTCATGTTAATTTTTTGTTTTAATTCTCAATTTCATTAAATCACACATACACAAGGTAATTTAATATAAAAATAAATACACGAAAGTACGGGGTATTACGTTTAATTATGATGGTATCCCATAATAAAACTTGATAAATTAGATGACATAATGCATATTTAATCAGGCTATAAATTATAACATAATATTTAGAGACTCGATGAAAATCCAAACTTTGTGATAAAATAGTTTGATTGAATAACTCTAAATCATATCAGCTAAACCCGACATAATACCATTAGTGAGAAAAACCTAGTGTGGTCATTGATCTAACAATAAAATATACATAATATATTATGAAACAAACTAAAAACCTTATGAGTTAATAATACAATGTGAGGCTATGTCTTTAAGTGCTCTTATGAGCATAAGTCTACTCATATGGATGGAAGAGCCAAATGAAACTCAAGTCCGATAAATAGTGGATGTGTGCAGTAAATTGGTTATGAAAAATAACAAATCAAATCGGAAAAAAAACTCGAATCTGGGTGAGAAGTGTAATAGTTGTTCTCGTACAGCAGATGAAACAAAATAAATATCTAGAAGAACTGTTTAAATAATTCACACAATTGATAGAAAAAAAAAGCACGGATTTAGATTAAAAAAATTCACATGATTGATGAATAAAGCACAGATTTGAGTTATTCCAAAAAAAACGTATGACTGATGAGTAAATTACTAATTTAGACAGAGAAATGTTTAAACAATTTGAAACTAACATGAGAGGAGGGGTGTTATGGTGACTGGACAGTTGCCTACGACTACTTCATATTGTTGAGATGAAGGGGACTGCCCTATTTTCATATAGTATGAGCACTCATTTTGACCCTGTTGCGAAAAAACCATTTCTTTAGCTAGTTTAATATTGAATTCAAGAAATCTGATTGAAATCGAACTAATGACAAAATATAATAAAATGAAACAAACTGGTCGTTGGGGGTGTCCAGAAACATTAAGTGCTATCGATTTCACGAATTCACTCCCTGTCTTGGATGATGATACTCCAGGAAACACCAAATTTACACATTCCCGTCCTCATATAGTACTAAAAATTGAGTGGAGTTGAATAGTCAATAGCAAAAGGAATAAGTGAAAGAAAGAACATACTGTTTTAATTAAAATAAACATATAGTAGGACTAATCACCACAAACTAACCTAAAAGTCCAACAATGTGGATCATCACACATAAATATAAGGAATAAAAAATACAGCAACAAACTTATCTTTACATCATACGTAAGAACAAATGGAAAAAATATTTCCAAAAAATGCTGGAGAATGATATGTCAAATCTAATAACCTAGAAATTTTATTAATACAAAATTAGTAATATCGTGAAATATTATAAAGTTTCAAGAACATACCTAATTCCATACTTAATACCCCCCATCGGACATCTAATCTCCAAGCATCAAGCATATCCCAATCCTAATTTAAAAAATACATAATAAAAAATAGAGTTTCAAAATACTTCCACTTGACAATAGATCTAAATAAATACCAACCACTTGACAATGGTAAAAAGTCAAAATAAACAATTAATTTACAAATAAATCAAGAAGTATAGATAAAGTGTATACCTAATATAAATATAAAATCCTGCATAAACAGATCCTGATCTGAAAAGAAAAGAAAAAATAAACAACAAAATACAATTAGAATCTCAAATATAAATATAAGCATGAACATTAATAGATATTAAAAAAAATGCATAAAATATGTAAACAAAGCCCTCAATTACAAATCCCTAAATTTATCAGCAAATAAAAGCCCTAATATATACACAGGTCTTGAATGTGCATGTATGACGTGTATGTGTAAGACAGATCTAAGTGTGTGTGTGTGTGTGTGTGTGTGTGTGTGTGTGTGTGTGCGCGCGCGCGCGCACTTGTGTGAGTGTGTGCATGAGTGTAAGAGAGAGATCACCTGTAGCGGGGGAGGGATGAGGGTGTAAGTACAGAGGTGAGGGAAGAAGCACGAGAGAGAGGCATCGTGGGAGAAGAAGAGAGAGAGACAAAAGAGGTAGTGAAATGTATGATTGAGAGACATCGTGAGAGGAAATGAAACCAAAATTAGTGGACAAATATGAAATATATCAACAACATATGAAACAAAGAGAGAAGAAAACCACCATGAAGCTCCTTTTCACCATGAATCTGACTCGAAAAATGAAATCTGGAGAAAGATATTATTCTTTGTAAGTGTAAGAGTCGAGTCATTAGGGCGAGAGGGAGAAATATATTATTCTTTGTAGGTGAAAAAGTCGAGTCATTAGGCCTAGAGAAAGAGAGAGAGGAAGAGACATGAGAGGGAGAGAAAGAGACGACGGCTAGGGTTTATCTAAATGAGTGTAAGGGAGAGAATGGGGGAAATGATCATAACCCTTCATTTGTGAGTGATGAGGAAAATTGTATACCCTTTGATTACTTTGATAAGTAGAGATAAGAAGGTGAATAGTAAAACACCATTATCCTATATATATATATATATATACATAGAGATTGTTGAAGTGTTTGGGATTCTTGAATTGTTGATTGGTGGATTTGAACATTTTGATGGCGATTGAGTTGATCGGCCTTAGAAATATCTAATATATTGCATTATTATTTGCATTGTTGTTTGGGATTCTTGAATTGTTGTTGACTGGTGGATTTGAACACTTAGATGTCCATTGAGTTGGTTGACCCTAGGCATTTATAACATTTAGGGTTGTGATTAAACCGAATATAAATAAGTAATCATGCATTCACATGAGAATATATGCATGAATGTAGCCCACAAAGCAAGTGTTATATAACAAGTAACGGGGGAAAAGGTAATAACACGAACTGCAATAGATAGCCATTGGCTATCCATTGTGGTTCTCGTTACTGTAATCTCGGCATGCATGTGTAAATTTACATTAATTCAACTTGTTATCTAACACTTGCTTTAGGGGGTGAGTGCATGCATGTATTCTCATGTGAATGCATGACAAAACAGTTCTGTAACATTTATAACTACTTTAAATTACATATAGTGCGCACAGTTACTAGCCTTCTAGTTCTTATGCGTACGCATTCAATAGCCCTTAGACCCGTTCAAAATCCATTACCCCTGTAATGGTATCTCTCGAATTGTCCCGTTTGGACAATTTGGGAGTGCATAGTTTGTGTATAATAATATTCTTAGTGGCTTAAAGTTGTTACTTTGGGGGGAGGTTCTACTGCCGTATCTTAATGTTCTTTAGGTACATACTAAATGATACAATGTTAAATGTTATTTCAATTGATAAATTAAAATAACACTTACACTTGCGAATCTATATCGGGTACTTGGAGAACTATAAAGATACGCTGCTGAATTTTCCTCAAATTGGAACAATGTGCATGAGTTATTAAGTATATTACAGAAATATGTGGTCCACCCTTTAGAGGAGATGGAGGGAATAGGAATTATATTGTTTTTATAATATAACACCTAAAGATGAAATGTCAATCTTGAAGTAAATTAATTAATGGGACCTAATTGTTCACACTTTTGTTTATACTAATTCATGAATATACGCTTCTTACCCATAATAGGTGATTGTTTATAGTAGTTGTGATGGGATATCCTAAATATAAAGAGTGGATGGGTGAGGCAAATAGATTAGGGGATGTGTTTTGTAGAGGTGCTAATGAATTTGTGAAATACACAAAGAGATGTCATAATGATGAAGAGCTCCCATGTTTGTGTGCTAAGTTTAATAATGGTAAGGTGTTTGAGTGGAAAATAGTTGAACTACATTTGTTAATATGGGGTATGAAAGATAGTTATCAATTTTGGATTTTTCACGGGGAATCGAAAGTTCTTTTTATCCTCGAGCAACCTTCAACAAGTAGGATAGATGTACAAAGTAAGGAGGACAATATAGATCATAATATGCTAGAGGATTTAGTTGATGACGCGTATGGAGTTCATAAAGTGGAAGAAAATGAGGTCACTGATGATGTACAAGGTTCAAGTGCTCATGAAGATATCGGGATAAAACTTTATAATGACTACCAAAGTTTAAAATTTAAGGCGACCCATCCATTCTACTCTGGATGTGAGAAAGATCAAATAAATTTACATGTCATGGTTGGTTTGCATAGTTTGAAGACCCAATATGGTTTGTCTGGCAATAGCGCGATAAGAATTATGAATTGGGTCAAGGGCTTGCTACCCAAGCAGAATGCGCTTCCAAATAGCTATCCTACTATGAAGAACAATTTGAAAGGTTTGAAAATTAAGTATAAATCAATTCATGCTTGTGTGTATGAGTGCATACTATACCGAAAAGAGTATGAAAATCTTAATCGGTGTCCGGTATGCGATGAACCTAGATATGTCCAATCTACTGGCAAGGAAGGAATGTGCTCAAAATCTCCTGAAAAAGTGTTAAAATATTTTCACGTTAGGCCTAGATTAAAGAGATTTTTCACAGTACCATGAATAGCGGAGGCAATGACTTGGCATGCTAGGTAAGAAGTAGGGGATAATCTCATGCGTCATCCTATTGATTCTCCAGTTTGGAAGAGGATGAGTTTTGAGTATCCCGATTTTTTTCAAGAACAGCGTAACATTTGTTTGGCAATATCAACAGATGGTTTCAATCCATTTGAAAATATAAGCGCAAATTAGAGTGTATGGCTAGTGATCCTAGCCCCACTCAACCTCCCTCCTTCATAATGTATGAGACCTGAATTTTTGATGTTGTCTTTTTCGATACCTGGGCCAAAGGCACCAAGTGAGGACATCGATTTCTACCTGGCTCCTTTGGTAAAAGAATTAAATGATTTGTGTAAAGAGGGTGTGCAAGCATTTGGCTCTTTTAAAAAATAAGCTTTTACGCTGAAAGATATGTTGGTGTGGGAAATTCATGATTTTTTAGCTTATGTGACATTACCCGGTTGTGTAGTACATGGTTATTTGGGGTGCCCTATTTGTGGAGAGGAGACTGAATATCTTCATCTCCCCTCTAGCTCAAAAAATGTATATTGTTGCCATAGAAGGTTTTTACCCCCCGCTCATAATTTTAGATTTGAGAAAGGTTCTAATTTTTTATTGGGCGGGGTTAAACATAAGCTACCTCCGAAAAAACTTCCAGGTTCAGAAATTGAAAGTAAATCTTTTAATTGTGGCCCTAATATGCCAGGTAAGAATCCTAAATTTAAGAATTTCAAGCATAAAAAGACCCCAACTAGGAATGAAATTGAGACAAGAAAGGCATGGTCTAGGAGGTTAATTTTATTTGACTTGACTTATTGAAATAATAGCTCGATGCGCCATGTATTGGATGTGATGCACTCACACAGGAACATCACTGAACATATTATGGGCACATGCATTGGGGAGAGTCATTCGAATGATGGAGAAAATGCATAAAAAGACCTTAAATCGTTGAAACTTAAGCCAGAACCATGGTTGAAAGAAGATAGTAGGGGAAGGACAATAATTTCCCCGGTGCATTTACTTTGACGAGTGAGGAAAGGAAGGTGCTTTTAGACACAATATATAATTGAAGGTTCCATCTAATTTTTCGTCCAACTTGTAAAGGATTGTGAATTATGCTACCCATGATTTACATAAGCACAAGTCCCACGATTGGTATGTGATCTTGAAATTGGTTCCTTTATTGTTTAAGCATTATTTCTCCAAGTACAAGGATTTGCGAAGGGCTATTGTGAAATTTAGTATCTTCTGTAGTCAATCGAGATCACATAGTGGTCGCGAAATTGGTCATGACCGGAGCAATTTGTGTGTTAAAGAAGTACTTTCCCCTATCATTATTTGACAAAAGTGTTCACTTGTTTGTATACCTATGAGACGAGGCACTTCTTTGCGGCCGAGTTAGATATTGGTGGATTTATTCATTTGAAAGATTGATGAAAGTTTTTAAAGATTACGTCAAGAAAACACGATACATTGAAGCATCAATTACAGAGGAATACATCACCATGGATTCATCAATCTATACTGGGGAATATATGCCTGATCCGAGCAACGTGGATGATAGTGATGATTTCATCGATGAGGGTGGTCATGTGATGGGCAAACGAATGAAATTAACGAGTTTACAACATGAACAAGAAGCTCGTTATCCATTTGTCACACATGAAGATGTCGAGAAATGAAAAAAGTAATTTTATATTATTTTAACTTTTACATTATTGTAATTTTTATACATGATCAATTTGTAATGCACTCGTCACAATCAATGAAAAAAAGATAAAGCGCATGGGAACAATAAAAGACGAAAAATAATGGCACAATCAGACACTGAATTTAGGCTGTGGTTGTCACGCGAGGTAATTATAATGAAAATGTCTCTTACTAAATGTCACATTACAAGAAAGCTTTACAACTAACTTAATCAATTTATTTATATTCTCAGCTCTTAAATACGGGTGATGCGACATCAAGGCTTGCTTTTCTAGCCACTGGAACCATGTCCATGGCACAAGAGTACAAAAGGTATCGATTGAACGGTTATGTATTCAGTACAAGGGTGTACGAGTAAAATAAGAATTTACAGAACTCGGGCATTTCATACAAGGCTCTTATTTATTTTTGAGCGAGCGCAAAAGATAAAACCTCTATACTTCAATTGGACTATATAAGCTTCAAAGAGGTTGTGTTTTACTGTGATGGGTTAAGAGTTGAGGATAAAAATGCTTGTAAAGTTGATTCTAGCACCAATTTGATCATGGTTGACTATGAACACCTGAGTGATGATCCATGTGTTTGTGCTTTTCATAAGGTCAAACAAGTATTTTACTCGAAATATATCAACAACGAGTCGTGGTCAATCGTCCTACATATGCCAAAGCGTCTAAAGAGTAGTGTGGATGACTTGGTTGCTCCTACCGAATATCAATCCATTTTTTATGATAACCCCAATTTGAAACAATTTTTAGATTTTTAATAAGTATTCCATTTATTTGTAATGACCAATGGTGTATTATTCTAATGATTTATTATTATCGGACGACAGTTTAATGCTTTTAATTCATTTTTACTTGATCAATTTACTGCTTGTAATAACCAGTGGGTGTATTATTTTAATGCTTTGTTGGTATCGAATTTTTTGATTTTTTAGTTAGTAAATATGTTAATTTGGATTTTAATTAAACTAAGCCTTAATTCAAAGTCCATGACATGACCCGATATTGAAACAGTATTTAGATTTATAATGTTGTTAACTTGTATTCTTGTAGTGCTTTGTTATTATCGGATTTGAATCAAAATTCGTTTTTTGGTTAGTGAATATGCTAATTTGAATTTTAATTAAATTAAGCATTAATTCAAAGTCCATGACATGACCCAATATTGAAACAGTATTTAGATTTATATTATCGTTAACTTTTATTCTTCTAGTGCTTTGTTATTATTGGATTTCAATCAAAATTGGTTTTTTGGTTAGTGAATATATTAATTTGGATTTTGATCAATTTAAGCAATAATTCAACATTCGTGACATGACCCGATATTGAAACAATACTTTTAGATTTACACTTTTGTTAATATGTATTCTTCTAGTGGTTTGTTATTATCGTATTTGAATCACAATTCATTTTTTGGTTAGTGAATATGTTAATTTGGATTTTAATTAAATAAATCATTAATTCAAAGTCTATGACATTACCCGATATTGAAACAATATTTAGATTTATAATGTCGTTAACTTGTATTCTTCTAGTGCTTTGTTATTATCGAATTTGAATCAAAATTGATTTTTTAGTTAGTGAATATGTTAATTTGGATTTTAACCAATTTAAGCATTATTTCAAAATCCATGACATGACCCTATATTGAAACAATATTTTTAGATATATAATGTCGTTAACTCGTGCAATATTCTAATTCATTTGGATTTTATCATTTTCTCATATGCATGTTTGTACTAATAACAATAATTTTTGTAGAAAATGTCTTCATCAGGGCATCGCGGTAGCAGAGGCGACAAAGGCTCCTCAGCCACTAGACCCCCATAATAGGGCAAATTGGGGACCATCGTCTAGAACAAGATGGCACTTCTGGCTAGATCCATGGAGTTACTGAAGACGATCATCGGCCCGGGGTACACTGATTGGAGGAAGGTGTCAAATGAGCTCAAGATCTCCATCCGGGGGGCACTACAGGTAGTGTATTTATATTTATATTTTATAATTTAAATATAAATAACACTTACTTTATTATTGGTTTATATTTGTTTGACAGGATCAATTCGGCCTGCCCCCACATGTCCACGACTCCACATTGGAACAGTTGAGAGATCAGTATAAGACATGGAAGAAAAACATGCGGCCACGGTACTTTGGGAAGACCTGTGAGTCCATTATGAGAGTGTGCGACACCCTCCCGTCGAAGGAGCCGATTTTATTGGTACACTGGTAGCAGTTTTGCAAAAATGAGATCGAGAAGAGGCAATTGACATCTCGTCAATTGGGGAGATAAAATCGGGCGAAAAAGGTGGACGTGCACTCGTCTTATGCCGAGGTGGAGCACAGGATGGTAAGTTTTTATTTTTCTTTATGTTATTCTAATTTAGCATTACTATACATTACTTCCTAATTCTACATTATTTTATTTTAGGAGACGGGGAGTGGCCCGGGGCTAGGCCACATAGACTCGATGCCTATGTGGCAATCCGGACGAAGAAGGGAAAGGATAAGGAGGTGTCCCCAAGCGTGGCATCCACAACTGTAAGTTATAATTGTTTTATTTTTTTAATTATGTTATAATTTTTTTGTTAACTTAATTAACTAATCATATGCTTTTTGTCGTTTAAGGCACAGCTTACAGAAGTGCATGAAAATCAGTCTGATGCCGACAAAGCATCTTTGGCTACGAACGCACTCAGTCAAGTGCTCGGGGAGAATCACAATGAGAGGACTAAGGGGTGAGCTCTTGAATAGGGAAGTCGAAGATCAGAGGGATAGAGACGAGCAACACCGGGTTGTCTCATAAAGTGGACACCTGTGACGATAAACTAAAAAGATTGGAGGCGACGGTCCTAGATATGTATGCCTTCATGAAGCGTCAGTGGGGGTCCACCTCCGATAAGGGAAAGGGGAAGGGGAATGGTAAGAAGGTACACAAGGGCGCCACTTCTCCATTGCCTATATGCACGGACTCGTCACCCTTATATGATTCATTTCCCATCTTGACCCCTGTCGAACGGCCTATGTCAACAATCGATTGGCCGAGTATGTTTTTAATAGACGTATTTGGTGGCACTCCGATAGTAAGGGGGTGAGGGATCTGAACACCCCCCGTGTATGTTGGTTCATGGATGTGCCATGCAAGACTTTGAGGCAAAAGAGAATGCACCTTTGTGGCTCCAAGCATATTTTGACCAGAAAGGATAATGCACCTTTGTGTTTGCAAGAACAATGCGGCATTCGGCGAATTGATGGGTGTCTCAATCCATATATTGTGTGGCCTTCCTTCCTCTTCTGATCTACTATAGACCCTACTCTATGACATTATTTGTATTTATTTTATTTGGATATTGGATATTATTTGTATTTTTTTTATTTGGTTATGGATATTTACATGTTGGTTTGGTTTTGGTTATGGATATTTGTATTTATTTGTATTGATTATTTAATATTAAATGTTGCTTGATATATATGATATTTGGACAAGTTAAAATTTTCTATAATAGGTAGAAATATACTGTTGGGCGGTGGCAGTGGCCATACTACCGAGCAGTTTTTTTTAAATATGTCCATATTTGTCACAGACTTTGACCGTGACAAGTCCGTGACAAAAAAAAATTCACGGACTTGTCACGGTCAAAGCCCATGATAATTTTTTATTTATCATAAACTTTGACCATGACAAGTTTAACCCTTTGTCACGGACTTGTCACGATCAAAGTCTGTGACAAACTTATCACGACCAAAGTTCGTGACAAGTCCATGATAAATCTAACAAACTTATCTTAGTCTTTGACCATGACAAGTGTATTTATCTCCCCAAAACTTGTCACGATCAAAGACCGTGATAATTTTGACTTGTCAAAGTTTTTTATCCTGACAAGTTGACAGTATTGATGTAGTGTATCTTACGTTTCAGAATCAACAACAATATATGCAAGAGGAAAAAGGCCTAAAATATCAAAATTAAAATAAATTGCATATCCATATACAACATATCCTAAATTGATGTTGTTGACGCAAACCATACAACACGTAGGAAATATATAAATATAATGTATGTACTTTACATTGGTTGCAAATAATAAGACAAAATATTAAAATAGATGCATAAAAATATAAACTACACGTGATTAAGATACAAAAACATGCACGTGTACTTTACATTGGTTGCAAATAATAACATAGATCATCAAAATACACGCATAAAAATATAAATTACACATGAACTAAGAAAAAACATTCATGTGTAATTTATATTTTTATGTGCGTACTTTGCATTATTTGTAAATAACAGCACATATCATCAAATTCCACGCATAAAAATGTAAAGTACACGCGAACTAAAAAAAAACATTCATGAGTACTTTACATTTTTATGCGTGTACTTTGATGATCTGCAATGGAATAAACAAAATGTGAATGCAATACACAAAATAAAATATTTAGAATTAATTTACCATTATTCCTATTTCTTACGGTTGCTGACAATATTGTTCCGCGATAAAGGCTCTTCAAAAAGGCACCATTGAGAAATAAAATGTAACAACCCGCCTAATTAAATATCGGGTGATCAGTCCTTTATTTAATTAAATCAGAAAATCCCGTTGGTTCATTCTCAGCATCACTGTCGAAAACAATTTCTTTATTAATCACCTAATAGTTAATTAAGCTAAGTGTCAAAAACTTTTTCCTTGCTAGTTTCCTTACTATTAATCACCTAATCACCTAATAGTTACTAACCATTTGAACGTCCTCCTTTTGTACCTATAAATCTTAACTCCCAATTGTTATTCCCATTATTCTTTTGGCTCTACGGGTCCTATGGGATACATTGTCAACTACACTAGTCTTGGTTGATTTCATCACCACTAAGTAGGGGTTTAATCATGTCACTTTAAATGGGTCCCCTACTGGGTACACCTTTCGGTGATGTTTCATTAACAATATCTAATTTAATCTTTCCCTTCGTCTAGGTTTCCTAACCCTTCTAGCCCCCCTTCATTTAGAAGCATCATTAAATTTCTTGGTTACGTTTATCTTAGTCGTCTTTGTCAGATTTCCACTCACACTAGAGTATTTAACACACAAGTCCTTTCACATAATAAACTCTAGGGTAAGGAGTTCATTAAACAAGTTACTTCTCTCTTTCTTGCCCATAAGAGATAAGTTTTGAAATTCCATTCATATCCTGATTAAAACATCAAATGAACGATTTCACTATCGAACAATACCTAAAATTCTTATTCCAGCTTCACACGTGTTCTTTATATGTGATATCTAACTCTCATCACTTAAGTTTGTTCTTCCTAGAAAAATTCTACAGAAATTTTTCAAATCCTGGGTGTTACTACACTTTAACCTTTATAATTGTCTTTGAATTTCTTCCTTCACAAGAGTCCTTCTGACTCCCTCATCTTTCACATACAGTGCTGGGTGAGTTAAGAACGGCATAACCATCAACTATGATGGTGCTTGGGAAACTACAGCTCCCAAGAGACTTCCTTAATGTTCTTAACCCAAACAATAATTATGATGGTTTCTATCTCCAACACCATTTTCCAAAATACTCCATATCTTTGGTTGAGTCCTCCTCCTGCTGTCCTTCTAGAAGCTCTTGCTAATCATCCCAAATGTGTTTGGAGCACAATGCCTGACCGAACTCGTATAAGCATTACATCTCACATACTTCATAGCAGGAGAACGTAAGTCGAAATACGCAAAAGAATTCAACATCCTAATAATAGGGCTCTACATCAAAGAACGCTACGCTAAAACGTACTAAGTCGCACAGATCCTAAAGACACTAGAACCTCATGCTCTAATACCACCTGTAACAACCCGCCTAATTAAATATCGGGTGATCAGTCCTTTATTTAATTAAATCAGAATATTCAGTTGGTTCATTCTCTGCATCACTGTCGAAAACAATTTCTTTATTAATCACCTAATAGTTAATTAAGCTAAGTGTCAAAAACTTTTTCCATTTTAAATTTAATTAAAACCATTCCACGACACGGAATAATAATATGCAACAACACATCACAACTGAATTAACTATAATAAGAATAAATGTGACTGGAATAACTCTCCAGTGAAATTATAACATTTACACTAAATAAAACCAATATCCACAATGCTTACATAAATAATTACAACCTCTAAAATCCTGGGCGAGATGCCCTAAATGAAGTAGACACTACAGATGAGTGAATCAACATAAAGGTAGCGTCTAAATAAAATCCACATCTCTTATAGTATCTATAATACATTGGAACATCCATAATCTATGATGGGCATCTCTGTTGCTGGATACCCGATGTACAAGATACAGTAGAGAAGAGAATATGCAAGGAAACGGGTCAAACCCCGATTGTAAAAGATTTTTTTTTAAAATAGCAAGTGCATAACAATTACAAATAAGCATTTATTATGTACATGTTAGTTTCTCGGGCTCTTTCTTGAAAATTCTCACCTTTCATCTAGAGTGCACACCTATCGTATCTTAATATCTTCCTAGTTAAGGTTCCCGCATAACTAGCCTTAATATCACTATGATTCTAACCCATATCATATTCCCGTATTTCCCATATAATACGTATATTAATCATTTATGTTCATTTCTCTTTGATATAAACTAATCTTATTACATCTTTGGGTTTAAGTGTTCACCTACTTAATATAATTCACACTTCATTATTCATCTACAACATCATATAGTACATTACATCACAGTATATATATCTATCATACTATTATATATACTTGTGGGTACCCGAATTTACCATTATGGCCCTGGACGAGTAGTCTAATGAAAACGGGGCGAAATTCGGACCCCTCACCCTGACTACGACTTAGTATCCTCCTAGAATCTCATATAGAGATATTCCAGGAGAAGATGATGGACGTGGGGGAGTCCAACACCCCCACTCCCCAAGGATAGACATGTATATAATAAACCCTAAGCCTGGGGCAAAAGGCACGCACTGTATTCTCTGTAAACACTACTCGGAGTATATAGAAATAATACTGATTGTGCCACCATGGACGTAGGCATTCTGACTGAACCACGTACATTACTGTGTTGTGTGATTGGCCTTTTATGTTCTTTATTTTCCTTGGTGATTGCGCTTTTCTCATTTATTTGTGTTGAACATAATTGTCATAATTGTCACCACAATTGGTGTCTTCTGTGGGAACGTTTGTCTTCCCTGAGAAACCCCACACCAACAAAGAAGTTTGAAATGTCTGGTCACAGTAGTAATGCTCCTCAGGTAGGAGATATCCAAGAATAACCTACTCCTCGCAGGATCAGATCTGAAGTTCGGTGTTCAGATCAGAGGGCTCGCCCAGAGAGGCCAGCCTCAGAGGAAAGCCAAGGACCAGCGAGGTCCATGAAAATCTGCAAACTAATTGATGCCTATGAGGCAAGACTCCAAGAGCAAAGGGAGTCCTCTCGCAAGTAGGAGGCTGAGAATACTCGCCTCAAAAGGAAATTAGAAAGTATGGAGAAAGATCTCCATCATGGCACTAGGTGACGTCCATACCGCACTCCTAGCCCTCAAACGAGCAAGTCTCGCAGCTGAGGAAGGAGACCTAGGCGTGAATCCCAAAAGAGTGAGAGGCACGAGTCAAAAAACGACTCACTAGAGCACCAGCGACTGACTCATCGTTATAGGAGCCCAGCTCACAGCAATGAGAATATACGAAATTTGGTCCGAAGAGAGATAGACCAACACCCAGCACATCGCGGTGCAAGATCGACCAGGGAGCTTGCTAGGCGAGCTCTCAAGACCCAGATGAAATCCCCTTTCTCGAGGGAAATAGAAGAAGAGGAAGCCCCCAAGAAATTAAGTATCCCAAGATTCAAGATTTATGATGGAAAAATTAATCCCATCGATCACGTTAGGCGGTACAGGCAAGCCATGACCCTCTGGAACCATCGGGATGCACTGATGTGTCGGATTTTTCCCTCGAGCCTGCATGACGTGGCGCAGAAATGGTTCGAAAGTCTCCCTCATAGGTCTATTAGGAGCTTTGAGTCCCTGGCGAAGCTCTTTATGGCCCACTTTATTACTAGTAGCTGCCATCCCAAAAGGATGGATGCTTTGCTAACAATGAAAAAGACACCTCAAGAGACCCTCCGAGACTACGCGAAGAGGTACTGGGAGTTATTCAATAAGGTCGAGGACTGCTCGGAGCAGGTAGCAGTGGCCTCCTTTAAAATTGGGCTACCCAGATCTTCCCTTCTGTACCAGTCCCTGACAAAGAAAGAGGCCATAACCATCGACGACCTGATGGGTCGCATCGAGAAATACGCCAAGGTGGAGGATGTGACCCGCCTCAACACAGGGGAGAACGGTCGAACTAAGATTGTTACCAAAGGCAATGATAAATCTGAGAACCAGAAGAAAGGAGGAAAGAATGGGGTCAAGAATGGCTCTAAGAACGGAGGCAAGAACGATGTGTCAAAAGAATTTCAGGCAGTCAACACTGTCGTCAGAGAACCAATTTACAAGATTCTCGTAAAGATAAAAAACGAGCCATTTATTAAGTGGCCCAGAAAGATGGGAGGAGATCCCTCAAAGAGAAATAACGCGCTGAGATGTGCTTTTCATAAAGAGGGAGGACATAAGACTGAGCATTGCAAAGCTCTTAAGTCCCACCTCGAAGAACTGGCCCAATCTGGGCACCTGAACGAGTTTGTGGAAAAAAAGGCAGAGAAAGTCGCTGCCAATGGAGAAGCAAGACCTGATAATGTACTCGAAGATGATGTTGTCTATGAATTCACAGTGATTCATGGGGCATCTGATATGAAGCAGATTCAGGGGAATTCAGCTCGGATGGAGGTAAAAAAACTTACGACAGTAATGCAAGCTTTTCAGATCGATCTAGCAAAGACCCAATCAGGAAAACGTTGGTGAGTAGATGACATCGACTATAGCAAACATATCGTGTTTACAGAAGAAGATCTGGTGGGAGTAAGAACCCCACACCATGACTCCTTGATCATTACGCTCAGGATTGCCAATTATGATGTCGATAAGTTGCTCGTCGACCAAGGAAGCTCATCCGAGGTAATGTATCTCGATCTGTTTAGAAAATTGAAGTTGAGCGTCGCCGACCTGAAGGAGGCCACTGTCCCTCTAGTTGGCTTCACTGGAAAAGTGAACATCCCACTGGGAAAGATTGTGCCACCGGTAAGGGTAGGAAGTATCTCCAAGATGATTGAGTTTTTGGTAGTCGACATTGACTCGCCATACCAAGCTATCCTCGGCAGAGGGTGGCTACATGCGATGAAGGTAGTCCCCTCGACCTACCACCAAAAACTCAAGTATGTGATCGAGCAAGGAGTAATGGAGATCCATGGCGATCAAGCGATGGCAAGAAGGTGCTTCATAGTGGCCATCCGCCCAAAAATCGAGAAGAAAGACGAAAGGCCCAAAGAGAAGGTCAAGGAACAATAAGGTCTGATGCCTTCAAAATAACAGTTAAGGTACGGTAGACCCAGAGTGGAGGAGACCAGGATCCTCCCCTTTGAGCGGGTCATGGAAAACTTGGAGGAAGTTACAGCTGGTGGTAACAAGAAAGATAGGGTATTCTTAATTGGAGCTTCTCTCACAGATCAAGAAAAGAAGGAATTGACGATTCTGTTGAGAAGCAATGTAGACGTTTTAGCGTGGGAATCGTACAAGATACCTGGAATTGATTCCAATGTGGTTTGTCATCGGTTGCATGTCGACCCCACTTTCAAACCTATCACAAAGAAGGCACGGCGAACTATGCCCGAGAAGGCAAAAGCCGTAGAAAAAGAAGTTGAAAAGTTGCTGGATGCAGGTTCCATACGGAAGGTTCAATTCCCTAAATGGTTATCCAACACAGTAGTAATTCCAAAGAATAACGGGAAATGGAGGGTCTGCATCGACTTCACTGGCCTTAACAGGGTTTGCCTTAAGAACAGTTTCCCTCTCCCAAAAATTGACCAATTGGTGGACGCTACAGCAGCTCACGAAAGAATGAGTTTTCTGGATGCATATTCAGGATATCATCTGATTCCTCTATATGCACCAGACCAGGACAAGACAACATTCATCACCACCCTTGGATTATACTGTTACAAAGTCATGCCCTTCGGGCTCAAAAATGCAGGGGCAACCTACCAACAGCTGGTCACCAAGATGTTTAAGGACCAAATGGGAGACACCATGGAGGTCTACATCGAACGATATGCTCGTCAAGAGGAGAAACAAAGAAAACCACCTCTCAGACCTATCAAGAACCTTCGAAATCCTCAGGAAATACCGAATGAAGCTCAATTCGAGCAAGTGTTCTTTCGGCGTCCAGTCAGGAAAATTTCTTGGGTACTTGGTTAGCAAGAGAGGCATCGAGGCTAACCCAGACCAAATTGACACAATCAATAGGGTACAGCCCCCTCGCATAATATGACATGTGCAGAAGCTCACTGGCATGCTCGCTTATTTGAACCATTTCATCTCGAAGTCCTTCGAGAAATGCAAACCATTCTTCCAGCTCTTGAAGGGAAACAAGACAGTAGAATGGAATCAAGATTGCTCGCAAGCATTGAACGAGCTCAAGTACTACCTTAGCTCACCACCCCTGCTCGGCATACCTCAAGAAAGAGAATCCTTGCACTTATACCTCGCCATTTCCAACCACGCCGTGAGTTATGCGCTGGTGTGCGAGAAAGCAGGAATTCAGCACCCCGTTTATTACGCGAGCAAGACTCTATTAGAGGTTGAGCAGCGGTATCTACCACTAGAGAAGCTCGCCTTTGCACTTGTAGTAGATTCAAGGAAATTGAAGAACTATTTCGAAGCTCACACCATCATTGTTCTCACATCGCACCCCCTTAAAACAATCCTGAGGAAAGCGGATCTGTCGGGCAGACTAACTAAGTGGTCAGTCGAGATTGGATAATTTGACATCCAATTTCAACCAAGGAATGCAATCAAGGAACAAGTCCTTGCTGATTTCATAGCTGAATTCACAGGTGAGAATCCTCTAGACCAACTTCAACCCTCGAATTAAGGAAAGAACCGCGCAACAGAGGGAGTTTGGAAATTATTTTTTGATGGAGCCTCCAATTCAAAGGGGGCAGGAGTGGGCATTGTGCTTGTTACTCCGGAAGAAACAGCCCTCGAACAGGGAATCAAGCTTGGATTTGAAGCCTCCAATAATGAGGCAGAATATGAAGCTTTGATAGCCGGCCTCCAGAAGTCACACACTTTAGGAGTGAAGCAGTTACAGGTGTTCGACGACTAAAAATTAGTCTCCAATCAGATAAGTGGGGACTACAATGAAGAGATGAAAGAATAGTAGCCTATCTAGCCTTGGGAAAGGGGCTAATGGCCAGCTTCGAGGAAGTCAGTGTCCAGTAATTTCCTAGAGGACAGAATAGCCACGCTGATGCCCTGGCAGCCCTGAGTTTGGTAACCAATTCTAACCTGAAGAGAACGATCCCCATCGACTTCCTCGCTCACCCGAGCATCAACCAAAGTGACGAGCTGCCAAGCGCAGAACATGTGCTCTAGATTGAGTCAGCCCCCAGTTGGATGGACCCTTTAAGGGACTATTTGAAAGATGTCACACTTCCAAACGATAGGAAGACCGCCCATCAGATAAGAATCAAAGTTGCTCGCTTTCACGTATCTCCTGAGGGCAGGCTGTATAAGAGATCATTCTCCGGCCCTTACTTACAATGTGTTCACCCAAGGGATGTTGAGAAAATTCTACACGAGCTCCACGAAGGAATCTGTGGAAGCCACATTGGAGGAAGATTACTATCTTTTTTAGCTATGAAGGAAGGATACTCGTGGCCATATATGCAAAAAGACTCAGCAGTATATGCTCACAAATGCGAGAAATGTCAGCTACATGCCCCTATGATTCACTAACCTGCCAGCGACCTAAGATCACTCACCAGCCCCTGGACTATTGCCCAAAGGGGAATGGACATCGTAGGACCCCTTCCTACCACCATCGACAACCGTAAGTATTTGTTGGTCGTAACGGACTACTTCACCAAATGGATCGAGGCAGAGCCACTGGCAAACATCTGAGATGCAAATATGATGAGATTCATATGGAAAAACATAATTACCCATTTTGGAATCCCCAGAACCATCATCACTGACAACGAAACACAGTTCGAAAGTGGCCCTTTCCAGAACTTCTGCAATGAACACAGGATCAGACACTATTTTATCTCGGTGGCGTATCCTCAGAGAAATAGCCAAGCTGAGGCTTCTAACAAACGGTGATCGATGGGCTAAAGAAACGATTAGAGCGAGCCAAAGGCGCATGGGTGAACGAACTACCGCATATTTTGTGGGCTTACCGCACTACCCCACGACGGGCAACGGGGGAAACCCTATTCTCACTAACGTATGGAATGGAAGCAGTCATCCCATTGGAAGTAGGCCTACCAACTATGAGGTCCACCCTCGTCGACCAGGGCCAGAATGATGCAGCATTGCTCGCTGAACTTGACCTAGCCGACGAACGTAGAGAACTTGCCTTAGTGAAACTAAAGAGCTATCAGCAACATCTCGCAAAACACTATAACAAGAGGGTCAATCCAAGGGCATTCCAAGTTGGTGACTATGTCCTAAGGAAAGTCCTTGGTAGCGCAGTAAAACCATCAGATGGTAAGTTAGGGCCAAACTGGGAAGGACCATTCAAGATAACAAGAGATGATCTGCAAAGAGCCTATCACTTAGAAACGCTGGAGGGCAGAGAGATACCCCGAGCATGGAATGCGGCAAATCTTAAGATATTCTCTTTCTAATTTTTTCTTTCGCTTTTTACCAGAATTATGGAAATGGCAGCTCACTTTCTTGTAATTAATAAAAGTTGTTTGGCAGTTGCATTCTATGGGGTGTCAGTTAACTAATATATGAACTTTATAATTTGCACACCCTTTCCAAGTGATAGGGCCACTACTCAGTACGCGATAGCAGGGAAAACACCCTCCTCCAGTTTTCATTATGAAACACGAACCACCTCTTAGCATTGCCCCTGGCAATATATGAAGCCCTACAGGAGAACCTTAGGCAATCTGACCAAGTCAAATTGGTCGCCAAACAATGTTTAGTTAACAAAACCCTAATCAGATAGAGCATACAACACCAGGTGTGTCCTCACAAATTGCCACACTTAGGCCTAAGGAAGTGTGACGACACGGCCTAAAAGGTAAAGAAAGTCAGAATGGTATTTCATAAGCATACTGGACTGGAAGGACACTTACTTGACAATGAAAAATCACCAATCTAGTCGGCCAAGAGAGGCCCAAGATTATTAAGCAAAGAATAAATGATGTAAAAAATATAGTACACTTGTTTAGTCGGAAAGTTCGCACAAAACATAAATTTTATATTACTTCATCATATTTACAACAAAAATATACAACCTATGTTTAATCAACGAGATCGCCCAAAACATCATTATTACATGGCTTCATTACATATGTATATAGAGTTACAACTAGTAAAATCTTAAAGAGGTTGAGGCCTCTGAGCAAGATAATCAGCCACTTGTGCTCTTCGACCGTCATCTGGATGAGGAGCTAATTCCTCCTCGACCTCATTCGCATTTGAATCCAATAGCTGTCGAGGGATGGCATCGATGGGGGCCCACTGATCATCCCTCCTGAAGGGGTTAGGCCTTAAAGTGGAAGGAGAGATCTCATGATGATACCAAAGTATTGAGGTTCTTAGAACTTGTAACTCTCTTAGGGCACTCAACCATCCCCTGATAAAGGCGAGCTCTTCAAACTCTGTCATCCACGTCGGAGCATCTACCCAACCTTGGTCGTAACCATCATCCCATACCCATCGAGGTCCTCTCTTAAACAGATGCCTCAGTCTTGTGAAATCCCTTTGAAAACCAGCAGCAATCACGTATGCTTGATGGACATCTTCACGAAGCTCATCCATTTCCCTAGTTAGGCTTCTTGCATTTGTGCCAGCTCGTGGAACAGTCGATGGGGTAGAACCTCGTAGCATCGAAGGGACATCACTTGGTCTTGTACCAGCTCGTGATGAGGAGGAACCCCTTAAATTACGAGGCACAGTGCTCAGCGCATGCTCCCTAAGGCGCAGCACTTCCCTCCTCAAAGACTCTTTTTCTTATTGTAGAACTTATCCGACTTGGTTAATCTCAATCGCATCAAGGAGTCTTACCCTCAGAGGATTCACTTCCTCTTGAACAGAAGCTCCAACTTCTTCCATCTCCTGAAGCCTGTCTTTCAGTTTAACAACGAGCTCCGTCTGCTCTATGAAACACTTATTCCTCAATCGCAGTAATTTGCAAATTCTTACGATGGTATGACGAACTTGAGGACTCACATCAGGACCAAGCATTCTTCCCAATTGAGAAGTAGCTGGTATATAGTCATCTACATCAATAGATTATAGGCCACAAAAGAGCAGTAAAGGATAAAATAAATCAGTGCACTAAGGGGAAAAGCCTTTTTATTTCATTAATACACAAAGGATCAGAGTACATTGAGAAATAAAAAGGAACATTATAAATAAAAATACAAAAGCAACCCTAAGAGTAGATTAGCTGGCGACCTCGGGTTGATCAAAAAAGCTGGCTGCTTCCCCTTATCAGTAGCGGTGGGAGCATCTCCCTCAGTAGGGACAGCTTCTGTCGCCCAGCAGAAAGGGCATCAACAGGAACTGACTGGGAAGCAGGGTCAACACCTTCGATGGCTGGGGCAGGAGCTTCATCTATGATAGGCTTTGGTCCTGGATCATGCTCATCGAACAAGGGAGAGGCAACATCCACCCCGGCAGCTATCATGGCCTTGTTCCAGTCCTTCTTGAAGTTCAGAAGGTTGATGTAGCCTATCTGAACCTCAGCATCTTCATATGTGACAGCCCACCCAGAGTTATATGAATCTTCCTTAAGGGTAGCTGCCTCAGACTCCTTCTCCTTCAGCTTCCCCGTCAGCACCTTATTCTCCTCCACTACCCCTAGTTTGCTCGATCAAACCAAATCATAGGCCTGCCGCAGCTTATTTAGTTCTTTGACCATTGCCTCCCTCTCTCGATTGGCTTTAACAAGGGCCAGATCAGAAGACGCCCGAGCAGCATCGGTGGCCTTCAAGCTAGCCTCGATCTTGGTGCTCTTCACTTTCAGAGAAGTGTTTTGCTTCTCCAGCTCCCTATTCTTATTCACCAGCTCGTTGTGAGAGCAATAAAGCACGGCAAAGTCAGTCATAAACTGTAAGTAAAAGAAGGCATTAGAAGAAAGGTAAGAAATAAAATTTGACAAGCATTTAGAAAAGAGAAACGGACTTACCAAGGCTAGCCTCTGACTTGCTTAGAAGGCTAACTGGTTAGTCCCCATCGCCCTTTGGCGATCAGCAGGAAGGACTGCTCTCTCGAGCAGTGCAGGGGCCAGTTGAGGAGAAATGGCAACTGAAGCCCCCTCTGGCAACTCAGACACAGGCACTAAGGCCTGCCCAGCCTTCGTCCTCGCTTCCATTTTCCTCCTCTCCTCCTCCTTCTCCTTCTCCTTCTCCTTCTCTACCCTCTTCCTCTCCTCCAGCTTCTTCCTCTATTCAGTATTCTTCCTCTGCTCTTCTCACTTTCTCTCGACTGCTCTTCTTCTTTTCTCTTCTTCTCCTTCTCTTGAGCAGCAGATCGAGAACCAGTGGTAACAGCCCCACTCCCAAATTTCTTCTTCGATCTCTTAGCAAGCAACACATCATCTTCATCATCATCATATATGATCAAGTTTTTCTTAGGAGGAACCATCTCCTTGCTAGAATTACTAGATGTACTTAAAGACCCTTGAGCCTCAGAAACCTCCTCTGAGCTGGAAGAACTATCACTGCTGGAGCCCGCCTCTCCAGAACCACCCTCAGCACCTCCTCTGATATCACTTTCAGAACTGCTCTCTTCCTCGTCCAACTGGATAGGATCGGTAGCAGCCTCTTCAGAAGTATATAAATCAGGAATGCTATCCACGGGCCTCACAATAAAACTAGACTCGATGTTCTTGTACTCAAGCAGGAAAGTAGCGAACCGGGGATGTTCAGCGTTAGCCAAAGATTCCCTAATGTTCCAAGCCTTAATCAGCTCGACAGCTCGAACGTCGCTAAGGGCAGGTTCCAAGTTCTTTGTCCTCGCTGAAAAGAAAATAAGAAAGTGTTAGAGAAATCACACATTAACAAAGAGATTGAAAAATCAGAGTAAAGAATACCTATATATTCTTCCCCATAAAAGGGAATAGTGAATCTATCAGACCTCGCCCCCTCAGTCTGAGGGGAGAACTGCCAATTCCTAGCAAGAAAGTCGTCTTGCCTGTAGTCCTTGTGGGAATCAGGTAAATTTACTACCAATACCCTATCAGGACTCCTAGCCTTGAGGTAGATAAGACCAGAACTCGTTCGAGAGAAGGAATAACAAAAGCGAACTTTAGCGAGCCCCAATTTAGTGCCATAAAGTTGATTTATTCTATGGACACCATTGACTATCTTCCAAACATTGGGCGAACACTGTGCATGGAAAATATTAAAATAACCAAAGAAGTGCAGGAACAAATCATTTGGAGGGAAAGTGAGCCCCCCTTGGGAGAGTAACGGCACATGGATCCAATGAGCGCCCTCTATCCCTTTAACATTCTTAGGGAGAGAGGCGCACTCAATCTCTACCCACTCTGGGATATTGAAAAACTTCCTAAACTCTGACAGTGATCTATTACCTATCTTTGTCATTCCTAAACCCTAAGTTATAAATTCAAAGAAAACCCAATAGAGAAAGCATAGAGAGAGAGCAAAGGGGACTTACGAGATGGAAGTTTGACTTGAACAATGCAAGATCACAAGCCCATGTAATGAGGGAGATCGAAAGTAAACAAAATGAAGGCCTGGAGAAGAGGGCACAACATCTAAAGTTCGCAAAAGATGAGAAAACACTAAGAAGTTTGAAAGGACAACTATGGAACGCTGCTACAAATAGCTTTTAAATGCTCCCAATCATCGCGCACAGGACACGAAGCCACTGCCGCCTAAATCAGTTCTCGACTTTGGGAAGAGTTACCCGATTCACAAAAGTGCCATTATGGCAAATCATTTAAAATTATTGAGCCCAAATTGTGGCCCCACAACTTTAGGGGCAATTGTGGGTACTCGAATTTACCATTATGGGCCCGGACGAGTAGTCTAATGAAAACGGCCCAAAATCCAAACCCCTCACCTTGACTACGACTTAGTCTCCTCCTAGTATCTCGTATAGAGATATTCCAGGAGAAGATGATGGATGTGGGGGAGTCCAACACCCCCACTCCTCGAGGATAGACATGTATATAATAAACCCTAAGCCTGGGACAAAAGGCACGCACTGTATTCTCTGTAAACACTCTCCGGAGTATATAGAAATAATACTTACTGTGCCACCGTGGACGTAGGCATTCTTGCTGAACCATGTACATTACTGTGTTGTGTGATTGGCCTTTTATGTTCTTTATTTTCCTTGGTGATTGCGCTTTTCTCATTTATCTGTTGAACATAATTGTCATAATTGTCACCACAATACTAATATGGCACCTCCCAGACACAGCTAAGGTGCATGCATACTCTACTATCTTGTCCTGATACATTAACTCATTGTATAGAGGACAAATGACTCGGTGTCTCTCATGAATCATATAACATAACACAAACATATTGGAGGCGAGCATACTCCAAGACAAATGGGTCATGCACATACCTACGTTCTTATTCAACCGTCAAAACTATCATTACACCGATAGCACGTGTCAAAAGTCCTATGCTGAGGGTACAAATCTAAAATCCTCCCCAATTGGGCGCATAAGGATAAGACCGTCCACAACGCGAAACCTCCACCCCAATAGCAAGCAGCGTAGGTATGTCATATATACAAATAATAATATAGGTATTCATTACACCTATATAAATATAACATCCATAAGTCATTCACACAACCATATGATAATTCTCATACGTAGTATTTTTATCTATCAAATCCTACGTATTAAAGATTATGACTTTACTTCTTTATTTTATATTCCCGAGCCTCAATAATTACTCGAAGATTAAATAAGTATTCCTTAACCTAATTCAGTAGGCAAATGTCTACACCCTACTTGTCCATGTCATCATAACTTTCGAAATTCTATGAATTAAACTCATCCTTAATTAGGTTTCATTCTTGACAACCCTTAATTCATTCTTAACCCTTCATTCTATCTCTTAGAGTTAATCTCACTTATTCCTAAGGTTATACCGGTAATTAATAACTCTCTTACTACTGGCCCCAATCTTAAATTATCATTTATCCGACTTAAACCCCAAGTAACATATGTCTCAATAATAACTCGTTTAATTAACACTCGTTAATTTCCCCTCAATCAAAAATTCCAAAAATAATATTTTTTGGGTCTTAGGTATATCTTACTGTCCTTCTCTAAGTCCAAATATGTTCAATAAATCATCACCAAAGATTTCTCAAAGTTGGGATTGAATAAAAAATTTAAAAGGAACAAAATCACATTTTTCGGGGGAGTCAAGCCATAGTATTTATCGGAATGAAACCTTATGGAAAAGTTAAGTTAAAATAAACTTTTGAGATTAATGGTACGGTGTGCACACTAGATGAGAGGTGAGAATTTCTCAAGAGAGTGTCGCATACTAACATGGTTGTTTCATTAGCCGGTAAGCATTTTAAATACTTGCTAAACTACTTTTAAACTGTTTTACACTCAGGCGCTGACCCGTTTCCTATAACTTAATTTCTCTTGTATATATATGTATATATTACAGGTGCCCAGTCACAAGGGCATCATGCTTAGATTCCTTGGAACGAACGCGCTGCAGCTTATGTGGGAGTTGCGGGCCTTTGTTTTAGACGACCTCTTCATTGATTCAAATTCTTGTTTTAGTTCTTCATAGTTAGGGCATGTGTCGTCCGTTTCCCTATTCAGCTTGGATATATCAGAGATCTATATTTATTTGTATTTTTAGTATTTTGTACTCCTTGGGAGTTAACTATTGTCAGGATGGTTCCATTTATAGTTTTAAACTGGTTTGGTTTATCTAGATAGTTTTAATTCTTGTGTGCTATTGCCATCCTTAGTATTTATGTGATTCTTAAACTGTTGCTTGTTAAAAAGGTTTACATATTTGGATATAATAAAATGGAAATAAAGTCTTAAATTGTTTTGACACTTAGCTTAATTATTTAGGGTGCTTAAATTGGTAAATTTTATTTTACGACAGTGATGCTAAGAATGAACCAACTGCTCACCTTGATTTTAATTTAGTAAAGGACTGATCGCCCGGTATTTAATTAGGCGGGGTGTCACAGGTGGTATCAGAGCATCAGGTTCTAGTGTCCTTTAGGATCTGTACGGCTTATCTTGTTTCCAGCTTAGCATCTTTGATTTAGAGCCCTAATATTAGGAATGTTGTATTCATCTTTATGCGTTGGAAATTCGTGCTTCTGCGATTTATCGATGTGATTGTTGAACTTATCCAGATTATTTTTAACTTTAAAATTTCCCATCAAGACGAACAAGCTAATGCCGTTGGGGAAGTTAATGAGCAAGAACAGCTCACACCTCAGGTGTCTCCCAAGAGGGTATCAATCGCCGAATTAGCAGGCATTGTGGCACTTACCACTGCAGTCTTACAGTACCACAATCGCAGTATACATCTTATAGGAGGCAAAAGACCTATAGAGATTAGTCAATTTGATATGACTAGAGTTGACAATTGTACGAAGACACCAAAATCGCAGCAACAAGCTCCTCAAGACCAAAAATGCCACAAAGGTAACAAAATTTACGCGGAGAGCCAAAAGCGTGAGGGACAACAAAGTTGGGGTCATATGGAAGTCACAAAAAGGTGTTTCAAATGTGGAATGGATGGCCATGAATGTTAATTTTGCCCAAATCAGACTGGAGAGAAACTCCAACCCGACCAGCGAGAGATTTCAGGACTCTGTTATATATATGCGCAACTGGGTCACAAGTGGAGGGATTGTCCTCAACCTGACATCGTTTTTCCTCAAGTTACTCAGCAAGGCCAACAAGGCCAAGGAAAAGGCAAAACTTAACAACAGTGTGTAAAATAAGGAAGGTGCTTCAAATGTGGCAAGAATGGCCATAGATGTCAGGATTGCCCAGAGGGGAATAGGCCCCATGGTAGCAGGGTGCTCGTAATAAACCGAAGAGGCCAGCTCTACCAGCCATCCCAACAGCCTCAGTTCAGTAAGGGAAATTACAGTATGGACGTGTCTATAACGTCCATCAGGCAGCAGCACCTCAAGCACCAACCGCGATAAAAGGGATGTTTCCTATACATGGTGCTATAGGTTGAGTTTTGTTTGGTACTTAGGCGTCGTACTATTTTATAGCTACTCATTTTGCACGATCCTTAGGGCTATTAGACGCGGTGAAGAGTACAGTGTCATGCGTAGACTCACCATTGGGGAATGAGTCTTTTATTTTCTTTATTTGACGAGGTGTAGATATAGAGATTGGTAACTTCCTTTTACCTGCGGACATGCTGGTGTTAGATATGCATGAGCATAATGTCATTATTGGCATGCTAGATTGTTTTGGTAGGATTATTGTCTTTGCCATTTCGAGACAGGAGATGTGTTTGGTGGCGATGCCTCGCCCTGAGGGAGGATTAGCCAAGGCGATTAGCAAAGTAGAAGTATGACTTTTATCCTTGGAGGATGAGGCGTGTTTTATGTGACACGAGCAAGTCACTATATTTTGTTTATTGCTAGGGTAGCATGTAAGACGAGTTTAATGCGTAACTATAAACATAATCATTATGTGAATAGTTCCCTAGTGTAGTGGGATTATATTTAGTGCTACCCGCGAGGATGAATGGGTGTATTAACAGTGCTATATATTTTATTGAGATTACTCATTTTAGTGATGTGATATACGAGTATGATATTGTCTTGGTTACAACTTTATAGAAGGCAATTATTACAAGGCTATCGGGGTGGTTGCCTTAGTGCAGCATGTTTTGTTTCTGACGAGGCCTCACATGCGAGAGGGTCAGGATCGCACTTATATTATCTATTTTAGTGACTTCGGAGGGGATAGTGGGCTCAAGATATTTGATCTCGGTGTGTGAAGGGACTTTGTTGTTATGATTCAGTATGTATTGGGCTTACTGTTGAGTGAAAATATTTAATTCATTATTATGTTTAGCGCTCAGGACTTGGTGAAAGGAAGAGCGCGTTGATATATCTATCCTTTAGATATGTGGGAGTTGAGAGTTACACCCATATGATTAGGAACGGGAATTTGAGAATCCCGATTGTATGTATTCAAGGTTTATGGAATGTGATTACCACCAATACTGAACGATAGTGAAATTGGTGAAATGTTCTTTACTAAGTGTAATTACGGGAGGAGATGTAACTTTTATGTCAAGAGACGGAATAATGGGGTACATGCTATGGACGGAGGGCCTAACGAATTTCGATAACCAACAATGCTAGGTAGTAGTGTATCGGGGGGGTTTCTTATTTGGATTTCACGTTGCGAGACATCCCACGTATGAAACTTAGCGTAAAGATGGGAATAGGGAGATGTTTGGTCTTTAGTCCAAGAGTTCGGTACCTCGATCGTACTAGGAGCAGGCAATTATATCTATAAGTTGGGAGTTGAACAATGATTTAAGGCCATTGGAGTTGGTGGTGTGGTAAGAAAGAATTGAAAGTTTTGTTTTATCACCACGAGTTGAAGGGTGGAACGATGATAAGGAGAATTTAAAATTTTGATTTCTAGGGGTGTTTGAGAATACCCAATTGTTGTAACCGCGTTCTGAGCACAAGGGAAATAAAGAGTTGGGATGATTTTTAGTGTGGATTATTTGGGAAGAATTTTTATTACAAGAGAGAAGACTTGTATTTATTTTGATGTATAGAGCATTGGTGATTTATTTTAGTTATTGTGTTTATTCGAGAAATTTATTGTACTTATTTGAAGAGATTAGTGGTTTCTATTTTATTGTTGTGGGATGTAGATGCTCTATACCTAGTATTTTGATCAATTTGATTAGTTTTATCGATGAGTAGTGCACCGTTCGCTCTTCCCGGGCGGGCGGGGTGCTACAGAATATGGGCATCCTGGTTAGCCGATGTTAGAATCATCCGAGTAAAAGGGATGTGGGAATAGACGTGTGGAATATATGTTTCTGGGACTAACATAATGAGGTGAAAGTGGTAGAGTGGATTAAGTGTTGCGTGAAGAACGATGATCCATATATACGTGTACGATTAGAGGAGCACACCCGAATTTGGTTAGAAGGCTGTGGGAAGCCATTTAAAAAAGGGGTATTCCTGGAGAAGGGTAGAATTTAATTATTATGGAGAACACTCGGAGTGGAGTTATAATTATTCAAATGTTGAGAGCGACTGACGCGTACAAAGAGTGAAGATGTTAGTATGGTATAAAAGGTCCAGAAGTGCACATCGTGGAAAAAGGTACACGGATCGGAACTTTCGGTATACGCTAAGGATATAAGGGAGTATTAAGTGTCACTTAATGTGACACATTTCAACTAGAAGTCGATGTTGAGCAGGACATAGTGAGTAGTCTCTGCATGCACCACTCATAGATAGAAATCGATTGGAATAAGAGGATCAACCAGAGAATTTTGTGGCTATCGAAAATTCCTGTAATGGAAGAGGCCGGTAAAGTCAGTAAAGTTTTGTGGATGGGTTGCCATCCTCAAGGCAAGATCAAGGGTTCATTCTAACATGTGGAACAAGTCGCCCAAAAAGGAAGTGATTGATATTACTTTGGGGTTATTTACAATATTAACTAGCGGGCCCCAGCCTTCCTTTTTAAAGGAAGGATCGCGTCGGTACGTGGTCCTACACAGTATTATTTTTTTAATCGGGATGAAATTTTTGAATCCCACCTTCAATATGGGATTTCAGGAAGCAGCAGGGATAACGTTTCATTTTGAGTAAGATGTATCACCCATAGCCAGGGAGTAGGCGCACGGTGATTAACGATTAATGGAGCCGCGTTAAAGTAATTTTGGAATCTTGGTGATCATTTTATTTCCAAAATGGATATAGCTAGCAAGTGAAGTATAGTATGGTAGAGTTCCATGGAAGCACTCATACCTGCTTATTATGAAAAAGGTGCTTAGTGAGGTTTTGGTTTAGAAAAGCCTTAACTTTTCTCACTCTGAATGTTAAGAGATGGGAGAATAATCATAATTTTGGATTGGTCGAGTTAGAGTCTGATGACTATGGTGGATTTACCACGGGTTTTTTAGGCGAACAAGAGTGGTCAGATGTTCATATGGTTTCTCTCAGAATGGGAGTTTTGTGTTTAGATAAATACGAGTAGTTGTCATGTAGTGAGGTGCGGGCTCCCAATGATATTGAAATAATGGGAGTCAATGATGTATAGGTCCATCTTATAAGAATGTTGTCGGATAGGATCACATTGTGAAGTGTTGTTAATGAGAGTGTTAAACAAGCTTGATGTGAAACGGGGGAAATAGTAATTGAGCGCCTTACATTGAAGTTAGCTTTCATACTATTAAGGTATCCAGAATTGTTTTTAACAGATATGCCTTATTTTCTGAATTTTGGGACCAAATTCCGTTATTAGGGGGGAAGTATGTAATACCCCGTATCTTTATGACTTTTAAATTTGGGGATTTATTAAATTTAAATTGAGTTATTAATTTAATATTAATCCGAAAATTACTTTAAAGATTTACTAGCATGATGAGAGTTAGTAACTATTAGGATTTTGTTGATTATCACTCAATGGATAAAGTAATATGTATGATCGAATTTATTAAAATTTTCACGAGTGTATAATTTGATAATTGTGGAAATTAAATCGGAACGCGCTTGTGTCGTGTCGGGATTAAATCATTATTATTAAAAGTGAATAAATTATAAGTCACCCGTATGATCATTTCGTGTGAGCCAATGTGTCCGGAAGGGTTGAGATAGTCAAAATAATGTACCCGGGGGTTTAGTTTGGGTCTCGGGGCATTTTTAAGCCTAATGGGCATCCCGGGAGGACATTATGGACATTTGTATTTTTGGGCAATTAAACCCACGAATTTCATCAGCCTTTAGGAGTTGTCCTCTAGGGTTAACAAGAGAAAAATCAAAGAATGGCCATTAGATAAGTAGTAAGAGAGCTTCCAAAGCAACTCAAGGCCAAAGACTCACCCGTTGCACCACCACCATCACCAAATCGTAGATCACGTGACGGAGAATGCAACCATACCACTTTCTTCCACAAATCACAAACTCAAATTCCAGGCAAGTATCTATCTTGCTTTATTTTTAGTTAATGTCTCAATCATGTTAGTCTAGGGTTGTTTAGAACTTGTTTCATGGAAGAAAGTATAGTTTTTAGACTTAAAATCACATGTTGTAGAATAAGTAATCATATTCTGGACATCTAAATCGCATGTAGAGGATAAACCATGAATTTGTATGGATTTAGAAGTAGGAAATCTGGAAAAGAATTGGAAGAATTGAAAGAAAAAGAAAAATTAGGGTTCTTGAAGTTTAGGTAAATTTTACCCATTAAATTGTTATAATTGATGAATTGGGACATATTTTACGTAGAAAATCATGTGTTTAGGTATATAGTACTCGTAGTAACGTTGGTTGGGAGTTTAGGAATGATATATGGAGATTTGGTTGAGGTTGAACAGGCAAACCCGTAACTGGGTTAATGCAGTTTTCGTCATAACTGCTTAATCGATCGATCGACCCAAGAACATCGATCGATCGATGATCGATCGATCGACCTCGTTTGCTTGATCGATCGACCCCTCCTGGAAAACTGCATATTCCCCTTAAGTTGGTTTAATCCGATTAAAATGCGTAGGAACCCTTGATTTTTATTGTTAAAGCATAATGGGATATAAATAGGACCAGTAGGGTCTAGGTAAACTCCGTTGAGTGAGAATTTAATGTAAGATGAAATTAAGAGTTAACGGGGTGGTATTCACACATATAAAGTCATGCGTATGTTTAATAAAAGATCGAGACTTGTAAGTAAGTTAGACTAGAAGGTAAGTGAGAGTGCCTACTGAAATTATACTTAGGGAGATAGAATACTTCGAGAGTCGAGAAGTAGGTATGGAGTAACTTATATATATGAGAATAAAAGTGACAAATCCGTTATGCGAGATAATCAAGTAAAAATGTGTTAAGAACGGATAATTATAATTATGGGCCGTGAGCGCACCTAATTTAGAAATGTGGATATTTATATATATATGACTGTGTGATTGTGTATATATTATATATCTGTATAAAAATCATACTCTGGCTACTTGCTATCACGGGGGTTTCCATATCGGGACGGTCTTATCTCGATTGGGCCTTTATGGGGGATATTGACTCGTACCCTAGAATATATGATTCCTTGGTACAGGCTATCTGATTGATAGTCAGACGGTCCTATGAGACGTGAGGGTATGTGCTAACCTCTTAGTGACTTGGAACTATACTTCGCCTCCATTTGTATGTGTTTTATGTTAATACAGTTCGACAGCGATTACGAACTAGTATTTCCCTTAATATGTGTAATACGGGGACTTGATAGCACAGTATGCCAGCACCATAGATTTTATGTGGGGTGCCGATAGTATATATATTATATGAGTGACTAATATATGTATATACTTAAGTATGGGAACTTTCTACCATGCATAAAAGTAGTTAAGTAATGAATAAATACTCTTACTTTATTATATGTGTTTGGAAATTGTTGACATCATTGGGTTATTTTAAATAACATAAGATATATGAGAGAGCTTAATTTTCATAAATTAATTATCTTATCCATAGTATTTATCGGAATGAAACCTTATGGTAAAGTTAAGTTAAAATAAACTTTTGAGATTAACGGTACGGTAGGTGTGCACACTATATGAGAGGTGAGAATTTCTCAAGAGAGTGTTGCATACCAACATGGTTGTTTCATTAGCCGGTAAGCATTTTAAATACTTGCTAAATTACGTTTAAACGGTTTTACACTCGGGCTCTGACCCATTTCCTGCTACTTCTTTTCTCTTGTATATATATATATATATATATATATATATATATATATATATATATATATATATATATTACAGGTGCCCAGCCACAAGGGAGTCATGCTTAGATTCCTTGGAACGGACGTGCTGCAGCTTATGTGGGAGTTGCAAGCCTTTTCTTTAGATGACCTCTTCATTGATTCAAATTCTTATTTTAGTTCTTTATAGTTAGGGCATGTGTCGCCCGTTTCCCTATTCAGTTTGGATATATTAGAGATCTATGTTTATTTGTATTTTTAGTATTCTGTACTCCTTGGGAGTTAACTATTGTCAGGATGGTTCCATTTATAGTTTTAAACTGGTTTGGTTTATCTAGATAGTTTTAATTCTTGTGTGCTATTTTCGTCCTTAGTATTTATGTGATTCTTAAACTGTTACTTTTTTAAAAAGGTTTACATATTTGGATTTAATAAAATGGAAATAAAGTCTTAAATTGTTTTGGCACTTAGCTTAATTATTTAGGGTGTTTAAATTGGTAAATTTTATTTTGCGACAGTGATGCTAAGAATGAGCCAACTGCTCACCTTGATTTTAATTTAATAAAGGACTGATCGACCGGTATTTAATTAGGCGGGGTGTCACATATCCAAATGAAATCAGCTTTGATGATCAATTGGGACCGCATCATACAACGAACATCATTATCACAAACCAACATAAACCGACATTCATCACCAAATAAAAAACCTCTATGAAAAACTCCTAATTATCAAATCAGTAAACCTAGTACACAACTCATTGCATATGTAATCTAACGAGCTGTATTTAAATATTTTCATATAAGCAATATTATCCATATAACAACACCTTGCTATTCTACTACTTACCATAATGGTCTGCATTAAAAGAAAAATGAAAATCATTTAGTTCAAGGTCAAGAATTGTACAAATGTGTGTAATAGTTGAACAATAGTAATTTAATGCATGAAATATCAAAATGTTTACATATACTGAAGAGTAAATTTAAAGTACACGTGAAGCTATAAAGTACAATTACATTATATTAAAAAAAATCTTTATAAACAGTGCGTGTACTTTACAAACTGTCAATCACAAAAAGAAAATAAAAATGAAAACTAAACAAGAATTGTAAATGTCACTGGCGCGAACGCACGAACACATTCATAATTAAAACATCAGTAGTTCTATACACCGCATTTTGATACCCGATTGAAAATGCATGCTTACATGGCATGTCAAAATTGGTTAATTCCGTTGGCGAGGACTGATATCCATAAGTGATTCAACTAATCTTCACACACAACATAAGAACGTTATTTCAATGCCAACTGAAAATAGAGTACACTTAGAATTAGTCTTAAACATCAATAATTCTACACGAAATGCATTTTGAGACAACATGCTTACGTGGTGTGTCGAGATTGTGTAATTCCGTTGGCGGGAACCAACGTCCGTAAGGGAACTAAACAATTTCAACAACCATGTAGGCATGCGGTTTCAATGACGTCTCAAAATGCCAGACATAAAATTAGTCTTAAAACATGTCAACTATATTAGCCAAGGTTCTAAAAGGCGCGAGGCGTAGTCGAGGCGTAGAGGTCAAGCCTCAAGCCTTAGGAGCCTAGGCTAAGCCTAGGCGTAAAAAGGTGTTTTTCCTTTTTTTATTATTTTAATTATTTCAAGGCTAATAATATAATAATATAGTACATACCTTGAATTTTGAAAACATATCCATATGTTTGGAGGCCACCTTTCTCATATTCATGATCCATAACCAATATTTGTCAACTAATCCTTTGTTTTAAAAAAAAAAAGTGTGCCTTAAGCCTTTTACCAAGAATAAGGCGTAATAAGGCATAGGCGATGCGTTTATCTCAAACCTCAAGCCTAGGCGGGTTTGATTTTATCTGTTTATACTTCAAAACACACAATATTTTACATAAATACATAAAAAATGCAAAATCAAATCATTCAGAGAATGTTGAAGTTCATCTAGCACATACAACTAATAATTACAATGATGTCATTCACTCAAAATGAAATATATACATTAAACTACTGTAATTGATCGAGATACAAAATAATTGTTGATAAATATAAACCTATATATGATAGAATCAAAACATAAATACATAAAAAAACACAAATTAAAAAAATATTCACACACAACATAGGAATGATGTTTCACTGCCAACTCAAAATGAAGTAAACCTAGAATTAGTCTTAAACATCAATAATTCTACATGTAATGCATTTTGAGACAGCATTGAAACAACATGCTTACATGGTGTATCAAGATTGTGTAATTCCGCTGGCTCGGACCAACGTCCATAAGGGAACTAAACAATTTCAACCACCACGTAGGCATGCGATTTCAATGCCGTCTCAAAATGTATTACACATAAAATTAGTCTTAAGACATGTCAACTATATTAGCACAGTGTGTTTGATTTTATCTGTTTATACATCAAAACACGCAACATTTTACATAAATACATAAAAAAACTATAAAATCAAATCATTCAGAGAATATTGAAGTTCATCAAGCGCATCAACTAACAATTACAGTGATATCATTCACTCGAAATGAAATACATATATTAAACTATTGTAATTGATCGAGATACAAAATAATTATTGATAAATATAAACCTATATATGATAGAATCAAAACATAAATACATAAAAAACAAAAAAACAAAGCATATTCATATAAAATGTATAAAAAGTTATTCAATCACATGAATCACACAGTTACAATGATTTCATTGAATCCAAACCAAGTACATTGACCTATTGTAATCGATAAAAAAAACATTGATAAAGATAAACTTACAAATGATAGAGACAAGTGATCGAGGTAAAATCAATTAAGAATAATGTAATTTATTCTTGGACAGACGCAAAAAGCAATAAGATTGATGTTATTTTCAATTCTTGGAGAATAGTAGTAAGTTGCAGAGAAATCCTCCAACAGCCGATTAGGTCTATGAATTTTTTTCAATGGGGGGTATTTATATGTGAACATAATCGTTTCAAATTTCTTTGACCCGATTTTTTATCCAAAATTATTAGTCAAAGGACTAGACCGTGAAAATCTATAAAATTAATAAGAGGGGATTCAGTTCTAAGCGTGGTTGTAAGATTTCTAAAATTTTGTTCTAGCCAATCAACTAGCTATTCCTAACTACTGTTTCACCAGGAGGAATTTTAATATCCTCCTAAGAAACACCCTGTATTTTGTAAGATACACTATGAGCTACCATAACATAATTTTTCCAAAGGGTGGACAATTTATGGCGAGGGACAATGTAATGATGATTTTGTAATTATTTTATTTTTAAAAGAAAAGGTTAAACATTTCAATTTTCAGATCTACAGTATTATAAGCATATATATATATATATATATATATATATATATATATATATATATATATATATATATATAGAGAGAGAGAGAGAGAGAGAGAGAGAGAGACCCTCTCTTGTAAGAACTCATTATGGTGCAGACCCGGGTACATATCATTTTTTTAACATAGTAAAAAAATGAACTTTTTTATTAAACTTCATAGATATAATCTTCACGGTGAGAAAATCATATCCAATTTTTTCCATCAAAAAATTCGATTAAAAAACCATTGAGATGAGGTGATATGTAAAAAAATGATATAAATATGCTTTTTCGATCGTTGATTTTTTGGCGATCATCTCACCCACTTTTTGATTGAATTTTTGGATGAAACTTCATGAATATGACCTCAGCAGTGAGAAGATCATATCCATGAAGTTTCATAAAAAAATTCAATCAATTAAGTGGCGGCACAGACCCAAAATTTCAATGGTTGAAAATGCATATTTATACCCTTTTTTTTACATATCACCTCATCTTAACGGTTTTTTTATTGAATTATTTGATGAAAAAATTGGAGATGATCTTCTCACCATGGAGATTATATCCATGAAGTTTCATCAAAAACTCATTTTTTTACTATTTTAAAAAATGGTATGTACCGCTGCACCATAAGGAGTTCTTACAAGAGACTTTCTCTGTGTGTGTGTGTGTGTGTGTGTGTGTGTGTGTATCTGTGTGTGTGTATATACCTTTAGTAAAATTCTATTTTAGACCACAATACTTTTAGAAAATATTTTAGCGTATCAGAGATTTAAAACTTTAGAAAAAGAAACCTGCCAAATTCCGACCCAATCCCATTTCTAGTATTAGAGCCAAGACGCTCCTTGTTGACCTATAGTAAAAAGACTTTAATGCCCTTGGAATTTATCCCACACATTTACAAAGATATTTTTGGAACCAATCCAGACTATCAACCCATACCCATAACTGATTTAGACCCAGAAGGTTGCTTAACCTCACACACTGATGGTTGTTCATACGTTGAACATATCTCAGCTAAACATGTAGACAGTAGACAAGTTACTGCCAGTGCCATTAATAGTATACTAGACTAAATTAAGTATATCCTACTTATTTTAAGACAATTATCTAAAGACACTCAAACCCTAGAAACATAGATAAAAAATATCTCTAAAAAATACAAAAAATAGATAGTCAAATCCCAATAGATCTTGTACAAGTATTACAAAAAATAAATATTAAGACTAACCACATAGAAGTCTTTAACAAGGACATTTTAGAAATTAAAAATTTGACAAAAAATCAAGAAAGTGAGTTAATTAAACTCACCAAGGAACGAGCTAAATTTATTCCTAGATTAGATAATTATCTTCCTAATGAAAATAGCTAGATCAGACTGAAATGAGGTATTTGGAAACCTCTCCATTTAGACCCTAGCAGATTTTTACCAAAGAATTATAAAAAAGATAAATGATGATATATTTTGTTATAAGATAAATGAAAATGAGATTACTAATGCTGCTAAAGCTTCAAGACTTATACTATAAAGATTAAATTTAATCTCAACCTCAATAGTAGCCTCACAAGACTACAATAGCAGCTCTGTTAAAGACTTACAATTTGATTTAAAAGCTAAGACATAAGAATTAACCACCTTCTATACAGACTTTGTGGAATTCCAACAGAATTTAGCCAATTATCTTAATAATATGGAAAGCCATAATCTATCCAGAATGGATAGTATTGTTAATGAACTTAGATTAAACATAGCTCAAGCAAAAGAAAAATATAAAGAAATTATTCATAGAATTAAGGTTATGTATAATAAACCTCTACAAGAAGAATTAGACTCTCCGTTTATTCTAACACGTTTAGATAAAATAGAAAAAACTGTAGAAACCATAGAAGCTAGAATGACACAAAAATATGTGCAACAACAAGATAAAGGAAAAGACTATATTACAAAAGTTGATAATTCTCTTATTAATACCCTTGCTAGAAATAATTACGATATTAATAATAATGCAAGAAAAGAGAATAAGATCTTTAAAGAAGAAATACTTAGTCAGATAAAGAGACAAAGGGATTATTCAGACTCTTTAGAAAGAATTGAAAAAAGACTTGAACAAAAATAGGTCACCACTTGTAAATTTAGAGAATCTCCTTATATAGAAACTAAGGAAGGAAAGAGCATAACTAGAAGAATCATAAATGATGGATTAGATAAGACTAGTAAGATAGTTAGTCCTATCCCAAATATTGGACACAGTAATTTTATGCTCCAAAGACTTAAAGATTCATTCTCCAATGTTAGATCATGGTGGGAGGAGAGAAATTTCACCAATCCTCTCCAATGGAAAGAATGGGGTGAAGTTGACTGGAAAATTATTGAAGATTCCATACATAATGGACAACTTGCAGCAGTTATACACATAGACTTGTTTAAGAAGGAGCCACTCCTAAGACTCTTAATTATAACATGAATTATCATTGTAGAAATCATGTGTTAGACAAGTCATATACTGAGCTTCAAGTTTTTTACTCAGAATGGCTAAGAGCAAGAGGAACTAATAGGAAGTTCCAGCTCCTAACCTTTGGACTCTTTCAAGCAAGAATCCAAGAATTACATAGACCTCAAAATAATATCAACATATTATGTTGTTTACTAGATAAAAGATGGAAATATTTTGACAAAGGCCTTATTGGGATAGCCCAATTAGAAATGTAAGATAACATTGGATACTTCAATGTTATCCCAACTTTTACAGTAACCGTAGACACAGCCAAACATTTTAAGTTAATCTTATACGCTAGTGGTTATTGTTGATGTAAAAAATTAGATTATCTCTAATTATTCAATCACAGATAAAATAAACAATACAAAAGAATTTTAAAGTGGTTTGGCCTTGAATGAATGGCCTACGTCCACTGTTTTTATTATTGCTGACTGTTTGGAATTCTCGATAACAAGTTTTACCAAGAAATTCCGAGTCCCCTGCTAATGAGGAGGTTACAATGTATTTATAGCCTTGAGGCTGTACAAATGAAAGGACAATGCGTTGTTCCCTAGTAGACATGTACATCTGTATGATAATAATAAGCATTTAATGCGCAGTCATCCTCTTAATTATCCAGATATAAATGCTCTGTACGAGATGCAGCTTGGACCGCCTAAGCTGCTCGGACAGCCTAAGCAGCTCAGCATACATGACTTGCTCGGTATAATAAAGTTCTTCGGAGGACACTTGCTGCTCGGAGCGCCTGGGTTGGTCGGGGAGATTGAGTTCCTCGGAGTCAAGGTGTTTGTTCAAAAAATGTTTGCGGGTGCCATGTAGATTGACACGTGTTTTCACATAATTGGTCCACGTCAGCAGACTAAATTTGGTATCAACAGAAGCCCCCAATGTTTCGCAGTTTGATGTAGAAAAGTATGGAACATTCTGTTGTCTAGACTTTATGGATTTTAGACAAACTTTTATTTTTTACGACTCCTTTTTTGAGTGCATAGTATCGGGCTTTTAAAGTATTTTGAATTTCCATAACTGCTTCGTTTTTCGTGCCTTTTTTTCTTTTTAGCCGTCGGATACGCAATCGTCCATCCTGTTAATCATTGTATTTCTCTATTCCAGAGATAAAGTATTTAAGCGCTTCAGAAAATTCGACCGTCTTTTACTTTTTCAAATTTGCATCTTAGAACTTCTTCATTTCTTCTCTATCTTGTGCGTTCATTTCTTCCATTGTTCGTTGTCAACTGATTCACCCTTTTCCTGTAAGATCTTCTTCCTTATCTTTTATTTTCTTTGTTCATCATGGTTTACCTTGTTGAGTCGCTTGATAAGTTTCGCTCTGATTTTTCTATTCCTTCATGGGTCACTTTGGAAGAACTTTCTGAACCTTCTGACTATTTTCGTATGGCTGAGGGACATTGGTTCCCCAGTGTCTTTGTGGACAAATGAGGCTTTTCTTTTCCTCTAAATCCTTTATGTTTGGAGTTCTATCAGTTTTTGATGTTGTTCCTGCAAAAATAGCGCCAAACACTTGGAGAATAGTTAATGGAGTTCATAGGTTAAATCAAATTCATGGAACCCGTTTAGGAATTCCAGAAATTATGTTTTATTATAGATGGGTTGTCAGTGACAGTACTTTTTATTTAAAAACTAGGTTTTTAAATAGGGCTTTAGTTGTCAATCTCCCAGATGCCAACAGGGATTACTTCGAGCATGGGGTTGTTATGAAAAATTGGCAACATGCTCCATTAAATGGAAATGATGTGTATCAGGGTCCTAGATGCCCGCCCTATGGCAATGGGATAGGTTGTTTTTATTTTATTTTATTTTTGAAATTATGTTTTCTTTATGTTTGATAAAATGCGTCATTGACATTTTAGTTTTCGTTTATTTCCAGTTGACAGCAAAAGAAAATCCCCCAAAGAAACTGATGTCAATTTGAGACACTTGAAACTTATCTGGAGTTTGCACCAAACTGTTGCTGACGAACACATCAGATCAGCTTCTTATTTGTTGTAGTACAAAAGTTATACTTTATCCTTTACTTCTCGTCCAGTGGTGGGTGACATCGACCCATTGCCAGCTTCTGAAGGTTCCTCCCCTAAATCGAATATTCCTCTCAATGATAGAATGAAGAGAAGAAAAGTTGCTGCCTTCTTTGATAAGTTTGCCTCTACTGCTGGAGAGGCAAAGAAAAGTAAGCCAAATGTCCCAGAAGAAGGGACAAGAAATATTGATGCATCCCCTCCTGCTGCTGCTAAGCAGATTGTCGAGAAGCCCCATGTGGCTCCGAGCAAGGTTGTAGTTGTTTCTCCTCCAAGCGAGGTTATCGTTATATCATCGACCAAGACAACATCCTTGGTTGAGAATGTTCCTGCTCCTACGAGGAGGTTAAAGAAAATCTCTCTTGAGAGACCAGTTGAAGCAGTCTCTCAGTCTTTAGGTGTTGAAGGTGGTATTCCCACCTTTGTTCCTCCGAGCTCTGCTATGAGCTCGATGAAGTCTTGGATTATTCCCGAGATCCAAGGTGTAGAGGACAATATTTCTCGGGAGAGGGTTACCACCTTGGAAGCTCAACATATTGCCTCAGTAAGTATTACTAATCTAAACTTTCATTTTTCAATGTTATGTCCCTGTACTGACTTACAATTATTTTCTTTTTCCAGCTGGTAACTTGTTTCAACACTATTCTGAAAAAGATGAGGCTATTAAATCTTCGAGATCCTCGGGAGGTGTGGAGGAAGCTTTTGTGGGTTTGACACAGTCCTTAAAGGATTCTCGTCAGAAATATAATGAAGATAAAGTTGCCTTGGAGAAGCTATTAAAGTCCATCGAGCAAGAGAAAAAGAAAGCTGTGGAGGTCTCTCAGGAGTTGGAGATGAAAGTGAAAGAATCTGAGAAGAAGAATAATGAGCTTGAGGAAAAGCTCAAGAATGTTGGAGAGCTTGAGACTAAGCTCAAAACTACTGAAGAGGAACTTGGTAGACTTCGTGACGTTGATCGTCAAAGGCAGGAGATCGAAGGGAAAATGAAGGCTGCCGAGGAACTTCATACTAAGAGGATTTCCTTGGAAAAGTCAAAGAGAAAACTCGCTGTTAAAAAGTCCTTTAGCGCTGGCTGGGACAAAGGTTGGAACAAAGGCCTAGCTGCCATGTCCTCTCAGATGGAATTTGCTGGCCTCAAATACTTCAGGTATGGATGGGTCGCAGCTCTGCAGGAGCTAAAGGTCCCTGATAATTCTGAACTATTTCAGCGTCATGTTCATGGTCCTCCTCCCTCTCCTGGAGATGAAGAAGAGGATGAAGCTGCCTCTGAAGAGTCTTTAATGATGATTGGGGATCAGGTCCCTACTATTGAACTTCGCTACGAGCAGCCCCAGTCAACCAACATGTCTACCGATCAGCTTTCTCTGCCCCCCGAGCAACCTACCTCTTCGTCCAAGCCTCCTGAGGAAGTCTTAGGAAACAAAGAGAAGGTGTAGAGTTGTTCGGTCCTTTCTCTTTGCTTTTTATTTTTTTGTTGAATGTAATTTTGGGCCATGTACTTCTTTTTGCGATGTAATAAAATTTGAAGTTTTGGTTGTGCATCTTAACTCCCTTTTTCTTGCTCTGCTCCTATTATCGATCCATTTTATTCTTCTTGCTCTTTCTGGATTCTTATTAATTCTTTCTATCTCTTCTTTCTGCTAGTTTATGGCCAGGATGGAACTATTATCATCTCATGATACATAACTAATGAAGAAATGTAATGAGTACTTCACAGCTGGTCATGCAGATTTGAATGAAGCTCAAATCATCGACATCCTTGGCCCAGATGCTTCTGAACGAGCAGTAGAAGCCTACCAGTATTTGAAATGCTTGCTCAACCGTGCAGTTGCCAATAGTGTGTCATATTATGAGATGATTAAAGACCTCCAGGGTACTATCGAAGAGCTTCAACAACAATATAAGGAGTCTACTGCCCTTTTGCACCAGGGGTATGAGAAAAAGTATCAGCAACTAAATGCTGACAAAGGATATGATAAGTTCATCGTTGCTTATGATAAGAAGGAGAGGACTCTGAAGACCGAGGTTGAAGAGCATAGGTAGATTACAAAACTGCTAGAGCAGGAAAATAATAACTTGCGAGGAGAGATATCCCAACTGAAATATGCAGCATCTACCTCGAGAGCCTTGGTCCCTGTCAATGACGAAGGTTTCTCTTTCTTGGAGGTCGAAAATGCCAATTTGAGAGATGAATTGGAAACTTTAAAGAGGATTGGACCCTCTACATCTTCTTGGGGACGAGCAAGAGCTGCTCGGGTTACTATCAAAGAAGCTAGAAGGCAAGCAGCTTTGTAGAATCAGGCATTTCAACTGATGGCGAAGAATCAAGCCTTAGCAGAGATGTCCAAGAAGATTCTGACCCTCGAAGAGAAATTTTCTACACAAAGCTCTGCCTTGGAAAATAAAATAAATCTGTTGAAGAATCTTCACGACCAGCTGGAGAGGTTGACCTATCAGTTCCATAAGTAGCCCAGAGAGTTTTGGATGGCTAGTTATAACAAAACCCTCTACCACCTCGATGATCGGATCCAGCAATCAAACAACGAGGGGTACAAGCAAGGATGGCTGAATGCATTGGGGGTGATGCAATTGGAGCAGGGTCACTATTTATGGGATTATTATAATCCTGGGTTTCTTGATTTGCTAGTGCCTCCTTTCAAGCTTGACATGAGTTGGATCCCTGCTCGGGCCATTCCTCAATGCTTAATCTCCAAATATCTCGGTGACTACAGTCTTCATTCTAATTTTGAGATATCTCGCCCCGAGCATTTGCTTGATCGTCCATCTGTGATGAATGTCAGGATGTTTAAAGATCTGAACTTCATAAATTCCCCTTATGCCTTAGACGATCCTCCTGCTGGAGTAGAACCTGTCTCAAAGGCATAAGGAAAAAAGCCAATATAATAGGATCTTTGATGTAATGATTCCTCATGTAATATGTAATTTATTCTCTATGTAATTTGTTCTGATTTTAATGAAGGAACTTTTAGTTTTCTCTGCAATCTTGATTGTCATTTTTATAAAATATCTATTTTATTCTCTGATAAATGTTTATGTATATCTATAAGAAAACTTATTGTTATTTTAAATTGCCAACCAACTGGAGTTGGTGAAAATTTATTGTTGACCATTATGAGTTTGTGATAATTATTTGACGACCAACCGTAGTTGGTGGATTTTTATTCCCGACCAACCGTAGTTGGTGGATTTTTATTCTGGACTTGATGCGTAGTGTGTAGCACTAGTATTCCAAAAAAAATAAACAAAAGGAGAGAATTGGGTAAAACATCAAAAACTTTATTCATATTGCAGAAAACTGCATTACATAGGGATTGAACTACTGATAATATTTGCGTAGATGCTCTGCGTTCCATGCATTCTTAAACTCCTCTCCTTCTAAGGTTTCAATCCTATATGTCCCTGGTCGAACAACTTCTGTTACTCTGTAGGGTCCATGCCAGTTAGCTTCCAGTTTGTTGTGTTTTTGAATTACTTTCTTTAGCACATAGTCCCCTTCTTTCAAATCACATTTATTTACCCTCTTGTTGTAGAACAGAGTTGTTCGTTGTTGGTATGCAGCATTCCTGATTGCTGCTTCTTCTCTAACTTCTTCGAGCATATCCAAGTCCAGTCTTCTCATCAAGTCACTGATAGGAGAATTGAAATTCAGCACTCTGTGTGTGGGGAGGCCCAGCTCGGCAGGTATAACAGCTTCACTTCCAAATGCCAGCATGTATGGAGATTCTCCTGTTGCTGCTCGTGGTGTAGTACGATAAGCCCACAGCACAGAATGTAGCTCGTTAATCCAATTTGCCTTCGCATCATCCAGTCTTTTCTTCAAACCATTCAGTAGCGTTCTGTTTGTCACCTCAGTTTGTCCATTGCTCTGGGGATGGCCTGGTGCAGAGTGGGTTTTCAATATGTTTGACTGATGACAATATGCAGTGAATTCCTCGTTATCAAATTAAGTTCCATGGTCCGTGATGAATGCATGAGTAAGACCGTATCTATAAATGATGTTCTTCCATATAAATTGATACACCTTGTCATATGTCATGTCAATAAGAGGCTCAGCTTCCACCCACTTAGTAAAGTAATCCACCGCGACCACGAGATATTTAAATCTTCCCTTGGTCGTTGGAAGTGGCCCGACCAAATCGATTCTGCACATGGAAAATGGCCAAGGAGAAGTAATGGGTGTTAACAATGCTTAGGTAGTTCTTCGGATAGAGGAGAAGCGTTGACATTTGTCACATTGTTTGGCATAGGCTATACAATCAGCCCTCATCGTTGGCCAATAGTATCCTTACGTCATTATTCTTTGCAAAAGCGTCTGACCTGCTACATGTGCTCCACAGGACCCTTCATGGACCTCTTCAATCAAGTCTTTCACCTCGGAGGGATGCACACATCTCTGCAAAGCAGCTATAATTCCTCGTCTATATAGAATACCGTTAGTCAATACATAACGAGCAGCTTTAAACTTCAGTTTCTTGGTTGTGAGTTTATCAGTTAGCAAAGCCCCTTCTTCAATATATGCCCTGATGGGATCCATCCAAGATGGTCCTAAATCAAGGGCAATGAAGTTCATTATCATATCTTCGCCAATGCTCCTGCTGGCCAAAACTTCTATTAGGATGGTTCTTCGTAGCTCGGTTCTTGTAGCTGAGGCTAACCGAGCTAAGGCATCTGCTCTGGCATTCTCCAATCTTCGTATTCTAATTAACTGCACTGCATTAAAGGTTGATACAATCTCCATTGCTTTCGCATAATACTTGATCATTAGCTCTCCTTTCGTTGTGTATACCCCCTGCATTTGATTTACGATCTACTGTGAGTCACTGAATACAGTGACCTGCTCTGCCCCCATGGTTCTTGCTAAACTAAGACCTTCAATCATAGCTTCATGTTCAGCCTCATTATTGGAAGCCTTGAATTTAAAGCGTAGAGCAAACTCCACATCGATCTCATCCGGGCTACTTAAAACAATCCCTGCTCCACAGCCTGTAGTGCAGGATGAGTCATCTACATATAGATTCCATATAGGTACCTCATTATCAAACTCTTGGTCAGTCATAGTTCCTCGATAAAATATTTGATGCTTCCTTATATTCTCCTCTAGCATTTCTTACAGCTCATTGACCATCTTCTCTTGCTCGATAATCGACTTATGTTGGTCGAGGTTTAACTTTGATGATCCTGTAGCATCCATAGGCTGGTCGGTATTCAATTTTTGCTCCTCGAAGGTATCAGGATAAGTGAACTCTGCGATAAAATCTGCTACTGCTTTCCCTTTAAGTGACGACCTAGGCTCATAAATTATATCATATTCACCTAATTCTACAGCCCAGTACATCAATCTTCCTGATTTCTCTGGTTTGTGCAGAGCTTACCTTAATGGCATGTTTTTATACACAACTATAGTATGAGCTTGGAAATACGGCCTCATTCTTCTACTTGCTTCGATCAATGCCAATGCTAACTTTTCCAGCCTTGGATATCTGATTTCTACTCCTCGGAAGGCCTTACTGGTGTAATAAATTGGTTTTTGCACTCCCTCCTCCATTCTTATCAATGTCGAGCTGACTACATTTTCCGAAACTGCCAGATACAAATACAATCTCTCTCCCATCACTGGTCTTGATAACAATGGAGGTGCTCCCAAGTACTTCTTCAATTCCTAAAAAGCCATCTCGCATTCATCATTCCATTCAAACATTTTTCTGAGTGTTTTGAAGAATGGGAGACATCTATCAGTTGCTCATGATACAAATCTATTAAGTGCTGCGACTCGCCCTGTGAGACTTTGCACTTCCTTCTTCGTCATTGGAGATCATAGTCCCAATAGAGCCTTGATCTTTTCAGGGTTTTCTTTAATACCTCATTGGTTGATAATATACCCGAGGAACATGCCTTCTCGTACTCTGAATATGCATTTGGTAGGGTTCAACTTCATTTGATATTTATCTAGTTGATCAAAGGTCTGGCTTAAGTCAATTAGATGATCAGCAGCTTTCTTGCTCTTCATCAGCATATCATCAACATAAACCTCCATATTGTGACTGATTTGCTCTGCAAACACCTTGTTCATCAGCCGCTGATACGTTGCACCTGCATTTTTCAAACCAAAAGGCATAACATTATAACAATAAGTTCCCCTTGGAGTAATAAAAGAGGTACTCTCCTTGTCTTCAGGTTTTATTTTGATCTGGTTATAACCAGAGTAAGCATCCATGAAGCTCACTAAATCGTGTCCCGAGGTAGCATCCACTAATTGATAAATTCGGGGCAAAGGAAAATGATCATTTGGGCATGCCTTGTTGAGGTCGGTGAAGTTTACACACATCCTCCACTTGTTGTTCTTCTTCTTCACCATCACTACATTAGCTAACCAGTCCGGATATTTGACATCTTCAATAAAGAAATCTTTCTGGAGCTTCTCGACCTCCTCGTGTATAGCTTGGTTATTTTCAGGGCTGAACACTCTTCTTCTCTGCTTCACTGGCTTGATTTCCTTGTTCACATTGAGCTCGTGACATAAGAAATTTGGGTCTATCCTAGGCATGTCCTCATGGCTCCATACAAAAGTTTGCTTTCTGCTTTTTAGGAAAACTATCAATTCTTATTTTAATGAGGTATCCAATGACGACCCTATTTGAGTTGTTCGTTCCGGGTGCTCGTCGTCTAGAATGACATTTTCAGTAGCTTCCACCACCTGACCTTTTACGAGCTGCGACTCGTCTCTGGGATCTAATGTTTCAATTTCTGCACCTTCATCCACTTGATAGGTAGTAGTCTTTTTCCTAGATTCCTCCAGTTCTTCCTGCTCGGCAGATGAATAGTAGCATTCCCGAGCTACTTTTTGGTCACCCTTCATAATTCCTACTCCAAAATTAGTTGGAAATTTTAGGCATTGATGTACAGTAGATGGTACTACTTCGAACTTCTTCAAACCTACTATTCCCATGATGATATTGTAAGCTGATTGGACATTCTTATCCATCACGAAGAAGCGCACTCTTTATGTTCGACAAGCAGGCCATGTACCGATGAACATATCCAATTTGATCGTCCCTAGTGGAAAAACTTTCTCTCCGGCAAAACCGAGGAAGGGCCTGTGATAAGGCTCCAACTGAGATAACTTTAGATTTAAGCTGTCAAAGCATGAGTTGAACATGATGTCTGTCGAGCTACCATTATCTACTAGTACTCTTGAGATCATTACTTCCTCCATCCTCATTTTGATCACCAATGGATCATCATGAGGGTATAGCACACCTGCGAGGTCGTTCTTGGAGAAACCGATGACCAATTTTTCTTTGTTTACCTTCCTCGGGCGATCATCCTCAGCTAGATTTATTCGTTGAATATATGAACAAGATTGAGCCTCATTGAGGTAAGCCTTCCTCTCTGCAATAAGGTCTCCACCTCCTGCATCTCCACCTGTAATAACATTACAATCAAAAGATCCAAAACGAATTGAAAATACCTCACATTCTGGCTGTCTTGGTTTTTTGGGGAGATCAGGGTCGTCTTCTAGATCATCTTCATGATCTCTTTTCTTTCCTTCTTTTGCTCGACGAGGAGATTTAGATCTCTGTCTTGCTCGATCGTTATTCTTTCCTTCATTTCTACGATCAACATACTTGGCCAGCTTTCCTCGTCTTATGAGTGCTTCAATTTCATTCTGAAGATCTATGCAATTTTTGGTCGTGTGACTATGGTCTTTATGGAACTCGCAATATTTGGCCTTATTCCTCTTATCAGGATCTATCTTCATTTTCTCTGGCAAATTTAGCTCCTCGTTGTTCTTGATTTCTTCTAAAACGTGGTTTATGTCTACTTTCAAAGGAGTATAGTTTCTAAATTTCTTCAATATTTCCCATGATGGCTTTGATTTTGATTGCTTGTTACCAGAATTGTTCTTCTGATCCTTCTTCTCAACCTTCTCGGCCTCAACTTTGGTCTCCTTAGTATCCATGTTCTTCTTTGTAGCCATAGCTTCCTCGGCATTCATGATTTTGGCTGCTTTTTCCATTAGTTTTGACATGGTCCTAGGCGGATCTTTGGCCAAAGTGTAGTACAATTTATTTGGCAATAGTCCACTCATCAAAGCAGTAATTGCTGTCTTTTCCTCGTAATCAATAACTTCGAGCTTCTCGTTATTGAAACGAGTTATATAATCCCTGGTGCTCTCACTCGCCTTTTGTCTAACACTTAACAAGTGTGCTACTCGTTTAACTGGTTTTGCTCCAAAACAAAAATTTCCAATAAAGAGCTCGGCCAGTTGAAAGAAAGTTGAAATCTTCCCCCGAGGAAGATTATTGTACCATATTTGAACAGATCCGGTAAGGGTTCCCGAAAATACCCTGCATCTCATCTCATCTGGCACGGCATAGATATCGGCAGCAACTTGGTATTGTTCTATGTGGAGAACAGGATCAGTTCTTCCATCGTACTTTGGTGTTACTACTGGGGCTTTGAATTTTGATGGCGTGGGAAAGTCCACAATCTCTTGTACGAATGGTGTTCCTCGGACAAAAGTCCTTTGTAGAGGATTCTTGGATTTGACCATCTCACCTAATCTATCTTCCAACCTTTGAATAGAGCCTTTACAGGCATCATTTTCCTCCTTGGGCCTGTTGGTTCGAGCAACTGATCGTGTTGAATTTACTTCCTGGGATCTTTCATTATGAGCAGTTGGTTGTGATTGGGCAGAACCCTCCCTTAGATCGGATGGTCGTTAAAAGTTCCTCGGTACAATCCTAGGGGGACTTCTATTCCTCTTAGGACCCAAACAATCAAAAGGAGAGACTCTACTCAACCTTTCAAGAGCACTTTTTCTTTCTGGAGATAGAGTGATGTTTTGTTGAGTGTCTGTAGCCCATACCGTGGAAGTACGCCCAGACTGATAAGAAGGATCGTGAGATCTCTCAGTACGATATGAATTGGTGCGTCTGGATCGAGATTCCTTTGAGAGTAACGTTCGCCTAGAAGGTAACCGGGTATTTCTTTGAACGCTTCGTTGTCTTGAATGAGTAGATACTCCACCTTGGACAGTTTGTATGAGTTGTCGCGTAGTTTCTTGCATGGTCGTCTGGCCCTGGGCCAAATTAGCCATTATTCCAGCCAGATCTTGAACATTTTGAGGAGCAGATGGATTTGTGGGGTTTCCAGTGTTTCGATTACTGGATTCAGGATTATCAGCCATTGGTGATGAATTATTTTGGTGAAAAATGATAATTTCAGTCATTTCCCACAGACGGCGTCAATCTGTTGATGTAAAAAATTAGATTATCTCTAATTATTCAATCACAGATAAAATAAATAATACAAAAGAATTTTAAAGTGGTTCAGCCTTGAATGAATGGCCTACGTCCACTATTTTTGTTATTGCTGACTGTTTGGAATTCTCGATAACAGGTTTTACCAAGAAATTCTAAGTCCCCTGCTAATGAGGAGGTTACAATGTATTTATAGCCATTGAGGCTGTACAAATGAAAGGACAATGCGTTGTTCTCTAGTATACATGTACATCTGTATGATAATAATAAGCATTTAATGCGCAGTCATTCTCTTAATTATCCGGATATAAATCCTCTCTACGAGATGCAGCTCGGACAGCCTAAGTAGCTCGGCATACATGAGTTGCTCGGTATAATAAAGGTCCTTGGAGGACACTTGCTGCTCGGAGCGCCTAGGTTGATCGGGGAGATTGAGTTCCTCGGAGTCAAGGTGTTTGTTCAAAAATGTTTGCAGGTGCCATGTAGATTGACACGTGTTTTCACATAATTGATCCACGTCAGCAGACTAAATTTGGTATCAACAGTTATGAAGACTATATTATCACAAATGCTAATATAAATATATAATTCTAAAGCTATGTGAAATTTTCCCAATTCCCCTATGAAGGAATGTAATCGAGAAAAAATATTAGTTAGAACTAATAATTCATACTACAATCATACTTACAGTATTAGGAATACTGGACCTATGAAAGAAAAAGGTAAAACTCTTTGGCAATTGTCAGAATTTTAAGAAACTAATACTATACTGAATAAACCTTTATTTATTAATCAATAAAATATCACTGGAAATGTAACTATCCAGTCCCCCCCCCCCCCCCCCCCCCACACACACACACAAGATTACTTGTAAGAATATCCATATTGAAGAAATTAGATTTAGAAATATGGGAGAAGCCAAAATCAATGATCCTTCAGAAGGAGAATGTAGTAGTAAAGCTAGCTCAAGCTCTGGTAATTAGACCTAGAAGATCATTTGAACAAAAATACGTAGTTATAGAAAAAGGTAGAATCCAAAACTTTGGACATGAACCCTCAGAATTGGATATGAAGACATTTAAATAATATTATAACATAAGTCAATATGTTAGGTTCCAATACAGGGATAGATTTAATATGATAGCCCAATACCATATACTAAAACTAAAAGATTCTAAGAATACTAAAGAACTTCTTCGAAAGTTAAGAATAATGAAAGAAGGGGATGAAAGATTAATTCCAGCTACACTAGTAGGTCCTAATAAATAAGAGATAGGAACTAGTAGTAGGCTAAATGATGCTCCTAGACTCTTTAGTAAACTAATAGTAATAAATATTCATATTTATTCAAACACTACGGTAAATACTAAACCTGATTATATAAAGGACTTTCCAACTAGTGACAAGAGTTTTACTCATGTTAAGACCATGGAAAGTTAAGCCATAAATCCAGTTGGAATATACCTTAATTTAGACAGTGTCCAAGATAGGAAGAAATACTTAGATGAATGGCGTAATCAAATGAATATGTGTTTTGCAGCTAATGAACAATGGGATGCAAACTCATGTAAACAATGCGTTGAGCAATCCATTAGAGGTGTTTCAAGATAAGCTACGGATGCAGAATCCCTAGCTAAGATTGAGAAAATGAAAGAAAATTTAGAAGAAAGATCAATTGAAGAATATATTCAATTATTTACTTCAGAATTCATTAGAGCTGGACATTTAGCTCAAATCAATGAGCAATACTTAGCAAAAACTAAGCTAGCTCTTCTTAGTATTTGCAAACTAGACAAGATTAATGAGTATAGCAATAATTATGAACAGTTATATTACTAAATCAAATAATTTGGTGAGACCTTGAAAGATGAGTATTTTAGAAAGAAACCAGCTATTGAACAAATTCTAATTAATGAATACAGGAATTGGCTAGGAGTTGCTGGAGTTAAGAATAACTCCTTTAGTGAAAGAATCAATTTTACCAAAGACTATATCATAGCTAAAAGACGAGATATAACTCAAGGAAAGTTAATTGAAAAAACTTTCAAACAAATTCCTCCAATTAAAGACGAGAGAGATATTGCTCCAATACAGTGGGGATGTGGTATTGAATCTAAGAAATTCAAAAAGAAACTAGATTGGAAACAAAAGAAGTTTAAGGGTAGACCTTTAGGTTTTCCAAAGAAATATAGATTCAGACCATCTATAACCTTTAGAGAAAGAAACTCTAGAACCAAGAAAAATAGATTTAATCAAAGAAGATATTTTAAAAAGAACACTAATAAACATAAGAAGGTTCCTAATTATAGGAAATAAAAAGAAGTAGCTCGTTCTAAGACCTCCACTAAAGAATGTTGTACTTGTGGCAAAGAAGGACACTTTGCTAAACATTGTCCTAACAAGAAAGATAAAGAAAGTATTAAGATTATTAATACAATATTAGACTTTGCAGATTAAGAAGAATTAGATATTCTATATGCTATAGAAATATCAGACATAGAAAATTATGACAGTGTCAGTATCTATAGTGCATACACAGACAGTGATTCGGAAGATTATAATAGTGATATTGATGAATATGAAGACTCTCCAGATACACTACATTTATATATGATGCAAATTAATCAAGATGATCAATATGATGATTATATAGACTTTGAAGAAGCTTGGTACAAATGTATATTAAGCCCCTTGTTAAGGAAAAGATGGACAGTTAGTAATCCTGAGTTACTAACATACATCTCTAGATGTTACTATGATGAAGAACATTATTGCACATTTGAAATGAAATGTAGCAAGAAATACTTTAGATGTGTAGAATGTTTTGAGACTATACAAATAGAATTATTTATGGTTTGTGTTGTTTGTCAATTACACTACTATGAAAACTGTTGGAGAACTAGATTTAGAGAAATCTATACTACCTAGTATGATGCTCAAATAGATCAAGATATTAAAACATATTATCATGACATTGTTAGAAATATAGCCAAAATATTACAAGAAAATGAAGACTTAAGAGGAAAGGGAATTCCCTATTATATAGAAGAAAATTGCTCTGATCGTAGTTCAGAAGACATAACATTAGTAGATTTTGTAGATAAACCCCAGAAGGGAATATCTATTTTAGAAAAGAATAACTTAGGAATTTCTACTAAACCGCATGCTTGTTTTGTAGAATTATTCATATAACATAAAGATTATCCAGAAGACTTTCAGGTTTTATAGATACAAGATGCTCTTAAAGTATTTGTAAGGCTAATGCCTTCCCTGAAGAATATTTTCTAGACAGTAATCAAGAGATCCATGGTAAGATAGCTAATGGAGATCCATTTACATTATATTTTTATACTATTCCTATTTATTTGAAGTTAGGAAATCAGACTAACAAAACTGTAAATCATCGATTTTGGATAATGGATCCTCGTCCTAGTTTCACAGTAAACATTATTTTAGGACAAGATTTTATTAGTAAATATCATCGTTATACTAAGTATAATGATAAGATATTACTTAGCAATAAAGAGGAGTTTAATATTATTGCCCCTCAAATAGATCAAAAGACTGTTTTTGACCTTATGCATGTCAAACCTAATTTTAAGCTAACAAACCATCAGAGTTCTTCAGCTGAGCATGGTGGACCTAGACATACAAACCAACAAGAATCTCTAGAAATAACTAAACCCTTACAAAAAGAAGGTAAGTGTCCAGACCAAAAGTGTTATAAACAAATAGCACTGATGCAACAAGGCATTCTAGATCAAGCCCAACAAACCTTATTAAAGGTTCAAGCTATATCCAAACAAAAGAAAATGGATATAGAAGCAGAAAAATAAAAGATTAGGCAATTAGCAGAGCCTACTTAGGAGAAAATCTCATTGCTAAGTGGGACAAAGATCAAAGTTATTGTCAAATTATCCATATTAACCCAGATGCCACTATTAATGGTGGAACCTATAAGAAAGGATATTCACAAGAAGATAGAGAAGAATTAAAAAAAGACATAGATGAAATGCTTAAGCTAGGCATTTTTAAAGAAAGAAAAAGCAGACATAATAGCCTTGCCTTATATGTTCAAAATGAGTCTGAACGGAAGAGAGGAAAACGACGTATGGTCATAAACTATAGACACCTTAATAATAATTATGAATTTGATTCTTACAAGATACCAGACAAAAACAATCTAATTAATTTGATTGAAGACAGAATTATATTTAGTAAGTTTGATTGTAAGTCGAGCTTTTAGCAAATAAAGATGCACCCAGATAGTATAACTTGGACCGCCTTTAGTGTTCCCCAAGGAAAATATGAATGGCTAGTAATGCCATTTGGATACTTGAATTTTGTCTTGTTTACAAAGATGATATTCTTGTAGCCAACAAGACTGAGATAGAACATATAGACCATCTTAAAAAGATTATTTTAGAATTAGATAAACATGAAATTGTTATTTCTGAGAAGAAAATGCACTTATTTCAGACTGACATAGACTTTGTGAGAATGCATATCAATTAAGGAAAAATATCCTTAGCAGAATATATAACCAAAAAGATTCTTGAATTTCCAGGCCAACTCAAAGATAGAAAACAATTACAATTATTTTTAGGATTCCTAAATTGTACTGCAGATTTTATTAAAGACCTAGCTTCAAAAAGACAAAGCTTAACTTCCAAATTAAAAGGAACTAATAAAACTAATCCTTTTAAATGGACAAAAGATGGTTTTGAAGTTATAAGACAAATCAAAGAAGCAGTCAAGAATATTCCTTTACTTGCACCGCCTAATGCTAAAGACCAGCTTATAGTAGAAACAGATGCATCTGATAAACAATGGGGAGCCGTATACTTTGCCATTGATCATCAGGAAAAAAAAAAGAAAAAACTTTACAGATATAGTTCTGGAACCTTTACTAGTCCAGAAACAAGATACACAGCCTATAAAAAAGAAGTTTTAGTTATAGTAAGGGCAATAGAAAAATATATGCTTTTTTTAGACCTAAATATTTTACTGTTTACACTGATTCTTCTTATGCAGTAAAATTTAAAAACTTAGATTTATTCAAATCAAGAACTAATAGACTTATTAGATGGCAGAAATTGCTTAATGGTTATGACTTATCTGTTATACACATTAAGGGGAGCAAAAATACCATCCCGGACATCATATCTAGAGAACCTATGTTTGTTAACACTAATAATATCTCCTGGTTTATGTTGCAAACAGAAGACATAGACATCATGAGTTCCTCTAGAACAAATAGACTAAACAAAGAAGACGTTGCAGACTATCTTAGACGTGTAAGACCAAATGCTGATAGAACGCAAAGACAGACTCAGATTCATATTCAAGACTCTCAAGAAAGACCAATCCTGGAAAACTTTGATGGCATCCTAGTTCCTCCTGGAAAATCTAAAAATAAAATCATTGCCCAAAATAGACTTATCGGGAAAATGTATTTTTTCCAATATAGACTAGGCCAAAGATATCCAGACGTAATAAAATAGAGACAAGAATTTTCTGATGATGAAAATACTCTTATAGACGTCCTATGGTGGAATGTGAAGAATAAATTATGGGTAGAATTCAAACAGAATTTGGTAGTTGTTGCCAGATTCATGAGACTTCAAAGACTTGCAGTAGCTCAACTCAGTAGTAATGCTACTCTTAGACCACAAACTCAAACATATGCTCAGACTCTTGGAGAATCCTCCAAAACTAGACTAGTTGATAATTTTTGTTATCAGCAAAAGACTTTATTAAGACTAAGATTGTTATGATATTTGGTCATAATAATCTTCCATTTTCAGAAGACTGTCAGAAGGAAGGTGATAGCATTATTGAACATTTCAATATGTTATTATCATAGATTAATGGAGATGCCTTAATGATTAAAGGTTTCTTCAAAGACGTTCCAAAAATTTATCTTTTTGAAATAACAGACGTGGCATAGATAACTTTGGCAGACCATGGGTACATTGGACTCGTCCAGATACAGACCGTAGAAGACGCTATTGCTATTGGAAAAATAGTCCATGAGTATTCCAAGAAGGTAGAATAATTTCTTCCCCTATTTTTCAGAATCTACCAGATTACCCCAAGCTCCTGTAGAGGAATGAGGGTCGAAGGATTTAGACTTATTAGATTCTCCACTTTTTCAAGTGAAGATGTTGAGATTCTATACGAAGACGAAACTAAAGACCTAACTGTATACAATTCCAAACTCCAAATTTTCCAAGCTATGGAGACATGAAAATTATGGAGTTATTGACAAGCCAAGAAAGATGGTACACTGTGTACCATAAAGAAGACCTAATTATCCAAGAAGATGAGTCATTCAATGGAAAGCTCAAAAAGAAATCCAAAGAAAGGTAGAGGTAACTTTACCAGCTAGCATTAAAGTGGTGGGCCTCATTGACGAATATTTTGCTCCACTAAAATCAGACGACGAAGAAAAGACAAAGGAAGACACGGATAGGGCAGAGAAGGGTCCCACCTTATTTAACAAATTATTAAAGACGAAAGATGACATCATTTAGGCCATTAATTATGTAGACCCTTTTTATAAAGATTCGTCTTAATTATTTTGCTTGCCATAATAGACCAGATGTGACATGCAGGGGCCACCAAGTTGAATTATTCGCTAGACACCAAAACTCAGACAAAGACTTATCCGATTGCCTATAATTTGTAATCTCCTTTATGCTATAAAAGGGATAGTTGGGTTATGTTATAGGATATCGAATATCGTAGAGAGAGGGAGAAAATCAAGTTGGAAAGATCTCAGAGAGTGATATGTATATGAGTGAGTAAACCTCTCATAGTTAGGGGAGAGGGGAGAATTGTATTTAATTATGAAATGCAATAAAAGTATTTTCTTTTCCATAAATATCTTATGTTAAGTTGTTATTATTCTCCAAACGTCTTTAACTTTCTGTTCATAGAGGACTATTGTGTGGAACCTCTGGTGTAGCACTTTGGTGCTATACTGTTGAACCGTCGTCAGGTGCTGATTTTCCGTGAGCCGTTAGCGAGGTGGGCGTTAAGCGTGGTGGCGTACAGGCACGAAATGGTTCCAATGCCAAACTAGTGGATTGATGTGCGACACATAAAAAGAGAATTGTAGGAGGCTTAGACCGGAGAAGAATAGTAACAAAACTGAAGAGACGAAGGAAAGAAGATAAAGATATTGTATAGCCGAAGGAAGGTATAAACTCGAACCAAACCCCTAGCTAATTTACGTATTATTGCTAAATCTAAAATATTTGCATGAGCCTTCATATAACTACATACTTTTTAGCGTTTATTAATCAAGCAAATCCAGACTTAACAAGAGAAATCCAAAAGTGGACTCTCACAGACCCTAAAGATAAACTACTTATAGAAACTGCTCTAATATACGCATAAGGTACTTACAAATATATAGACCAAATTATTGAGTGGTTAGTAAGAAAAGCACCTAGAATAGAAATAATTAGAACAAAGATTCGTGATCTCTTCAGACAAGACTTAAGAAATACAGAATTTGCAGAAGAACTTTCAGAACCAGAAAAATACCAAGAATATACTAGAATACTTAAAGATACTATAGACGTATTAAAAAATATTCGATAAAAAGGGTTAGCTGAAACCAGATCCACCTTAATTAGATCAGAAGGAATTTACCCACTCCTTAAATTCGTAGAAACAGCTTCAGCAAGAAAATATATAAGATTTTTATCATCCTACGGTGACAGTGAGATAGACGAATTCATACAAAATGATATGATTTATATTGTTAATCAGATATATAAAGAGACTAGATGTATAAAACCTCAATACCGTATAAGGTGTTTAAGGGTTAAATTATTTTTTGTCAAAACCTCTTGAAATATCTAATCACACTGAGTAAAATTATTATATAGATAATCCTCACTATTTTGAAATTCAGTACGATAGTGATGGATTAAGCTTAAGAGGTATCCCCGAACCATTCCTCGTCCTAGATTAATTAGACTTTAAAATAAGCTTAAAGACTCTAGAAATTATTGGGGTAGAAATTTATGTTTTCAGAAACCTTAGAAAATGACAATAGTATATAAAGGACAAAGTGGTATCTAGATAATTTTTGGACGGTAGCTGGTCCGCAAACTAGGTCTGCATGAGAGCCTAACGCTCTCTCTCTCTCTCTCTCTCTATATATATATATATATATATATATATATATATACACACACACACACACATGATGAGACTATCCATCTCATCTCACTTAGCACGCCTCACTTATCCTCACTTAAGTGCTTTTACTTTTTTCATAATTTATATTATAACTTACACAGTTAAATTCTTTATTTTTATTTTTTATTATCTTCATATTCTTTCACTTAAGATGTATGTTTACCAACAAAATAAATAAACAAATGCAAAAGAAAATATTAGTACAATATAATATAACTATTTAAAAATGGTGTCTTCAAAGAGGAGATAGACATGTGGAAGTTATTAATATTTATTATATTCCTATTCTTGATGCCTACAATCGACTAAGAGTAGTGCCCCAACCGTCTCTCTTAATTAATTAAACAAACTGTCTTTCTAATATAATGCCCCTTCTCTTTTCCATTTACACCATGAACAGTCCCTCTCTCTTGCTGCATAAAAGGGATTTATTTCTCTACATATTTATGCATGGTAATGGTCACCAAATATAGCTAACGTATTTTTATTCTTATTTATCATTATATGATGCATTTATTATTTGATTCATGTGTTCTCACCTCTCATTTCTCTTTCTAAAAGATGTAGGTCCTATAAAAGGGACTTCATCAGTAGCGACAATGGAATCTATTTTTTTGTCATGGGTTTATTCATGTTTTTATTTATTATTGTTTTCCATGATTGGCTTCAGTTTCGTTATGAATTTTTGTGGGCATATCTCATGTGAAGTATTAGACTTTTATAATATTATTTGAAAGAGTTGCTAACTTTTATTACTTTTTTATATTCTTTGTTCAAATACTTTCTAATGTATGTTGGATAGGCATGATATATGTCCTCAATGGTGGGGCATTGTGGAATGATAATTCCCACTTATCTTTATCATGCACACAATAGCAATTTCATAATGGTAAAGGTTTGAACAGACATCATTTGTGCATGTAGGCGAAGCAAACTCATTAGTTAAGTCAAAACCTCGGGATGGCTTAAAAGAGGATAGGTATTTTGTTCTGTAATCATATACTGTGTACATATTTTTCATTTTGATTTACATATGCTAAACTTATACCATATTGTGGTGTAATGTATAGTGAACTTGGCCCATGGTCCAAATCGTAATTGAATTAGTACAATAATCTATACATCTTTTTTGGGTGATTTTTATCTTCTAGATCAATTGTTTCGATGGGTTGTGATATTATTATAGTTTTTTGTTCGTTAATTCATGAATAACTTTTGATACATGTGATGCCCATAGTGGAAAATTGTATTTTCGAATTTTTTATTTTTATAATTGTCGTCTCAATAATGATTAGCATAATTTCGTGTATATATAGCATAACTTGGAATATAATGTTAATATATACAGTTCATTAATGTTTAGCATAATTTGGTATAATAACCATAATGAAACCTCTTCCAAATAATATAATCTTATAACTAATTTTAAATTTTGTTGGTATACTTATATTCCAAACAATTTAGTAATTTTCTTGATTTGATATTAATATGAATTTTGCAGTTTATGTAAATTAGTGTTCCTATGTGTTTATTTGTACATATAAACTTTACAAACAAAATCTAGAATATGCCCACGCATCGGGCACGGTTAAAACCTAGTGTATGTTAAATATGTATGTTAGACTAATAAATAATTACAATAAGATTTACCTTTTAAGAACTTTTTCCTTCTGTTGATGTTTATCTTTTGGGCAATTAGAATGTACTTTGAGAGAGAGAGAGAGAGAGAGAGAGAGAGAGGGGGGGGGGGAGGGGGGCTATAGATAAACACAAACAAAAGGAAAGGGAGGAAATAGGTTCATTTGAAAGAGTCTAAGGATCCGTTTGGTTGCGCTTATTTTCCATGGCAAATGATAAATAAGTTGGCAAATGGGGTATTTGTCTAAAATTTGGTGTGTTTGGTACAAAAGTTTGCCTATAAGTTATTTGTCAATGTACAACACCTCCTATGCATAATGCCTAGGCAAATTTTGCTTACCTATTTGAGTGGAAAATATTTGCCAACAAATTTGCTAAGGGTCCGTTTGGTTGGCATAATTTGCTTAGGCAAATGCCAAAAAGTTGGCAAATATGAAAATTTGCCCACATTTTGGCTGTTTGGTTGCATAATTTGCCTAGGCATTATTTGCCAATGTACAACACCTCCTATGCACAATCTGTGGGCAAATTTTGCTTACCTATTTGAGTGGGAAATATTTGCCCACAAATTTGCCAACTTCTTAAACGATTTTAATGTTTTAAAAAATAATTTAAAAACTGTTTTAAATAATTAAAAAACTGTTATGAATATTTAAAAATTGTTTTGTAATGTTTCAAAAACTGTTTTTAATATTATAAAAAAATGTTAAGAAAATGTTTACAATTTTTTTAAAAAACCGTATTAACAAAATATTTTTAAAAAAAAACTGTTTTTAAAAAACCATATTAACAAAATATTGTAAAAACTGTTTTTAACATTTTTAAAAACTGTTGTGAATATGTTATAAAAACAGTTTTAAAGTTTTAAAAAATAATTTTAAAGACTGTTTTAAATATTTAAAAAAACTGTTATAAATATTTAAAAACTGTTTTGTAATGTTTTGAAAACTGCTTTTAATATTATAAAAATTTGTTAAGAGAATGTTTTACAAAATTTTTGAAAAAACGTAATATAAAAATATTGTAAAACAGTTTTTAACATTTTTAAAAAATGTTTTGGATATATTATAAAAACTGTTTTAAAGTTTTAAAAAACATTTTTTAAAACTGTTTTAAAGAGTTTAAAAAAACTGTTGTGAATGTTTAAAAACTGTTTTGTAATGTTTTGAAAACTGCTTTTAATATTATAAAAAATTGTTAAGAGAATGTTTTACAAATTTTTTGAAAAACCGTAATATAAAAATATTGTAACTGTCTTGGATATATTATAAAAACTGTTTTAAAGTTTTAAAAAACATTTTTTAAAACTGTTTTAAAGAGTTTAAAAAAACTGTTGTGAATGTTTAAAATTTGTTTTGTAATATTTTAAAAACTGTTTTTGATATTATAAAAAATTGTTAAGAGAATGTTTTACAAATTTTTTAACATTTTTGAATATAATATAAAAACTGTAATATAAAAATATTGCAAAAACTATTTTTAACATTTTTGAATATAATATAAAAATTGTTTTTAAATAAATTAATTGGATTGACTTTAATTTCGCCTAATGTTGTTTGATAGCGTCATCTGAATTTGCCTAGGTAAAATTTGCCTAGGCAAATTTTGCCATGCCCACGCTTTTGCCCACTAACAACCAAACGGACCCTAACTTCTTAAACACTTTTAATATTTTAAAAAACAATTTAAAAACTATTTTAAATAATTAAAAAAATCATTAGGAATATTTAAAAACTGTTTTGTAATGTTTTAAAAATTGTTCTTAATATTATCAAAATTGTTAAGAAAATGTTTTACATTTTTTTCTTAAAATCGTAATATAAAATATTGTAAAAACTGTTTTTAACATTTTTAAAAACTGTTTTGAATATAATATAAAAACAGTTTCAATGTTTTAAAAAATAATTTAAAAACTATTTTAAATAATTAAAAAAACTGTTATGAATATTTAAAAAATATTTTGTAATGTTTTAAAAACTGTTTTTAATATTATAAAAAATTTTGAGAAAATGTTTTACAATTTTTTTTAAAAACCGTAATATAAAAGTATTGTAAAAACTGTTTTTAACATTTTTAAAAACTCTTTTGAATATAATATAAAGACAGTTTTTAAGTTTTAAAAAACAATTTTAAAAATTATTTTAAATAGTTAAAAAAAACTGTTGTGAATATTTAAAAATTGTTTTGTAATATTTTAAAAATTATTTTTAATATTATAAAAAAATTGTTAAGAAAATGTTTTACAATTTTTTTTAAAAATCGTAATATAAAAATATTGTAAAAAGTGTTTTTAACATTTTTGAATATAATATAAAAACAATTTTTGAATAAACTAATTGGATCGACTTTAATTTCGCCTAATGGTTGTTTGATAGTCTCGTGTGAAAAAAACTAGGTAAAATTTGTCTAGGCAAATTTTCGCCATGCCCATTGTCAACCAAACGGGCCCTAAGAGAGGAAAGGATGTCTTGTGTAAGGACATAATTTTATAAATGTTCGGGGTAGAATCTAGGAATTTTCTATTTTTCCTAGATCACAGTTTGTATGTCTGATACCGCTACATTCGGCACGTCAACACGATCATCCACGACAGCCTTTATCCGAATCTAATGCATCCATCATCTTCGCGTGCATCATGTTACATGCGACGTACTGCTCAACTCAGCTCATTCCCACTACTCCACTACACAATATCAGTAAAATGGTTTATTGGAGTGTTAATATTTGCATAAATATGTGAGAAATTTTTTAGAAAATTATTTTTGTAGTCTGGATTATTTTTTATCAAAAGCATAATTTTTTCTAAGTGTAGAAGCGGAGTGCCACGATCGACGAGCTCGTTCAAGCGACATTGCACTATCGTTTGAACGAGATAGATGTCGTGCGATCTCGTTCGAACGACATATGTCCTTCGTTCGAGCGACATGCCATATCGTTCGAGCAAGCCACCGCCTCGATTTTTGTATAAATACATGATTACCTTCTACACGTTTTCCCAAGTCTTTTTCACAACACGATTTCTGCGAAAAATTGCCCAGAAACAGACTTCACCTTTTAAGGTCTTAATACTTGTTTATTCACATAAGCACTCCCATCTATGTATGTGAATCTTTAAACCTTCAAGAAGATCGTTTTTACTCATTTAGAGTATCTTGTGGAGAAGTCGTCTCTCTTGTTCATTGCTGCCCTCCTCAAAAGGGAAAGTTCCAGCCGACGAATTTGTGGAGAAGCTGTTTTCTTCTTCATTGCTGACCACTTGGAGTTCCTGCGGGAGATTTCAGCCGAGACATCGGAACCGACGCCTGAGGGTATTTCGTATGTCACTCTTATTTTCATTGTAATCCGTGTAACCATTTTTACAAAATTATAGTGAAAATAAAAGGTTTTGCCCCTTTGGGGGATTTTTCCTGAAATTGTTTGTTTTATCCTGCGTGCTTTATTTTATTAGATAAATCATCTAGATGCATGTTTTAGGGTTTAACTAAAATTTGGGTTTAATTAAAATTGAATTTTATTTGAGAAGTCGCAATATTTCCGCTGTAGCGATTCTACAAATTGCTATCAGAGCCTGTTGCCCTAAGTTATTGTGTTTTGATCCTGATTTTTCACAAAAATGGCTTTTGGTGGTTTTGATGATCTTCGGTGTCAAATTTTTGAAAAAATTAATTGGAAAATTCACACCTCTTGTTTTAAATCTTCTGTTGAAAACGAATCTGAGAGGTGTCCTTGTTGTGAGGGTGTTGGTCACACGTTAGATGAGTGTACCATAAATTTAAAGAAAAATTTGAATAAATCGATTTCTCATGTTTCTACCCTTAGTGATTGTGATTCGGAAGAAGAAGTTTTTTATGCTTCTAGGCGAGAGTTTCCCACCCATGTGAGTAGTGATGATAGTGAGGGTAATGGGAGTGAGGATGAAAGTGTAGATGAGCGTGACTTGCAAACTGCTTTCAATGAACTTTATGCTGAATCTTTGAAAACGAAGAAAGAAAATTTGAAATTGAAAGTTCAATTGAAAGAGGATGCCTTAAAAAATAATGATTTTTTAGTTGAAGAACTTAGGGCACATGAGAAAATTTTGAAAGAGAAGCTTGAGTACGTTGAGGGTGAGAGAGATAGTCTTAGAGGGTTAATGGAGACTATGAAAAAGGAGCTTTTAGAGTTTGAGGATTCTAGATGTGTACTTGAATCTAGGATAGGTAAACTTAAGGTGAAATTGAAAGATTCAAGTAAAGTGAAATTTGATTTGGAGTCTAGGTCTGAAAAACTTGATAAGATTTTAGGCACCATCGATATCAAAAAGGATAGGGGTGGGATTGGTCTTGAAAAATATATTGCACCCATTCCCACACATGTGAGAGAGCCTCCTAGGATTGTTAAAAAAGAGGCACCTAAGTTTGTTAGGATAGAGCCCCCTAGGAACATCGTGAGAGAACTTCCTAGGATCATTAGGAGAGACCCACCTACGCAAATTCGGAGAGAGCAACCGATAAATTTGAGGAGAGGGTCACCTTTAGGTAACACACACCGCACGATTTACACTTGCACACATTGCGGTAGGCAAGGTCATCTTAGGCGCTTTTGTTACAAGCTTTTAAATGAACCTAGGAAGGTTAATAAAAGAATAAATTCGATTCCCAAAACCCCCACACTCCGTTACACATCAATTTGGGTTAGAAAATCGGATTTAGAGGCCTATGATTTATTTGTCCACGATTCCCGTTTTCTTGCACGTGATTCACCCCATGTGAAATTTTTTGGTTGATTGTGTTATATGTTTGTCATACGCTATTTGTGCTTTTTGATATATTTTTTCTAGCGTTGTGACATGTACTTTTTGTATAAATTTTTGTTTTTGAAAATTTTTTGAAAAAATTCAAAAAGATTTTCTTTTTATAAAAATTTTGAAAAAGCACAAAAAGATTTTTGTATTTTATTTGCACCTTTTATGGATGAGCATTTAAGATAGCCGAGTCACAAATTTCATTCCATTTTTTCATGTGACTGTTTGATAGTGATTTGAGACGCTACATCATTGCATCCATGTGCTTTACATTGTTTGGAGTCTTTGAGATGCGATTAGTGATATCTTTCTACATGTTTGGCTCCTTATCTCCTTTATTGCACACATGCATGACTTTATTTTATTATTGCACTTGTCTATCACATATTGGGTTGAGTGTTTCCATCTCAATTATGTCTATACAACGAACCATATGCGATAAAACTTGACAAGATTGGAATGCATGTAAAAAACCGTTTGGTGAGTTTGTGTTTTTTTTTAAATGGTGAAGGGCTACGAAAGGTTCTTATCTATCCTTTGCGATTAAGCCACCGTTAAATCAGACCTACAAAATTGAGAAATTTTATTATCTGGGGTCCAAGAGGTTAAAAGAGCCCGAAAAAAATTTAAAGCCAATAAAAAGCAATACATGATAAATATGGTCCATTTAGGTTTCACCATCAATTCTCCAAAGTTTGAGAATTTAGACCACCTCTATTCAAAATATAAATCTGAGGGAGTTTTGGTTGGAGAATTTAAACAGGTTTGCACTTCCTTGAATATTCTGAAAAAACATTAAATCGTTTTGGACATTATTGGTTTGGAAATAATTTAAGCTTTGATGTGTTGATTTGATTTAGTCAATGTCTCATATTTTCATCTTTTTACACCTAAGGAAGATGCTAAGTTTATTCGTTAGGAGTATCCGATATTCATCGTGCACATATGTCATGTTTGTATGCATTGATTTTCCTATCGAATTTGATCACACCCCTACATTTACGATATCATCGACTTGGTTGTTTTTGTGTTTGTTCATGGTGTGATTCTTTGTTGTATATTTTGTATGAAAAATTTTGAAAAATTCAAAAAAAATAGAAAGTTTATTTCCATGTGACATTTTCCATATTTATGCTTCTCATATCTGTCTATTTGGAGACATCATAAAAAGGGGGAGAATGAATTATGGGAGAGATTTGTTTGGTTGATTTATCAATGATTTGCTTAAGCTTAATTGATCTTTGATTTTAGCATATCATTATATTTCAAACTGTTGCTTGTCACGGGTATTTACTTTATCTCATGTGTGTAGGTACAAAGTTGATTTAATCGAATGCACATCCTGATGAGAAAAGCTTTGGGAGTTTCTGAAGAGCCAAGATTTGAAGATGTTGAAGTTTGAATTGAAGACATGTCATGTAGTATTCTCAGTTTGAGGGTTTAGTGAGGATATTATCTTATATGTCATTTGTTTTAGGGAGATTGCATAATTCGAATTTTTTATGTATGTACCGGCATAGACATAGGGGGAGATTTGTAAGGACATAATTTTATAAATGTCTGGGGTAGAATCTAGGAATTTTCTATTTTTCCTATATCACAGTTTGTATGTCTGATACCGCTACATTCGGCACATCAACACGATCATCCACGACAGCCTTTACCCGAATCTAATGCATCCATCATCTTCACGTGCATCATGCTACATGCGACGTGCTGCTCAGCTCAGCTCATTCCCACTACTCCACTACGCAATATCAGTAAAATATTTTATTGGAGTGTTAATATTTGCATATATATTTGGAAAATTTTTTAGAAAATTATTTTTGTAGTCTGGATTATTTTTTATCAAAAGCAAAAAAAATTCTAAGTGTAGAATTGGAGTCCCTCGATCGACGAGCTCGTTCAAGCGACATTGCACTGTCGTTTGAACGAGATAGATGTCGCGCGATCTCGTTCGAACGACATATGTCCTTCGTTCGAGCGACATGTCATATCGTTCGAACAAGCCACCGCCTCGATTTTCGTATAAATACCTGATTACCTTCTACACGTTTTTACAAGTCTTTTTCACAACATGATTTCTGCGAAAAAGTGCCCAAAAACAGACTTCACCTTTTAAGGTTTTAATACATGTTTATTCACATAAACACTCCCATCTATGTATGTGAATCTTTAAACCTTCAAGAAGATCGTTTTTACTCATCTGGAGCATCTTGTGGAGAAGTCATCTCTCTTCTTCATTGCTACCCTCCTAGAAAAGGAAAGTTTCAGCCGACGAATTTGTGGAGAAGCTGTTTTCTTCTTCATTGCTGACCACCTAGAGTTCATGCGGGAGATTTCAGCCGAGACATCGGAACCGACGCCTGAGGGTATTTCGTATGTCGCTCTTATTTTCATTGTAATCCGTGTAACCATTTTTACAAAATAATAGTGAAAATAAAAGGTTTTGCCCATTTGGGGGATTTTTCCTGAAATTGTTTGTTTTATCCTGCGAGCTTTATTTTATTGGATAAATCATCTAGATGCATGTTTTAGGGTTTAACTAAAATTTGGGATTAATTAAAATTGAATTTTATTTGAGAAGTCGCAATATTTCCGCTGTAGCGATTCTACATCTTGGGAAGGGGAAAAAAACTAAAAAGCTGTGAGGTGACTAGGTGGTTTAAGTCATTTAATGGGTTTATTCTTCAGTGAAACAAAGGCCCCTCGTTCATAATGTTGTAAATATTTTTCTGACCCAAGAAAAAGGTCCCTCGTTCAATTCTATTGTTTGGTTCCTATAAAAGCACATGAATTTGGAATTCATTTATAATACGAAATTATAAATGAATTCCTAATTCATGTGCTTTTGTAGGAACCAAACAATAGAATTGAAATTGAGCATTCAGATTCCATTTTCAAGGCTTGAGATTGCTCTTCCAAATAGGCCCTTAGTACTTGCATGGTTAGAGTTTTTTGTGACATTTTAAGAAATAATAATTACCTTTCTACATGCATCCTCCTAAAAAGGATAAATATATGTGAATACAAGACATACACTTAGATCATTGTTCTCTCATAGGTATTATTTGGATGGGTAACTTTGTGAACTCACCTAATTTTATATACTTTCTCCGTACCAAATTAAGAGGCAACTATTTCTTTTTAGGTTGGCCCAAATTAAGGATCAACTTTTCTTTTTTTGGATATAATCAACGTACCAAGTTTCACGATGTGAAACAAAAGTTATTCTTGTACGTTAATTGAGTGTTTCCTTAGTCTAAACAAAATAAAGACACGGAGAGAATAATATCTTCTAGAAACGTGACTATTAATTTGGGACGGAGGGAATAATATCTTCTAGAAACGTGACTATTAATTCCAGACGTACTAAAAAAGAAATCAAAACTACTAATTTGGGGATGAGGTAGTACATGAAGTAACATAACTCCTGTTAAGAGTTTTGAGTCAAAATGTCAGTTCTTTTCCCAATTATCAAATTTTTAATGTGAAATTACCACTACAAAATCATAAAAACTGATACCAAACGAGAACTTAAAATGTCAACTCAGCTCCCAACAATCCATGGGAAAAGTTCCGTTTTTCAACAATCTCATTTTCAAGAATGCAATGTTGGCAACAAGGTGTACCATGTCCCGGATATCCAATCTCCCTCTTTTATGAAAAGGTTTATGTCGAGAAATGTTTAAAGGGCAGAATAAACATCATAAACATCAATATTTCGATGATAAAATTTAATTCCTCCCAATTTACCAAATGAATGAATTGACCATGTCTTTTATGAAAAGGTTTATGTCGAGAAAAGTTTATGTAAAACAATGGCAGAATAAACATTATAAACATCAATATTTCAATGATGAACTTTTATTCCTTACTAATCTACCAAATGAATGACGTGGCCATCTCCAATGTGAAGAAAGTCGGCTTTCATTCCATCACGCAAAATTACAGGGGGATATAGAGAACTCCTTCTTAGTAACAACAGATAACGCTGTTAACTTGGTACAATATTCAAGAACAATAGTAGGACTACTAAAATAAGCTCTGCATCTAATTGAAGATGGCATGCATGCAATGAGCCACAATCCCTAACCTCACTAAGAATAATTGTTAAAAACTTGGTTCTCCTTAGCTTTCACTTGTTTGTGGCATCAACTTCTCTAAAAAACTCTACTCCGTTGCTTCCACCTGTTTTGGGGCCTCAACTTCTTTCAACTTCTCCAGTGCTGAGATTCGTCCATCCAGAGATTCGTAAAGGCCGTTCATCTTTATTAATGAAAAGAAATTGAAGGAAAAAAAAAAAGATACCAAGTTGTTAGCATGTTGCGACTAATCCACATGATATGATATGATATGCCGAGGGAGGCATCAAGCAGACGTCGTTACCAAAGGAGAAGCAAATACAAAAAACAGCTGCACAGATTTCTTATATTTCTATTTTTCTCGTTCTCATGCAACAAACTATATAGCGACCAATTAATAGATTTCTCATTATTCTGAAATGATCTCTATCCATGTTCCATGTACTCAAGTTTCTCAATCTTTCTATTTAGATACTCTCTAAAAACACATACACACACACACACACACACACATATATATATATATATAAATAATATGGATGAAAGGTGTTTTACTGATCCAACTTATAAAAGTAATCTGTGGGCTGAGGTTGCTTCAATCCAACGGCCACGATGGCTTCTGCCGATATGAGAGGTCACTTCTGCCGAAAGTGACTGAGATTTTGCCAACAAATGGACAACTGAGATAATACTCCCGCTCAAAACTTGGGTAAAAGTCAGGACTACCTTTATTTCAAATGAAGTGTTGTTCTCGCTTTTACACGCTAGCTCCTTTGCCCCTCCTCTCTTTCATTTCACCCTCGATCGCAGACAGAACCATGTTTAACTGTTCATACGAGTATATGTTGGTTTTACCTTCTTAAGGTATTCTATTTCTCTCTCATATATTCTATTACATCGTTTTCCCATATATCTGAGCTTAGTGTTTATATTATGTTGTTCTGAGTTCCTAAATTTTCTGTTATGGTGTTTGTTTTTGGCCAGGTATTCTACAAGTTGTTGGGTTCTAAAATTTAGAATTTTGAGATCTTTGGGTATTTCTAAACTAATTTATGGTTATAGATATGCGTAGTTATCTGAGTGAAAACATTGGTAATTGATTTTTGTTACTTTTGGGGTTGAGTGTCTTTGATGAATAATGTTAATGTTTTTATATTTTCTGGATGTTAAAACCAATTCTTAGATCTGACTAAATATATTGTTATAGGAGAAGCCATCGGCATGGATATGGAAACCTATTCTTAAGTATCTTCTTTGTAATGAATTTTGTATTTTTTTTAAACGGGGGAAAATTTCTTCATGCAATTTGGTGGTTTTTTAAGTGGAGCATTCTTCTATAGTTACTGGTACCGCAGCACAACCTCCACCAGAAGTTTCTCTAGGTACCAAGTCTCTTTACCTCTTTGGTTATTATTGTCAAAGTTTGGTTTACATTTTTTAGTTTTGATATTATAGGTTTTCTAAGACTTCTTATGTTTGGCTATATGTTTAATTTAATATCTGCAGATTAGGAAGGTAAGAGAAATTGATCTTATGGGCCTTTATGGGTCTCATCTTGGAGTTATATAGTGCAAAGGTTTGATCTTGGAGTTATATAGTATATAAACATGGCTACAGATTAGTGATTCATTTATTTATGTACCAATACGAAGAACACCTAAGAAAGACCATAAATTTTCAAATCTATTTTGGCATTAATACTTTTTTTTGCTAGACTTGGATTTGAGAAGTGAGGCTTTTGTTAGAAAGTTTGAAAATGAACTCAATCTTAAATCAATTAGGAGTTGCATTTTTGTATAACCTCTATATCTGTTTTTATCTGTTTTTATTCTTAGTACAACTCTCTTTGCATTTATTAGATAATTGAGGCATTCCTTAGATATTTCAAAGTAACTCTAGGAGAACATAACCTGAGATTAGCAACGCTGATTTGAGTGGGTAGTATGAACTAAACTTAATGCGAATTCTATACAGCCTTTTGTCATTGCTTTATGCTGGACTATGTCTCATTGGATTTTGATGACAGATTTTTATGTAGTCTTATATGTTTATTGGTACTAATAAATGTATGGATTAATGATTTGTGGAGAATTGGTGAAGCTCAGGTTTCTACACATAATTTTTCCCCAACATTTATAGTATATATTCTGTACTGATATTAATAAAAAATTATTGTCTTTTAAGTCACAGCAGCTTTAAAATTATTAATTGTTCAATTGTTTTGTTTGTGTTTTTAAATGGCCCCTCAATAGTTTTTGTTGAAAAAGAAGCCTGATAGTTTTTCTTATTTGTATATTGCACCCTTTTTCTTATTGATTTATGCAGGAGGTGTTGCTGTACATGTATTCTGAATCTTAGGTAATGGATAGTCCCTAAGACCTACCTCTCAAGGTATTTGTAGTCAAATATCTTTTTTATTTATTTATAAATTACAGTTAGTTATGTTTTTTTCAACTGCCATTTTAGTTTTACAAAGGTAGCAACCGTAAATTTTAATGATATAGTTCGAGTTCGTTGTAGTGTTGGTGTTAAATACTCAAAGATGGTTGTTTTGGTATAAATCGGTTCAATACAAGTGATCCTATTCTTTTCCCTGTTGCTGGCCCATCATACTCGTCTCATTCACTCATTTCTTAACAGGAGGAATATTTTGGGACCAGCTATAGTTACAACACTCGAATAGTACAAACAAAGAAAGTTCGTAACAAGACCTTAAACTACATTGTATATTATATTTGAAAATTATAAATTTAAGTGTTCATGTTATTAAATCTGTTGGGTACGTTCGTGATTTGCTTAATGAATGAAAAAATATATCACATAACCTCGAAATTAATGTGCATTTTTTTTGTAAATCTGGTTCGTAAACCCACTTTACAAATCTGTCTTCTAAACAAATGTTGTTATGATAAATTATCTGGGGTTATTTTTACAGACTGACTGAAAATTAGGAGCAGGGAAATGCAGAGTTTTAATTATCTACAGTTTCTTTTTTGCAGGAACTTAGAATGTAGTGGACAATCAACAGTGAACTTTTATAACAATACACATTTGATCCCGTGTGGGTTTTCAAGATTTTATATTTAGTATGAAAATGTTGGGGGTGAGAAGGTATTTCCAATCCCAACTTTAGAACCTAAATCAAAATGGGCCAAAAGAAATGGGTCGCCCTATTGAAATCACATTCACGTGAGTTTTTTTTACATTTGTTACTTCATTATTGCATTATGTTTATAAGCGTTTTTGTTTTTATAACAGTTACTATTTTACCCAATTTTTTCATGTCAATGTATGCTTTTTTTAAGAATGACCCCGACTTAATCTAGGGAAGTACAATAAAAATGCAATTTTATATGTAAATGCAAATTTTGTTAGAAAGAACTTAAATGATTGTATGTATATTACTTTTATTACTTTCTTTTTTTTTTCTTGAAAGTTTTTTTTAAAGGACTTCTATTACTTTCTTTGTAATGGTTCTTTACTTATAAATATTGAATTTGACATATATAAGGTATGATGCAAGTAGCATACCTTAATATTGTCAACACATTGTATTAGGATGCACAGGATGACCAACACCGAATACCAAATAGAAATTTACATTTTTCATTATAAGTTGTTTGTCTTGCTTTGTAAATGATTCTTGGATAATCTGTAATTGTGTTGTTATCTTATTAAAGATATAAATTATTTTGGAACTGACTGATTTTAATTGTGCTATTATCTTATTGAAGATGTAATTGTGTTGTTATCAGTGATTGATTTTAAATTTGGGGACCCAATAATTTAGGGAAGGATTATGCTGTGGCCATAACTAAATTAGTGTCATCGACACGGTCATATGGTAGTTTGTTGTACTTTGTCATTTTTAACAACATATGTTTAAAGTGAATATTTTAGCTTCATATTAATATGACCATCACCGTGCCATTGGCACGGGCATACCCTAGTATATATTAAGGTTCTAAAAAACGCGGGGCGTGATCGAGGCGTGGAGGCCAAGCCTTAAGCCTTAGAAGCCTAGGCGGGCCTTGGCGTAAAAAGGCGTGAAAAGGCGTTTAGGTCTTTTTAATATATTTTAATATTTTTTAACCATACCAAGGCTATTAAAATACTAAAACTGTACATATCATAAAAATATGTCTGAATATTTGCAAATAAAAATACTATTTGATTATTTTGGATGAGATAATGGTCCGGTTTGCAAAAAAATCTTTAAAAGGCGATATCGTTTCACTAAAGCATTGTTGTTTTTAGAGAAAAAGTACGCCTTAAGGGTTTTACCAAGCATAAGGCGTCAAAATCTTAAGGCGGGGCGTTTCTCCCAAGCCTCAAGCCTAGGCGGAGCCTAGGCGGGTTTTTTAGAACAGTGGTATATATATATATATCACACTTCTTATGTTAGTTCCCTCTTTTAGTAGGGAGAACATCTCTATGCTTGCTCCTATTCTTGTGTAGCCTAATTTAAGAGTCCCCTTGTTGAGTTGTAATTCATTATCGCTAGTGATGAGATTGAGATTCGAGGAGAGGTGAGGTGAGATGAGCCCTAACTATTGTGTAATGTGTGCGTGTAAAGTAGTTGCCGCTAGTATGCATAAAAGGGGCATTATAGCCATGGCCGCCATGGCGTGCATTCAAGGTATGTCTGAAGATGCTTGGATGTCCAGTTGGGGGATCCCAGGTGTATGCGATAACACCTGAGAAAAGACCCCCCCCCCCCCCCCATCCTATGTAGTGACTGTCCCACCGCCCAAGAACAACAACTCCTCACCAAGCGATCATTGCTCAAGCCCTCCACTGTTTCCAAACACACCAAAACCTATGTACCCAACTGTCTGTACAAGGGAAGGCAGGGTCATCGTCTAAGAAAACCCCGGGGACCTGCAAAAGTCATACAGCATCTGAACCATCTAACATTTGCCTGCCGAGGGCGTGGCCAATGCTCGTGGAACTCCGAAGACTCCACCAGCTACCAACACCCAATTGGCAATTATCCTTGTAATCTAATTGGCTAATGGATATCAAGTTTGTCCGAAAGTTTGGGACAAAGGTCACATCCCCAAAGTGTTCTTCGCCGAATCAAATATTTTAAGCTTCACTGTCCCTACAGCCACAACATGTTTTCCCCATTATGTAAAAACAAGAAACCTTTATCCGTATCTATGAAGAAATTACTTTCCCTTATAACAAACATTATTCGAAGACCAAGAATTCAATATCCATTAATGAGAGCTACCTTCAAAAATTATAAGAGCCTTCCCAAAGTCCTCTTCATCTCATATGTCATCGATGCACTATCAGTCTATCATCCTTTTTTAAACGACAATCCCGCTTTATTTTCATTTTTTTTATCGGAAACATCAAGCTTATATTGATAATAAAGAGAATTATAAGAAAAGGATTGACAAAAAAGTTCATCAACAACAAAAGAAAAGATAACAAAAACAACTCAAAACACAAAAGATACCTCATGCCATCAAAAATCACCTAATGGACCTCTAAAGTAGAAATTTGCACTATGTGGAGACCTTATCCCAATCATTATGTGGAGAGCTTATCCCATCAATCCCATATATGTGACCCCAAGCTTTATAAAATTGACGAAAATTTTCACCACCCCTTGATGTAGCCCTACTACCTTTGCTAAATCAACAATTTTGATCATGAACATACATAGCCGAGCCCAAACCCTCCTCCTCAAGAAGATTTTTTCTTCTCGTTGGACAATAGATGTAACTCCACATCATCCATCTTCACCGTAACTTTTCCATACAAGATGGTGGTAATTATGTTGTTGTATGGATCCCCGAGAGAGGTGAGGAGCAATAAAGCCATATATTCTTCCTCTATTTCATATAAACCTTGTTGAGTTGATCGACAATCTTATATTTGAAGACAATAGATGTAACTCCACATCATCCATCTTCACCATAACTTTTTCATACAAGATGGTGGTAATTATGTTGTATGGATCCTGGAGAGAGGCGAGGAGCATTAAGGCCATATATTCTTCCTCTATTTCATATAAACCTTGTTGAGTTGATCGATAATCTTATATTTGAAGACCTTATCCCATCAGCCCCATATATGTGACTCCAATCTTTATAAAATTGTAGCAATTAGCAAAACCCCTTGATATAGCCCTAGTTACTTCGTTAGATACACAATTAGTGTTTTTATCCTGATTTTGACCATGCACATACATAGCCTAGCTCAAACCCTCCTCCCGAGAAAATTTTTCCTTCTCATTAGACGATAGATGTAACTCCACATCATCCATCTTTACTGTAACATCTCTATACAAGATGGTGGTAATTATATTGTTGTGTATGAATCCCGAAGAGAGGTAAGGAGCAATAAGGCTGTATATTCTTCCTTTATTTTCATATAAACCTTGTTGAGTTGATCCACAATCCCTTCATATATGCTCAAGTGATTCATGAGGAATTCATGTCCTCCACCTTCAAACAATAAAGCTCGCGCTTGAGATTAAGCTTTGTTACAAGACTCTTCGCTGGATAAAGCTTCTTTAACTTCTCCCACAATTTTGGGCCATGTGGGACAAGTCCTCATTAATGACATTGTTGATAGTATTATCGCCGGTAGAGAGTGGAATTATACTTGAGCACTTTAACTCTAAATCCTCCCAATCATCACTCGTTATCTTCCTCAGCTTCCTACTTCTCCCTTTCATGTGGAATATCTTGTTGAACAAAGAGATCCTTAATTCTACTTTGCCATAAAGTAAAGCAACCACTTCCATCAAGTCAATCTACCTTCCATTGTGAAATAATATTTCAATATTCCAATATTCTAGACACAATGCAAACAACAAAACCAAAAACTTCAAAACTAGTGGTTTAACACAAAAAACTCACTTAAGACTTTTATCAAACACATTTTGTGCATCAAAGCTATGATACCAAATTGTTGTGCCCCAAAGGCGCACACGCCCCACCAAACAAAGAAATATAAAGTACACAAATCAAACCCTACAAAGACGAACACGATAAATTAAAGGTTGTTCCAAACATACATTTTCCTACATCCAAATCGATTAAATGGGAATACAGTGGAAGGGTCATACAAGAGTTATACATTCTCAATTCAAGCCCCAAATACACTCACATCTCACCTCGAAATCAAGTTTCGAAAATCCTAAACTTACTCCCTTTCTTGCCTCTCTCAATCAAATAAAAACCTAATGTGTTGCGTTGTTTAATTAATAACCAAGGCAATACATGTACAAAAGTCCCAAAAGCCCTCACTTCAAACCAACCTGCATAACTCGACAAGAACTTGTTGGAGTTCCAGGGGAGAGGGAGTTCTCTACAAAGCATAGTTAATAAAAAAATAAAGTATAAGGAACCAATTCATATAAATATGAGCTTTTTTTACTTAACCCTTGCAATAATAGTGTGTTTTGACTTGTTCCCCCCAATGTTAAAAAATTAGACACAACCCCCTAGAATCTAACACCATTACTTTTTTGTTAAAAAACTCACTAATTTGTATTTTGACTTCCCCCTTCTACGAAGCACGAACACTTCTCCGAAAGTAACGTACCAGTGTCGAAACTCCGGATACTCCGACACTCGTACGACACTCCTCGTGGCTTGTCAAACTTGTTTAGCATTTAAAAAAAGGCGGACACTTCACGAACACAGCCCGAACATTTCGTGGACATGGAGGGGGGCCAAAATTAAAGAACAGTAAGAAATACGTGTAAGGTTGTATTAAGAAGAAGAAGAAGAAGAAGAAGAAGAAGAAGAAGAAGAAGAAGAATAAAGTTATTATCTCGCTTAATTTAAATGTATATTTTTACTCACGATTTAAGTGTCGTTATGAAATACTTGAAATACAGGACCATATTAATTTTAATTAGTTTCAAAAACTATTTTTTGTTTTGAAATGCAAAGTAGATGAAAGTATATATATATATATACAGAAAGTCTCCTGTAAGGACTCCTTATGGTGCAGACCCCGGTACATACCATTTTTTTAAAATAGTAAAAAAATGAATTTTTTGATGAAACTTCATGGATATGATCTCCATGGTGAGAAGATCATCTCCAATTTTTTTCGTCGAAAAATTCAATAAAAAAAACCGTTGAGATGAGGTGATATGTAAAAAAATGGTATAAATATGCATTTTCAACCGTTGAAATGTTGGGTCGGCGCTAGCCGCTTTATTGATTGAATTTTTTTATGAAACTTCATGGATATGATCTTCTCACTATCGAGATCATATCCATGAAGTTTCATCAAAAAATTCAATCAAAAAGTGGGTCAGATGATCGCAAACATTTCAACGGTCGAAAATGCATATTTATACTATTTTTTTACATATCACCTCATCTCAACGGTTTTTTTATTTAATTTTTTGATGAAAAAAATTGGAGATGATCTTCCCACCGTGGAGATCATATCCATGAAGTTTCATCAAAAAATTCATTTTTTTACTATTTTAAAAAAATGGTATGTACCGAGGACTGCACCATAAGGAGTCCTTACAGGAGAGGGCCTCTCTCTCTCTCTCTCTCTCTCTCTCTCTCTCTCTATATATATATATATATATATATATATATATATATATATACAAGCTTAAAAATATATTTATATATATCATCGTGTCTTTGAAGTGTCGTGTCTTAGTTTTTTTAATTTTGACGTGTCAGTGTGTCCGTGTCGTGACGGCACGACACCCGTATCCGTGTCCGTGCTTCATAGTTCCCCCTATATTTTTTGGACAAAAATACCTTACTCTTCATCTTTTTCCCAGATCAAAACCTAACTCTAAAGCTCCCAAACCACCATCCATGTCGGCACAATAAACACAAGAATGACCATTCCCAAGAATGACCTCAACTGGAAATTCTGATCAATTGTGCTCCCATAGTGGTAAGACCCATTTGCAATTGGATCGAGATAATAATGTGAATAAATGCCATCACCACCTCCGATTGAACTTGAAAATGCATAAACCCCATCAGCCACACAACAGCATCAAATGCGAGGACATCATAATAGAAAAAACATGAGTTCAAACTTTGTAAACATCCAATATAGCTTTGGGTGCAACACCTTTAGCAATTCCAGAGGCATAAGCTTCTATATTTGCTTTAAAATCACGCCACCCTGCTGTAGTAGATGTCGTATGTATTATGTGGCCGTCAACATCTCTTGGTGAACAAAACTCAACAACAAAGATGTTGTTCATCATATTATTATATATTTTTTGTTGTTTTTGTTTCAATATACATTTTTCTTAGGGAAGAAGAAGAGCATAGAGGATTGCGTGTAGGCTCACTGTTGCTGCCATGGATGTTGTTTTGGCGGTTTAGGGTTAGGTTTTGATTAGGGGAAAAAGATGATGATGAGGGTATTCTTGTCTAAAAAATATAGGGCGTAAGTCAAAATATAAATTAGTGATGTTTTTTTTAACGGAAGGGTAACAATGTTAGAATCTAAAGAGTTAAGTCAAAATACACTATTATTGCAGGGGGTTAAGTAAAAAAAGTCATAAAAATATTCCCTCATTGTACATTCGTAGATGGTCGGATCCTCAATCACAACCCCCAGGCAGTAATTAGGATTTCTCAATACATCTTTCAGTAAAATTGCGCACAGTCAAAGAACTTGAAAGCAAAACGGGGGTAGTTAGTCTTAGCGAGGTTGGTGGTGGTACGTCCCAACAAGTGATCCCCTATAAGGGATACTCTTCAATCCTTAGTGCAGTTTTTTCCAAATACCGTGCTTAATCCCATAAATAAAGTAACTCGAAGTATGTGGAATTTGTCGATACAAGGCTGTTAAACTAAGCAACATGAGTTTAACTCGTATTCGATCGGATAAAAGCTCATTCTAGACATATGCTCGTAAAATAAACAAATCAAACTTGGACATATTTTAAGCTTATTATAATATTGAGCTCGACTCGATCATAAACAATCATACGAAAATAGTATAAAACAACCAAGCTACTCGAGCTCGATTCGCTTTCCCTAGCTAAAAACTCGTTCGAGACCAGTTTATTAAATAAACGAGCCAAGTATAAACTTAATTTTAAGCTCGTTAAACTTTCCAAACCAAGCTTAAGCAACTCTAATTGACTCGACTCATTTTCTCCCTAGCTCGGTGTACTTGGTTACAAAAGTTAAGGCCTGCAATCCCCAAGACCTTGGAAAATAAATCCCTCTTATAAAGTGCTTCTTTATCTTATCGCCCATGAATTGCAACAGCTGCTTCAATTCTATCTCTCAATGCTTAAACTCATTCCACTCGATGATTACAACAAGTCTCATACAAAATGTTCTGAAAGATGCTAGGCGTTGGTCAGGCAGCGAGGGATATTCTAATGCCTTGGCGGCAAGGCAGGGCCTAGGCGGTTTTCTTATTTGTTTTATTTTTTTTTAATATAAAGCTAAACCTAAGGAAATATTCATTAAAAATGTATAACATCTTTCTAAGTAAACGTTTCACTCATAAAACAATAAAATTTCAAACATTACTATCACAAGATCTTAAAAACCAAGGGGAAAACATTTGAAACTAATAAAATGAGGGTTGATTATGTATAACTAGCACAAGAAGATAAAACAACAATATCTTAAGAATAGAGATGTCATTACAGTTAAAAGAAGTGCCAAGCCAACATAAGATGATTGCCAAATATGTATATACATTGGGGTCTAGGCAAGATGATTGGTTACGACCTAGCGCCAGAGCCTATATTAGTCGGCAGAGCAGGGCCTACCACCTAAGCGGGGTTATTTTATATACTAATCACACACTATCCCCAAAGTACTCTTGTACTTGGAAAGCATTTATCGAATTAAGTCGATGTTATATGTCAACCAAACACTTACACATCCACATGAATATCGCAGTGTAAGCTCTAATCTAAGAACCTTATAACATTGCCAAATGGTTTTGCTCTCCACCCAGCATAAGTGTCTCGACAAGCTCATTACCCTTATCTTGTACTCCATGCTCGAGAAATCAACAAAGCCAAGGGGGTTTTGGTACTACTGCACCTAATCCTCAACACAAAGGTTATAGTTGAGACCCTTGCCATGCTAGTTAAAGGTATTAAAACAGTTGAATAAGTATCAAACGGTGTTCAATGGACCTTTTAAGGTTGTAGCTCATTAATTAACACGATGCGGTTACACGAAATGCCTCCCAATGGCGGTTGATCCGCTCTATTAGGTCGAGACATCACTGTAATACCCCGTAATTTTTAGAATAAAATATTACGACATAAATGAATTTAATGACTTCGGATTTATTTTGAGAATAAATTTAATTGGGAGGATTTAAAATTTAAGCGAGTAAAAATTTTAATTTAAATAAACATTTATTCATAATTTTAAAATTATAAAACTCAATTGGACATAATGCGCTTGCTAGTGAAAAATAAATCACACATAAATAAATTAATGGGCGCGTGTCGTTTTAACATAATAAAAGGGCTAAGTGAAATAAAAATAATTGGGACGCGTTTTGGGGAGCGTTAGAGACTCGGTTTAGTGTTTTAGATATTTAGAAATGGTCCCGGGTCATAGGTATATGAGTTGGGGAACTTTTGGGCTAGTTGGTTTATGAATTCGGGTCCATATAGGAGTCCAAAAGTTGGGTTTTAGGCCCAACTCGGGATTTGCCACTAGTTAAGTGTTTAAGCGGAAGTAAACCACTCCCCCACTATCATTAGAGAAAACCTAGATTAGCAGCTACGGGAGAAAAAGGGAGAAATACCAAAAAGGAAAGAAAAGATGAAGAACAACAGGGAAAATCAAGGGAGCTTCAAGAGAAAGTCTTCTACAGATTTTAAGGCAAGAATTCTCTTGCTTAATTTATGTTTCCAATTTATTTTTTGATTCATATAATTATCCCCTTTAAATTTTTGGGATTTAGGTTTTGAGTATGTTTGATTTGATGATAAACAACACATGTAGAGGATTGATTTATATGTAGAAATTGTCCAAGAAATTAGGAATCGAAAATCTGAATATTGATGTTAGCTATTCTTAAGTTTTGATAGTTATTTGGGGATAATTAAATAATCAATTTAGAGATTGTTATTGTTAATTAATGGGTTGAAACCTGGATGTAGATTCCCTTATAAATGCTCCCTATTGTGAAATAAACCTGGTTGGAATTTGGAGATTTTAAATCGTTACAATCTAGTAATTTTAGTAACCTTGTTGGGATTGAATCTGTCAGATGTGAATACAAATTTTGGCTTGTGTGTTGTTTCTGGGTTTGAAGAGAATTGGTATCTGAGAAGAACAAATTGGAAGCATCGTGGGGGAAGCGGGTCGTTCGAGCGACGCCACGTGTCGTTCGAGCGACATACACTGTCACGCGAACGAGCCACCAACTCGTTCGAGCGACGTGCTGGGGAGTTGACTTTTTCGTCCTCTTTTTCCTTGGGCCTGGGATTGATTTGATTTTTAATCACAGGAATGAGGTTGAACTGTTGAATTACAACTGGTATACCGAGAATGGGTTAAAAGAAGGAATTTTAAAAGAGGAAAAATTATAACAAAAATGATACGTCACATTCAATTTATAACAAGTACAAATAACTAGTGGTTAAGTAATTATTTTATCGGATAAGATGAATAATTTACTTGATGGTAAAAATTAACATTTACAAAGGTATTGGGCCTGGGATTGTGGTTGTGAAAAATTTTACGAGTCCAAGTGAATGAGTGGAACTGGGTTTGGGAAAATAAAGAATTTATTAAAAACACGAATGTGCCCCCATTAAACAGGGAAAATTATAATTAACTAGTTGGTTAAATAATTATTTATGGAATTTAAAAATTTATTAGATGGTAAATTAATAATAAATGTAAAAATGTTGTGGACTTTGGTTGGACTTTTTAAGGTAATTATGGAGTAATTACCTATACATATTATATGAGATAATAATATGTATTTGTGTGAACATACCAGTGGCCTGTCCTATCGGCTCGGGGGTTCGCGTGTTCGGACCGTGTACTAGAGGTGACAATTTTAGAAACGACACGAAAAAACAGAACGACCCGAAATTGACACGATATGTCGTGTTCATGTCGTGTTTTCTTACACGAAGTCGTGTCGTGTTCGTGTTTGAATTATGAGTCGTGTCGTGTTATCGTGTTTTTTAGGCGTGAAATTTAAGAAATTATGATATTCGGGTCGTGTTCGTGTCAACTAAAAAAAATACGAATTCGTGTCGTGTTCGTGTCCGAAAAAACCGTGTCGTGTCGGCCCAAAACACGACCCGTTGACCCGAATTACCACCCCTATCGCGTACCAAACGTCGGCACAGGTGAGCTTGACGATGTGTATGTCATATAGGTACTACCAGGGACGTAGCCAGGAATTTTCATATGTGGGGGCTACAAAATTATTAAGATAAAAAATAACAAGCATAACAAAAAAGACTTAATATTCGATTAAAAATTTGTGACATAATTACAACTACAATTGTCCTCGACGACTTTTCATAAATTGAAAGTGTTAAATGATACACTCATTATCAATAACAGCAAATACATCTTTTTCCACATACACGATCATATTATCATTCATTCATTGATCTTCCATCCGATTGCGCAATGAAGTCTTTATGAGATTCATAGCCGAAAACACCCTTTCCACGGAGGTCGTGGCAACCGGTAATATCAACGCCAAAGTCACAAGCAAATAAACCAACGGAAATACCTCACTTTTCTTTGTCCCAACCATCCTTTTTGCAAGAGAAGAAATTCCAAACAATCCTTGAAAGGTGGGATTAGATTGGACATCAAGAAAATAAGTTTCAAGTTGAATATCAAGTTCAATGAGTTGGACGCTTGAAAATTCATTAGGATAAAAATGGGCAAGGCGAATTAATTTTACTTTGTCAAATGCAATAAACGAATCATCGGGACAAAGGCATGCCACACATAGTAGTAACTCGCTGTTCGCCTTAGTGAAACGTTCATTAAGCTCATGAAGTTGCATATCAATGACCGCATAAAATATCTCAACACGATAATGATGCAAATTTGGCCTTTTCGCCGCTTTACGTTGTGATCTTTTTATAGCAATGTATACATCCTCCATAATAGGAACTTCAATTTCAAGTTTCCCACAAAACGTACAAACTTCATCAAACAACAACACCCATCCATCATCCCGCATCATTTGTAGTCGTTGCTTGCATACCCGGACCAAAGACATGGCATTTACAATATCTTGATCTTTCCTTTGCAATGCCTTTGATAATTCATTTGCAAACCCCAATACATTTTTCATTAAGTGCATACAAAAAACAAATTCAAAAGTATGCAATGAATCTATTGCATTTTTTGCATCAAATTTATGCAAGGGGTTGATTGCATCCACTTTGACAATCTCAAGAACATCAATTACGGAGGGGAACATGCTCATCAAACTAAGTAAAGTGCGAAAATGTGATCCCCAACGAGTGTCACCTGGACGTTGGAGAGAGGTAATCCGATTTAGTCCGTTTCCCGTTTGAATCTCACCCTTTCCAATTGCACAATTAATGTTTTGAAGTTGTTGCTCACGAAGAAGGTCACGACGCTTACACGAGGCTCCAACTAGATTAAGAACACTAGAAACCAAGGTAAAAAGAGTCATAATATCATCATTTTTCTTTGCCACCGCAACAAGAGTCAATTGTAGTTGGTGAGCAAAACAATGAACATAAAAAGCACATTCATTCTCCCTCAAAATAAGTGTTTTGGGACCATTGAATTAACCTCGCATATTACTTGCTCCATCATAACCTTGTCCACGTAGTCTAGAAATGCTCAATCCATGGTTTGCAAAAAGACTATCTATTGCCAACTTAAGCGACACGGCCATTGTATCCTCAACATGCACTACACCAATAAAGCGTTCCATGATTTCCCCCCTTTTATCAACATATCGCAAGGCGACAGCCATTTATTCCTTAATCGACACATCACGAGACTCATCAATTAAAACTGCAAAAAATGAATCTCCGATATCTTTGATAATGAAGTCCACAATCTCACTTGAAATCGAATTAACAATATCTTTTTGAATATCCGGTGATGTCATTGTGTGATTTGAGGGAGCATTCTTCAATGCAACGGCTCTAATATCGGGATTTAAATCACATGAAAATTTCATAAGTTCAAGAAAGTACCCTTTATTTTTTTACTCTTCCGATTCGTCGCTACCACGAAATGCAAGCCCTTGGCGTAAAAGAAATCTAATAGAGTTGATTGATGCACTTAGTCGTGTTCGGTAATCCATACGAGCTTTGTCCGATTGTTTGTGTAAAATTGTCTCAATGTGTTGACTTTCGTTCATTAAATTCGCACATGCCTGCAAAGCCTGATTATGGGTACTAGTAGGACCTCCCACGTGAGTAACAAATCTCTCTTTCTTCTTCCAATTAGAAAAATCTTCACCCACAAATACGTCCCCACCTGCTTGGTCACCCACATTTTTCGTGAAAAGATAGCAACACAAAAAATATGCAGCATTAGTAGTGATGTTATATTCTAGCCAAGGAGAGAATTCAATAAACCAAGCAGGGTTAAAACGCCGCAATTGTTTGCCCATAGTTTTATACGGGAATGTGTGGCCACGAGGATGACAAGGCCCCTTTTGTATATAGGCTCTACGGAGTTTATCTTCCAGTTTAGGATTGCCACGAGCAATTGGAGTTCGTTGGGCGGGATCGGCATGTAAATCCTACAAAATAATTTCATCCGGTTCTATATTTCTCTCAATATGCGGTGTCGATGTCGACTCCAATTTTCTTTTATAAAACCTCTCCATAAGTTGACTGAATTGACAAAAAAAATTAGGTTCATTAATATCACCAAAAAAAATTAGATTCATTAATATTCCCCAAAAAAAATTAGGTTCATTAATATCCCCCAAAAAAAATTAATGGCATAAAATTAATACAAACACAAACCCCATTCAAATTAGTCTACATAAATTAAATAAATTAATTTCCAACTAAACTCTTTAAATAAACAAAACAATAGTACCAAACCAACTAAACTAAATGCTAACTCTTTAAATTAACAAAACACAAATTACTAATTCTAAACTGTTGTGAAAGAAAGAAATGGGATGGGGAAATACCTGTTGTGAAAAAGAAAACAGATGGGGAAAGAAATGGGATGGCTGGTGTGGCGATGCCTCTCTTCTCTCCGGTCCGGAAATGGAAATGGCTCTCTCTCTCTCGTCTGCCGCTCCTCTGTTTCAGAGTTTGAAACATGAGATAAACTTTTTAGGTCTTTTAACATTTTAGTTGTTGATACTCGAAATATTTGTAAATATAAGCCCCAAAACTTTTCTATTTCAACTTTTACCCCAAATATTTTATATACCTACATTTCTATAAAAAAAAAAAATCCGTGGGGGCTCGAGCCCCCGCTCGGCCCCATGTAGCTCCGTCCAAGGGTACTACATGCAGGCGTCACCTACGAGAGGTAGATGTTGGCGTTGACTGTTCCTGTGTCATCGTTGGGTATGGCTGTGTACAGATGTCCTACGTAGGGACTGCCCCCAACTTGTGTGTGTTTTGTAATGTCCGCTTGGGATAAGGGATTCCTCTGGATTTGCCAATATAGCATGAATTAAACACCAATGGTAGATGCCCTTGTGTCATATATATAAGGACATATATATAATTACCCGGGCTTTATATGAAATAAACTGAAATGTCTAAGAATGTGGACATAAATTTCAATTGGGATTTTTAATGCATAATAGATGTTTATGCTTCTTATGTGAAAATTATGAGACTGGGATAATACGTGTATTGATAATTAAATGTAGTCGGTACACTTAAATAATTTAACCATTTTATTAAATTGATACGTAGTCGTAGTTTTAATTTGGGGACTTTTAGGATGCGAGACATATCACACTTAGATGACGGGTGAGGTGTTAAATGTATGTGAGTGATGAAGGAGGAATATTTATTGTGCAACGACTGTACTATTGCATCATAAATTAATTATGTTAATTCTTGTACACCTTGGGCTCTGACCCAAATTTAAATGTTTTTCCCCCCTCAGATTATTTTTAGACAGGGATAGCGGGATTGTTGTTGTACTAGCCTTGCGATCTCTCGTGCTTGTCATCCTTCCAGATCATTGACGCTAGCCTAGGTGCTTTTGTGCCAGAGTTCGGTTATTTTATTTTGGAAACATTTGTAAGGGCATAAACCCGAGATTTATTTATTTATTTACATTATGCCGGAATTGTGATTTTACTTATGGTTGGATTTATTATTTAGTTGATGTTGGATTGAGTTTAATTATTGTTAGCTAAATATTCATAAAGTTTAAAGTATCGGCCTTTTAAAATAACAATATTTTTATTACGTTGTGTTGAGAATGGTATTAATTGTTTGACAAGCCGCATCTTCGGCGTATCGTGCATGGCCAGCCTTTACGTGAAAAAATGGGGGTTGTTACAATCACCAAAGGCGTAAGGGGTTAATTTTGGTGGGAAGGGTCTAACTAACTCATGGTCTCGCCCATTTTTTTACCTTTTACCCGATATAACTAAGCCCTACGAGCTTCATCTAACTCCTCTATATTACTTGCTACTCCCACTAAAACGAGTTTATGTCGCGTTGGTGCCTTTGTGGTGTGAATAATGGCCTCTAACGCTGTCGAGGGAACCCGTTGAAGGTAGCGACTCTAGCGAGGTTTTCAGCCTCGGGTGAAACATTTTGTGAGACAGTAGCCACAGCCAAGTGATGCATTACAAAGACGATGATGCGAATCTCACCAAGACTGGCATTAAAGGATTCTTCCAATCGAGAAGGGTCATCACGCCAAATCGGCTTGGTTGCCTTTTTCAGCACCACTTGTGTTAATGGATATTACTACTACTTTTTTGAATTTTTTTATTCTAACTCGTAGTTTAATAGTGTGTTATTAGAGCATTTGCAATGCACACCTTAAAATGGTTTTAAGCTAAAAATTCTTCACAAAATGCATGCTAAACCGACAAATAGGATGGGTGTCGAATGCTGAGAGCTTAAAAGTAATAAATTTGTGGGTGGACAATGTGGAGATGGCATAAACTATTGGACGAAAAATGGATTGTCGTTTGAATTGGTGGGATGTAAAATGGGTGTCCTTTAAACGAATATGGGTAGCCATCTAGAATTTATAGGGAGGGGAGTAGAAGAGGAGAATGCCACAAACTTGATATTTTAAAGGTAGCAGCACAAAAAAGTGCGAAACAGAAAACAGAAAATGGATGGGATGAAGATTGATTTTTTGCCTTCTTTAAATTATAACATATATTGGGTTTATGCCTCTGAGGTCAACAATGGAAGCTATTTATTTATTGAGGAGATTAATGAAAAAATATATGAAGAAAAATAAGTCTTCATATAGATTTGGAAGTGTATAATAGAATACCAAGAGATATAATACGGTGGGTTTTACATAAAAACGAGTGGCTCGTAGATATATTGATGTGTTTAAGGATATGTATGATGGAGTCATGACAATAGTAAGAACAACAGCTAGAGAAAGTAGTGAATTCCGAATTAATGTAGGTCTGCACCAAGGTTTAGCACTAAATCCTTATGTCTTTGCTCTTGTTATGAATGAATTAACTATGATGTGTCGCTATGTATGTTATTTGCAGATTATATTGTTTTAATGGATGAAACTAAGACATAGATTAATGGTAGATTGAAATTGCAGTGAGAAACTCTAGAAATAAAAGGATTTAAAAAAAAGTAGAACTAAAACAAAATATGTTGAGTACAATTTTAGTAGTAATAGGAGGTCAAACAGGGATGTAGTGAAACTTGAGGGTTAATAGATACCTAAAAATGATCATTTTTGTTATTTAGGCTCGATTATTCAAAGAGATGGATATATTAGTGACGATGTTAATCATAGGACTAAAGCAGATTGGGTCAAGTGAAGAAGGGCTATCGGCGTACTATGTAATCGGCTTATATTTTTTAAGTTTAAAGGAAAGTTTTATAGGATGGTCATTAGACCTGCCATGTTATGTGGAACGGATTGTTGGGCAACCAAAAAATAAAATGTGCAGAAAATGAGTGGTGAAGATGCAAATATTAAGATAGATTAGTGGTAAAACTCAAATGGATAAAATTAAAAATAAACAAATTCGTGAAACAATAAAAGTAGCTCCTATAGAAGATAAATTGAGAAAAAATCGGCTTTGATGGTTTGAGCACGTCAAACGTAGACCAATAGTGCTCCCGTAAGGAAGAGTGATTTAGTTAGTATTGATGGTAAAGCTAAGGGTAGAGGTAGGTCTAAATTGACTTGATAGGATACTGTTAAAAAATGACATGATATCATGTGGTGTAACTGAGGATACTGGGTTGAACAAAGCAAAATGGAAAAATAGAATTCATCTAGTCGATCCCAAATAATTGGAAAAATGCTTTGCTGAGTTAAAGTTGAATATATGTTGGTTTAAGATATATCTATGAGCAGCCAAAAAAAATAGTTTACATATAATCTATCCGATCCTTAACCCAATCCGCACAGTGCGGATGCTCTTAGACTTAAACCCCCATTTGTTGCTTCCTTCTACTTACCCCTAATTTTAAAACACCGTCAATCCGCTGTGAAAATTTACTTATTTTGTAATTAGACATAACCCTCTTTTCAAAACAAAAAATACCATTAAACAGCCATCCTCACATTATATATACATACACATTAATGCGAATATTTGGCTTCACAGATGTACAGTAGACTACAAAGAGATCCACTAATCTATTTAAATACTGAAATAGGTATATATCAAGTTCATGAAATTCAGGCAGAATAGAAACCAATAGATCTATGGGAGGTTTTAACCTTTTGACCAGTTTGTTAACTGTGAGTTCACTGTGGTCGATTCAATTTTTGTTTTGTGATGTAAGATGCATGATGACGTTATCCCCTCAAACCAAAAAGCCATTTTACATTTTCATCCACAACCCCGGGTTAGACAAATCAATTTCCTTAATGTCCAAGTTCGAATTCCCCCCCCCCCCCCCCAAAAAAAAAAAATTCACACAAAAAAAAATCCCCTAAGTTCGAAACTTCCAGCACGAACTATATAAAGACAAAATATATAGATAAGATGACAGATTCAACTCGAGCTGCTTCGTAAAGAAAATAGTTCCAAGTACAACCATGGAGATTCTGTATTTTATTCCTCTAGTAATAGCTTTAAAATTTTGGATTTGGATTTGGAGAGAGAGAACTCGATCTCACTCTTTTGATCTCTCTCTCGATCAGTCTCTCGATTTCAGGCTTTACAAGGGACAATGAGCAATCGATTTCTTCTTCTGGAAGCTTTGTGAGCTTTTTTATTTTTACTTTTACTTTTTTGTGATTGTTTTGTTACTAAATATGAAATTTCATGCTTGGGTTGGGTTTCTTTGTCTTAATGTGATTATTGCCAATTTGCCTTATTTGTTCTACCTTGTTTGTTTATAATTTTATCAATTTTATGTCTCATTTCTATATCCAACACAATTGGGCCAAGTTCGCTTGTTCCATGAATGGATCGACCTCACGAAGGGCTTTCTTGTGCAGTGAGATCTTGACATGTTTGTATAATTTTTTTATTAATGAATTGGGGGTTTGTTTATTTTACTTAATTTTATCTGATTTGTTTTTATTTTTGTAGTTTTTGTAGGAAATGAGTGCAATGTGTTGTTTTTGTATAAATGCTTTGCAGGAAACGATGTCGACAGCAACTTATTAGGTATCTCTTACACACTTATTAGGTATCTCTTACACACTGTTTTTTTTTAGATTTTTGAATTAGTTTACCTCTGTTGTTGCATATTATTGTTATTAATGATTGTTAGTATTTTTTTAACGTGGTTTATTTTTGTTCAAATAAGACATTACTAGTAGTTGAATAATTTTGTTAGGGGATATGCATATTGTGGGGGGCTTAACGATAAACCCGTGATTAGAGATAATCCCCCTCATTAAGAATCTAGATGAGAAATTAGAGAAGGATTCAACAAAGATTAGTGACATTACAAGCAAGTTTGCTCATAAGCCAGCTCGAACGAAGACAGAGGAAGCTGTAGCAAGCACAGAAGAAGCAAGCAAACCAGTCCAAACGGTGAAGGAGCAAGGAGGAAGCTTTTCCAAGGGAGCTATTCGAAGAACCTTTGTATGTTGTTTTACTTACATTATGAGTATTTATGACGCATATTGTAATAGTTGGTGAGGTTACTCAGTATTCGCACGGGACCAGGTCTGGCAGGACTTGGGAGAGTTTTCATGCTCTATCGAACATCCTCACTTAGGGAACCTACGAGATAACTGGTTTGGCAAATTGGGAAGCAAGACAACATTAAGGCATGACTTAACCTCTTTATGTACACCAGGTAAAACACCAGCTCATCCGAGAGAACATCATCCGAGGAAGCATCATCCGCGCAACCATGTGTTTCCTTGTCCACTGGGTTTGGTACAGCTAGTCTTTATCCAAAGTAACAAAAATATTTCCACAAATGTCCTAGTGACGTCATGCGTGACCTACCATACGTCCAATCCAAACTTGAGTAAACTTTAGGGGGGGGGGGAGGATTAACTGGCGATTTGGCACGCTACCACCTATGCGCAACCGCCTAACACACATCTAGTCACTTAAGTCTTTTCCCCACATTTAATGCTAGATCCGACCTCGTCCCTCCCACTTTACCCCCTCCGGGACCTAACCCCAACCAGCCCCCGTCACTTCAAATTCAATCCAGATCTTACCCCCTCCGACCCAGTTCCCACCAGATTCGGGTTCGCAATCAACCCCCATCTGTCAAAACCCTTCGGCGGGCACAAAAAAAACATCTGACCACCAGTTTAGCCCTCTGATGGGGTCGTCGACTCTCGGTCATAGTCGTCGCCCCGAAACGAGCTCCGGCGGGTCCACAAAGTATCAAAGCAGTCCTTAGTGAAGTGGTTGCTGGGGCTTTTGTACAAAAGATGAAGGAAGAAATTAAGGTTTTCTTTGATGAGATGGGACTTTTGAGTGAGAAGTTAGGTAATAACGCTTTTGAAGAATATGGGTTGTCCAAGTGGTCTTTATTTGACTTTAGCCCATTTTTAAGTGATAAACTATTTCGCTTGGAGGTTAATGTCCCAAAAATATATTTTATTATTGTGGAAAATTTTGGACAACACTCAAATTTTAAAATGCTGAAAAATATTTTATTTGGGCCCCAAAAGTTTTAGAAAAATTCTTTTTTTACTCCAGTAAAAGTTAAAAAAAGTCTAAAATATTCAAAGTATTTGTGGATGAGGTATGGGCCCTTACAAATCTTCCCTACAATTCGTGGTAAAGCTTTTCGAAGAAGGGGAAGGCACTACTTGTCTGGCATCTTCAACGTTAAAGGCTATAGCCATAGTTATTAAAAATCGTACGATTCGATTCGACTCGATTCAGGGCCATACCGATTCGAATAAGGGGTAGAATCATAAATGGCTAAAGAATCGACCGATCCGGGTTTGAATCGTACGATTCGGTATGAATCGTGCATCGTTTTCTTAAACGATTCACTTATTGACCCACGTGTTCCTTTTTTTTAACCCAACAAAACAAAAACAAAAACATTTCTTGCAACTGAAGCCCCGTTTTGCCATTACGAAACACTATTACCAATCCCAAACCAGTACGAAGCCAAACCGAAGTCCCGTTCTTGCAACTGAAGCCCCGTTTTTGCTACCGAAGCCAAATCGAAGGTCGTTCTGCAAATCGAAGGCTGTTCTTCGTTGTTTTGTTGCAAATCGAAGGACAGTATGTCTTCTTTTGCTTAATCGAAGGCCGGTTTCTTTTCTTTTGCTGTTTTTTTTTTTGGTTATAAATCCATACGTTTTTTTTTTTTTAGGTCTTTTGCAGTTGCTTTTTTTGTTATAAAACCATACATTAATTATTTTTGTTGTTTTTTTAAAGTTTATTTGCTGTTTATTTTTTTAAGTTCATTTGTTGTTATAAAACCATGCGTTTTTTTTTTTTGAACTTCTTTTGCTGTTTTTTTTAAAGTTCTTTTGCTGTTTTTTTTTTGGCTATATTTGCTTAAATTCTTTTGAAGTCGTGTCAAAATTTTTGAAGTTTTTACTGTTTTAATCTTATTGTTTGAGTTGTTTATTAAATAAATTGATGATGATGACTTTTTATGATCATTGATAATGACTTTTTATGATTTATTTTTGTTTTTTACATTTTTAAGCTTAAAACGATGAGAACATATGCTACATTTAATTTTTGTGATATATTTTGGTATACTATCATGTGCTATGATTAGTTTTTTGTCAAATTATGCTTAATTACCATTTCTATAGTGTCAAATCCCATTTACGTATGTTTTATTTCATTTTTATCATTTGATTCCGATTCGACCGGTTCAATTCACGATTCGCGATTCGGGGGGTAAACGATTCACGATACGATTCGTGATTTGACAACTATGGCTATAGCGCTCGGGTCAAGCTTTTCGAAGAAGGGGGGAGTGACGTGCGCGTGATAAGTTCCCGGCGTGGGCCTATTTAATTTCAGCACATGTTTATTTTATTTTTAGAATTTTATTAGAAGTGGATAAAGACAAGTTATTATCTAGATTATTATTAGTATTATTAATTAGATATTTATGAGGTGTTTGTTTCCTATTTTATCTAAGTTTCTTTGTTAGTGGGTAGTTTCCTAGCTTAACTAGTAGACTTGCTTCCCAAGCTTAATCTATAAATAAGGCCTTTGATCATCTCTTGTAATCAAATTGTTAAGATTATTATTGATTTATAAGATTTGAGAGATGATTTGGGGGAAAATATGATTTAATTATAATTTTTATTCATGTGTGTTCATGTGTGTAAATTCTGTTGCGTTTCACATCACTAACATTCTAACATGTTTATCTCTTCAAAAAATGGTGATCTTTAAAATGTAAACCTCTTTCCTCTATAAAATTCTAATAACTTTTTATCTTTACTAGTATATCTCTCAAATTTCTAACCTCCGCCTCTGTCATGCATAATTTCGTATATTTTATTGGGTTTTTTTACTTTAATAAATTACTAATTCTCAACCTAAGACTTGAATACATTTTAATTGAAAAATTAGACTTTCCTCAAAATCGTTAGAAAATCTATTAACTTTAACTGCCACAAGACATTTTAAATTAAAATAATTTAATAATACCAAAAAATCAATAAAAAAATTATAAACGAAAATGAAAATGATTTCTAAAACCTTAAAATATATTTAACAAATGTAAAAAAAAAACTTGTCACCACCCACCCGCATTCCGCCGCCAAGGCACCACAAGCATTCCACTCGTCACCAAATTGCCTTTTTATGCCTAGGCGTGCCTAGACTCCTAAGGCTCGAGGCTTGGCCTATATGTCTCAACCGCGCATCTCGCCTTTTAGAACCTTGATAATAGAGGGAGAGGGAGGTTGTTCTGCCAGTGAGTGGCGGGGATTTGGGTGGTGAGGGACGAAAGGGGGTGGGGGTTCACTGAATTGTGAAATTATAGAGGGAGGGGGGAGGAGGGGTTTGTTGGTGTGTTAGTGAGAAAGAGGGACCGGAGGGGAAGAGAGGGGTGGGGAGGTGGAGGATTGGCGGTGGGTGGTTGTTGTGTGGAGGAGTGGGATGGTTTGTGAAATTATAGAGGACCAATGTTTTAAAAGGCGTTTTGAGGCGCCGCCTCGAGGCGAGGCGCTAGAGAGGAATCGTGAGGCTTTTTTTCTGAGGCTTACGCCTTGTGGGGGTGAGGCGTCCGCCTCGAGGCTCTTGAGGCGTACGCGTCTTTTTTCTGTGCTGATTTGTTTTTTTTTTATATTTTTTGTGCTATATATATAATGATATACATATATAAGGAATTTATGTTACTTATACTATTTGTACCCCTGTTTTGTTCTGCTATATATCTATATAAATATATATAAGGATTTTATGTTACTTATATATAATTTTTTACTTATATATACTGACTTTTTACTTATATATATATATATATATATATATATATATATATATATATATATTTTCATATTCATATAGCAGAAAAACAGCATATATTATATACATATATATATACATATAGCAAAAAAACATAATATATATATATACTGTATATTTTTGCTATATGAATATATATATGTATATAATATACAGTATATATATATATTCTGTTTTTTTGCTATAATTACTATTTTTCTATCAATTTTTAAAAAAAGTTGAGGCTTACGCCTCGGACTGCCTCGAGGCTTACGCCTCGCCTCACAGAGGCAAAACGCCTCAACTACGCCTCGAGGCTTTTAAAACCTTGTAGAGGACGGTGACCTTTTTAAATTATTTTGAACTTTATATGTATTTTCTTTTACTTTTTCTTTTTTTTTTTAAATTTTTGGAACTATAAAATTATTTTAATTCAAATGAGAGGGGGCAGTTAAACTTAACAGATTTTCTAACGATGATGGTCAAAATCTAATTTTTCAATAAAATTGTATTTAAGTCTAAAATCAAGATTTAATAATGTATTAAAGGTGAAAAAAACCAATTTTATTTTACAAACTACCGAGGTTCCGTTAGGTAGGTACAACCAACGTAAAACTTTGTCATAGCATATGAATATAGTCAATATACGCGTTACTACTAGGGCCTTCCCATCAAACGATGTGTTGCTCTTGCCACAGGTGTTCAAAAAATAATCAAGGGGTGTTACATCTGCCACAAGGTGTCGAAAAATAGACAAGGGGTGTCGTATCAATGCTTGTACGACGAGAAATGGGAAAAGAATCCTGCACCAATCTGGACGTTTGCGGGTAAAAAAGCTAGTCCAAAATAGTTGACTTAGGATAGCTGCTTAAAATATAGGAACTTTGAGAAGGAAAGGGATGGATCCAATAAATACTACGATAAAAAGAAAAATTGACAAAACTAGTTTGTGAGAAACTAAATATGTCACAATGAGAAAGCTAAAGGAAATAGAGAATACAGGGTTTAGGTAAACATAGCCATAGGGATGGAGTCGAAATAATAGCAAATAAGAACCTTGAGGAAGATATCAAAACTGTTATTTGGAAAGGTGATAAACTTACTTGTTAACTTGTATTTAGGTGAAAATATAATTAATATTGTTAATGATTATGTATCCCGAATAGGATTAGATAAACATACAAAAGTATAATTCTGGGAATTAATGGATGAACTCATTCAAGAAAACAAAAATCTATATAGGTAAGCGATGGTCGTTACGTTATAAAACAAGTATGTGAAATGTGCAACGCACAGGTATCCTTTAATTTTGTTAAATTATAGATAATAAATATGACATGTGCACAACATGATATATCAATGTAACTTACGAACTTATATATAATCTCATGTCAAGTACAGTAATTAACTCTTAATAGCTATTAGGAATGAAAGCATAATAGTAACAAAATTGTACCATGTCTTCTTAACAGTTATATAAAACTTCATACAAAAAAATGTAGTATAAAATTATTGGTGGTACGAATAAAATGTACCTTATTTATACGTATTTATTATTATAATGGTGAATTAGACGTATATATTATATACCCAAAAAAATATGGCACAATTATAAAGGTCAATTATATGTTCACTACCAACGCGATAAAGTACAAAGTTTAGTTCTTTGTTCATCAAGTATCAAACACTATGCTTAATTGAACAAATTGAAGATCTGGTTCATACTAAAATTCTAAAATTTGATTGCTTAGATAGAAAATATGTTTGACTTGTCTAATAATTACATTAAAATATTCCACAATTCTAAATTGATTAAAATGAAAAATAAAGAATCAACAAAAAATGATTTAGGATTTAGGGCTTAGTTGATAAGTTTTTAAAGTTGAGAACCACAAACCCAAATCATTACACTTACTTTTTTTAATTTTTGTACCTAACAACCCAACAAATGAAATATCACGGAGAACCTTCCAATTATTAGATCATTTCAAGTAGACAACTAAATGGAATTTTTATATTTGAGGTGAAAGGTATAAATATAAAGTGAACTTGAATTGAAGAAAACAATGACGCATATTACAGGTGGCATGTAAATATTGTTTTGAGATATAATGTGTGTCTGTTTGAGGGGCAGAGAGATGCTTTAATTTAATATAATTGCCACGTGTCAAACTCTACTCAAACGAGAGCATTTTATATATATGATATGATATGATGCCTCCAAAAAATACATTGGTTGGGAACATAAAAGTGCTTTCCGTGGTAACAAGAAGAAAGTTGTGCGCAATTACTGTAAGTTAGCGGGGGTATTAGCGGATTAGAAGAAAACGTAGGAGTTATGCGGAATGTAGAGGCATGTCGTAATGTACCACTAGAAATAGCATACACGATGAGTTCACATCATTATGAAGGGTACCAAACACGAGGACTTTGAAAAGAAGGAAAAATGGTATCCTCGTTGCGTAACCAATCTGGATATTACAACAATGTAAATGAGAGCAATGATGATGGGGTTGTAACTGTCCCATTCAGTAATAGGTGTTCTATTTCAGAGTTAATGAGGGAATGAATTTATTTGCATGCAGAGGGGGTTGATCTTTCTTGAAGCAGTTTACTAAAAGATAAATTAAGGCTACGTTCTCTATCAAATGGGGTGAAGAAGGTAGGAACGCTGCCGGTAAGTTCTTCCATTTTAATGTCATCCCATTTCATGTCGCCATCCCAACCCTCATGATTCAAATATACATCCTTATCTTATGTGAATTATCTTATTCATATCCTTTTCATAAAAGTCATCCTACTGATTTCAATCCATATAGCAATTAGATAGAAAACTGAAGAAGATGAGAACAATGTGTTTATAACTATGTAACTTATATATTAAGTTTTTTGTCAAATAAGATGTTTTTCCTATTTAAGGGACGCTGAAACTGCTATGGATAATAAATGGCGACTTTGTACTTATCTAATTGATCCATACTATAAATATTTGGTGCTCTCTAAATAGCATATCGCCCGAAACTGACCGAGGCCGAGCTAAAAATTGGATGGCCAAATCATATGCCGATAGTAAGACTTTGGATCAGGTACCTTAGATTGATTGAGAAGATTTAAAATTGGGAAAGGGCAGAGAAATTACCTTTTGAGAGATGAATTGATGGGCTTCCGTGTAATCCTTGCCAAGGATATAAAGTCCAGCCGCAGAAGCCACAGCCGCTCCTGCGAAAAACGATGCAAATCTCACCCTCAAAACGTATCCCATTTTCCCTTTTTCTTCTACAAATCTCCTGTTTTGATGAAATACTCCAATCAGAGAGAACGGGGCTTTTTTGAGGGGGCGTAACAAATCGGGGCGGATATGTTGGGTTGGGCTGGGATAGTATATTGGTTGCTCTTGCTCACCTCATTTAAATTTACACTCGAGCCCAAATGTATTTGCTCATCGACAAATTCTTAATAACTTCTAAAATGGATTAATGAAGACATCTTTGGTTTGCAACTCTAATTCTGTTTTCTATGTTTAAATATAATTTTTGATAAAAATTTGTGTTTGGCAATCTATTTTTAAACACTGAATTATAATATTTATGTGTTATAATCAAGTTTTTTCAGAAAACAGGTTGAGGGTATTTTATAACTTTTGCTTTTTATTTTTCAACTCAGAATTATTCATTTTTAATATTTTAATGCATTTATACCTTGATATATAATATACATACATAAAACATTAATATGTGTGTAATTCTTATAAATTAAAAATATATATGTATATGTACACAAAATTATGTATGGAATAATATAAAGTTAATTAATATTATCAATAGATATATGATACTTATATATAGTTTTATACATGTATTATTAATGTACGAAATAATATAAAATATACATATAGTACATATGTATTAAAAAATATTATCAATTCATGTATGTATATAATTTTATAGTAAAGTATAAATGTAATATATATATATTTAAACTCCCAACATACCTCATTAAATATACATAAAACTACATGATATTAAATGTACATGAATATAATTTATGATGTATATATGTATGCATGTACGTATACATTTATGTATCATGTATGTATGAAAGTGTATATATATATATATATATATATATATATATATATACAAAATAAAGTAGGAAATTTATGTATGTCATAAGTTTGATCGATGATGTCATCCATATGAATTTTTTTTGTACTTCCTACTTTACTCCTCAAATATTTTGTTTTTCCTCTTTTGTCACTTTTCAAATTTACTCTTTAATTTAAAATTGGGGCTATTTTGGTAAACCCTTTAAAAAACTATCGCCTGTCATTTGGGTACCGCATTAAGAAAGGGACGACGAGTTAGATGTAAGTAGGCCTGTAAATTGAGCGCCCGAGGCCCGAAGCCCGCCCGTTCGGCCCGCTATTTTCGGGCCGAGCTTTATTTGAGTTTGAGCCGAGCCGAGCCTGAGCCAAAATTTCAAGCCCGAATGAATTTCGCGCCGAGCTTGAGTCGAACCTTGCCAAGTCCGAATTGGGCCCGAAGCCCGAACTTCATATTTCCAAATAAATAAATAATTTATATAATTGCTCAAGTCACAATAGGCCTTTGTTAGTGTTCAAATTTTGCTAAATGTATGAAATTTAATAGGCATTTGTAGGTTTTCACTCTTATTTCCCTTCTTTTAATTTGATACATTTCATAATTATATATTTTATTTCATGAAATATCAATTAGATTTTAATGTGTAATTTTTTCCATGATGGAAATACAAGAAAAAAAATTAATTCGAACTTTTTTAGCAAAAAAATTGAAATCGAGCCCGAAGCCCGTAATATATATGAGCCGAGTTCGGGCTTAGGTGGGAAAAATAATTCGGGCCGAGCTCGGGCTTGAGCATGGGTAAGTGAGTTCGGGCCAAGCCTGAGCAACCCCAAGCCCGGCTCACTCAGCCCGATTTACAGCCCTAGATGTAAGCCACCAAGGAAAAAAGAAACACTTTGAAAATATCACAGGATTTTATGATTTTCTTTATGCCCAAAATACTATTAAAGACTGCAAACGCCACATATTCTGCCAGGGGAAGAATCTGAAAGTTGAAACCTTCTGCCAGAGGAACAGTCTGCAAACCTTTTGAAAGTTGAAACTTTTTGAAAAAATTTCGTAGTCTCTCTCCTTTTATTTTGCATTATATCCCGCCTAAAGGACCCATCCTTTAAACATTTCAAAAAGATTCTTTATCTCTCTCTTAAGCTGGGTTATTTCCCTAATCAGAGATGATTCATTGAGCCACTCCACGTAGCCAAGCTCATTCACCTCCGACGACGAGCAAGACGGAGTCTCCCTCTCTTCAAAAGAGCTTCCTCAATGGTAACCGTCCATCTCATAATCATGGTCCAACAACAAATCCGTGTTGAACAAAGGAAAAGTAGGTCGAATATTGTTGTTAAGAAGATATCATCAGCTGAAATCGGAGACCAATTCGGGTTTCCAAACAAGAAAGAGAACTCAGAATCAGTGAGTGTCTTCCTCATCTTTCCAATTGAAGCCTCCATCGTCATCATCAACAACTTCAAAATGGGTCTTGATTTGTTAGTTTATTTTCACTCTCTCTTTGTGAGTTTATATTTGGGGGTTAGGGTTTTGAAACAAGAAAAACTCTCAATAACCTTCAGTTGGGTCTTGGAAGAAACCTCACAAATTAATTCCCCTATTTTTTTTCCAGATCTATGAGTTACGATGTATATTCCCTTATTTTTTTTCCAGATTTATGAGTTAGGATCTCGACAGCAACTGATCATTATTGTTGACTCTGTTTTTTTCATATTTATGTGTTAAGATTTCGGTTCACAAGAAGAGGTTTTTGAAGCCGAAGAGATCTTCGGCACACATTTCAAGACTGCGTCTCTTCTTTCTCTTCTTGCAAGTAATTTTCACTACCCACTTTTTAGATATTCACACGAGAAATAACACCAGTCCCATAAACTAAAGATTCATAATATTTTGGAGAAATAACACCAGTCCCATAAGTTTAGGCACGATGGCAAGACGGCACTGATGGAAAGCTACCCATAATTTGTGATGGCACGACGGCATCACAAAATTATTTAATAGAACTTTACAGGTGGGTGGGTATTCCCAACCACACCGTTACATTACAGTCTAAGTCTTGGTGATGTGGGCATATTGTACTGCTTACAAGACTCCAATTGGCATGTCTCTTTATCGCTTGGTCTTCGATAAGCCTCCTGTCGAGCTTGAACATCATGCTTATTGGGTCGTCCAAGCCCTTAATTTCTATATTGATGAGGCGGGTGTCCACAGGAAGCTGCAACTTAATGAAGTAGAGGAAATCAGAAATGATGCCTATGATTTATCTAAGAAGTATAAGGACAAGATGAAGTGGATCCATGACCAAAGCATCATGCGCAAAGAATTCCACCCTGGTCAAAAAGTCTTGTCGTATAATTCTCAGTTGCATCTCTTTCCCGAGAAATTGAAAACCAGGTGATCTGGACCCTTCATTGTTGAGTCAGTTACCCCTTATGGTTCCATCATCGCGCAAAATCCCAAGGATGGTAGCCTCTTTCAGGTCAATGGTTAACGCTTGAAGCCTTTCTTGGAGCTAGGCTCCACTCACATAGAACAGATTGACCTTGTTGACCCCATTTATGAAGACTGACCGTTCAGTCTTGTTTGGGGGTGATTCCCATCCCCCAATTCTTCTACTACCCTGCGTTTTCATAGATCTTATCTTTAGGGTGAGACTCCATCGGTCTGGTTGAAGACGTTAAACTTAGCGATATCGGGAGGCAACCCACTTTTTCTCAGTATGAGTCTTATCCTGTTTGGGGGTGGTGTTTCACACCACCCAATGTTATATCATGATTATAGACTTGTACATATTTTGCTATCTCACTCATTTATCCAGGTTTCATCTTAGCTTCACATGTCCCCTTCATTAGCAGTTGATTATGGTAGTCTCTTTCCTACCTTTCTACTCTTAATTTTAAAAATCATTTTATTTAACATCGAGGACAATGCTCCTTTTTGTTTGGGGGTGGGGAATTTTATCAAAATCATACTTCTTTTGATTTTTTTTTTTATTTTTAAACCTGATTTTTAAAATTTCGTGCAGTTTCTTTCATCTCAGTCATTGATCTGAATTTTCAATCATCCATCTTTCCAAGTCTAGGAATCAAGCTAAAGAATATTTTTTATGTAATGCGTCCCAAGGCATGTTGCACCATGAATTTCTAGGCTCAACAAAATTTCTACACTTATCACGTCACTACGGTTAGAGTTGAGGAGTACTACAATTCCTAAGAAAACCTTAAGGATCACTAGTAGAGACTTTAGCTTATCAGATTTGTGCCCTTCATTATTTCAGAGTGTTTTACGCAATCTTCGAGTCACAAGTTGATTCAACTTCCTTTGAGTCCACACCTAAATTGTTGTATGATCTCATTATCCTTCACTAAATTTTGGTTTGATCACTGAGAACGACATCACTTTCGAGTTGTAAGAAACACGTGTCTTGAAATTTGTCCTGATCACTAGATTTTCACCCATACACTACCCATTACTTTCCAATATTTCATATACATTCCCCACACCATCCATTTATCATTCCATTCATATATCATCCATCATTTTGAGAAAAAGAGTGTGTGTTTCAAATACAAAATGTCTTCATTATTGGTTTGAAAAGAGAGAGAAAAAAAAAGGAAAAAAAATAGAAAAATAGCAAAAATAGAAAGAAAAAAAAGAGAAGAAAAAATAGAGAAAAAGAAAAGAAAAATCGAAAAAAAAAGAAAAAAAAAAGAGAGAGAAAAGAAAAGAAAGAGAGTTTACAGTTAGTAGTTGGTTCTGAAATAAAGACATTTGTTCTTCATAGTACACTTTTCTCGCTCATCCATCATACATCCATCATTTCACACATCCATCCTATTCTACCTCACCTCATCCCACATATCCCATTTCATTTTTCCCTCACCCATATACATCATATATTTTCCCTAGGTGTTCGGGCAAATGAAGGTCAACGTGGTGAATAACTCAATGTTTTCACTATAGTGAATAGCATTTCTTTCATGAGATCACTTTTATTTCAAATTGTACGTTCTTTCTTATATGTGTGTGAGACGTTTTTCAAGAGCGATACACTGACCCTAATCTCGAGAGTTCATTTGAGAGAGCTATATCCAGTGATATTTAAAGTTGAAGCGTTGACTCTAAAGAGGCAATCTTAGAATTACTCTTGTGATACTCGACCCGTTTTGACTTATTCACACCACACACGTTGAGTTCTAGGGAGGATGTTCCTTGAGTATTTACTTAGCTTAATCTTTTTACACATTCTAGCTTGTATTTCTGAAATCATTTATCTCATGATGGATTGTGTGATCATTCTATGTCTAATAAGAGATAGACTGCCTTTTGCAAATAAGAATTTTGTGGGTATATTCCCTGCAAACCCTCACGAGACTCAACTCATCCTGTAGAGCAACCTATAGGTTTAAAAGCTTGTTGCACATGCTAAGTGCAATCGCAAGTGCTCGCGAAAGTGGTACACTTTTGGTTACTTATCTTTCTCTTTCTCTCTATCTTATTGCTCGAGGATTAGCAACGCTCTGTTTGGGGGTGGTGTGATAAGCACCCAAAAGTGTACATTTTATACCCCGAATAGACGTGTTTTAGTTGCTAATTCTTGACAATTTTGGGTCTTATGCGCTTTATTGTATATTTTGTAGGTCGAATGCACGTTGCGGTGTTCAAACGTATATTTCAAGGGAATTGTGCTGATTATGGAGCTAATTACCCTTGTTCCATATCCTAACCTACCCTAAACCTACCTAAACATGTCCCGAACCGTGTGTGTTTAGTTTGTCCCATTTTATTTTATTTTATTTGTGTCATTTTATTTTTAGGGTTTATTTTATTATTTTATTTTATTGAGTCATGTATATATTTTTAGGATTTTTATATTTTTAGCGCGTCGTGTATTAGTTTTTATATTTTCTTATTTTTAGTTAGTTTATTATTATTTCATTTTTTTATTTTTATTTTTTATTTTATTAGTTTTTTATTTTTATAGTTTTTATTTTAGTTGTGTTTAATTTTTTTTAGAGTTTGTATAGTGTGTCGTGTCATTTTTATTTTAGTTGATTATTATTTTTTTAGTTTAGTTAAATTTTTATTTTTTTTTATTTTTTTTAGGGGTCATAAGTTAAACACACACACAACCCCTCACACACACTATCCTACACACTATCCTACACACAAACAAATCCCTTATCCCCACCTTATTCACCTACACTCACCCACACCAAATCAACTCACCCTCCACTATTCGTCATCATCTCCACACCTCCACTCACTCTCATCTTCCCTCCATAACCAACAAAACAAACACCCAATCTCCTCTCAACCTTACCCCCACCATAGCAGGTACCCACCTGCTCAAACCCAAACCACAAATCTCACCCGGACCAGCCCCCTGTGAGACCCAGCTGCACCAAACTCGGGATAACTCTGGAACCCCCAAACCCATCGACCCATACCCGGTCGCGGCTCTATCGGAGCGCCGAGCACGATTCGAAACATCCCGGACCCGCCAGAATCCCTCCTGTCTCAACCTCATCTCGCCGGAACAAACTCCGCCCCAATCGTGACCCACCTCCATACCAGCAAAAACCCAAACCCGTCGCCCCATACCCGGATACCTTTTCTGTCCAACCCACAACCCAAATCGACTCCACCAACCCGAAACCTAGCTAACACCGTTGCGGACCTCCGAACCCACCTCGAGTCTGCTGAAACTCGAACCTACCCTTGCTCCACCTTAAACCCATTTCATTACCCATTTCTCCCAAAATGTAAAGCCACGATTTCCACCTGCTTTTGTTAATCCCAAACTCATGTCAAAGACCAAAAATAAACAAGCCCCACATGTGTGTAAAAAGCCACCCATTATCCTTTTCCCAAATTAACCCCCAACTAACACCTCTTAACCGTTATACCCAATATACCCCATAACCAAATCTGATTTTAATTTCCTTATCCACATGACCTCACACCCCATTTACATGCTCACCCCCTACCCTTATACCCAATATACCCCTTTAGCTCTATGGGCCACTATAAAATGAAGACCTCACTCCATTAAAAAGAGATTGGAAGATTAGATATTAGAGAATTAGAGACTTGGAGAAGAAGAAGAAAATAGTTAGAGAGAGAAAATTTTAGTTTTAGTTTTTTTTCTTTACCAAAAAAAATATTGAGAGATTGTAATTGAAGATACCATTTCAAGTTGAAGGCAAAATTGGGTTTGATTAATTCTTCTCTTACTAATCATTCTATGATATTACTTGTTTACAATTATTCTTGAATAATGATCATGCTAGGCTAATCACTCCATTCAAGGAGTGAAATGAAGCCCCGTGAATTCAATTAGATAATTAATTATTCTTGTTTACTTTGTTTCATTTAGTTAATAATTTGATATTCCTACATGTGTTTATGAATCGAGAGATGGTAAACCATCCTTGAGAAAGGATTGAAATTTAATATGCTTTTGATTTTTGGATTCAAACTAGAGATAGGATGATCCATTAATTATAAGTATATTATATTTTGTTATGCTCATACATTAATTTTTTGGGATTTAAAGTTAATTATATGAATTTGCCTAGCGAGTTATTTATATAATTTCTCTAAATCATCTCTTCACTTGAGTAGTAGGAATGGAAAATGAATTAACTAAATCTATGTTAGTTTATTTTGTCAAATGATGAGAATCAATTGATGAAATAAATTAATATTTGGGAACTTAGTAAACTAGAATAATCTAATACATTTAATTCATGAATTGGAGGTGAATTTTCATTCCTTGAATATTTCTCACTCAATCTTCTCTCAAATTTTTAGTTACCTAGTCTTGTTTTAGCACATTTTTTTAGTATTGTTTTATATCTCTCACTTAGTGTAGCTACTTAATTTTCACCATCATAAATATTGTTTTAATATTTGAAAAACATAAAAAAAAAATTAGAAAAACCAAAAAGTCTAAAAAAAGTAATCAAGTGAATTATATTCATTATCTTCTCATTTTAGCATGTTCACACCTTAGATTAGGATTGATATCCCTACTTACCATTCTACACTTGAGTTTGTTATATATTTGTAGGTAATTGAGGTTTTGATTGAAGAGCTTTTACAACAACGACAGACACACCAAAAAGCAATTCATCATGGACCCAAAGAAAGTGTCGGTCGTTTTGGATTGGGGACAGCCCACGACACTTATGGAGGTTCATAGATTTTTTAGAATGGTCGGGTACTATCAGAGGTTTATCTGAGGGTTTTTAAATATTACAGGATTATTGTATGAGTTAACTCAGAAGGTGATTTAGTTTGTATGGACTAAGAGATGTCAACATGCATTTGACACTCTCAAGGAGAAGTTGACTTCGACTCCCATTTTGGCTCTACCTAGGAGTGGGGTTGAGTATTTGGTATACACCGATGCTTCCTTACAGAGATTTAGTGGAATGTTAATATAGGAGGATCATCCCATTGCCTGTGCATCTTGAAAATTAAAACCCCATGGGTGTAACTATCTGATTTGTGACTTGGAGCTAACGGCTGTAGTTTTCATATTATACATTTAGAGGAATTATTTATGGGGTGAGAAGTTCAAACTCTTTAGAGATGACAAGAATCTTCCATATGTGTTCACACAGAAGGATTTGAACATGGGATAACGATGATGGTTTGAGTTAATTAAGGACTACCAGTTTATAATTAAGTATCACCCAGGGAAGGCCAATGTGGTAGCAAATGCCTTGAGTTGACGGGCTAGTGGCATTTTTTCATCTCTTCAGTTGATCGCGTGGGACCAGTTAAGGTAACTGGGGAGTTATTCGATGCATTTATGGGGATGCTCACCATGACTGATATCCTTATGTGGCACAGCCAGATGATGTGTTTTGTGACTAGAGAGTGGTCGATCTTTTGGCCATTGGTGAACCTCTTTACACCATTGGGTTAGATGATGGATTGCGATTCAAGGGGAGGTTATTTTTGCCATTAGACGATAAGTTGTGTAGAGGTGTCATGCGGGAGGTCCATGGATCGTAGTTTTCGGTGCATCTCGATGGGGATAAGATGTATTAAGACATGAGGAGATAGTATTGATGGTCTGGAATGAAGCGGGATGTTGCTATATTTATGTTTTAAGTGGAAATGGGATAGCATTTCGATGGAATTCATCGTCGGGTTACCTTTGACACTAGGGCATCATGATTCTATTTGAGTTATAGTGGACCTCTTGACAAAGGTCGCATATTTCTTGCCCGTTCGAACAAAATATAACATAAATATATTTATATGTCACCATATGAGGCATTTTATAGGAGATTGTGTAGGTCACCGATATGTTGGATGGATGCGAGTGAGACTAGTTTATTAGGACCCGAGTTCGTTCAGGAGACTTCACAAAAAATTCGGATGATTCGTGACCGAATCAAGACAAAATAAAGTAAATGAAAGAGTTATGAGGACTTGGATAGGGAGGACATTGAGTTTCAGGTCAGTGACCAGGTTCTCCTCAAGGTGTCCCCTATGAAGGGGTGGTAGGCTTTGGCAAGAAGGGGACGTTAGCCCCAAGGTATGTTGGGCCGTTTATGATCACCAATTGTTTAATCCCGCTTTCTTATTGTTTAGCATTCCCATATCCTCTAGCTTGAGTACATAATGTGTTTCTTATGAGATAAGGTCACATATCAGCACATAGACTTAGATGACATACAGTTAGATGTTGATATTTCGTATAATGAGGAGCCAAATTATATCTTAGACTCTAAGGTCCATACATTGAGAACTAAGGAAATCTTTTTAGTTCGTATTCAGTGGGATAACTATGGTGAGGATGAGTCCACTTGGGAGCAAGAGGATGCTATGAGACAACAAGATCCACACTTATTTTGATTCAGGTATGCATTAATTACTATGAATTCCGAGGACGTAATTCTTTTCGTTAAAGGGGAAGGATGTAATACCCCGTTAAATTAACTAATTAAAAATATTAATTCTTAGAAATTTAAATGACATGCGTGTAAATAATTTGAAATTAATTAATAAAACGAGTTCAATTAATTGAATTAGCTTAATGGACTCAAATATTTATTTGGTTAATGGACTTGTGTACTTAATTGGAAATAAATTAAATTAAGTAAGTCTAATTAATTGAAGTAGTTTAATGGAGTTGAATATTTATTTGGTTAATATCCCTATTTAATGGACTTATGCACTTAGTTGGTTTAGATAAAAGCTATTGGGCTTAGGGAGCTTGGGTATTTATTTGGGTTAAATTAATTAATTGGGTTGGAGTGGATATTTTTTTGAAGACTGAGATTGGTGTAATTAGGCCGAGGTGGATATTTTGTTTTTGGTTGAGTTTGGATGTCAGCTATATTAGGTAGTAGATTTTCTTTTCCATTTTCTTGGGTTGCAGTGCATAGGGAATTTATGAGCAACTATTTTCTTTTTCATTTCCCATATTCCTTATAAAGAACCTTTTCCCTCCCTTTTTCTTTCAAAGAAATAGATAGCCCACCCTTATATCTATCAACTCCCTTCTTTGATTCCTCCGAGAATGAATAACCCCATTAAAAATGAGTCAATCCCGTTTAATACATAATCACTGGCTTGGGATGAATAAAGGGATAAAATAACTTAGCTCCATTTATTAGAAGCTCAGACAATTTAAATGCAATCGAACTCATTATTGGGCAGCACTGCCTTGGAAACGCACAAAGAGATAAAACAACTAACCACTTAAATAATATTTTACTTATTTCAGACCCATCCAAACTCGCCCAAATTTCCAAACTAAACCCTAAACTTTTCAAAGGGCGTTTCAAGACTTTTCAGGAGGAATTTCGAAACCAGATTTAAGGATTTCTTTGGACGAGTGTTGACATAAGTAACTTTCTACTCTCCTCCTTTTATATGCGTAGTCGGTAAATTTGGGGAATTAATTTTTATGATAAAAATTAATTAGTAACTCCTAAGGTTTTATGTATCTCCAATTGCATCCCAAACGTAAAAATTTAAGTGGTTCTAAATATCCTGTATTTACTTGTTTAGCTTTATTCTTATGTGAAAATTAATTATAGGCCCAAAACATGAAAAAGATTGATATTTAGATTTTGGACCCTTTTGTAAAATTTGACAATTGAAATTTGATAGTGTATTATACGGACTTAAATTTAGAGTTTATGAATCCAAATTTTGCATGCTTAGTAAGGTTTGTACCTTATGTTTCGAGGGTTGTACTTTTGATGTTAACAACCTAAAGTGATGAGATTTTTCTATGAGGACCTTGTGCATTAGGAGTAATACTTTTGACACACTTGTGGTCCTTATTAGATGATATTTGTCACGAGGACCTTAGTCATGTTATATGAACTAATATAAAAGGTTTTTAAATCACTTGGGAGCCCCGATACATATTAATGGATCCTCTTATGATGTCATACGCTTGTAGGTTAATTATACTCACTATTTATGTAAAAACACTTATAAGACCTTATTTGAGATGTTGATATTGTTGGTATATATTTTATCATGTAGAAGATACGAGTACGAGATAATTGTTAGTGGTTAGAAAGTGATGTTGGATTGATTGGCTTGATAGCACCCGTAGATATTTAAACTCTTGTTATATTTCCTCGTAATAAACCCTAATTAAATTCTCTCAATAACTACCATTGTTGATACCAAATTTAATCTACTGACGTGGACCAATAATAAGAAGACACGTGTCAATCTACATGGCACAATAACAACGAGGAAGTTTATTTCCCCCGACCAAGTCATGTTCGCTCCGAGCAACAAGGATACCCCGAGGAACTACAACACTCCGAGGAACTCCAGCGCTCCGATGAACTCCTGAACGACGAGCAACTAAGGCGGTCCGAGCTGCATCTCGGCCGTATCATTAAACGGACAACTGTTCAACTGTTCATTGAATGTTTATATTCTTGACGCACACGCTGCATTAAACGTATTACCCTTTCATATGTATTTCATTTAATGTATCGGACCTTTCATGTACAGCCTAAGGGCTATAAATACCTTGTATCATCCTCATTCAAGGGGACCGAAATTTCTTGAGAGAACTTGTAATCAAGAATTCTGCAAACACTCAGCAATAACATAACAGTGGACGTAGGCTTTATTCCTAGCCGAACCACTTTAAAAATCTTTGTCTTATTTATTTATCTGTGATTGAATAATTAGAGCAATCTAGTTTTTTACATCAACAGATTGGCGCCGTCTGTGGGAACGTGTTACAAGCATTGTTCTCCACCAAAAGCTAAGTTTTTATTTTCTCTACGTATAATCAATTATACATACATCTTTTGATTCAATCATGATTTTTATGTTTATATACATAAATTAATTGTCCAATTTTTATCTGCAAAATGTTGCATATCATGATTTTTAAATCATAACTGTTAGATTAATTCTTATTTAGAAATCTGAAAAATAGTAGATTTCATAAATCATAATTCTTTGCTTGATTCTCAAGTTTCAATTTTATATCATGGAATAAATATTTTAAATTATTACATATACCAATATATACGACGATGATAAGATTTAATCATTTTCATTGTTGATTTTGAAATAAATTTTGTAAGATCTTTGATGTCTATTCAAATTCCCATCATATTTTTAATAAAAGAATGGGAAAAGGTTAAAGACAATGAAAAGTCTTCTCATGGAAATCATGACCCAGATCTATTTTTTCTCTCTTCAAGTTTGAGTCTCTTTGCATTCACAAGTTTACGTCTCTTTGTATTCATTTTTATGAACTATATACTTAATTTGGGTCATCTTCCATCTATGTCAATAAAGTCAAATTGATTGATTTTTTTTATATAAATTTGGTAATAACTTTAATCATTCACCATATTTTTATCTCTCCAAATTGGGAATAGGAAGGGATCAATATAAAAAATAATTTTCTCTCACCTGAAAAATCATTACCCACCTCTTGTAAAAGAGGATCAGTAAAATAATCATGACCATATCAAGACTGGGAACAAATTTGATATTTTGGCCCCTCGTTCATCACATCACAAGGTTTCTTTGACGAAATCACACGATCTAGTGGGTTATATATTTATTCATTTAATTAACATTCTTAAGGCTTAAATTTTACATTGAATGTTATTTTTTGATCTAAAGATTCGAGATATTCTAGTCATCCAACCATATATTCTATAATTTGAGATATCCTTAAATGTTGGTCGGCAACATCCATGTTGTTTGTCGGCAGCAGTAGAATCTTGGGGTATTAAAAAATGCTAAGCACCCCTGATATTTTGAAATTAATATTTTTATTTCTCAAGCATATACATATCATATATTGATTGGATGAGTAAATTATTCTCATGACTAATCAATTCAGCCTACACAAATGGTAGAACAAGATATTAATTTTTACAGGTACAAGATTCAACTCCCACGAATGCTCGGAAATAATCTTACTCTTCTGAAAAATATTATCATAGCTCGGCAGTATGAAATTTCACCTCAGCGAGGAACTATTGATTTTATTATTGCTATGATATCTGCTCAAGCACAAATCATTCTCAACATACATTCGGATGCATATTATATATTCATCTCATCATGGAGCTCAACGAGATACTTATTCAGTTATGAAGGAAAAGCTACAACATTTATTATATTTCACCCCCAACGGATAGTTGGTCGGGGTCATTCTTATTTATATTCAGGCCCATATATATTGGCTCAAGCACAAATTATTCTATATATCCCTTGGGATTCATATTCTATATTCATCTCAATATGGAGCTCGGCGAGATACTTATTATCATATTCAGCTCTGAGGAGAACTATAACATTTATTATATTTCACCCCCAACGGATAGTTGGTCGGGGTAATTCTTATTTATATGCAGGCCCAGCAAAGTTCTCGGCCATATTCTTATGTTCTGGAAAATATTATTCTTATTCGGCATTCCGCAATTATGCCTCGACAAGATACTTATTCAGCTTTAAGGAGAATTACAACATTCGTTCGGATAATTCTTATTTATATTCAACGTTCTCGGCCATATTCTTATGTTCTGAAAGATCTTATTCTTGTTCGGCATTATATGATTCTACCTCGACTGATCGGCGAGGCATTTTATTATTTTTAATTATTCTTTATATCTATCTGGATGCATATTCTATTCTCATTTCAGCATGGAGCTCGACAAATATTTATAATCATATATTCAGCTCCAAGGATATCTACAACATTTATATTATCTTATTCCCAACAATCTGTTGAGGACAACATTTATTATATCTTATTCAGCTCCAAGGATGTCTCCAGCATTTATTATATCTTATTCAGCTCCAAGGATGTCTCCAGCATTTATTATATCTTATTCCCAACAATCTGTTGGTCATCGCCGAGGAAGTATCCCGCATTTATATTATCTTATTCCCAACAATCTGTTGGTCATTGCCGAGGAGGTATCCTACATTTATTATATCTTATTCCCAACAATCTGTTGGTCATCGCCGAGGAGGTATCCTGCATTTATATTATCTTATTCCCAACAATCTGTTGGTCATTGCCGAGGAGGTATCCTGCATTTATTATATCTTATTCCCAACAATCTGTTGGTCATCTCCGGGGAGGTATCCAGCATTTATATTATCTTATTCCCAACAATCTGTTGGTCAGCTCCGAGGAAGTCTTCATCATTTATTATCAATTACCACTAACTCCGATTGGTAGATAAAATCCAACTCCGGTTGGTAGACAAAATCCAACTCCGGTTGGTAGATAAAATCCAACTCCGGTTGGTATTGGTCGATAAATCTCATTCAAAGTTCACATTCCACAGTTGGGGGCTTCTATTACAGATATATTTGTTCATTTGGTGGCACATTCTTATATCATCATGCAGTCGAGCATCAAATTCAACCCCGACTAATCATCATTCAGGAGTTGTTTTTCTTTCTCAGGAATTACTTTTGATATTGAAGTTCAGGAGGAATATTGAAGTTCAGGAGATATATATTGAAGTGCAGGAGATATATATTGAAGTGCAGAAGGTATATTGAAGTTCAGGAGGTATATTGAAGTTCAGGAGGTATATCGAAATTCAAGAGGTGTATTCAGAAGTATCAGGACATGATGAAAGAAAGCAAAAAGTATTCCACCGAGGAACTCTGTCAGACCAGAAATTAGAAGACAAGTTGCCTATATGGAGGCTATATGTAGATGGATCATCTTTCACTACAGGCTGTGGGGCAGGGATCGTTTTGAACAGCCCAGATGAGGTCGACAGGGGATACGCCCTACGTTTCTAATTCAAAGCTTCTAATAATGAGGTTGAGTATGAGGACATGATAGCAGGTCTTAATTTGTCAAATACTATGGAGGCACAGCAGGTTATTGTCTTCAGTGATTCTCAACTGATCGTAAATCAAATGTTGGGAATATATGCAACCAAAGGAGAATTGATGATCAAGTATCAAGCAAAGGTGATGGAGTTGGTATCAGAGTTTGTTGCTGTCCAACTGGTAAGAATATCAAGAACGGAGAATGTGAGAGCATACGCCTTGGCCCGATTAGCATCAGCTACTCATACCGAGCTGCGAAGAACGATACCAATTGAAGCATTAGAAAGTCGGAGCATAGATGAAGACCTGACGATGAATATTATTACCCTTGATTTAGGAACATCTTGGATGGATCCTATCAGAGCATATATTAAGGAGGAACAATTACCGGAGGATAAGCTCGCTGCCAAGAAATGGAAGTTTAAAGCTGCTCGGTATGTACTAATTAATGATATTTGGAGGATAAGTTCGCTGCCAAGAAATGGAAGTTTAAAGCTGCTCGGTATAATGGTATTCGAAAGATAAGCTCGCTGCCAAGAAATGGAAGTTTAAAGCTGCTCGGTATAATGGTATTCGGAAGATAAGCTCGCTGCCAAGAAATGGAAGTTTAAAGCTGCTCGACGAGGAATTATGGCAGGTTTGCAAAGATGTGTACATCCCTCCGAGGTGAATTGATTAAAGAGATCCATGAAGGGTCCTGTGGAGCCCATGTAGCAGGTCGAACACTTTTGCAAAAGGTGATGACGCAGGGATACTACTGGCCGACGATGAGAGCTGATTGTATAGCTTATGCCAAGAAATGTGACAAGTACCAACGCTTTTCCTCCATCCGAAGAACTTCACAAACAGTGTTGACAGCCATCATTTATCCTTGGCCATTTTCCATGTGGGGATTGATTTGGTTGGACCATTGCCGACGACTCGAGGAAGATTCAAATACCTTATCATCGCGGTAGATTATTTTACTTAGTGGATAGAAGCTGAGCCACTTATTGACATGACATACGAGAAGGAAGGTGTACCAATTTGTTTGGAAGAACATCATCTGCCGATATAGTCTCCCTCATGCCTTCATCACAGACCATGGAACACAATTTAAAAACGAGGAGTTTGCTGCCTATTATCATCAGTCAAACATTTTGAAGGTTCATTCAGCGCCAGGATATCCTCAGAGCTAATGGACCAAAAGCTCTAAGGAGCCAAAAAGTGCTCTAAGGAGCCAAAAAGTGCTCTAAGGAGCCACAAGCTCTAAGGAGCCAAAAAGTGCTCTAAGGAGCCAAAAGCTCTAAGGAGCCAAAAAGTGCTCTAAGGAGCCAAAAGCTCTAAGGAACGAAAAAAATACTCCTTTGGTTAGGAGGCGCTCTAAGGAGCCAAAAGCTCTAAGGAGCCAAAAAGTGCTCTAAGGAGCCAAAAGCTCTAAGGAGCCAAAAAATACTCCTTTGGTTAGGAGGCGCTCTAAGGAGCCAAAAGCTCTAAGGAGCCAAAAAATACTCCTTTGGTTAGGAGGCGCTCTAAGGAGCCAAAAGCTCTAAGGAGCCAAAAAACTACTCCTTTGGTTAAGAGGTGTACACCAGCATGATCAATTACGGTTGGTAAGATAAAAATATACTCTCACATTACAACTTCTGTTGGTCGGGAGGTAAGATTATTACAAAAAGTTCTTTGAAGAATAAAATATTCCAAAATACACCAAGTATAGTTGGTCGGGGATAAAAACCCACTAACTGTAGCTGGTCGACGAGGACAAATTATTGACCTTAGTTGGTCGGACACATTTTATGAAAATATTTGAAATTGAACCAAGTATGGCTGGTCGGAGATAAAAATCCATCAACTGTAGTTGGTCGACAAACATTATTTATCCACCCTGGTTGGTTGGAAACAGTTTGAACATTTTTATACTCGTTACTTTTTTATTAAGTGATCGAGCAACATTACTGATACTTGTAACTTTTTATTACTAAGTTGGTCGATGAACAACACAATATTGTTATCTTTTACATATGCACAGATGTAAAGTGTTTGATATTTACAAGACAATAGCAATTAAGATTGCGAACAAAAATGAAAGTCTTTCATTAAAATAAAAATAACAAAATACATTGAGAATGAAAATGTATACTAACTATTACATTGAGATTCCTATTCTATTGGTTTCTTTTCCTTCTACTTTTGAAACAGGTTCCTCGCCAGTAGGAGGATCATCTAAAGTATAAGGGGAGTTTATGAAGTTAAGATCTTTCAACATTCTGATATTCATCACAGATGATCTGTCCGAGAAGCACTAGCTCATTCCCGAGAAGCTCTTGCTCGTCCCTGAGAATCAGTTGTTAGTCCCCGAGAACCTCTTGCTCGTCCCCGAACAGAGGTAGAAGTCAAAATCAGCATCTACAGCATTCAGATCTTTACTACTACTGTCTCGACCAACATTGAAGAAGAAGTTGTATGAAAATGTTTCGAAGTCTGCCACCTGCTTGGTACTAATCAGATTGAAGAGTTTGGTTCAAAAGCTAGTATGTTACTCGACAAAGAATTCAGAGGATCATAAATCAGAAAAATCAAGCACGTGAAGTTAGCACTCAGTTGCTCGGTACAGGAGGCAGTTGGTCGGCTAGCAAACCAATCAACATACTTGAAGATTATGACAAGCTACAAGCTGCATACTATGGCATGGCTGCATCCAAATTCCCAGGGGTGATACATAGCATACGGAGTTCCTCTAAAGAAAGATTAGCAACCATCGATCAGCCTGCATCATACTTCGTCCAGGAGATAATGAACTTTATGTTGAACAAATCAAGAAGGTAGATCAAGAATTTCACGAACACCGAGCAACATTGCAGAATAAATACTCCATCCTTTCAAGTAACCCATCAAGCATGAAGCATTGGGGGCTTCTGTTGATACCAAATTTAATCTACTGACGTGGACCAATAATAAGAAGACACGTGTCAATCTACATGGCACAATAACAACGAGGAAGTTTATTTCCCCCGACCAAGTCATGTTCGCTCCGAGCAACAAGGATACCCCGAGGAACTACAACACTCCGAGGAACTCCAGCGCTCCGATGAACTCCTGAACGACGAGCAACTAAGGCGGTCCGAGCTGCATCTCGGCCGTATCATTAAACGGACAACTGTTCAACTGTTCATTGAATGTTTATATTCTTGACGCACACGCTGCATTAAACGTATTACCCTTTCATATGTATTTCATTTAATGTATCGGACCTTTCATGTACAGCCTAAGGGCTATAAATACCTTGTATCATCCTCATTCAAGGGGACCGAAATTTCTTGAGAGAACTTGTAATCAAGAATTCTGCAAACACTCAGCAATAACATAACAGTGGACGTAGGCTTTATTCCTAGCCGAACCACTTTAAAAATCTTTGTCTTATTTATTTATCTGTGATTGAATAATTAGAGCAATATAGTTTTTTACATCAACAACCATATCTAAATGGAAGTGTATTCGGGGGTTCCTTATTTGGACTTCACTTCGGTGAGACGTCCCACGCATGAAGTTTAGAGATGGGTAGGAGTGATGACTCAGATCTTTAATAAAATTAACATGTTTTTACTTTAGTATCATTTTTCACAAGAAGTCTTATGTAGTGTCACTATCCTCTTAACACCTTATGAAATGGTCTAAAATGTATAATGATTCTAAATGAAATGACCCGAGGGTGGGGTAAATGGGGTTTGAGTAAATTGATCGAAGTAAATAAAGATGTGTTAAAATGTTATTTATAAATGAACGTGTGAGATGAAAATGAACAGGTGGGTGCCGAAAAGGGACACCTTGATTATTGTGATATGTGAATTCATGGTCATGCGAATATTAGGTGGCGTTAGGATGTGAAACATGATGTTTATGATTTATATGTGACGTGTTATCTCGATTGTACGTAACGGGTGACAATGATTTATGTGTTTATTCGAATTTGGCATACTGCATATATATGAGATGGCCGAGAGGAAGGGCTGCATGTTGGTTATGTGTTGCGTACTTAATGATACTAATTAATTAGTGATATAAATTGAGATAATTTTAATACATTATAACTATTTATATTTGGGGTACCACATGTTTATGATATGACCGAGAGGAAAGGGACATGTCGATTACGTGTTGCTTAGATAATAATAATGAGTGACTAATTAAATGAATTAGGATAATTCTAATACATTGCAAGTCTATGTTTGTAGGTTGGGCCGCTCATTCAGTTATAAACTATGACTTTATCATCTATTCATATAACTGCTTTGAGTTGCGTAGCTAAGTTACTTATGAGGGTTTTAACCCATCTCTTTATGTGTAACTCAGGTGCTAGGGTTGGACCTCCTGTATAGCTTACTTGTTCCAAGGAGCATTTCTATTCATCTCTCTCAACCAGGGTATCAGTTTTAGAGATTTTTTTGGGCCTCTATTTGATTTAGTTATAATATTTACTTTTCAGTCTTAGTTTAGTTTAGAGACATTCTAGTTTGTTTTTGGAGACTTGATTGGTTTGTATTAATAAAAGATTCGTTGGGATTGTTTTTGAGGTATTATTATTGAGATGTCATTGTATCTCTTTAATGACTATGGACATTCTATATGAGTTTTCATGTGAGGATTTTTATATCCTTGCCATATTACTTGTCAAATTCCTTCATTTGCTCTCTTAATATTGAGAATGACATTATATTATTTTAATATCATGTATAGTTTTATATTTAGACTTGATCAACCTAAATGTATAATTACATGGGGTATTACATATTAAAATTTGAAATGCTAATGCAAGCTCTATCTATTTTTTTTTCCTGATTATTTTAACGGCTAGTTTTTTAGTTTAAGAGTTAGTTTTTCAACTTCTTTGTAAATAACAACACCAATTTCCTTGAGAAGTTCTAACTTGCATTTATCCTTTGTGAAATTTAATATACCTTCTTTCGAGCTGCAATACCTTATTCTTCTGTCGATTCCATCAGTAAGTTTGGTGATGAGACATCAGAAGAGTTTAATTTTGATTAACAATTGCTTTGTTTTATGGGGACTGCAATTCCCCGCCTTTTAGAGATTGACTCGCAACAAAAATGATCACATCATTTGGTTTCTATACCCGATAGAAAGGTCATCACTAGAGACAGGGATGGAGGATATGTACAATCAATGGAGGATTATTTTTATGGGACCCCAACATACAACGTCGATATCCTCTGGCATCACTTCTGCATGCGACGCTCGTTGTTCCTTGACATCAATAGAAGAATATCTTTTTACGATTATTACTTCATAAGGAATAAAAATGCACATTAAATTGAGTTTTTTAGTGTGAAGAAAATGATTGTTTCTCTCCAAATTCTTGCGTACTAATGCTCAACCGATTGAATTGATGAGTATGTCCAAGTTGCGTAGAGCACTTTCATTCAAACGTTGAAGAGATTTTGTGACGATGTATATGTTAAGTATTCGACACAGTACATGATGACACCTATGGCCCAGGATCTTCGACAATTTGTCTCAAAAGGGGAGGAACATGTTTTCCGAGGCATGTTGGGTAGCATAGACTACATGCATAGGGAGTGGAAAAATTACATGGTGGCTTGGCAGGGGACACGTTAAGGTCACCACAAAAGGCTACAATCATATTGGAGGTCTTAGTCGACCATGACCTCTAGTTTTGGCTTACGTTTTTCAGTGTTTCAAGTGAAAAAAATGATATAAACATTCTATACTAATAAAAAAATTCGAGGATCTCACTCACGGTAAGGCCCCCAAATGCAATTACACAATCAATTAACGATCATACAATACGGGGTATTACCTTGCTAATGGTAGTCAACTTTTGTCCAAATAATTGCACAGTTGCATACTGAAAAACAAAGATATTTTGTAAAATGTCAATAGGGGGTTTGGAAGGATGTGGAAAGAGTCCTCGGTGCTTCGTAATATCGATTTGTCATTATCAAATGCCCAGTTCATTTTTGGTACTATGATGATCTAGCACGTATCATGATGACATATATCAATCTTTCCAATATAATCGTAGAAGATGAATGAGACGAACATGATTTTAAGTCGTGGTGACCCGATGATCTAGAGCCTGTGGTGTTTCCCAACCCCAACGACATAAATGGTACGCCCCAAATATTTTCATAATTTCACCTTCACAGCTCCGCAATAAATGTGGCTTTACAGTATGGTTTATAAGAGAATTTTGGAATTTATCTGGCCACTTGTAGTGTTTTTCTTTAATTGTACGTTTTAATTAATACATTTGTTTTTAACTCTACAAGTTCATTAATAATAACTTGGAAAAAAAGTTCTCTCGTGACATTCCACTAGTCATGCGCATCCTTACCGCGTCGACTGGTTTGTTGTGCTAACCTCCTTTATGTTTCTCATGTTGATATTGATTTTGTCCCCCAAGACCAAAATATTAGTTTTTCGATTGCTTAGGATAGATAAATCACAAAATGGGGGAGCAAAAACTGCATTTGACAAATTTGTCAACCGCCTTGGAGATGGTCTAAAGATAAGCCATATATAACTATTTTTAATTAAAATAATTTCGTCCATAACTCACTATGATGTCAGGATCTAGGATCGGGTAAGCCTCCCTTTAAGTTACTTTACCTGACAGGTCACTCACTCACACATTTAACCCTTGTTAACATTGTCTAAACAAAGATGGTAAAAAGACAAATGTATGCTTAAGTAGTTAAAATTAGACTTGTCCTAGTTATAGAAAAACTCAACTCAACAGTCAAGTCTAAAAGACTTAATTCGCATTCCAAACATTCAACTTCCAAGCACTAAGTAAAAAAATCTTCCAAAATACAAAACAAATATATAAAATCCCCAAGCACGCACACTCAGGCACACACAAAAGGGGTTCAAAGCATTTACTCAATATTTTCTTGAGGTCTAGTTTGCTTAAGGTTTCAAATCAATTAAGAATCTAAATCAAATTGGTTTCAGTTATTAAGTTTTATTTTAAAAAGTTCAAAAATGATTTGTTTCCAATTTGAAATCAATTTTTACTTTGTTTCAAAGATTGATTCTTAGATGACGTTAGGTTTTAAATCAATTTTCATTTGGTTTCATAGTGATCTGTAAGGGATTGAAATCGATTTCGATGGGTTTAGCTTGTGATTTTAAGATTTGTTGGGTTCGAATCTAAACACCCATTCTAGTGTTATTGGAATTTTGCAATTTTTATCTGCATTTCAAGTTTTTGAATATGTTTTATTTGTGAACTTTATGCTTTTAGAATATGTCTAATTTTTGAACGTGTTTAATGTTTGTAGTGATAGCGAGTAAGGAGAAAGAGAAGTAGGGGGAGTGAGAGACAAAGAGATGGGGAAGGGAGGAAGATGAGCTGCCTCTAATGAAGAGGAAGGTGATAATGATTGTGGAAGTTGGTGGCAAGAGGTAGTAGTTTTTTTAATAATTTTTATATATTTTTTAATTTTATTCTTTAATTTAGATGATAAAAATTTGGTTTATAAGTAATGATGAGATGGGTATTTAGTCATTTAAAAATTTAAGCGGCATGTTCCTTACACATGACATATTTATGTTAAATATGGTGGGAACACAACAACTTTGGACCTAAATGTAATGGGTAAACTATGTGAGTGATGACCCATCAAGTAAACTAATTTAAGGTGACTAGACCATGAAACATCAAGGGGTTTAATGTTATTTAACCTATTGATTTGATACTTCAAAGTTCTAGTGATGATTTGTTATCAATATGTTTGAACTCGAATCCAATCCATTTATTCGAATTTATATTATATTTATATTTACACATTATTTCCAACCAATGAGGCATCAATACATGGAAATATGAATCCGTTTCTACAATCGAGAAATACAAAATACAAATAAGCCAGATTAAAACAAATGGCTCAGCAATAGAATGACACTTATTAAACTTGGAACATGGTGTAATCTCACACAACTGCATTGGGGAGTAATAGCAATAGATCGGGAGTATTTAAAATATACAACCATCCAGTAGTTAGAGTGGTGATTTCAAAGGAAAATAAATATATAAATATGCGACTAAAGGACAAGTGAGGAGGAGAACTCTCCAACCACAAAATCGTTTTTCCCTTTTTCCCTTTTACTTTTTCTTGTCTTTTTATTTCTTTTCAGATTTTCTAATGTAGTTCAGCCATTAATAGTTCAATTTATTCATTGAAGTAATTTGATAAATTGACAGGGGCGTAGGATCCCGAAAAATACCAATTTTTAATTTCTAAAGGGATGGTTCACCAAATATTTCTAATTTTTAATTTCTTTCAAAAACAAATATGAATTTTGCCAAATTAATGATTTTGAATTGAATTAAAGTAAACTAAATTACCCAATTTAATTAAACACCAATTAAACCGTTTTATGTGGTTAAACCAATTATATCTTGTTAAACCTAAGCATGCATCTAGGTGTGAAATTACAAGATAAAAATACACAACCACAACTCGTCGATGTACGAGGAAAACCCACAAAAGAAAAAACCTCGTACGACCCAGCCATAAGTCCACTAAGTACGAAATTACAAAGAACACGACAGAATACTTACACAATGACTCGACGCCCTCGCAAGACTTAACGCTTTTCGTTCCTTCCACCTCAGCCTAGTGACAATGCAGGAGTCTACCTACGTCCTGGAGTCCACCGATGAGGAAATGCTACCGTCACACACACGGAGTCCACCGTATAAAAATCCATGAGCACGGAATCCACTGCAAGAAATAATCTTTATAATGTAGAGAATAACACCCAGTGCCAAAAATGATCTCAAACAAATATCATGTTGAAACTTGGATCATACAAACAATTTGGGTGCAAACTTATTTTTTTTTTTGGAAATTAAATCATTAAGGATCAACAAAGACCAAGGGACCTTTTTGGAGTGTTTTCTCTCTAAGGAAGATAAAAAAGCCTATGGAAAAAGTTAACTTCTACGCTACATAAATGGGTGAGAAAAATAGTGGGAGGTTATAGAGAAAATTGCTCAAAAACTGTCATTTTTTCACAAAAAATTGTCTGGTCGTTCGAACGAGTCTCAATCTCGTTCGAACGAACGAGATGTTAATGCATGAAAAAAAATCTCGTTAGAAATCATTCGAATGAGATCGTTTGAACGAGGTTGTTTGAATGAGATTTCAAGCCATGAATTTAGATAATTTCGATACAAACGTGTGGCCACCAGTTTCATATTTTTTAGATTATTTTAATTAGTTATGATTTTTCTATGGAAAGGTGTCCGAGAACAAAATCTTTAGATAGTATGAATTCAAAAAAAATTGATAAAAATTCTAACACCCAATAATAAATTTCCAAGTCTCAACATAATATAAGCATTTATACTTGAGAGATCCTTAGACTGTTGATAACGAACACAAGGCACGAAACATGGCATAAAATGTGATCTTCTTTGACTTGGTCGCTACGTCTTCAACATTAATGTCATAGGCTTGAAACGTCATAAATAACTTTTATCCTATGACTCAAGGAGTTTTGTCCAGAATTAAGCCAATTCTTATAAATTGACTAAATGGGAAATGTGTCCCTACATAAATAAATATTGGTTATTTCTTCAAGACCAATCTATTGTAAATATCTTTTAGCTTAAATACAAGTTTCCTTTGCCTTATATATCTTTTTTACGTTCCTCAGTTTTAAATTGTCTTCACATTCCTTAGTTTTAAACCGCTTTACATTCCATTGTTTAAACAACTTTACTTTCATTAGTTTTAAACAGTTTTACTATCGTTGGTGATAAATTACTTGACTCTATTATTTTAGTTACTTCGAACATTTTTTTACCTTTAGTTTTCTATATCCTAACGCTTGCTTAATTCAAATATATTTAATTTATAAACTTAATTGGCACTCACTGGAAAGTCTTCTTCATTAAAGCATCAAACGGTTCGCAAATCGCCTGATTATTGTAAGTCATTATAATCAACCAGTTGTCAAAACCATAACCTTACCTGGCATGCTCACACATAATAAAAAAAATGGCCATGTCAACAAAACATATTTTTAGCACACCCGATGGGACAATAGTGTTATTTAAGTGTTTGTCATGGCCAAAACACAAAGCAGCAATGATGGAACTAAAAATGTTATTGAAATTGGTTCAACGAGCCAACCGGTCAGCACCACAAACCATATGGTTGTGGATATTGGTCAAAACATAGGACCAGATGTCAAAAACCAAGAATTGGATGTAAGAACGACTTTGAGGGCCGAAAATCCAAATGTAACGCCTGCTATAGGTGTATCTTCAAGCACCCAAGATCAATTAGTGCATCAACTAAATTCGGTGTTTGATAATATCGATGATATGATACAAAATATCAACACAATGATCACGACATTAACCAGTAGGTTATCCTCTCCTATTGTTATAGCACAAAATTGTTAGGGTTTAGCACCACACAATGGTGTAAACATAACTAGATAACCTAATGGATCTAATCAGGCTCAACAATGGGGAAACCGAATTTAGTTTGAACTTAATAATGAGGAATGAAGACAATAACTTACCAACAAATGGGATATAATAACTGTGGTGACAATTATATTCAACACAAATAAACTATGGTGACAATTATATTCAACACAAATAAGTGAGAGAAGCGCAATCACCAAGGAAAATAAAGAAGATAGAATACCAATCACACAACACGATATGTACGTGGTTCAGCAAGAATGCCTACGTCCACGGTGGAGCAGTCAGTATTATTTCTATATACTCCGGGGAGCGTTTACAGAGAATACAGTGCGTGTCCTTTGCCCCAGACTTAGGGTTTATTATATACATGCCTGTCCTTGGGGAGTGGGGGTGTTGCACTCCCCCACGTTTACCATCTTCTCCTGGAACATCTCTATACGAGAACATGGGAGGAGACTAAGTCGTAATTCTGTTTAGTTAAGGCGAGGGGTCCGAATTTTGGGCCGTTTTCATTAGGCTACTCGTCCAGGCCCATAGTGGTAAATTCGGGTACCCACACTACTCGTCCGGCCCCATAATGGTAAATTCGGGTACCCATAATTGCCCCTAAAGTTATTGGGCCACAAGTTGGGCTCAATAAATTTAAATGATTTGCCATAATGACACTTTTGTGAATCGTGTAACTCTTCCCAAAGCCGAGAGATGATTTAGGCGGCAGTTGCTTCGTGTCCTGTGCGCGATGATTGAGAACATGTAAAAGTTATTTTGAGCAGCATTCCATAATTGTCGTTTTAAATTTCTTTGCGTTCATTCACCTTCTGCGAGTTTCAGCTGTTGTGTCTTCTTCTCCGGACCTTCATTTTCTTCGCTTTCACTCTCTCTCGTCATCTGGGCTTCTGATCTTTCATCTCGTAAGTCCTCTTTGCTCTTTCCTTGTGCTTCTTTTGTTGAGTTTTCTCTGAATTTGCTATTTTTAGGGTTTACAAATGTCAAAGATAAGTAATAGGTCATTGCCTGAGTTTAGGAAGTTCTATAATATCCCAGAATGGGTAGAGATTGAGTGCGCCTCTCATTCTAAGAATGTTAGAGAGATAGAGGGTGCTCATTGGATTCATGTCTTGTTGCTTTCTCAAAGGGGGCTTACTTTTCCTCTAAAAAATTTATTCCTTCATTTCTTTGGTTATTTCAACATTGTCCCTGCACAGTGTTCGCCCAATATATGGAAGATAATAAATGATGTCCATTGAATAAATCAACTTTATGGCACTAAATTAGGGATCGCTGAAGTTTGTTTTTGTTATTCCTTTTCTCGAACTAGCTCTGGTCTTCTTTACCTCAAGGCCAGGAGTCCTGACAGGGTATTAGTAGTAAATTTACCTGATTCCCACAAGGACTAATGGCAAGATGGCTTTCTTGCTAGGAATTGGCAGTTCGCCTCCCAGACTGAGGGGTCGAGGTCTGATAGATTCAATGTTCCCTTTTATGGGGAAGAGTACATAGGTAGTCTTTGCTCTGCCTTTTCGATTTCTTTGTTAATGTGCGATTTTCCTAAAACTTTCCTGCTTTCTTTTCAGCGAGGATAAAGAACTTGGAACCTGCCCTCAGTGAGGTTCGAACTTTCGAGTTGATTAAAGCTTGGAATATCAGGGAACCTTTGGCTGACGATGAACATCCCCGGTCTGCTGCTTTCCTGCTCGAGTATAAGAATATTGGGTCCAGTTTTATTGCGAGGCTTGTGGACAGTATTCCTGAATTTGATACCTCTGAAGAAGTTACTGCCAATCCCATTCATTTGGACGAGGAAGAGAGCAGTTCCGAGAGTAATACTAGAGGAGGTGCTGAAGGTGTTTTTGGCGAGGAGAGCTCCAGCAGTGACAGTTTTTCTAGCTCAGAAGAGGTTTCGAGTTCATCCAGCAGCTCTAGCGAGGAAATGGTTCCCCCAAGAAAAAACTTGATCCGTGATAATGATGATGATGATGTGCTTCTCTCTCAGAGGTCGAAGAAGAAGAAATCCAGCAGTGGGCTTGTTGCCATTAGTTCTCGGTCTGCTGCTCAGGAGCAAGAGAAGAAGATAATAGAAGAAGAGCAGGTGAGAGAGAGAGAGAGGAAGAGGGAAAAGTAGGAGAAGAAGACTGAGGAGAAGAAGAAGGTTGAGGAGAAGAAGAGGGTAGAAAAGGAGAAGGAAAGGGAGGAGGAGAGGAGAAAAATGAAAGCGAGGACGAAGGCTGTGCAGGCCATAGTGCCTATTTCTGCATTTCCAGAGGGGGCCTCGGTTGCCACTTCTCCTCAACTGGCCCCCGCGCTACTCGAGAGAGCAATCCTTCCTGTTGATGGCCAAAGGGCGATGGGGACTGACCAGTTAGCCTTGCAAGCGAGTCAGAGGCTAGCCTTGGTAAGTCTATTTCTCTTTTCTAATGCTCGTCAAATTCTGCCTGATTCTTTCTTCAAATATCTTCTTTTACTTACAGTTTGTGACTGATTTTGCTGTGCTCTGTCGCTCTCGTGATGAGATGATCAATAAGAATTACGAGCTGGATAAGCAGAATGATGCTTTGAGAGTAAAGAGTGCCGAGCTCAACGCTAGCTTGAAGGCTGCTGATGCTACCCAGACGTCCTCTGACCTGGCCCTTGTCAAAGATAATTGAGAAAGGGAGGCAGTGGATAAAGAACTGAGTGAGTTGCGGCAGGCCTATAATTTGGTCTGCTCGAGCAAACTAGCGATCGTAGAGGAGAACAAGGTGCTGAATGAGAAGCTGAAGGAGAAGGAGTCTGAGGCAGCCACCGTTAAAAAAGACTCATATAACTCCGAGTGGGCTACCGCATATGAAGATGCTGAGGTTCAGATAGGCTACATTAGCCGTCTGGACTTCAAGAAAGGCTGGAATAAAGCCCTCTTGGCTGCCGGGGTGGTTGTTGCCTCTCCCTTGTTCGATGAGCATGATCTAGGCCCAAAGCTAATTATGGATGAAGCTCCTTCCCCAGCCGTCGTAGGTGCTGACCCTGCCTCCCAGTCAGTTCCTGCTGATGCCCTTCCTGTTTAGGCGACAAAATTTGTCCCTACTGAGGGAGGTGCTCCTATTACTGCTGATAAGGGGAAGCAACCAGCTTCTTCTGAGTAACCTGAGGTCGTCAGCTAATTTATCTTTAGGGTTCCTTTTATATTTTTGTTTGTAATATTCCTTTCTATTTCTCGATGTACTCTGATCCTTTTATGTATTAATGAAATGAGAAGGCTTCTTCCCTCAGTATACTGATTTATTTTATCCTTTACTGCTATTTTATGGCCTGTAGTTGATTGATGTGGATGACTATATACCGGCCACTTCTCAATTGGGAAGAATGCTTGGTCCTGATGTGAGTCCCGAAGTTCGTTAAACCTTTGTGAGAATTTGCAAGTCACTGCGATTGAGGAACAAGCATTTTATAGAGCAGACTGAGCTCATTGTTAAACTGAAAGACAGGCTCCAGGAGATGGAAGAGGTTGGAGCTTCTGTTCAAGAGGTGGTGAATACTCTGAGAGCAAGACTCCTCTATGCTACCGAGATTAACCAAGTTGGAGAAATTTTACAACAGGAAAATGAGTCTTTAAGGAGGGAAGTGTTGCTCCTCAGGGAGCACGCACCGAGCATTACGCCTCACGTTTTAAGGGGTTCCTCCTCATCGCGAGCTGGTGCAGGATCGAGTGACGTTCCTCCGGTAATACGAGGCTCTAACCCATCGACTGTCCCACAAGCTGGTATAAATGCAAGAAGCCCAGCTAGGGAAATGGATAAGCTTCATGAAGATGTTCGTCGGGCTTATGTTATTGCTGTTGGGCTTCAAAGGGATATCACACGGCTGAGGCATCTGTTTAAGAGAGGACCTCGGTGAGTATGGGTTGATGGTTATGACCAAGGTTGGGTGGATGCTCCGACGAGGTTGACAGAGTTTGAAGAGCTCGCCTTTATCAGGGGATGGTTGAGTGCCCTAAAGGATCTACCAGTTCCAAGGAATTCAATACTCTGGTACCATCATGAGATCTCCCCTTCCACTTTAAGGCCTAATCCCTTCAGGAGGGATGATCAGTGGATCCCCATCGATGCCATCCCTCGGCAGCTATTGGAGTCAAATACGAATGAGGTTGAGGAGGGACTAGCTCCTTATCCGGACGACGATCGAAGAGAACAAGTTGCTGATTATCTTGTACAGAGGACTCGGCATTATTAAGATTTTTCCAGTTGTAACTCTGTACACATATGTAATGAAGCAATGTAGTATTGATGCTTTAGGCAGTTTCACCGATTATACATGGGTTGTTTATTTCTGTTGTGACGAATTAATATAAAATTTATGTTATGGGCGAACTTGTTAACTAAACAAGTGTTCTATATTATTTGCATCATTTATTTTTTGCTTAATAATCTTGGGCCTCTCTTGGGCGACTAGATTGGTAAGTTTGCATTGTCGAGTAAGTGTCCCTTCAGTCCAGTATGCTTATGAGATACCATTCTGCCTTACTTTTCCTTTTAGGTCATGTCGTCACACTCCCTTAGGCCTAAGTGTGGCAATTGGCGAGGACACACCTGGTGTTGGATGTTCTATCCGATCAGGGTTTTGCTGACCAAACATTATTTGGCGACCAATTTGACTTGGCCGAATTGCCTAAGGATCTCCTGTAGGGCTTTATATATTGCCGAGGGCAATGCTAAGAGGTTGTTCGTGTTTCATAATGAAAACCTGAGGAGGGTGTCTTCCCTGCTATAGCGTGCTGAGTAGTGTGCCTGTCACTTGGAAAGGGTGTGCAAGTTATAAAGTTCACATATTAGTTAACTAACACCTCATGGAATGCAACAGCCAAATAACTTTTATTAATCATAAGTAAATGAGCTGCCAAAATCTGGTAAAAAAGCGAAAGAAAAAACTAGAAATAGAATTTCATAAGATTTGCTGCATTCCATGCTCAGGGTATCTCTCTGCCCTCCAGAGTTTCTAAGTGATAGGCTCCTTGCAGGTCATCTCTTGTTATCTTGAATGGTCATTCCTAGTTTGGCCCTAACTTGCCATCTGATGGTTTTACTGCGCTGCCAAGGACTTTCCTTAGGACATAATCACCAACATGGAATGCCCTTGGATTGACTTTCTTGTTATAGTGTTTTGCGAGCTGTTGCTGATAGCTCGCTAATTTCATTAAGGCAAGTTCTCTATGTTCGTCGGCTAGGTCGAGTTCAATGAGCAATGCTGCATCATTCTGGCCCTGGTCGACAAGGGTGGACCTTATAGTTGGTAGGTCAGCTTCTAATGGGATGATCGCTTCCATTCCATATGTTAGTGAGAATGGGGTTTCCCCCGTTGCCCGACGTGGGGTAGTGCGGTGAGCCCACATAATATGTGGCAGTTCGTTTACCCATGCGCCTGTGGCTCGCTCTAATCGTTTCTTTAACCCATCAATCACTGTTCTGTTGGAAGCCTCGCCTTGATCGTTGCTCTGAGGATACGCCACCGAGATAAAATAGTGCTTGATCCCGTGCTCATTGCTGAAGCTTTGGAAAGGGCCACTTTTAAATTGTGTTCCGTTGTCAGTGATGATGGTTATGGGGATTCCAAAATGGGTGATTATGTTTTTCCATATGAATCTCATCATATCTGTATCTCAGATGTTTGCCAATGGCTCTGCCTCGATCCATTTAGTGAAGTAATCCGTTGCGACCAACAAATACTTGTAGTTGTCGACGGCGGTAGGAAGTGGTCCAACGATGTCCATTCCCCATTGGGCGAAGGGCCAGGGGCTGGTGAGTGATCTTAGCTCACTGGCAGGTTGGTGAACCATAGGGGCGTGTAGTTGGCATTTCTTCGACTTACGAGCATACACTGCTGAATCTTTTTGCATATACGGCCACAAGTAGCCCTCCTTCATAGCTCGAAAAGCTAGTGATCTTCCTCTAATATGGCTCCCACATATTCCTTCGTGGAGCTCATGTAGAATCTTCTCGACATCCCCCGGGTGAACATATTGTAGGTAAGGGCTGGAGAACGATCTCTTATACAGCTTGCCCTCTGGAGATAATTGAAAGCGAGTAGCTTTGACTCTTATCTGATGAGCGGTCTTCCTATCGCTTGGAAGTGCACCATACCTTAAATAGTTCCTTAAAGGGTCCATCCAACTGGGTGTTAACTCAATCTGGAGCACATGTTCCCCGCCTGGCAGCTCATCGCTCTGGTTGATGCTCGGGTGACCGAGGAAGTCGATGGGGATCGTTCTTTTCAAGTCGAAATTAATTACCGAACTCAGGGCTGCCAGGGCATCAACATGGCTGTTGTATCCTCTGGGAAATTGCTGGACACTGACTTCTTCGAAGCTGGCCATTAGCTTCTTGGCCAAGGCGAGATAGGTTGACATTCTTTTATCTTACGTTATAGTCCCCGCTTATCTGATTGGAGACTAATTGTGAGTCGCCGAACACCTGTAACTGCTTTGCTCCCAAAGTGTGTGCTTTCTGGAGGCCGGGTATCAAAGCTTCATATTCCGCCTCATTGTTGGAGGCTTCAAATCCAAGCCTGATTCCCTGTTCGAGGGTTGTACCTTCTGGAGTAACAAGCACAATGCCCTCTCCTGCCCCCTTTGAATTGGAGGCTCCATCAATAAATAATTTCCAAACTCCCTCTGTTGCGTGGTTTTCTCCTTGCTTCACGGGTTGAAGTTGGTCTAGAAGATGCTCGCCTGTGAATGCAGCTATGAAATCAACAAGGACTTGTCCCTTGATTGCATTCCTTGGTTAAAATTGGATGTCAAATCGTCTGAGCTCGACTGACCATTTAGTTAGTCTTCCTGACAGATCCACTTTCCTCAGGATTGCTTTAAGGGGGTGCGATGTAAGAACATTGATGGTATGAGCTTCAAAATAGTGCTTCAACTTCCTTGAAGCTACTACAAGTGCAAATGCGAGCTTCTCTAGTGGTAGGTACCGCTGTTCATCCTCTAATAGAGTCTTGCTCGCGTAATAAATGGGGTGCTGGATTCCTGCTTTCTCGCATACCAGCGCAGAACTCACGGCGTGGTTGGAAACAGCGAGGTATAAGTACAAGGAATCTCTTTCCTGAGGTATGACGAGCAGGGTTGGTGAGCTAAGGTAATCCTTGAGCTCGTTCAATGCTTGCGAGCAATCTGGATTCCATTCTACTGTCTTGTTTCCCTTCAAGAGCTGGAAGAATGGTTTGCATTTCTCGAAGGATTTCGAGATGAAACAGTTCAAGGCAGCGAGCATGCCGGTGAGTTTTTGTAAGTCTCGTATTGTGCGAGGGGGCTATACTCTATTGATTGCGTCGATCTGGTCTGGGTTAGCCTCGATGCCTCTCTTACTGACCAAGTAACCAAGAATTTTTCCTGACTGGACATCGAAAGAACACTTGCTCGCGTTGATCTTCATTCGATATTTCCTGAGGATCTCGAAGGTTTTCGATAGGTCTGAGAGGTGGTCTTGTTTGCTTTTGATCTTGATGAGCATATCGTCGATGTAGACCTCTATGGTGTCTCCCATTTGGTCTTTGAACATCTTGGTGACCAGTCGCTGGTAGGTTGCCCCTGCATTTTTAAGCCCGAAGGGTATGACTTTGTAACAGTATAATCCAACGGTGGTGATGAATGCTGTCTTGTCCGGGTCCGGTGCATACATAGGGATCTGATGATACCCCGAATATGCATCCAGGAAACTCATTCTTTCGTGAGCTATTGTGGCGTCCACCAATTGGTCAATTTTTGGGAGGAGGAAACTGTCCTTAGGGCAAGCCCTGTTAAGGTCAGTGAAGTCGATGCAGGCTCTCCATTTCCCATTATTCTTTGAAACTCCTACTGGGTTGGATAACCATTTAGGGAATTGGACCTCCCGAATGGATCCTGCATCTAACAATTTTTCTACTTCTTTCTCTACGGCTTTTGCCTTCTCGAGCATAGTTTTTCGTGCCTTTTGGGTGATAGGTTTAAAAGTGGGGTCGACATGCAACTGATGACAAACCACACTGGGATCAATTCCAGGCAGCTCGTATGGTTCCCATGCGAAAACGTCTACGTTGCTTCTCACTAAAATCATCAATTCCTTTTTTTCTTGATCTGTGAGAGAAGCTCCAATAAAAAATACCATGTCCTTTTCGCTACCGCCAGCTGTAACTTCCACCAGTTTTTTCATGACCCGCTTAGAGGGGAGGAGCCGGGTCTCCTCCACTCCGGGTCTTCCATACCTTAACTGCTATTTTGAAGGTATCCGACCTTCATGTTCCTCGACCTGCTCATTGGGCTTCTCGGACTTCTTCTCTGGTCTAGGGCGGATGGCTGCTATGAAGCACCTTTTGGCCATCGCTTGATCCCCACGAATCTCCATTACTCCCCGCTCGGTCACATACTTGAGTTTCTGATGGTAGGTCGAGTGGACTGCCTTCATCGCATGTAGCCATCCTCTCCCGAGGATGGCTTGGTACGAAGAGTCAATTTCGACTACCAGAAACTCAATCATCTTGGAGATATTTCCTGCCCTTACCGGTAGCATAATCTTTCCCAGTGGGATAGTTACTTTTCCAGCGAAGCCAACTAAAGGGACAGTGGCCTCCTTCAGGTCGGCGATGCTCAACTTCAATCTCTTGAACAGATCGAGATACATTACCTCGGATGAACTTCCTTGGTCGACGAGCAACTTGTCGACATCATAGTTGGCAATCCCGAGCGTAATGATCAAGGCGTCATGGTGTGGGGTTCTTACTCCCACCAGATCTTCATCTATGAACATGATATGTTTGCTATAGTCGATGTCATCTGCTCGCTGATGTTTTCCTGATTGGGTCTTATTGGATCGATCTGAAAAGCTTGGATCATTGCTGTAAGCTTTTTTACCTCCATCTGAGCTGAATTCCCCTGAATCTGCTTCACATCAGATGCCCCGTGAATTACTGTGAATTCATGGCCAGTATCGCCCTCGAGTATATTGTCAGGTCTTGATTCTCCATTAGCAGCGACTTTCTCTGCCTTTTTCTCCACAAATTCGTTCAGATGCCCAGACTGGGCCAGTTCTTCGAGGTGGGACTTAAAAGCTTTGCAATGCTCAGTCTTATGTCCTCCTTCTTTATGAAAAGCGCATCTCAGTATGTTTTTTCTTTTTGAGGGATCTCCTCCCATCTTTATGGGCTACTTAATAAATGGCTCGTCTTTGATCTTTGCGAGAATCTTGTAAATCGATTCTCTAAAGACAATATTGACTGCCTGAAATGCTTTTGACATATCGTTCTTGCCTCCGTTCTTAGAGCCATTTTGCCACCATTTTTTCCTTATTTCTTCTGGTTCTCAGCTTTGTCATTTCCTTTTACAGCGAGCTTGGTTCGACCATTCTCCCCTGTGCCGAGGCGGGTCACATCCTCCACCTTGGCTTATTTATCGATGCGAGCCATCAGGTCGTCGATGGTCGTGGCCTCTTTCTTCGTCAGGGACTGGTGCAGACAGGAAGAGCTGGGTAGCCCAATTTTGAAGGAGGCCACTGCCACCTGTTCCAAGCAGTCCTAGACTTCGTTGAATAACTCCCAGTACCTCTTCGCGTAGTCTTGGAGGGTTTCTTGAGGTGTCTTTTTCATTGTTAGCAAAGCATCCATCCTTTTGGGATGGGAGCTACTAGTGATGAAGCGGGCCGTAAAGAGCTCGGCCAGGGACTCAAAGCTCCTGATAGACCTGCGAGGGAGCCTTTCGAACCATTTCTGCACCACGTCATGTAAGCTCGAGGGAAAAATTCGGCACATCAGTGCATCACGGTGGTTCCAAAGGGTCATGGCTTAGTTGTACTGCCTAACGTGATCAATGGGATCAGTTTTTCCATCATAAATCTTGAATCTTGGAATAACGAACTTCTTGGGAGCTTCCTCTTCTTCTATTTCCCTCAGGAAAGGGGATTTCATCTGGGTCTTGAGATCTCGTCTAGCAAGCTCCCTAGTCGATCTTGCGCCGCGATGTGCTGGGTGTTGGTCCATCTCCCTTCGGACCAAATTTCATATGTTCTCATTGCTGTGGGCTGGGCTCTTGTAACGGCGAGCCGGTCGCTGGTTCTTAAGTGAGTCGCTGCCTGACTCGTGCTTTTTACTCTTTTGAGATCCACGCCTAGGGCTCCTTCCTCGGCTGTGAGAGTTGTTCGCCTGAGGGCTAGGAGTGCGGTACGGACGTCGCCTAGTGTTGTGATGGAGCTCTCTCTCCATTCTTTTGAATTTCCTTTTGAGGCGGGCATTCTCAGTCTCCTTCTTGCGAGAGGACTCCCTTTGCTCTTGGAGCCTTGCCTCACAGGCATCGATCAACCTGGAGATTTGCGTGGACCTCACAGGTCCTTAGCTTTCCTCTGAGGTTGGCCTCTCTGGGCGAGCCCTCTGATCTGAACGCCGAACTTCAGACCTGATCCTGCGAGGAGCAGGTTGTTCTTGGATATCTCCTGCTTAAGGAGCGTTACTTCTATGATCAGACATTTCGAACTTCTTTGTTGGTGTGGGCTTTCTCAGGGAAGACAAACTTTCCCACATACGACGCCAATTGTGGTGACAATTATATTCAACACAAATAAATTATGGTGACAATTATATTCAACACAAATAAGTGAGAGAAGCGTAATCACCAAGGAAAATAAAGAAGATAAAATACCAATCACACAACACGATGTGTACGTGGTTCAGCAAGAATGACTACGTCCACGGTGGAGCAGTCAATATTATTTCTATATACTCCGGGGAGCGTTTACAGAGAATATAGTGCGTGTCCTTTGCCCCAGACTTAGGGTTTATTATATACATGCCTGTCCTCGGGGAGTGGGGGTGTTGGACTCCCCCACGTTTACCATCTTCTCCTGGAACATCTCTATACGAGAACATGGGAGGAGACTAAGTCATAATTATGTTTAGTTAAGGCGAGGGGCCCGAATCTTGGGCCGTTTTCATTAGGCTACTCGTCCGGGCCCATAGTGGTAAATTCGGGTACCCACACTACTCGTTCGGGCCCATAATGGTAAATTTGGGTACCCACAATAACCCAATGGGAAGAATGCCCATCCCAGAAGTGAATAGGCCCATGGCATACTTTAATGAGCCCACTATGGGTTTTCCTGGGGTTTAGATCTATGGAGTGGTCACTAATCTAGTATTTGAATATGAACTCTGGGGTTAGGAAGTAACAAAAGAATTGGTAATGAGCCTTTCTAAAGGATTCATAACTAAATTCCTCATGCACCTCCACCGATGCCTTTCCCATTGCACTAAATTGCGCCTCCATAAATTCCACCTCCACTGGTTCAACTAGAACCAATGGAAAACCAATAGGTTTCCCAACCAAATAGACAACTACCTGATGCACTAAGGAGGAATGAAATATGGACCTCATACAAAAATTTGTGGTCCAATGGCCTGGGGGTGCAGACCCTGATGGATAGAATTTAATATCCCGAATAAATATGTGGAACTGAACTCCCAAAGGGTTTCAAATTTGTTGGCCCCTTTTCCTTTCAAACGTATGCTTTAAGGATGATGAAATAACTTTTCTTTTCAAAACCTTTTTCCAAATTTTAATACGCACCAAGTTTGTGAGCAAATTTTAATTTAGCCCAATTTTATCTTCATAATCCTAAACATGCATCTAGGTGAGATTAATCAAGATAAATAAACCAGTTCACAATTTCGGATGTACGAGGAAACCATTAAAGAAAAAATCCTCAGACGACCCGAGACAGACAATCACTATGATGTGGTATTATAAAGTACAGACAATAACTTACTTAATGACTTGATCCCCCACAAGTCTTGAAGCTCATATGATCCTTCAACCGTTCCTCCATAGTGCCCACACAGAAGTCCTTCCACGATACCTGTCCACATCACAAATCCACGAATGCTTCGGTATTCTCCGATACAGCTTGGTAGCGTCTACGATTCGGAACATGGCCTTCACCGTTTCTTCACCACAAAAACCAATGAAACAAATATCCAAAGAAATGAACAAACTTCTATGGTGCAAATAAGATCCCTATGGCATAAGAATATGCAAACTCGGATCTTGAAACTCTAAGGATGTTTTTAGACTTTAAAAACCTTAGAAAAATTTGTGCAGAAGGCGTACTGATTGTAAACTATTTTTCTAGTTTTGCACTCTTCGAAATTCTGATTGAAACACGCTTTAAATAAAAAACTTGAGTCGGTGGAATCGCTCGAACGAGATCACTATGTCGCTCAAACGATATGTTCATCTTGCTTGAACGACACTGCAATGTCGTTTGAACGACACTGCAATGTCGTTTGAACGACTACAAATGTGGTTTGATCCTTCTAATCATAAGGGGAAAATCTGCACGACTCTAAACAATCCTTATTTCAGAATAAATGAAGTTAAATCATTTTAAAATCATTTTTTAATAAACATAAACATCCTAAAAACATTTTCCAAGTCCCATAAACATTACGCATTCATACATGAGAGATCGAAATGCAATGAAGACGTGAAACGTGCACCAAATTAAACTCGGCATGATAATTCCTGGAAGCTTAGCCGCAACGTCTTCAATAAACATTATGTCATAGACTGTGTGGGATCGTGACATTAAAAAATATATCTATGACTCAAATGAGTTTTGTTCTGTGAATAAGTTAAATACATACAAAATGACTCAATTGAAAATTTTGTCCTTATAAATCTCCCCCTTTGACTATTCCAGGACAAAATTAAAAACAGTAAAATGCCTAAGCTAGGCTGTCTAGCTGTATGACGCCTAAATCCCATCCCATAAAACCCAAAATACAAATTACTGGACAAGACTAGTAAATATTGGTCCGGCAAACATGAGCTGTCTGAATGTGATGTAGTCTTGAAATCTCAAATCTCTAAAGTATACCTACACTCATGAAACAGACAAATACGCAGTGAAGTATGGAGGAAGAAAAGATATAAAACATTATGATACCCATATGAAATATCAATACCAATTTACAAAATCTCAAATCAATTGTTAAACATGTGAGCAAATCAAACCAATGCATAATCAGAATACCAATTTGTGCAATACATTATGATACCAATAAAATTTGAACATATGAACATGATACCAATTTGTAAAGCCAACAAATACTCCCCCTACATCACATACATCTCTCCCTCTTTTGGTCTCGAACAGACAATAAGTGAAAAAGATAAATAAATTTCATATCTGGCATGTGAGTAATCAATGAAGCATATCTAGATAAACATGAAACACCAGCTAATAAAAATCACGATGTACCAAATCATAGCTACCAAACAGTCACATGAAAGAAATCATCAAAATCAGGAATGATGTGACTAAAATCAATGTCGTATGAGAAATTCAACATGCATAATCAACATACACTGCATATAGACAATCCCAGAAGTACCAAACAGTATGATATCATCATTAAAATGAAGCAGGTACCAAATCAAAAGAATCTAAAAAAATTCTCCCGGAGGTTGCTCGAACGACAAAGCTCTGTCGTTAGAACGACATTGCATGTCGTTTGAACTATTCATCAAGCGACTCAAACAAATGAAAAATAGTAGACTCTCGCGCGATAAAACCTATCAAACGACCTTCGCGTGACCTATCTCGCGTCCCATACCTAACACTTTTCATCAGCTCGCTTGAACCTCGCGAGATCAAAACATCGAACGACATGGGCTTGTCGTTTGAGTGAAGTCCAGATGTCGTTTGAACGACTTAAAAATTTATGCATTATAGTTATAAAAATGATGAAATTTTACCCAACGAAAATTTTTCCTGAAAACAGCAACTGGAAATACCAAACAGTAGCAAAATAGATTAAAAACTGAAAAAATAAAATAAACAAAAACAATGTGAGTTTCATGCTAACATAGTATCTATGTTCTCAAACATGGATATGGAGTGAATGTGTGTGAACTACAACAAATGAATCACCACTCCAGCACATTGAAACATTCAAGAAGCTGTAATTGATAGTTATATGTCATCAAACTTAGTTTTATCCATATGTGACAATTAATATAATGAGCTAAATGAACTAAACAAACATCATGCACACAAATCCAAAATTTTGACGATTCTACAAATAATAGCGTCATGAGATGATTTTTCAACACTAGGATTCATGATGCAAACCCATTTATATATCCATCCAAAGTTCCTCATATATTCATATTTCTTTTTCTTTAGGAATGGACATAAACTAATTGGCCCATTTTTGGCATATTAATCTTTTTATTGCCTTAATTTTTTTTGGAGATCTTTTCAAACGGTGACTTTCATGACGAAGTTATTATCTTCGTGCAGTCCTTTCCCGTGAACATTCGTCATTTTTTTTTAATTTAAACACATTTAATCCTCACAGCAAACAGTTCTTACATGCGCACCTCCTACTAAGCCTAATTACGCATAGATGGCAAAATTGAGATAAGAACATCTCACCAAACTCAAATATGCATTAGATGTAAAATATTCATATAGGCTCGTGCATGTGTGCAGTGATGGCATATGTACAAAGTCAAATCCAATTGTGCGTCAACTTCGAAACATCCCCATAATACAATGGTTAAGATCATTCAACGCATTATCAATTATGACCAAATGTCCTAGCCACATGAATAATGAAGTGATGGGGGTCCAAGTACACTAATATGCCACATCAAATATGAAAACTCAAGACACAAAACTAAACTGAAAATCTTTTTGTCTTTTTCAAAAAAAATATTTTTGACCCAAAAATAAAATCTTTTTGTATTTTTTCAAAAAAAAAATCTTTTTGTATTTTTCAATAAGACTCAAACAAATGAAAAATATAATACAAAGAGATAAACATGTCATAACACTAGCAAGATATATATCATGAAGCAAGGACTAGCGTATGACAAACATGGAAACACAATCATCCATAAGAAATAGCACGTGAAGCATCATGTGTTAGAATGTGAGAATCGGCCAACGAAGCATTTAACATCTCTAAAAAAAATTTCCTAACCCAAACAGGTGTATACTGAATAAAACGGGTTTTGAGAACCGACGGGACACTACGTTTAAACTTCCTAGGGTCTTGTCTAAGATCATAGCAAAAACGCTTAAGGTGACTTTCCTACCATAATGCGAACATATGTAAACATGATAAGAAACGTGACCTTTAGGTTGATTTTTTCTAACACCCTCGGATGTGGTTGACGCTCTAAAACAAACTATGGTTTTGTCTTTAACATTCAAACCACTAGAACAAGATAAGCCCCTACCATCACTATTCACATTACTCGAGTCGTTTAAATTATTTTGCAGCTTCAAAATTTTAGACTCAAGCAAAGAATTATACTCCTCAAATTTTTGTGCATCCTTCTTTAGATTTCAATTACCCCTGGAAGGTTATATTTCTCCCCCTCAATGTGAGCAAACTTATCCCTAAGAATATTCTAATGTGCCATAAAATCATTAATCAAAATATTTTCCTCAACGACACAAGCCCTAAAATTCTTAAAGTCCTATAATTCTTTCTCTAAAATAAGGACTCTATTATCACTCTCTTTCTTGGCCAAAATTAAATATTTAAAGTTATCATACAAAGATGCAAACTTCTCACGAATGATATCTCTTTGAGTTTGAAATGTTTGCAAATATTTAATCATATGATTTAATCGAGAATTTTCTTCTTCAAGAATTTCAATTCGTTTTGCCAACTTCAAATTTAAAAGATTTAATTCGTCAAAACTTTGAGAACCCATCGAGAAAAACAAACAAATAGTGAGAAATAATTAATCACCAAACGAGCACAAAATAAGTATCTACACAAAAACTAAATGCAACCTACTCTCATACCAATTTGTAGGCCCCTTTTTCTTTCAAACGTGTGCTTTAAGGATGATGAAATAACTTTTCTTTTCAAAAACTTTTTTCAAATTTTAAGACGCACCAAGTTTGTGAACAAATTTCAATTTAGCCCAATTTTTTCCTCTTAATCCTAAACATGCATCCAGGTGAGATTAAGCAAGATAAATAAACCAATTCATAACGTAGGATGTACGAGGAAACCACTAAAGGAAAAAACCTCGGACGATCCAAGCCAGACAATCACTATAATGTGGTATTACAAAATACAGACAATAGATTTACTTAAGGACTTGATCCCCCATAAGTCTTGAAGCTCCTATGATCCTTCAACCACTCCTCCACAGTGCCCACGCATAAGTCCTTCTACGATACCTGTCCACGCGTTGACGAATGCCTCGGTGTCCACCAATATAGCTTGGTAACGTCTACAATTACGGTTGTGTTTCGGTCGGATCGGATTAGAAAAGCTTGGTTCGATTTTTTTTAAAAAATTTCAGCAAAAAAATCGGCGTGCCGAATCCGATTTTTTTCCAATTTCAAAAATTTTGAAAAATTTGAAAAAGAATTTTTTTTTGACATTTTTTTTCTTTAAACTAGAAAACGTGCAGCAGATCCATGTTCGTTTTTTCTTTAAACTAATCCATGTTCATTTTTTTTCTGAAACTATATCATATATATATATATATATATATATATATATATATACATACCAGGAACTTAGAAAATGAGGCAGAAAAATGAGGCTGAAAGGGAGAGATTTTAGAGTGAGAGAGAGTTTCTCTTGTTTTAGTTTATTTGGGTGAGAAGCCCTAAAATCTAAGGGTTGTTACAAGAGGTGTGTGTTAATCTAATGGCTTGTTTTAGTTGAGAAGTGAAATTAAAAAAGGGTATATATTTTTTAAAGGGTTAATTTTTGGCAAATAAATAAAAAATTATAGTTGGAAAATAAATTGGAAATTTTTTTGGAAATTCAGATATGAAATAATTTCAGAAATCCGGATCGACACAAATCAGAAATTCAGATTTTGAAAAAAAACTCCGATTTTCAATCCAATTTGTTTTGCAAATTTTGTAAATCGAAAATCGAAAAACAAAAATTCTTTCCAAAATCGGAAAACAAATTGGATTGGAATTCGAAAAAATCAAGAATTCAAAAAAATAAAAAAAAATATCCCTATCTACGATTCAGAACACGACCTTCACCTTTTCTTCACCGCAAAAACCAACGAAACAAATGTTCAAAGAGATGAACAAACTTCTATGGTGTAAACAGGATCTTTATAGCATAAGAATATGAAACCTCGGATCTTGAAACTCTAAGGATGTTTTAAGACTTTGAAAACCTTGGAAAACTTTGTGCAGCAAACGTATAATTGTAAACTATTTTTCTGGTTCTGCACACTTCGAAATTCTAAGTGAAACACGCCTTAAATAAAAAAATTATGTCAGTGGAATCGCTCGAACGAGATCACTATGTCGCTCGAACGAAATGGCCATGTCCCTCGAACGACATGCTCATCTCGCTTGAACGACACTGCAATGTCGTTTGAACGACTGCAAATGTCGTTTGATCTTCCTAATCACAAGAGAAGAATATACACGACTCTAAACAATCCTTATCTCAAATAAAAAAGTTAAAATATTTTAAAATCATTTTTTAATAAACATAACATCCTAATAACATTTTTCGAGTCTTATAAATATTACGCATTCATACCCGAGAGATCGGAATGAAATGAAGACATGAAACGTGCACCAAATTAAACTCGACATGATAATTTCTTGAAGCTTGATCGCAATGTCTTCAATAAACATTATATCATAGACTGTGTGTGATCGTGACAATAAAAAATATGTCTATGACTCAAACGAGTTTTGTCCCGGGAATAAGTCAAATACGTACAAAATGGCTCAATTGGAAATTTTGTCCTTACAAAATTCCTAACATTTGACCTATTATCAGGTGATATGAATCAATTTATGGTAGAACATGTAGAAATATTTACCGGCCAATGCACCGATGCAACCACCTAATTCCATTTATACTTTGCAGCAATTGGAAGACATGTTCCATATTCAGTTCTTTCGAATTGTACCAAAATTATCAATAGTTGAGTTGGCCTAGCTAAGCCATATTCCAGATCAAATGTCCACTGGTTTCATAAATAGGTTCAAGAGGGCTAGGAGTAAATGCAAAATAATATAGCCTAAATTTAAGTTTGTCAAACTAGCCCAAAATGGGCTAGAATTTAGGCTTCGAAAGAAGTCTGACGCGAAACAATTCAGAGACTTGGTGGAAATGACTTCCAAGTATCTAGATACAATGCCCTATTATAGGAAGAACATGAAATGAGTACTTTCTCCCTTAAAACATACTATGAAGATAAAAATTTGTAAGTAGATGCTGCTGAAGTAATTGGGATTGAGTCCATAATCTGCGAATTTTTGGTTCAAAAAAACACATCAGCAGAATCATATGTAGGTAAGTCAAAAGTAGTAATTAAGAAATACTCTTTCAGCATACCTAAGGCTGGGGAAATTTTTGATTACCTTTTAAGAGTCAAAATGATAAAATTGCCCGTTGATGTACAAATGTCGGTTAGAAATGATATAAAAGGAAAAAACTGTAGTAAATGGCATTATGTGTTCTCTCACTCAACTAACGCTCGTTCTATTTTTTGAGATAGGATATGGGAGTTAATTAGGAAAGGAAAAATCATGTTTCCAGACATATAAGGGAACATTATGGGAATTAATGAAGACTCATTCCCCAAAGTAAAAGAAACGGGAACTAACATACAGTTTATCCAGTTATCGAGGAATAAAGGCTATGCTGAGTTCAGAATAAAAAACAAAGAAGACACAAAGGCTTTTAAGCCTGAGGCCACTGCAGATCTAGACCAAAAGATACTAAAACCCATTTGCATTAGGTGTGGAGAATAATACTCTGAAATGTGCCGAATTATTGCTTTGAAAGGAAAGCAACAATAAAATTCTAAGAAGGATGGGAATGGTAGTCACACTGCCAAATCTGAGGGTCAGAAAAATTAAGGGAACTTCCAATGGTTTACTCGGGGAAGGTGAGTCCATTTCCTTGGCTTTGTCATCCAAGAAGAGAAATAAAACCACCATAGAACTTCCAATATGTCAGGCTAGGTTTCGTGAAAGTTTAATTCTGCTAGTTAATGGGGACCCCAAGGCCCATGGGGGTTGCTAAACTGGCACTCGCGGTGAAAGTAGTACTAGATTAGTTTGTTGCACAAGAACCTAAGGTGGCTCAATAATTCAACGAGATGCCTAGAATTCTAAAGGAAATAAAGCCTCGGCAAGTGGCTTCAGGGATGTGAGACATGGTGCAATCACCCAAATCAAAGAAGATAAAACCAAACATTGAGATATCTCGCACCAGCAAAGGAGGATCCAGAGGAAGTATAGGTCCTACAAAGAGGTTTTAAAGGTTTTATGCCAAATGGATCTAAGGATAATGCATGTTCATTTTTGAACCCTAACCCAAGATTTTATAGAAAGGGAGATGGGAGCCACTCTTCTTCATACATGTTAGGTGAAAAGATTAAATAATTAAAGAAGGCTATGATCGTGGATAAAGGATGCACATCTGAGGATGGATCTTCTAGTGAAAAAGAGAATGAAGAAATAATGGTGGTGGATGCGTAGGACTTGTGCAAGAACTTAGTCGACAACAAATCATATAGTTTGGACCCTTAACACAAAAGGTGATAATTAATATGGAAATTTCCCTCCCATATAGGTTTAAAGATAAGAAAGGGCAATAGGTTCTAGAGCCAAAATTGGACGAAGACGATGGCTTAGAGGTAAATGACTTAAACTTGTTTATTTCTGCCTTGGATCTCATTTATAGTTTCAAAGAGCCTACTAGAGACATAAATAATCACATTAAGCCCTTATTTACAAAGGATTGGGTGAATAGAGTCCTAATAAAGATAATCTTAGTAGATAACTACGCTTCCATTAATATAATGCCATACTCAATGTAATATCGTGCACCAATATTTTACTTATTCTCCCCGCATAACTTGCAATAATATAAGGGCACAGATATTTGGATGATTAGAACTAACTTTATATTCTTATTTGACCACTTTTAAGGCTTGATGGTAATGATTGGAAGGTTGAGGGTTCAAATTGAAATTTGGAGGGTTTTAATTACAGCAGGGGCATTCGAACGAGATTTAAGTGTCGTTTGAAGAGAGATTCAAAATGACCTTCGATCGAGATCTCATTGCCTTACATTCCCAGGTCACGTGAAGCCATGTATTGAACGAGATGGACATGTCGTATGAATGAGGCTCATATTGTTCGAATGACGTGCATTGAAATTTTTTAATCTAACTTGTCCTTGTGCATTGTCACGTTTTTTACCATTGGATCGTTGAGCTGTCAAGCTTTGGTGAGCCCAAATTGAGTAAATCAGGAATTTTAGGTTTTGGAAGGCTTTTAAAAGGGTTGTTTGACTCATTTGGGGAATTTTTAAGAGAGAAGGTGGAGTAGTCTTCCACCATTGTTGGCCTTTCAACACCATTCCAACACCATATTTCTTGTGTTTTGCACCATATTCAAGCCTATAACACCCATTTCCACCATTCTTAAAGTGGAGCTACGAATTTTGCAGAAGTGTTGGGGGATTTTTAGAGAAGATGATGGAAGCTTTTATGGAGTTTGGAAGGGTTTTTTGGCTTGGAAGCTTAAATGGAACACATTTGGAGCATTTTTTTAGGATGCATTTGGTAACCCCTAGAGGCCACCTTTGGAGGTGGAGATTCATCCTCCTACACCAACCTTCTTGCCACCGTTTGGAGCCTTTAGAGGTGGAAAATATTACTCTTAGTATTAAGACTATATTTTATATATTTATTGTCTTGTTGTCAGATTATATGAGTATGGTGCATTGATTAAATGATGAAAATCATGCTTAGTATATAATAAACATTTGTACGGAATAAAAATATTACAAAATATTAGTTTATTGAACAATAGTTGATGAGTAAATATTTCAAAGTTTATTGAAATGAATATTGGGATTTTTATGAAAATTGTGTATTTTCTAGAAAATCTATGTTAAACATTTTATGGAAAAAAATATTTGAAAACAATGATTGATTTTGCTAAAACATTGGTGAAATAATGTTTCGAAGTTTCTTGCAAAAGTGTAAAGTTCATAAAAGATGAACATTTGTTGAGTTTAAAGAAGTAAATATCTTTTATGACTTGAAAATGCATTTTGGAAGTATTATGAACTTCTAGAATGAAATGTATGTGTGACCCATTTACTAGGACTTTAGGATTTAAAATACATTGTCTCATGTATATAAACTTGTAGTATTTTGTCAAAGAATATGTTGACAAGTTTAAAGGAGGTTTGTTGGGTTTAAACAAGAAAAGATAAAAGGGGAAATTTTAGAATTCACAGTGTGTGAAAAATGGGTTAAAGGTATGATAAATATAAGGTTGCAAGACTACATGCATTAATAAAAGGGAAATGGTATTTTCTTATAAAATTTGTCTTTAAGAGTAATTAGATTTATTGAATAAAGATAGTAAAGAAATGTCTAATTTGAAAATATAGTTAGTAAAGGTGTTGGATAAGTATTAATAATTAAACATTGGGAAGTTAGTGTGTGTAACTTAATGATGTTTAAAAGATTAACACCTATGAATTTGAAAAGGAAATAATGGAATAAAGAGATATTTGACTTGAGAAAAATGATACTTTAAATGTTAAAAAAGTTTTAAAGTGTTGAAAGCACTTAAGAAGTAGTATGAGTAACTAAAAAGTGTTTTGGAAAAATAACACTTGTGAAATGGAGAAAAATGACAAGTTTGAAAACAAATGGGTAAAATGATAATTTTACTTAAAGTTAAACATTTTTATGAAATAATTTTTTTGGAAAACGTGTTACACAAATTTTCCTAAATGAATATGATTTTTGAAATAAAATCAAAGTTAAAGTGTAACGGACATGCAATGATAATTTCAAAGTGTAACATGAGTTGGGATAAAACTCCAGGTTTGGCTTCGGTCGGGTAAAAAGGGAAAGAAGGAATAATGTGGAAATTTGTAAAATGTTAAAACACATGATAAGGAACTTGGATGACATAGGGATAATTAAGTAGGGCCGGAAGCCCTGGGTTAAAAGACCAAAAACCATTGTCCAGAGCAAATGGTGGCGTTGTCGGCGGTGTGGAGCCCGTTAAAGTACGCGATTTATTGGAAGATTCCAAGAATAAGATAAAGGAATAAAGAACATGTAAATGAACGGTTGTGTGGTGAAGTGTATTAAGGCATCCTAACTTGAATGAATTAATGAATGTTCCGATAAATGATAAAGTGGATAAGGAATGTGTAAATTGATTAGTGACCATAAGGCGAATGAAAGTTAAAGTAAGTGGGTAAATGGGTGGTTAAGCAATCTAAGTGGTTCAACCCATAACACAAGAGTGTGTTGGAAAAGGCTTTCAAAGACTAAATAAGTATTTTCTAACACGATGGTTGCGTGTGCTGAAAGGGTGATTTTCAAGGAAAATACTAATGTGTATCGGTTAAAATGAAAAGGATAATTTTGAAAAGAAACGACTTTCGATCAATTCAAGTGGAGTTATTTCAAATATTTAACCGTGTGTGTTAAATAAAGGGATGAATGTCAAAATGAGAAAAAAGGAAGTCTTTTTACAAGATTAAGGTGAATTAATTTGGATAAATAAGATTTTCGAAAGTGAAACAGTTTCATGCATAATTATGCATATGTGTATACATATAAGATAGTTGCATGTGCACGTAGGAATAACGTGTTAGAGTATTCTTTGTGCCGTTCGATTCTATATTGTATTTGTATATTTTCCACTGAGCATTAGGCTCACCCGTCATTTTTTACGGAGGGTTTGTCATGGTTTCATATTTTGAGAGCGTTATATAGGCAAGTATTGCTCTGTATGCTTGGACACCGGGGGGCTCCCCATGGGTCCCTCACGTAGTTTAATTTGAAATTGGAATCGCATGCTATATAAATGAAATGTTAATTAAAATAAAACTGGACTAGCAACATTATGTTGGTTATTTCACTGCACTTCACACCTAATGCTCGGGTTGGGCCGAGTTGACTACGGGTAACCCATAAATTTGAGCCGGGGCATTACACTAAATGATTGCTAAAATAAATAAACAATATGATAAATTTGTTAGGACTCATAAAAAATCAATAGTTTGTTAGGGATAAAAAGTTAACCAAATGCATATTAACAGTTAATATTAAAGTTGGCACAAAAAAGTCTAAAACGGCCTTCTTCATAATTAATGAAAAACTAAGCTTTAATGCCTTACTTGGAAGATTTTGATTCATTTTAACAAATTTATCCCTTCTTCCATGCTCTAGATTTTTATATTAATAGAGGAAGATGGGAATGTGGAGGAAGTGGAAGCCGACCTACTTCCATTTCATACCAGCTTCAACTATGTCAAAGCAGAGCTTTACCAAGAGAACATGAGACGGTTCAAAGTAAATGAACTGATAACTGAGACATCAGGGAAAGAGGTTTAAGAGGAATCATAGGAAGAGTTATCATTTTATATGATGGGACCAACTAAAAAAGACAAAATGGATACTTTATGGGTAACACGCCCTTTGAACTATAAAATGCCAACGAAGTTTTGGCCACAGTCTTGAATAAATTCGGGGAACTGGAATTAAGAACAAGAATTAGTGAGGAAAGGATCGTTAATTGGGTCAATTAAGTATTCTAAGAAGATAAAGAGTAAGGAAAACCTCAAGACATTAACGATCTAGTAAGTTTAACACTAACATACGAAGAACTCATAGTCAACCAACCAAATCATGTGGTGGATGTAAACTTAGGAACCAAATGAAACAAAAGGGTAGCGCACATCAATGCTAACCTTAGAAAATAAGATTAAAAAATTGTTTGTGAACCTTTTACATCGGTATAAGTACAGTTTCTAGGAAAATGATGAACTGCCCATCTTAGATAGAAAATTGGTGGAGCATAAACTACCAATCAAGGAATAATACAAACATGTGAGACAACTACCTCACCAGATGACCCCAGAGGTCACGATAAAATTGTAATACCCCATAATTTTAATGACTTTTAATATGATATAAATTAAAAATTAATGAGCCAAATCAATGGGGATTAATTAGAATTAATTATAAAAAATTAATTGCGATTAATCCAGATTGAATATTACTAGAGATTAGAGTAATATATGATTTTGAATATTACTTAGTGATATAAAGTAATATGTGGATATAATGATTTTTAATATTGTCGTGAGTAAATAATACGGCACAAATGAAAATTAAGTCGGGACGCGCTTATGAGTCGTGTTGGGACTAAAGTTGGGAAATAAAAGGAGATTTATTTTTAAGTCATTCGGATGATCATTTCGAGTGCACCGTTGAGTCCGTAAGGGTGGAAATAGGCAGAAAAGTCTACCCGAGGGTTTGATTTGGGTCTCGGGTCAATTAGAAAATGAAAGGACACCTCGAAGGGGTATTTTAGTCATATTACGTGGGAGATGAATAATACCTATATTTTTTTTTCTTCTATCTAACCTTGGAGACTTGTTATATATGTGAGTTTAGATTGTATGGAAGGTTCATTTCATCAAAACACAAAGTGAGGTCTTTTGAGAGAGAGTGAAAAGACTTGGAGAGAAAGTGAAAGGTTATCTAGAGGAAAGGAAGAGTTGCTTGAAAAGAAAGAGTCACCTAGGGAAAATTAAGGGGACAACCACCATCTCTACACCTTGAACCACCACCGGATAGTCGTCGAAAAAAGTAAGAGGAGGTGCCAAACACTTATCTTCTCCAAAGGTTCAGACCTACACATAAGGCAAGTGTAATTCTTGCTCTAATTGGGTGCTTATATTATCCATGTTAAAATAGGATTTCTTTTTGGATTGATGAACTTATGAATTTGGGATTAAAATGATTGATAAATCAAGTTTAGTGGTTAGGAAAATTCATGTAGTTGGAGATTTATACATGTAGAGACTACGAATATGAAAATGGATAGGTTTTACATGTAGAGGATTTATTTGTTTATTTAAGATATGAAAATGATGTTAGGTATTGCATGTAGATGAATTCTACTCATGTTGAATATGGAAATTTGATAATTTAGTTATGTATTGATAATTCTAAATTCTGGGTTTTTAAGAGGTATAAAAATGGAGAATTTAGATTAATTGAAATTTTAAGGATTTAATGGGTTTGATGATAATACCCTTATGAACATATGGATTTGATGTTATTATTATGTAAAAATCACCCTTGAACATGTTAGAACACTGTTAGAATATCTGGGTTTTGGGTAGAATATAATCCAGGAGGGTTTGGGTGTAAGAACATGAAGAAAACCGCATAAAACTAAGGTTGAAGACGAACTGGAATGATGTTGAGCTCGTTCGAACGAGACATGCTATTGTTTGAACGAGAATTTTGGTTTCTGACGAGATTTCGAAAATTATGTTTTATCCCATAAAAGTTTGGAGAATTGTATTTTAGCCCAGAATAGGTTCTGAATAATTTTGGTACATTAACAAAGAGTGAGAAACTTGGGAAATTAAATATTGAATTAAGGATAGAAAATTATGTGAGTGATGACTACATAATAATAATACGATTAAGAGATGAATAATCGTCATGTTCAAGTGCGGGTAATATTGGTGTTAAATATACGGGTACTTGAGATTATGTGGGTGATAACTACATAATAAATATACGATGATAATCGTGATTAACAAGTACGGGTGGTATTCGAGAAATACGACGAGTACTTGGTGTAGGATGAAATCCTTATATGATATTGGTCAAGTGTGTACCGAATTTTATATAGGTTGATGTGTATACCTATTAATTGTTAATTTATGTGTATGACATACCTACCTTACTTGCTATCGACGGGAGGTTTAGGCGTAGAGGGTAGTCATATCCTGATGAGCGTTAAGGTGGATCTTTGACTTGTTGCCTCATAACATAAGACTTAGGTTGGATTTCCATTAGTGAGAACAATGGAATTGAATGGTATTTTGGGTGCGTAGGTATGTACGTATCCTAAAGGCTTAAGACTATGTTCGCCTCCACTGTTTGTGATTTGTTAATTATGGTTCGTGGGACATACCGAACCTATGGTCCTTTATACAGTGATGAGATGTACTGGGACATGATAGCAGAGTACGCATGCACTGCAGCTGAGGCTCGGGGTGCAGTTTAGTATAAATATTATAGAGTGAATGTGTATATATACTTGTGATATTATCTACTGTGTGAATTAAGTTGACGTGTAAGATAATGAAATCTGAAATGAATTAAGTAAGTGAATACTTAATTATATTAAATTGGAAAAGGTATTATCCATGTTAAAGTGAAATTGGATTGATATGTATTACCTGTATTGCGAGAGAAATACGTGGGAGAGATATGGGCTATGATTTGTTGGCACTGCTATGAACTAGTTAGCATGGGAACTGTAACTAGTATGACTTAGAGGTACGTTTGGTGTGCACTCTAGATGAGAGGTGAGAATCTCAAGAGAATCCGATACTCCAACATGTATATAATATTTACTGAATATAGCATTTATTCACTTGCTGTTTTCTAAACTATTTTTACAACGGGGTTTGACCCGTTTTATTTTATATTATTTTTCTCTCTCTCTCTCGTATCTTCTATTTTAGGTGTCCAGCCACTGTGACGCCACCTTTAGGGAATTGGTCATTGACGTGCTATAGATGCTATGGAGTTGCAAATTTTGTATTAGGCGCTTCATTTTCTTGATTCATATGTTGTAGCTATTTCATTTAGGGCATGTCTCCCAAAGGATTCTAGTCTTTCCATCTCAGTTGGTTTATTTACTTTTATAGGAGTTGATTACATTTAGTTTACGTTGGATTATTGTATTGAGATTTTAAACTGGAGAGTTTTATTCCAGTTTCATTTAATTCTGTTTTGATATTACTCAGTTGTTATTCATTGTGTGCATGGATTGTGTTAAATGGTTTATATTTTAAAGGTGAAATTTTTAATTAAATTAAAATTGGAAAGTTTTTAACACCTGCTTAATTAAGTATTAGGTGACTATATTTTTGATAGTGATGCTAAGAATTATCCAACTATATATTCTGTTTTAATTTGATATGGGGCTGATCACCCGGTATTTAATTAAGCGGGGTGTTACAGGTGGTATCTGAGCATCATGTTCTAGTGTCTTTTAGGATCTGTACGACTTATTACGTTTCAGCGTAACGTTCTTTGATATAGAGCCTTATCATAGGGATTGTTGTATTCCTCTTCGTATTGCGGCTTACGTTCTCCTGCGAGAGTCGTTAGTAGGTCATCAAGAGGAGGAATCAACCGAAGCCTTAAAAGATTTTTGAAATGGTGATTGAGATAGAACCCACCATAATTATTGTTCAGTCCGAGGACAATAAAGAAGATGGTCGGGAGCTGTAGTTTCCTAAGAACCATCATAAATGACATTTGTGTCGTTCTAAACTCACCAGCATAGCTAGATTAGGAGTGAGTCAGACGGTCTTTTGAAGTAGACCGTTCGTAGAAATGTTAAAAAATGCGGAGATTTTGTGTTTTAGCCAATGAATGAAGAATATCCAAAGGCTTTGGCACATAACAGAGTGATGAATACCTGAAGTAAAAATTAGGGTAAAATTTTTCTTGACTCGCAGGAGCAGTGTTGTAATAGTGAAAGTCAATCACCATGTTTGAAAGGTAAAATATTATGCCAATGTACGGATCTTAAGTACGGTCTTACCGCAAGTTCCTTTATCTATTGTTCAGAAGGTGATGTGAATGACATTTTGAACTTTGTAAACGAAGAGGCAGGTACAATAAAGAAAAGATCCCTTGACTGGGCGATGGATTCACAAGAGAAGTCACCAACACTTAAGGGAATTTCTGTTTGGACGCTCAATGTTGATGGCGACAATGTCGTGTTTTGACAATGAAGATATAAATGCTTCTATGTGAAGGGAGTAAAGAGTTAAAGGATATAGCCAAGGAATAAGACTGGACGTAATAGTGTTAATAAAGCACTACGGGGGGAGACCCATCAGGGGACCCATTCAAATGATTCAGATAGTTGAATTATTATTAAGTGATGGTAAATTCAATCAGGCCTGTTAAAGCTAGTAGTGTGTTCCTTAGGGCCAGCGAAATTAAGGGAACAATGAAGGTGGCCATCGGAGTTGAATCTACTCGGGTCCGAGAGAAGGACAACCCTAATATATCGTCTGTATGCCCTAGAATAGAGAATTATATGAAGAGGTATTATCTGTGGAGAGTAAGACCATATGCATTGAATTTTGCCAAAAGCAAATAAAAGGGACAAGAGTCTGCTGCCTATCAGGGGCAATGATTAAGATAGTTTTGGTTCAGTTTAGACAAGCGCGTTGTATCCGAGAACCATTTGAGCGGCCATGGCAATTGGCAAGGAAGGAGAGATGTGTTATCCTCGAAAGAATGAGATATGCTTTATGTTACATGAGCGAGTCACGATATTTTGATTAGCACTAGATTCGCATGTGAGACGATTTTAGTGGTTATATCGATACCATTATGGTATTTGTATTTTTCGTGGTTTAACGAGATTAACATTTGGTCTCATCCACAGGGGAATGGGTGAAGATAGTAAGAATATTTTTATTGAGATTACTCATTTTAGTGATGTGTTATACGAGTACGATATCATCCTGGATATGATTATTGATGGTTAATAATGATAGTGGGCTGTTATTGCAAGGCTATCATGGTTGTTGTTCCAGGACATGATGTGTTGTTTTGGCGATGCTTAGAGGGTTCAGCTCGCATTTATGTGATATTGAATAATGATAAGGGACTTCGAAGAGTGTAGTCGTCTAAAGATATTTGATGCCGGTGCGTAGGGACTTTACTGATATGATTTAGAGTATTTGGTTTTATTATCGAGCATAGAGTCTTAGCTTGTTTTTATATTTAGCGCTCATGACTTGGTGATAGGTAGAGCGCACTATTATATCACTCTTTAGAGACATGGGAGTTGAGATTTATATTTATATGTATGGGTATCAGGATTTTGAGTGTCTAGGTTATGTACCTTGAGTCTACAAATCTCGATGACCGACAATGTTAGGTAGTAGTGTATCGGGGGGTTCTTTGTTTGGATTTCGCTTGCGAGACATCCCATGCATGAAACCCAGCGAATATAGGGAGTTGAGAGATGTTTTGGGCAATATCTAGAACTTTAGTTGTTCCTCATTTTATGAGTGGAGAAAATCCCTTGAGTGTACTTCTTGAGGCTAGTGGAGTCGGTCAACATTTGTGCAACGATGCATGGATTGGAGGGTGTATGGGCGCCCTGGTTAGTTTGATTTTTATATCGTCCGAGATAGAGGGGCATGGGAATGAATATGTGAAATATATGCTTGTGGGGTAGTTATAAACAAAGTTAGAATGGTAGAATGGATTAAACGTCGAGTGGGAAAGACGATAATCCAAGTTTATAAGTGCTATGAGAGTAACACACCAAAGATGGGTTGAAAGACTACGAGAAGCCATTTAAAAGGATATCTCTTGAGAAGAGGAAAATCCAATTATTGTGGAAAATAGAGCGGAGTCCTACTTAGTCGAATATTGAGAGTGGCTTGCGCATAAATAAGATTGTTGTTGCCTAATAGGTAAAAAGTGGTCCAAAAGTGCGCACTGTGGTGAAAAGTGCACGGGTCGAAACTTTTGGTATACCCCAAAAAAAGAAATGGAGTATAAAGTATCACTTAATGTGAGACGTTATAAGTGGAAATTGATGTTAAGCGGGACATAGTGAATCTATCTTCGGGAGCACCACTCAGATGGGAATAGGTTGATTCGAGAAGATCTACCAGAAATTTCGTATAAAGTCGATGATTACAGAGACAGAATGGGCAGACGAGCCAGTATGCCGCCCAATATTGTAGTGAATCAGGATGAGATCCATGAACCCCATCTCCAATAGAGATTTATATTCAGGAAGAAATGGGAATCAAGTTTGGTTCAGGCAAGTTGTGACACCTCGCCTAATAAAATATCGGGTGATCAGTCCTATACCAACTTAAAATAGGAATCCTAGTTGGTTCATCCTTAGCATCACTATCGAAAACCTTTTTAAAATTACTAACCACCTAGTATTCTAAAAAGTTGGTGCCAAATTTTATCTTATTAATTAAACAAAACAATACATGCGAAAATAAATATAACCCATTCACACAACTGAATTAAATGAACTGAACAAATAATAAAACGACATGCCGAAGAAACCTTCGTCCACCGAAATAAATAGTCCAATACAAATATTCAACACCTGAATAAAAATCTGAAAACTGAACTGAAAGTCTGGGCGACATGCCCTAAATAAAACTGAAACTGATAAATGATTCCTACTCTAGGAATGAAAGAACGATGCGTCTAATCCAAGCTCCTGTTAGCATCCACATATGCCGCAACTCCGTGTCCCTGGAATAGAATATCAATCCTGACGTCCCTGTGGATGGACACCTAAAAGTTTTTGAAAATAGTTTTATAGCAAGGCTTAGAACCCAAAATATTTTGAAAATATTTAGAAAGTGAATTAACTGTAGTAATTTAAAATATATGAATACGCTCCATATTTAAGTTAGCGTCGCACTCTCTCTTGAGGACATTTTCACCCCTCCACTAAAGTGCACACCTAACGATTACCTTAACCCCACCTAGTTGTACTACCCCATCCAACTAGTCCTTGTAATCCTCCCTTGCCTTTCCACTCTAACCCGAGTATTATTATCCATGGATTATAAGTTATCTCACTAATTAACTTAATTAATTTCCTTTAAATAATATCATATAACTGTGACACAAGTTATATAAAACAATTACATCACACACTGTATTATTACCCGCATATAATTTTTACTACCATTATATACGTACTTTTACCACAACATCCACACATGTATCATATGTATATCCATCCCTTCGAGTATACCCTCTCCGGATGATTCCCTCTAAAGTGCTATCTTACTACGTGTGCTCTCATAACCTAGATACCCGAGTTGGAATCGCTCACCAACTTGGCCTAACAAGTGGAGGCAGTCATATTCCTTCCCTGAAAGTGAGATAAACCCCTCGCCCATATACCGGACGCTATGACCTAGGGATATACTCACCCTACTCCTCAATCTAGGGGATTCACCCACATCGCTCAACCTCCCTTGATAGCACTAGAGTATATAATTTAAATAAATATCTAGTCACTGATATTTAATAGCACACACAATATATACACGTATATATATATATATATATATATATATATATATATATATATATATATATATATATATACTATCACTACACCGTATATACATAATTTAAACCCTGACTTTACCGTGTACTCAAAATCCCGTAACACTAGCCTGTAATTTCCTGAGTCTTTGGCCCGACTCAACTTAATTAATTCACACGTCAATTAATATAATATTTCCCCGAGTCTATGGTCCGACTCTTATATAAATACTTTGCACATTGATTTATATAATATTTACCCGAGTCTCTGATTCGACTCTAATTTAATTAATTTACACATTAATTAATTAATACTAATCCGACTCTATGGTCCGAATCTAATTAAATTAATTTACACATTAATTAATTACCAATCCGAGTCTATGATCCGATTCTAATTTAATTAATTTACACATTAATTAATTTAACACTTGGTGTCGCCCAACCATTATACCCGGAGTCGTTCACTTGGTCCGTACCATCGTTAATACCCAATTCTATATTTCGCCCCATAACTAATTAATTACACCTAAATTCCTTTAATAATGTAGTGCCTCTCAACTACAATACCCGAATATTTTCCCTCGGTCCAAAATCAATACTCACAAATTATTTCCCGAAATTTATTCATCCCATGGCATACAATTATCACCCTCCTAAACCCAATTATATCACCTTATAATTGCTAAGGAATATGTGTCACATATGAATTTATCACTAAATAAAAGTAGGGATTAAATCCTAAATTAATTTCCCTTATATATATAAAACTAGCCAAATTGCCAAAATTCTGGGACCATCGATCGATCGATCGATCCCCCTGGGTCGATCGATCGATCGAGCAGGTCCCTTTCTTCTCTGGCTTGTTGTTCAACCATTGTTAACCCATTCAAGCTTCTACTTTCTCCCATAAAAGTATCCAATCATAATCTACCATATTGACATATGAAAACAGGTTCTACTCAACCTAGAAGCCTTAATTCAAACCCCAATTTCCACAAATCTTAATGTTTTACAGATTCGGGTTTTTCCCTGGTTTCAAACACCCAAACACTTTCTATTTTTAATATCAAAATTTAAATGTCCATTCATGTTGGATTTAATCATACGGTTCATATTCCTAAACTACAGAATCATGAAACCTACTAATATCATCCCAAATCTCAAGATATACTATTTTCCAAATACTGATTTCACCCGAATACCCATTTATCCCCAAAATGGGTTTTGGTTTACACATCACAAAAATATTAATTGATTATCACCAATTTAGAATCATAACAGTTAACCACTTTCCTGGAATCGTTCGTAGGGTCTGATCCATTGGTGTAGTTAAGGTGTTGACGAAGAACACCCCAATTAGTCCCTTAATTTGGCTCCAAAAATTCCCAATTGGCTCTTAATTTGCTTTCCTCTGTGTCTCTCTCAAACCCTAGGTTTAGAAATTGTTAACTGCCGTTCAACTTTCCCCCCAATTAGGTTTAAAACCCCTAATCCCGTTTTAGGCCATACGTACCTAATTAAAATGGCCCAAATCACCCCGTGTGGGCCCGACTATGCCCAAAAATACCCCGAGACCCAATTACTACTCCCGGGCACTCTTTTTTACTATCTCGACCCATCCGGACTCAACCGCGCACTCATAATTGTCATTCGAAATACTTTTTAATATTCTCCAATTTTGACCTCAAAATGCGACACACATTAATTAGAACAATTTAACTTAAAGTCGCCAAATATAAATAAATTCTTCCCACTCAAATAAATTCTCTAAATCATAAATTTAAGTTTCTCCAATTTAAATATTTCTATTTCTTCCAAAAATAATTAAATTTTAAATCCTCAAAATTACAGGGTGTTACACAAGTTATGTCACCCGAGGCCGATGAGTACACGGGAGGTGATTGTTGACTAGTAGAACGGGATGAAAAGAGACATATCTGAGTTTGTCTCTAAGTGTGCCACTTGTCAGTTAATGAAGGTGGATCATCAGAAGCTAGCTTCAGCCATTAGAGATCTCGATGTGGAAATGGGAAAATATTTCCATGGACTTCATCACAGGACTACCTACTACGTAGAGCGGTCACGATTCTATATGGGTGATTGTAGATCAGTTGACTAAGGTAGCTCACTTTTTGCTAGTTTGGACCGATTACTCTACGGCACAGTACACCCAGGTTGCTATAGCCGAGATCGTGAGGTTACGTGGGATACCACTTAATATTGTGTCCGATCGGGATAAGATTTTTATATCCTAATTTTGGGAGAGTTTTCACGAGGCCTTGTGTACTGAGGTAAGATTGAGTATGACCTATCACCCGCAGATAGTTGGGCAGACTGAACGTACTAACCAGATGTTAGAGGATATGTTGTGAATGTGTATCCTAGATTTTCGGGGGAGGTTGGGAACGGTACCTTCAACTTGTGGATTTTGCGTATAATAAATCCAATCAGTTCACCGTCGGTATGGTTCCATTAGAGGCAATATAAGTAGGCCTTGTCATTCTCCTAAGTGTTGGTTAGAGATGGGGGATAACAAGCTACTGTAACATCCCGCCCACCCGGGGAGAGCGGACGAAGCGCTACTGTCGATAAAAACTATACTAAATCCACAATATAACAAGGTATAGAGCATCTAAAACAAATCCCACAATATAAACAAGAGAATCCACTAATCTCAAATCTCTTCAAATTAAATACAACCAATAATCTCTAGAAATAATACAACTATCTATCTCGAAATAAAATGCTCTATACAATAAAAATAAATACAATCTCCTCATCTTGTATTCTCGAATAATTCTTCCCAAAAATAATCCACACTAAAATCCATTCTCCAAATCAAATCCCAAGCGCCCAAATCCGCGCTAACCTGCCACTAAAAGAAAATATGGGGAAGTACACAATACGACAGAAAATATGCTCAACAAATATTAGCGGTGAATAAAGCGTAACAATACGAGTACGAATATTCAAATCAAATGCGAATCTCATAAGCATTTTTATCAATATAATTTCTTAACAACACATTAATCAGAGTCACCAGGCCTCACCATACCACGCTCATACTTTATCAAGTAGCCGAAAAATTGGAGTCTTGACGGGTGCCCAACCTCACTGCCATCTTAAAATCTCATGACAATATGCCCAACACAATAATAGTACCACATGAATCAAAATTAGATTCCAACAATAATTTTCTAGATTTTCAAAAGAATTTATCAATTCAAATATGAGTCAATAACCACAAGAAAACAATGGGAATAACACTCGCGAGATTAAGGAGCATATTGTGTAAAACCCCATACCTTAAACCTCCAAAAATAACCAACAAAAAATTGCCCAGAACTCACAAAAAAAGCCACCAAAATCTGCTCCAAGAATCATAAAAAACTCCTCCAAGAATCAACACCAAAATAGCCCCCAAGAACACCTCAAAACCTAAGTTTGAATGCATAAATTAAAGGGCTTGTTTGTGTATAAAAAGAGAGGAAATAAAAATATGTTTGCTGCCAAAAAGTTGTACCAAAAGGGGTCACCCACCACCTTATTTTATAAGGCAAAACCAAAAGAGTTGGAAACAAAACAAACTCTCAAAACTGCTTACAGCGCACGTTTTCTGAAGGCATCGATCGATCGATGCCCAGGGGTCGATCGATCGATCATCCTGGAAAATCGACAGTTCCCCTTAAAAATGCCTATAAGGCAAAATATTAAAAATTCCACTAAAAATCCATTTTAAATCCGATTTTAATTCCGCTTGAAGTTCTAATCTTCTAAAATCATAACCAACATATTTAACTAATAAAAATTTTAAAATTCAAAAATTTATATTTCCTCTATATTTTGAAAATACCCCCAAAATTACACGGGTTGTTACACTCCCCCACTAACAATAGAATTTCGCCCTCAAAATTCGCCGAATACCTAACTCAAAAAAATTAGGCCAATAATCTCCAAAAATAATCTCGTCACCAAAAAATAAATTCCTCACATCTAATCTAGATGCCTAATGTGAAACGATTCTCTAAAAATTTCTATCTCCAAAATACGCGCCACAAAACGCAATAGACCCAAAACTCAAGACCCGAGAGTGGTCGTATACCTAAACTCTGATACAATTCTGTAACATCCCGCCAGCCCGGGGAGAGCGGACGGAGCGCTACTGTCGATAAAAACTATACTAAATCCACAATATAACAAGGTATAGAGCATCTAAAACAAATCCCATAATGTAAATAAGAGAATCCACTAATCTCAACTCTCTTCAAATTAAATACAACCAATAATCTCTCGAAATAATACAACTATATATCTCGAAACAAAATACTCTATACAACAAAAATAAATACGATCTCCTCATCTTGTATTCTCGAATAATTCTTTCCAAAAATAATCCACGCTAAAATCCATTCTCCAAATCAAATCCCAAGCGCCCAAATCCGCGCTAACCTGCCACTAAAAGAAAATATGGGGAAGTACACAATACGACAGAAAAGATGATCAATAAATATTAGCGGTGAATAAAGTGTAACAATACGAGTACGAATATTCAAATAAAATGCGAATCTCATAAGCATTTTTATCAATATAATTTATCAACAACACATTAATCAGAGTCACCAGGCCTCACCATACCGCGCTCATACTTTATCAAGTATCCGGAAAATTGGAGTCTTGGCGGGTGCCCAACCTCAATGCCATATTAAAATCTCATGACAACATGCCCAACACAATAATAGTACGAGATGAATCAAAATTAGATTCCAACAACAATTTTTCAGATTTCCAAAAGAATTTACCAATTCAAATATGAGTAAATAACCACAAGAAAACAACGGGAATAACACTCGCGAGATTAAGGAGCATGTTGTGTAAAACCCCATACCTTAAACCTCCAAAAAGAACCAACAAAAAATTGCCCAGAACTAAAAAAAAAGCCACCAAAATCTGCTCCAAGAATCATCAAAAACTCCTCCAAGAATCACACCAAAATATCCCCCAAGAACACCTCAAAACCTAAGGTTGAATGCATAAATTAAAGGACTTGTTTGTGTATAAAAAGAGAGGAAATAAAAATATGTTTGCTGCCAAAAAGTTGTACCAAAAGGGGTCACCCATGACCTTATTTTATAGGGCAAAACCAAAAGAGTTGGGAACAAAACAAACTCTCAAAACTGCTTACAACGCACGTTTTCTGAAGGCATCGATCGATTGATGCCCAGACGTCGATCGATCGATCACCCTGAAAAACTGACAGTTCCCCTTAAAAATGTCTATAAGGCAAAATATGAAAAATTCCACTAAAAATTCATTTTAAATCCGATTTTAATTTTGCTTGAAGTTATAATATTCTAAAATCATAACCAACATATTTAACTAATAAAATTTTAAAATTCAAAAATTTATTTTTCCTCTATATTTTAAAAATACCCCAAAAATTACGCGGGTTGTTACAGCTACTTGGACTAAAGGTGATTCAAGACACGTCTGCCAGAATTGAGATGATTCGTAGTCATATTCGGGGTAGCCTAGAACAGACAAAAAAGCTATGCCGATGCGAAGCGGCCTTCTAGGAGTTTAGTGAGGAGGGACAAGATATTATTGTGGGAATATCCTATGAAGGGGATAATGCGATTTGGGAAGAAGGAGAAATTGGCGCCGTGATATGTAGGACCATTTCCTATTACTGAGAGGGTTGGACCGGTTGCTTATAAACCGAGATTTTCGAAATACTTGCATAGGGTACATGACGTGTTCCATATTTCTTCGCTGAGTCGATGTTTCGTCGTATGAGATATAAAGTAGTTTCGGTGGTGCGTTCCCAGTGGGAGAACCATAATCTTGAGGAGTCTACTTAGGAGCACGAGGATGAGATGCGCGATAGATACCCAAAGTTGTTTTTACCAAGTATGATTTATTTTATGAATTTCGGGATGAAATTCTGTTATAAGAGGGGAAGTATGTAATACCCCGTAATTTTAATGACTTTTAATATGAGATAAATTAAAAGTTAGTGGGCCAAATCAATGGGAATTAATTATAAAAAAATTAAATTGGGATTAATCCGGATTGAATATTACTAGAGATTAAAGTAATATATGGTTTTGAATATATGATTTTGAATATTACTTAGTGATATAAAGAAATATGTGGATATGATGATTTTTAATATTGTCGTGAGTAAATAATACGACACAAATGGAAATTAAGTCGGGACGCGCTTATGAGTCGTGTCGGGACTAAAGTTGAGAAATCAAAGGAGATTTATTTTTAAGTCATTCAGATGATTATTTTGAGTGCGCTGTTGAGTCCGTAAGGGTCGAAATAGGCAGAAAGTTCTACTCGGGAGTTTGATTTGGGTCTTAGGTCAATTAGAAGATGAAAGGACACCCCGAAGGGGTATTTTAGTCATTTTGTGTGGGAGAAAAATAATACCTACATTTTTTTTGTCTTTTAGCTAATCTTGGAGACTTATTATATATGTGAGTTTAAATTGTACGTAAGGTTCATTTCATCAAAACACAAAGTGAGGTCTTTTCACAGAGAGTGAAAAGACTTGGAGAGAAAGTGAAAGGTTATCTAGAGGAGATGAAGAGTTACTTGTAAAGGAAGAGTCACCTAGGGAAAATTAAGGGGACAACCACCATCTTTACACCTTGCACCACCACCGGATAGTCGCCGAAAAAAGTAAGAGGAGGTGCCAAACACTTGTCTTCTCCAAAGGTTCAGACCTACACATAAGGCAAGTGTAATTATTGCTCTATTTTGGTGCTTATATTATCCATGTTAGAATATGATTTATTTTTGGATTGATGAACTTATGAATTTGGGATTAAAATGACTGATAAATCAAGTTTAATGTTCAGGCAAATTCATGTAGTTGGAGATTTATACATGTAGAGACTATGAACATGAAAATGATTAGGTTTTATATGTAGAGGATTTATTTGTTTATTGAAGATATGAAAATGATGGTAGGTATTGCATGTAGATGAATTCTACTCATGTTAAATATGGAAATTTGAAGATTTATTTATGGAATGATAATTCTAAATTCTGGTTTTTTAAGAGGTATAAAAATGGAGAATTTAGATGAATTGAAATTTTAAGGATTTAATAGGTTTGATAATAATACCCTTATGAACATATGGATTTGATGTTATTCTTATGTGAAAATCACCCTTGAACATGTTAGAACATTGTTAGAATATCTGGGTTTTGGGTAGAATATCTTCTAGGAGGGTTTGGGTGTACGAACATGAAGAAAAATGCAGAAAATTGAGGTTGAAGACGAACTGGAATGACGTTGATCTCGTTCGAACAAGACATGCTGTCGCTCGAACGAGATGCCATCTCATTTGAACGAGAATTCTAGTTTTTGATGAGATTCCAAAAATTCCGTTTTAGCCCAGAAAAATTGGAGAATTGTATTTTATCCCACAGTAGGTTTTGAATAATTTTGGTACATTAACAAAGAATGAGAAACTTGGGTTAATGTTGAGAAATTAAATATTGAATTAAGGATAGAAAATTATGTGAGTGATAACTACATAATAATACGATTAAGAGATGAATAATCGTCATAGTCAAGTACGGGTAATATTGATGATATATATACGGGTACTTGGGATTATGTGAGTGATAACTACATAATAAATATACGATGATAATCATGAATAACAAGTACGGGTGGTATTCAAGAAATACGATGGGTACTTGGGGTAGAATGAAATCCTAATATGATATTGGTCAAGTGCGTACCGAATTTTATATAGGTTGATATGTATACCTATTGATTGTTAGTTTATGTGTATGACATACCTAACCTACTTTCTATCAATGGGAGGTTTACGCGTAGAGGGCAGTCATATCCTGATGAGCCTTAAGGGGGATCTTTGACTTGTTGCCTCAGAACATAAGACTTAGGTTGGATTTCCATTAGTGAGAACAATGGTATTGAATGGTCTTTTGGGGGTGCGTTGGTATGTGCATAGACCAAAGGCTTAGGACTATGTTTGCCTCCACTGTTTGTGATTTGTTAATTATGGTTCGTGGGACATACCGAACCTATGGTCCTTAATACTATGACGAGATGTACTGGGACATGATAACAAAGTACGCAGGCACTGCAACTGAGCCTCGGGGTGCAGTTTAGTATATATATAATATAGTGAATGTGTATATATACTTGTGATATTATATACTGTGTGAATTCAGTAGACGTGTAAGATAATGAAATCTAATATGAATTAAGTAAGTGAATACTTAATTATATTGAATTGGAAAGGGGATTATCTATGTTAAAGAGAAATTGGATAGATATGTATTACTTGTATTACGAGAGAAATACGTGGAAAAGATATGGGCTATGATTAGTTGGCACTGATATGAAGTAGTTAGCATGGGAACTGTAATACCAACTGTGAAAAATAATGGAAAATTAAGATTACGTATTGACTTCAAAAATCTATATGCAGCTGCTCCAAAGAATGAATATTCAATGTCAGTGGTTGATTTATTGGTTGATAGGTCTGCTGGCCATGCTATCATGTCTATAATAGATGGTCATTCGGGTATAACCAAATATGCATAGCTGAAGAGGTTATGTAGAAAATTGCCTTTAGGTGCCCAGGTAATTTTAGAACCTTCGAATGGTTAAAAATGTCATTCGAATTAATGAATGTAGGAGACACTTATAAAAAGGGAATGAAGACTATTTTCAATGAGATGGTTGGTACCTTTTTTGAAATGTTATATATATGATGTAATTGTCAAATAAAAAATGGTAACATGTCATATAATGCACCTACAAAAGTCCTTCGAGAGGATGAGTCTCTCTCAACTCAAAATGATCCTTCAAAATGTATCTTTGGAGTTTATGCATGGGAATTTCCTAGGATATATGGTGCACCGTAAAGGGATTCAAGTTGATAGGAACAAGGCCAATGCCATTATTGAAAGCACAAACGCCAAAAATAAAAAATAATTACAAAGGTTGTTGTAACAAGTTAATTTTCTTCGAAGATTTTTTATTTAATTGTAAGAGAGTAGTTCTCTTAAGCTAGGGTATTTAGAGACAAACAAAGGCATAACCCGTATTAATGGTGATGACATAATGGTAAATGTACTCTTAATGACAAGGTATGAACTCAAGTACATATCTCAAGAAAAAAGGTAATAAATACAACTATTTGATATAATAAATGAACCTGTGTTGGAAGTTAGTTAGAGAAGAAAGAAACAAGCCCTTTAAATACACCCAAAGTAGGAAACTAAACACCAAAGTGTGAATGAATAGTGTTTAGAACTTAACAAATGCTTATGGTCTTAGGGAGCACTGGACAAGATTATTAATCGTGAGGAGTAACATATCTAGTTTATAATAAATTATAAGAAAAAATTTCCAATTGAGTCAATTTGTTAGTGTTGGATTAATTCCAGACAAAAATATTTGAGTCGTATGATAGAAGTTTGTGACCTTAAATCCTATGACATTTGATTTGAAGACGTAGAGACCAAGCCTAAATTGAAGATATCATCATTGCCAATTTTTGTGCCATGTTTAACGTCATCAACCTTTCAAGTTTCCCATGACCTCTAAATATATGAATGCATATGATATATATATAGCCTTGGATTTAATTTTTATTGGGTGTCATTTTTTTACTAAACTAAGTTTAATACGATTTTTTATTTTTTAAAGAATTTTTTTTCTTCTGAAAAGTCATTCTAACGAAATTTAAACCTCGTTCGAACGAGATCCCAAGGTCGTTTGAATGCGATATCAAACAAAGTTTTTCTCTGCAATCTCGTTCGATAAAGTCGTTTGAACGATATTGCTCTGCAATCTCATTCGAACAAGATTAAAAAGTCGTTCGAACAACCGTGTCAGTTTTGCCAAAAATTGACAGTTTTTGAACAGTTTTCACTTACAGCCTCCCATTACTTTCCCACCATTTTTAGTAGCGTGGGAGTACAGTTTTTGAGATAGACTTTTGGATACCTTTAGAGAGTTTTAACAAGTTTTTAGGAGCACAAATCCAAATCCAAATCCAAATCCAAATCCAATTGTCCTTTAATTTTTGTGATTTCCAAATGAATTTATCTTCATACAAAAACTAGTTTACACCGAAAAAGTTTCTTTGATCCAAGTTTCATTATATATTATTCTTTGAGATCATCATTTTGGCACCGAGATCATTATCTACCCAAATGGAGAAAGTTTCTTATGGAGGATTCCGTTTGTTATTCGTGGTGAACATACGGAGGCGACCTTCGAGTGTTGACGATTTATTTGCCCCATCGGTTTGTTCCGAGATGAAGGTTGATTCCTGAGTTGTCGACTAGGCCGAGGTGGAGGAACGAAGAAGCGTCAAGGCTTGAGAGGGTGTCAGGTTGTTGAAGTAAATCTTTCCGTCATGTCCTTGTAAAAAAATACTTAGTTTGAGATTTTTTCCGTTGTGGATTTTCCTCTTAAATCGTGACATTATGGTTGCATTTAATTTTATCTTGAAAAATCACCAAGATGCATGCTTTGGTTTAAAAAAGATAAAATTTAGTTTAATCACAAATTTTGTATAATTTGGTGCAAATTTCATATTGGGGAAGTTTAGTGTAATTTAATTCAAGTCGACTTTAATTAATTTGGCAAAACCCATGTTTGGTTTGTTTGGCCTAATTTAGAACTTAAATTAATTTTGTTTAAGAGAAAATTTAAATAGTTGTTTAGTTAGATTCATTTTAATTTTGAAGAAATTAAAATTTTGGGTGATATTTAAAATTTGGAATATTGTGTGAACCATCACATTTGAACTTCAAAATTGGCATATAAGTTAAGGAAATCACATTCTCATAAATAACTCAAAATGGTCTTTTGGATTAAAAGTCTCATGGTTTATCAAAGGATAAATAGGGTATATATAGGCTCAACTCACATGCATGGAACCTCATGCGTATTAAATGTTGGACCAGACTACCATACCTAACATGTTATTATAATCATATGCTGAGTGAAATATTAAGTGACCAACCACTGTGTCAGGTGGCGGAATAATGCATCAGTGTTGAACCAACCAACTGGTCACTAAATAGTCACTATCTGAGGTAAGTTTGATTTGACATGTGTTAGGTGTAATATAACGTTTTACAAATCTTTTATAGAAAGATATTCTCGTTTAGCTCCAAAACTTAATAGCAGATAACTAAGTAAGCTCAAGGTTGCTCTCTTAAGGTTACTTGAGTAATGCTTAGTCGGGTTAATATGGAACTACTTTGTGGCTGGGAATAAGTTTAGCCAAGGTTTCTCTAGAAATGCTCATTCGAGTTAAGCTAAGTGTTTTACCTGGTCTATCTAAATAGTTACATCATGCTTTGATGATTCCTTGATCTCTATCCTCCAAATTAGTTCCCTCATAGGTTTCCAAATGAGTTTCCTCGGATAGTCATGAAAGCTCTCCTAGGTCTTGTCGGACCTAGGCCATCGCTGGTACTAAATAATCTCATCTCAATTGTAATAAAACTTGTAAAAACTCATAATTAAATAAGTAAATAGACAAAATACATGGTTACTCGACTAGTTTCTTCTTGAAGTCTTCCTTATTCTTAGATTAAGCTCCACTTTGCCTTGATCTTGAATTAGATTAGTTGACCTCTCACATTCTTTTGTGATGTCACTAATCTTTGATAAATCTTTATCTAGTTTTTCATCTAACTTCTTGATGAGGAGGTTTATCTCTATGTAAAGAAGGTTTATCTATAAGACCCTCCTACATTTTTCCCCTTATAGAGAAAATTATTGTGTAAACGATAAATTTATGTATGAAACACCTTGAACCGACAAACCATAGTTCAAAACACCTTGAACCGACAAACCATAGTCAAACTATCTTGAACCGATAAACCATAATTTGAAACACTTCACATATTTCTAGCATTTAGTGTTGGAGTCCAATCACGTACCAACTCTACCACTTTTTGACATGTGGCATCTTATGGTTAACTCTGAACTTCCTTGATTCACGTGACCATCATTTGTCCCTAATTTTTAAAAATCACGTCGGATAATCAACTGTCAATCTAGCGTATAGGAATTTCTTGCCCAACCCTTTAAATACCTCATTATCCCTTCTTCTCTAATTTCTTACCACTTTCTCCATAAAAACCCATAACTTTCATTTTATAGAGAGGAAAGTGACATTTATTGCTGAAAACTCCCCTCAAAACTCCATTTGAACCTATTTCACCAATTAATTTCTTTGGCACCATTTTTACACCATTTTTTAATCTATTTTCCACTATTAAAAACCTCTTAAACTGTTCCATATCTTCTTTAAGCAAGACTAATAAAGTTTTTGGCAAGGACGCCAATAAGGCTAAGACGTCAAAAATAGTTGAGCGAGAGGCTTTGTACGAACTCTATCACCGTGCTCTATTATTTGGAGATGATGATAAGTTTTGGTTAGAAGCCAAAGTATTTTCCTTACCTGTAAAGGGTTTAGATGATCCCTTTTTAATGCGAAGGAACCAGAGGACCAAAATCAAGGAGTTTATCTCTCCTCATATGGTGTTTTAAGGTTTAGTCTAGATCGTGGGGACTTCCTCTACTCTTGTATTGATTTTGAGTGATCATCAGGTTTCCCGGATGGATTTGCTATGTAGTCTAGCTACATTCATAAGAACTACACTGATAATCTTATTGAGATTGGTCTAGACTGTGCTGCCTCTTGGTTTGGTGATTTTACCTTTTCCATAAATAACTCAACTTTCCAATTGCTAGGCTTTAAATAGAGTGGGATTTCTCAATCCGTTGTGGAATCTTTGGGTGAATTTAGAGTCAACTTAAAGGATATGTGGAGTTAATGGGCATAGAGCCTTGTGGTGCCCTTTCGTATGGTGATGAATCTCTTGATGCCGAGGAAGCTAAAAAACAAACCGAGTTAGACAAACTTGCTCATAAATGTGTATGTGATTCCACCAATGCCACTTTTGGCTAGTTCATCAAGTACTTTTTTAAGGCTTATGTGAAACCAATAAAGGAACATGGCATTATACCCAATGCACCTTATAGCCCTAGTAAAGGTCAAACCTCAGAGTTAGAAGCTTACATTTTATACATGATTTCTCGATTATTTACACCTGTCAAGCCCAACGATCAACCTCGTAGGGACTTAGTAAATATTTTAGTTAGGTTGGCTTGTGGCGTCAACATTCCTCTAATTTCTCTCATGCTTGGATATCTGTAGACTTGGTTAGACATAAATCATTACGATATGCAATGCTCAACTGGTCGTTATAACGTGCCTAACTTTGCCAACACCACTCTCTTGATGGGTTTCCTCTATGCCAGGTTCCCCAGACTTGATCCTAATGAACTTTCAATCAACAACTTACCCACCAAACGTCTAAGGTTGATGCATTAGAATAAGAAGGAGAGTATGAAGGAATTTTTTACTTTGATTGATGATCGCAATTCCTTTTTTGAGAGAACTTATTATGAGGATACTCATTCTCAAACGTGGTCAATTTTTAAAGATATAACTTACACATTTGAAATCATCTCAGGGGAACAGGATGTTATCGATGATCCTTCTCTGGCTATGATACTTCTACTCACACCCAGCCATCTTCCTTCTTCACAGAATGCGATGTTGAAAGTGAGGCATACAACCTTCATTGATGTGGTAGGTAGTTTAGTTATGACCTAAGAATCCCCAAACCACTTTGTCGCAACAACATAGTTTATGATTCTTTTTATGTTGCCTTCCTTGACTTCACTCATCACAATATGTTTATTATGTTAGAAGTTATTTATGATAAGTTGGTGATTCCTGACAAAAAGAGGTAGGGTGATGTGTGTCTAAGGTGATTCTGCCACTATTGGTCAACCCAACTTATGGCTTTTAGGTCGTTTATTAAAATAGAGCATCTGTATCCCGTGGTGGAACTCTATGGACCTTTGGAACTTGGTATGAAAAACATCTAAATTGTTGGCATTGAGTTTGAGGTAAGTGTGTCCTTCCATCACTTCCTTACTCCTGAGGGGTGTTGGCACTTGCGCGCCCGACTTGGGAGGGAGAGAGAAGGTTTTGCGCCCTTTTTGGGAGCGCTTCAGCCATTGTCTATGTGGGATGATGTAAAGAGATAGAATCGACATCCTTTTTTGTACAAAACAGACAAAGGAAAAGTTTCCACCTTGAGAGAACGACATCAAAGACATACCGATGCTTACGAAATCAATAGTTCAAAGGTTCGGGGGCTAAGTTACGGAATGGGAAGGTGTTAGGCACCCATCCCGCCCTTTCGATCTCTCATGGGATTGTGTTATTATTATCCTTAAAAAAGATCCATGAAGTGTGTGCTTGTGTATATATAAATGGATAATGGAATTTCTCAACTCACGTCATGAAGAAAGGTGGAGTGAGATCATCCGTTGGAGTGTTCCCAAAATAATAATTAAAAACATAATATGTCTGCTCATCAGAATATCGATCTTTATAGTGAAACGGTGATATGTGTTACATAAAGCGTGAATAATAATTACAAATACAATATATATATATATATATATATATATATATATATATAATATGCAAGAAGGACTCGAGTCTCAGGTTTTAACCCGAGATGCCTACGTAACCTAAAAAGTCATCAAAGTCCACGTAGTTTGCATGAAATAAGAGGGTGTGGTTTATCCCATAAATCAAACAGGGGATTTTATTTAGATGTTTATGTGTACAAAAATGATGTTTTAATTTGAGAAAATGTGGTGAGGAATCCCGTTTGAAATTTATGAGTAAACCCTCATTTTCTTGTTTTTTTATAGAAAATATGTTATGTGAAATACTACTAATAAAAAGTGAGATTATTAATATATGTGAACTAACAAGGATGAAATGCTGAAGTAAGGATTAGATAACTAATGCGAAAATAAGGAAATTAAAAGAGAGAGAAGAATGTTTGGACCTTATTTAGAGACTTGGAGATTGATCTTAATTATTGAAAAGGCTACCCTTGCAAGTTAATGGAGGAGGTAGGAGGAGAGGGAAAGGATTTTTTCTGGATTGGGTGTGAAAGGGATAGAAATGGAATGTGGAGGAAAATTTTTAATAAAGAAACCATGCTGACTTTGAGAGAATGTTGCTGAGATCACCGAGAGGGATGCTTCTGAGGTGCCTTTCACAGTGAGATCATGCTCTCCTTATATAGGATCAAGGGGGTGACGATCGGCATTGTACTTAACCTACTTATCTGCACGCATCCCCAAACTTACTGTTAATAGGTAGGGAAATGGGTTTGCCATTCAGCAGCCTCATGCAAATTTCTCGATAAAATGATCGTAAAATGTAATTTATAAGTCCAAATTGCGCATGGGGCATACCGTTAGAAAGGGTATTCGGATCCCTTTATGAATACATTGGGATTCTCATGGGTTCAAAAGTTGACTTTGGCCAAACAGGACTAAAAATGCCAGACGGTCAGTTAGATAGGAGATTCTCAGAGGAAAACAGATCGTTCGTTCGAACTATAAGGCTGATTCGCGCACGAGATGAACCGTTAGAAAGGGTATTCAGAGCCCTTCAAAGATTCATTCAGTCTTGTTAGGTTCGAAGAGTTAACCTTGGTCAAATAGGGTTTAAAAATGCTCGGTGACCCTCCGAAGTAAAACGAGTCGTTCATCCGTACTATAAGGCTGATTCATGCACTGGGTAGATCGTTGGAAAGGGTATTTAGTGACCTTAAAAGATTCATCCAATATTATTCAAGCTAAAGAGTTTATGGGAGTCAAACGAAGCTCGGGAGAGCCCGGTGGCCTCCGATTCAATTTTTAGGGCAAAACGAATTGCTCGTCCAAACAGTAAGGCCGATTCGAGCATGGGGCAGATCATTGGAAAGGGGATTCATAGACCTTTAAATATTCATTGACATTTCACTAGGGTGCGACAAATTACCACTTAAGTCTTTTAATTCAAAATTAAACTATCTAAATGGCTCCGAACAGTGTGTTGAAGAAACTCTTTTCTTAAAATAAATTTATTAACACAATATGTGTAAAACAGTATGAACAAGTTATTTAAGGTATATGTTTACCAGTTTTGAAAAAAAAGACTTATAAAGAAATTAAATCAACACAGCCTCAAGTAGGGGATGAGAAGAAGTGGAAGTATACAAGTATACTTTTTAACGTGGTAAAACCCCACCCAATTGGGGAAACATCTATGGAGGTCTCTACACCTCAAAAGTAAAAATCCACTAAAATAGAGTTACAGGTTACAAACTATATAACAATCAAGACACACAATCGAGCCTAAACTAAGTTCAGAAGTTATACTAACTCCTTTGGCATTTTATGAATTCTCCCAAGGCTCTGATGTTATTGATGTTCTCTAAGCTTCGTAACTCCACTCCTTTTACCTTTATGTCGACTCAAATGATCAGAATATCTCTACCAACACTGTTTAGTGTTGTAGTGTGAAAGTGTAAGTGGTGATGTTCTCTAAATCACATGCATGCAACCCCCACACACTTATTACAAACCAAATGATTATCAAATTACAAACAGATTCTAAAATGCAATGAAGATTTCTAAAATCAGATTGATCAAAACTCAAGACTTATGATCTTTCACTTTATCCACAGATCAAGAGGGAATCTCGCTATACAAAAGAGCCAAGATCCTAAACACTTTCGTTATTCGAAAATATTTACAAATATTTCACAAAATGTGAAATAATTGAAAGTGTAAATCCCCAATCAAGATCTTAACTATATCTAAGTCCAAGTGCTCTCAAAAACTAAAATAAAAAATGATTTTGTTGGTTTAGGGTTTAAACAAAACATAACATTTTAAAACAACTAACAAAATTGAAATTTCTCGAAAGAAGAAATCAAAACCAGTAAGATAAATGTGAAGTGTATCACAGACTCACAAATCTCAGGTTTCTATGAAAGAAAATGAGATTTGGAAAACGTCACTGGTTAGACAAGAGATTAAGAATAAGAGAGGATGGATCTTCTCAAATCTAGAACTAACTCAACTCTTAGAACTATTTTCAGGTGAGATTTGGCCGGAGTTAGGTTAGGGTTTGTATTTTCTCTCTCTTTTTCTTCTCTATCTCTCTTCTCTCTTTTTTTTCTCTAAAAATGAGGTGAACCAAAAGTTAGAAATAAAAGGACGAAGTCTCCTTTTATACAAAAAAGAGAAGTCTTTGGAAGATCTCAAGCAAATGAACGATCATGATTTGATCGAAGGAAATCTAATGGCTACTAACGCACCGCGATTATGAAAACTCTGATTGGTTTAAATGTTAACACATGGATTAGGTAAGAACGTATACAAGCCATTGATTAAAACAATCCAAGGGTCCTGAATCACTCTTAGGAATGTGAGTGTAAAGAAACATAGATCCAACCGTCATAAGTCCAACACGTGTAAGGTTGTGATGACTTAAAAAATGTGTGTTTTTGGTCTTACATAAATACAAATTTTACCCACAATATTATCTAGCGCTTTAGGTTTCTACGCAAGCCAAGTTTTAATAGCTTTTATTAATTACAAAACAACCCACAACATTTGTAAAAGCCAATTTTAAATTTCTAAAAATTGTTTAAAAAATCTTAGAAATTATTTAAAATATTCCAAAATGTGTGGAAAACTTATTTTAATGGGATTTAACTCACACATACCCATATTATGAAGAATGCAACACATGAATGAAATCCTAGGTGAGGTGTTGGTGTTCAACCTTTAGGAACAATTTGAGGAATTCAAAATAAAGAGTATGGAGGCTTTGTTTTGGTAAAACTAGGATATGACTCAATTTTGTCACTATTTACAAACTAGATGAGCACCTATATAATATAGACTCAAGTGAGTCAAATATATAGGGTGCTTCAATCTCCCCCTTTGGAAATATGAGACAAAATATCCTTTGAGTCATCAATGACTCGTAGGGATATAAAAGAAATAAGAAAACCCTAATCCTATACAAAAATTCTATCTACCCAATATCCTTGAAAAAGAAAATTACATAACTCAACTAATTACAGACCAATACCTTATCAAAATTCTGATGTAACTGAAGGTACTGATTTGTGAAAATGAGATAGCTTAGATCAAGCTTTTTAGTTGAGAATATAGGAAGAATCTCCAAGAAGACTCAAATTTCTCTCCCATTTTGTCTCAAATGGACGAAGGACAAAGAAAAGAAGTATGAAATAATAAATCATTATTCTGCCATAACTATATCAATAGATTTGCGCAAAGATTCAAATCTAAGATAATCCAATGGTTTAGTAAATAAGTCAGCTAATTGCAATTCAGTATGTAGGTAATTAATTTCCAACTCCTTAGATTCAACTAACTCACGTATAAAATGATATATGATTTTAATATGTTTGGTAGGAGAGTGCTGAACTGGATTTTTAGAAATATTGATCGCGCTTTGATTATCACAATAGAGATGTAACTTATCTTCAGTTATACCGTAATCTTTTAGCATTTGTTTTACCCAAAGTAATTGAGCACACCAACTTCCTGCGATAATATATTCGGATTCGGCAGTAGACAAGGAAGTGCAGTTTTGTTTCTTACTACTCCATCCTACCAAATTGTTACCAATGTAGTAACATGCTCCTGAAGTACTCTTACTATCATCGAAACAACCGGCCCAATCAGCATCGGTGTAACCTACTATAGTACTAGAAGTGTCTTTAGTGTAACAAAGTACTAAGTTTAGAATGCCTTTAATGTATTTGATAATTCTTTTAACGCATAATATATGAATCTCTTTAGGATTGTTTTGATATCGGCCACACACGCAGGCATAGTACATGATATCAGGACGGGAGGCAGTAAGGTAAAGTAAGCTTCCTATCATACTACGGTATAAGGTAGAATCAATTGATTTACCATTCGTATCTTTCAAAAGTTTGACAAAAGTAGTCATAGGAGTCCTAGCTTCTTTTGTTATTTCTTGGCCAAACTTCTTGACAATCTCTAAAGCGTATTTGGATTGAGATACAAATAAGCCATCTGAATTTTGTTTAACTTGGAGCCCTAAGAAGAATTGTAACTCCCCCATAAGTGAAATTTGAAATTCTTTGTGCATAATGTCCGAGAAGGTATTAAGTTCTAAAGGGGAGGTGGATCCAAAAATGATACCATCAACATAAACTTGGGCTATAGTAATATTGTTATCAAAATGTTTGACAAATAAGGTTTGGTCATTCCCTCCTCTCCTAAAATCGTTGTCTAAAATAAAGGTGGATATACGTTCATACCAAGCTCTAATAGCTTGTTTGAACCCATAAAAAGCTTTTTTAAGACGATAGACATAATTTGGATGATGAGGGTTTATGAACCCTTTAGGTTGGTCTACGTAGGTCTCCTCAGTCAAGATGCCATTAAGGAAAGAAGATTTAACATCCATTTGATATAGTGTGAAATGCAAATGACAAGCTATTGCAAAAAGTAAGCGAATAGATTCGAGGCGAGTGATAGGAGTAAAAGTTTCCTCAAAATATATTCCTTCAATCTGAGAGTAGCCCTGGGCAACTAATCTAGTTTTATTTCGAATAATCATCCCAGATTCATCAGTTTTATTTTTAAAAATCCATCGTGTGCTGATAACCCTTTTATTTCCAGGCCAGGTTACAAGATAACATACATCATGAATGAAAAATTGAAGAAGTTCCTCCTACACAGCACTTATCCACAAAGTGTCATTCAAGGTTTCATTTACAGTCTTTGGCTCAATAAGAGACACAAAGCATGCAAAATGAGCAATGTTACGAAGTTGAGATCTTATACGAACTGGCTGAGTAGGATTACCAACTACACTATCTAAAGTATGATCTTTGGAAACCCAATTAGGTACTTCAGGGGTCTCAGTTGGTAAGGATTCAACTATTTTTAGAGAGTCATAATTTAAAATATTTTCGAACTCAGCCACAATAGTTGGTTCTTTGATCTTACTTTCTATAATAGTGTCACTTACAACCACATTAATGGATTCCATCATGGTTTTGGTACAAAGATTGTAGACACGGTAGGCCCTGCTATTTGGAGAATATCCTAAGAAAATTTCTTTATCTCCTATGGTTTCGAATTTAGACAGATGTTCTCTGTCCTTACAGACATAACAGGTGCTACCAAAGGTTCTAAAGTATTTTAGGTTAGGTTTCTTCCCATACCAAAGATCATAGGATGTTTGTTTGGTATTTTTCCTTAAGTAAACTCTATTAATTATATGACAAGCTGTACGAATGGATTCTACCCAAAAATATTTAGGTAGGTTCTTCGCATGAATCATCACACAGGCCATTTCTTGAAGAGTGAAATTTTTACGCTTAGCAATTCCATTTTCTTGAGGTATCTTAGGGGCATTAAATTCATGTTTATAACCATTATAGTCACAATATTCAATGACACCTGAATCTATGAATTCTCCTCCTCTATCGCTACGAATTTTATCTTACTTGAGAATCCTTTTCATTTTCTATACGAACTAAGATTTTCAAAAACTTATGGAAAGTTTCTGACTTGAGTTTTAAAAAGGAAACCCAGGTAAATCGAGTGAAGTCATCAACTATAACTAAGATATAATTGTTGCCACAAAGACTAACAGTACGAGAAGGACCCATTAGGTCTATATGGATGAGTTCTAGAGGTTTAGTGGATAGAACTTCTTTAACTTTCTTGTGAGGGGCCTTAATAATTTTTCCTTCTTCACAGGGACCATATATGATGTTTGAAATTGGTTTGATCTTAGGAAGACATCTAACTATCTCTTAAAAGAACAATTTTCAATGACTATCATAATTAGTGTGACCCAACCTATTATGCCATATCTCATTGTCATCCATTACGACAATGTTACAAACCTCTGTACTTGGATTGAAAGTTTGGAATCATCCCCGGTCATATGTTTGGAACATCCAGAGTCTAAATACCATCCATATGTCGCGTGTTCATCTTTAAAAGCACTAATCATAATATGGTATTTCAACTGGGGTAATTGATCATCTTTTCTGACCCAAATTGCTCTTATTTTCAATTTGCACTTATTAGCTCATATTTGATAAAACTTATGAGCTTCTATCTTTTCTTTAAAAGATTTTTGCTCAGGCTTATGAGTATTATAGATAGTTTGAGCAATTGGTTTAGAAAAGAATCTAGGGTTCCTTCTTGTTGATGGTCTTTTAGTATTAGTCCTTCTCTTTCTATTTTGATAGTTAGAATTCTTGTCTGGCTATCTAGGAAGGACATAGTTGTTTCGGCTTCTCCTAGAATAGTTGGAGTTATGGTAAAAAAGAGAGTTATAGACTAGATTACATAAACATTTGGAATAGCAACCATCAAGGGAATGTCCATAGACATCACAATAGGAGCAGTAAAGATGGCACGTAGAACTCATAACCTAAGGAAAATTGTTATTTGAAGGCTTGTCTAGGTTTTGAGCTCTAGTTTTGTTCCTAGTTGGTAAAGGATGAAATGTCAAATCATATTATCGAATAGGGGGCATACGTATTTAGCCTTATGTTAAACATTATGCTTAGAGTTACTTGATTCACCAATGTTTAACTTTTATTGTTTTATATCAAACTCATTTTTCAAACCTTGAAAGTCTGGACAAGTTTCAATAGGTCTTTTGCCACCAGACACAAACTTTATTGTTTCAAAGTTTTTAGTTTGGGTCTTAGAGTTGGGACAAAATTCTATTCCAGTTCTGTCATCATAATTGGTCTTACTTTCAGCAACACAATCTTCAAAATAGTTAGAATTATTTTAAAATTTGCAAACTTTTTGAAGACTATTGATGGCTTTTCTTTTGTTTGGTCCAATTCTAACAACGTTCCTGTGGCCATCCCCCGATCCTCGCGATGGGAGGGACAGATAAGAGGGGTGTCTTCAATGTCGAGAGGATCTTGGTCGCCTGCATCCCACTTGGGAGCGCTTTGACCGGCGTCGGTGATGAGGTGGAAAATTTAGAGAGATGGAGTCGCCAGTCTATTTTATTCAAAATAGACAAAAGAAAAGGGGAGCCGTCTCGAAAGACGGCATCCAAAGACATACTGATACATATGAAACCAAAATGATTCAAAAAGGGTCCGGAGGCTAAGTTACGAAATGGGAAGGTGTTAGGCACCCTTTCCGCCCTTACGGTCTCTCATGGGTTATTGTTATTTTCCTTTATTTCCGTGTGATATGTGTGAATGTGTATATGTAGTGGAGATAGTAATCATCGACTTGTATCATGGAAGAGATAAATCAAGTCATCCATAGGAATGTTCTTAAAAGTAATATTAGAAAATAGTATTTATGCGATTATCCTAGCGTTGATCATTATAAGGGAACGATAATGCATATGGAATAATATTCCATAAAGAACAAATATATATATATATAGAACCTAAGAGAGTTAAGTTTAAAGAATATAGAAAAAATAGGAAAAAAGTAGGAAAAGGACTCGAGTCTCGGGTTTTACCCCGAGACGCCTACGTAGGCTATAGAGGCATCAAACTCCACGTAGTTCGTATGTAAAATGAGGGGTGGGATTTATCCCATAAATCTAACCGGGGAATTCGCTTATATGTGTGTGTGTGTGTAAAAAAGTGTTTTAGTTGCGAGAAAAGTGTGAAAATTCCCGTTTGGAATTTATGAGCAAACCCTCGTTTTCTTATTTTTTTTGGGTTTTATTTATACGAAAATAAGAGATGTGCAATAATACTAGATAAAAAATTATATTAGGATATGTGAGATGGAGAGAATAAAAGTGCTAAATAATAAAATAAATTAATGCGAATTTAGGAGAATTTAAAGGGAGAGTTGAGAAAGTTGGACCTTTTTGAAATCTTGAACTTGATTTTGGAGTTTGGAGAGCAGCACTTGAACTTGGGTGATGATGGAGGGTGGTTAATTCACCAAGTTTGATGAGAAGGATGATGAAAAGTGAAGGTTGGAAAAGGATTGGGATGTGGAAATCACGCTGACTTCGAGAGGGATTTTCTGAGCTCACTGAGAGCGATGGGTTTCAGATCTTGTGTGTCCACTATAATGAGGTCAGGCCCTTATTTTCATAGGCCCAGGGCATTGACGATCAGCATAGACCTGGTCCTGCCAATCGACAGGTGTGTTTGGTCACAGTGCTCATAGGCAGGATTTGGAACCTGTCGCTTGGCAGTCTCTTTCAGGTTCCTTCAGAAAATCGGTCGTAAAGCCCAAACCGTTGATCCGAATCATTCATGGAGTGAAACATTGGAAAGGTAATTCAAAGACCTTCGAAAGCCTTTTGGATTACTCTCAGGTCCGGGAGTTGACTTTGGGTCAAATGTGGCTCGAAAGCGTTCGTCGGTCCTTTGGACGGGGAATCGTCAGATGTAAATGGATCGTTCGTTCGCATGGTAAGTCAGAATCACTCACGGGAAGATCATTGGAAAGTTAGGAGATGTACTTTGACATCCCAAAGAGCTTGACTCGGTTTGGGAAGTTGACTTTGGTCAATCGGGGCCTGAAAGCATTCGATGACCTTTCGGAGTAAAATGGATCATTCGTCCGTACCGTAAGTCAGAATCGTGCATGGGGAAAACCGTTGGAAAAGGGTTTTAGTGACCTTTGAAGATTCATTCAGTTTCGGTCAAGCTGAAGAGTTGACTTTGGTCAAATGGAGCCTGGGAGCATCCGATGGCCTCTTGATCGAGTTTCGAGGGAGAACGGGTCGTTCGTCTACACCGTAAGTCAGAATCGCGCACGGGGTGGACCGTTAGAAAGAGGTTTCAGTGCCCTTTGAAGATTCATTTAGTATCGGTTGAGCTGAAGAGTTTGAATTTTGGTCAAACGGATCTTGGGAGTGCCCGATGGCCTCTAAGTAAGTACCTGGGGTATGACTCAGGTTTGTAGCGACGAGGGAGGTGCTAGGGACCAAGGAGAGGTTAGGGGGTGCTAGAATGGGGTGTCTACAGAGCCCCTCAACGGTTGAGTTTGGAATAAACGATAGCCGTCGAATAGACACCGCATGATGACCTTGAAAGAGCATGACCAATTCAGAGGGTCGAGGCCGATTCTAAGGACCTAAGGATGAGGATAACCGGTTCTGCGGGTCAAAGCCAATTCTGAGGGCTTAAACTGAGATGACCAATTCTGTGGGTCGAAGCCAATTCTGAGGTCTTAAGTTGAGAGGACCAATTCTACGGTTCAAAGCTAATTCGAAGGGATTAAGTTGAGATGACCAATTCTGTGGTTCGAAGCCAATTCGGAGGGCTTAAGTTGAGATGACCAATTCTGCGAGTCGAAGACAATTCTGAGGGCTTAAGTTGAGATGACCAATTCTGCGGGTCAAAGCCAATTTTGAGGGCTTAAATTGAGATGACCAATTCTGCGGGTCGAAACCAATTCTGAGGGATTAAGTTGAGATGACCAATTCTTCGGGTCGAAGCCAATTCTGAGGGCTTAAGTTGAGAGGACCAATTCTACGGTTCAAAGCTAATTCGAAGGAATTAAGTTGAGATGACCAATTCTGTGGTTCGAAGCCAATTCGGAGGGCTTAAGTTGAGATGACCAATTCTGCGAGTCGAAGACAATTCCGAGGGCTTAAGTTGAGATGACCAATTCTGCGGGTCAAAGACAATTTTGAGGGCTTAAATTGAGATGACCAATTCTGCGGGTCGAAACCAATTCTGAGGGATTAAGTTGAGATGACCAATTCTTCGGGTCGAAGCCAATTCTGAGGGCTTAAGTTGAGATGACCAATTCTGCGGGTCGAAGCCAATTTTGAGGGCATAAGTTGAGATGACCAATTATGTGGGTTGAAGCCAATTATGAGGGCTTAAATTGAGATGACCAATTCTGCGGGTCGAGGCTAATTCTGAGGGCTTAAGTTGAGATGTTCTTGGGGAACTCTGCCGGGGAAATTATCTCTTGATTTCGATTTCAGCTGGGGAGCTGATTGCTGGGGAAATCCTCGTATCTTTTGGAGACTTTGTCGGGGGAATAGCCAATTTGATGCTGTAGATTCCACTGGGAAGTGATTAGGTGGTCCAGGGTTTGGACGTATTTCTTGGGGAAATTTGAGACCTTTGGGGAATAGGAGATGATCCTAAAGTTTGGGATGCCTTAGGGGTCCTTTGGGGGCATTGCCGAGAAGAGATTTACTTGGCTTTTGAGAGTTTCGCTGGGGAAATTGGGGTTTCACTTGAGGGAGTGAAATTTTCTTGGTGAAAATATTCTAAATCCTCTCTTGGATTTTTAGGAATTTTCTGAGGATTTTTTTATTATTTTTTGGGAGTTTCTGTAAGAAAATTTAAGGGGGGTGCCGGTCGGCATGGTGTAGAGGGTGACATTCGGCAGTGGCACTGACTTTTGGACTGCCTCGACAAGGTAAAGGATCAGTGCTGATTGGTAGGTTTAGGGTCAGTACTGATCGGCATGACCCTTGGCATCCTATAAAAAGGGGGCGGGTTCCCTTCATTTTTCACAGCTTCTTGTCTTCTTTCTCTATTCAATTTTCTTTTGCAAATCGTTCTAGCATTCCGCAATAAAAAAAATGGCCGCTTTTGTGAGCAATGTGGTATACAGGGAGAGGTTCTCTGTTGACGACTGGGCGAATGTGGAATGGAGGGTCAGGGCACCTCTTGATTTGGGGAGTGAGAACTCTTTTGATGCATTCGAGCCGGTTGCGGATGAGCGAACTTTACTGCGGGAGCCATCGCGTCATCGCTCTTCGAGGGTGGTGAACCCTGGAGGTTATGTAAGTAAAATCACTTTTGAAATTCCTTTTTTGTGGTTTTCCGTTTTTCTTGGATTTTGACAAGGTTTTTTCTTTTGGTAGTCTGATGTTTCTTTGTCGACCAAGCGTGGCCGCGGGACGACGGGGCTTAAGGATGTCTGGGAGCATCTTCCACCTATGGTGCGTTGGGTGGTATCATCAGCAGGCTTTGGGAGGTTAGCGTCTGTGCTGGATGAGATGCCTCGTTCGACGAAAGTCTTATGCTCTCTAGGGGAGAGGTGGTGGGACACTACCCATACCTTCCATTTTGGTTTCAAGGAGGTGACTGTGACTCCCATAGACGTGCAGCAGCTGTTGGGGCTGGACTGTGATGGAGAGCAGATAAAGGTGGATCGCTCTTAACGAGTGAGGCCGGAGGCAGTGCGGGTGCCTCTTGGTGATATGGGGAGGATAGTATCTGGGGATTCTATTCGACTGTCCCTGTTGAGGGATGTTTTACTGGGTAGGGTGATTGACGCGGAGGACGGGCTGCAGATGAGACAGATGGCCTGGTTGTTTATTTTGCTAGTGCTAGGGGGATTTTTGGCGGCGTCATGCGGTGACGTTGTCCATTTATGGTTTTTACCTTACTTCAGGATGTTTTCAAACATCCCTCTCTATTATTGGGAAAGCCTGACTTTGGAGACCCTTTATTTTTCTCTGGATTCATTCAGCCGGTGCTATCGACAGTTTTTTACTGGAGCCACGTATCTTCTTGAGGTATTCTTTAATTTGCGCATTTTCCTTTCATGCATTCGCATTTTTACTTATGCGTCTCTTTTTTATTGCGGATTTTTATCTTTGGCAGACGTGGTTTTATGAGGTGATTGGGTGTAATACCCAGCTGATCTCTTGGAAGGACGAGACCGTTGGGTACTTTTGCCGGTTGTATCGGTGGCGGAAGTCCAATCAGCAGTCGAGGAGGTCTCTCTCTCTGGAGGCGGTGCGTCAGGTCTTGAATGTCCTCACCAGTGATAGGGTAAGACTTTCTTCTTCTTCTTCAGTCCTGGTCTTTTGTGTGCTCTGATTCTGTATTGACTTATATCTACTGGGGATTTTTCAGGTGACCTTTTACCCTTAGGGACGACCGTTCAGGATACGGGGGTTGACAAGAATGAATATGCAGATGAGGCATTTGTTGGCACATGAGTTTGCCCACTCTTAGTATCTCGGGAAGATGGTGGTCCGATAAATTACTAAGGAGGAGGTGGTCGTGCCACCTGCGAGGCCCCTTATGTCTATGAGGCGGGAGCGGCTGTTGACAGAGGACGCGAGGATTGCGGCGATGATTGGCGAGTCCTATCTGCTGTACACTGATACGACTATGCCGTATGATTATATGGACTTTGTGACTAGTTGGCTGATGGCGCCCAACAAATATGATGCACTGCCCTTCCCTCCTACGGGTTCGAGTCGGCTAGTGGGGTCTTCCCACAACGGTGGTGGTCTGTTGACATCTGCGGTGGCGGAGACTTCGGAGGTCTCCTTTGTGCGATTGCATACTCCTTCATACAACATCCGGCGGGCTAAAGGAGGGATGGTGCCTATGTTGCATCATCCTCTTACGATGGATTCAGAGGAGTTAGGCTTGACAGAGGAGTTTCTTCATCCTTTGGTATATCTTTCTGTTCTTTTCCTTTCCTTCCTTTTGGTCTCTTTTGATCTTTTTTGTTCGATACTGATTTTGCCTTTTCTTGCAGTAAGTTCGGGTGTCCACTACTTGGCTGAGGGACATTAGGGACTGGATATCTTTGGCGACTGCCCATATTCAGGATGCGGTCCCTGTTCTTTCTTGCTTGGTTCCATATGCCTCATCCGGGGAGGAGTATGATTCAGGTAGCGGTAGTGCGTCATCCCTCCATAGGGGAAAGAGAGCGCGTCGCAGGGATGGAAGCTCTTAGGAGAGAGAGGGGGAAGGTAAGTGAGAGAGAGAGAGAATGTGGGTTCGGGCTGAGTCCCATTATTTTTGCTTTTCTTTATTTCCTCCAAGATTGATGTAACACTGAGAAATATCTATGCAATGTAATATCTTTCGTTAATGATGAATGAATGCATGCATGTGCATGTGCATGCACTTTTTACTTTGCTACTGAGACCGAAAAAAGAAATATTTTTTAGGATTTGAAGGAAATTTTTATTTAAAATGAGAATTTATATAAAGATGGAAGGGGATTTTGAAATTATGTTTGAGAATATCTATTTATTTTTATTGAGTTTTCTAATTTTGACAAGATAGAGAAATGTATGTTTCTAAAAATAGGGGGTTGCCGATCGACAAGCACCTTGTCCTGTCTATCGGTAGGTCAGTGCAGTCTAATCAATCAAAGCTTTGATTGGTATGCTCTTCAGCCTTTGGTACCTTGTGGGGTAGGGTTTCCTCCGATTTCTGCAGGGGTTATGTCTTTTGTGAGGGTTTTCAAGTATAAAAAAGGGTAAGGGTGGAGTGTTTTCATCACACTCTCACATTCTATCTTTCCTTTTCTGTGAGATGGCTATCCCTGGTAGTGTTGAGTTTACTAACTACCTCGAGACTTTGGAGGCAATGTGCTCCTACAACGTCGACTACGATGCTTTCAACATGCATCGAGTCTCTTTATGGCATAATCGACCCATAGAATGGAACATGCTGATGGCGGTGGTACAATTTTGGTACCCCGAAGACCATGTATTCCGCTTTGGCTTGGAAGAAGTCTGTTCGACTTATGAGGAATTTTCTGCCATGTTGGGAGTAAATCCTATTATGGCGACTGCTATGCGTGAGTTTTCCCGATCTCCTCGGTAGTTGTTGGTTGGATTTCTCCGCGTCTCGCCCTCGACAGGTAGATCCTTGGTTACTGGAGGAATGATTTCTCTTTCGGCGGTGCTACGGTCTGTGTATTTGCAGGAGGTTGGTGATGTTGGATATGCCGGAGCCATCATTCTAGGCTTGGTTTCAAAATTGCTGTTGGTGACCGGGGAGCTGCTGATGGACCCACAACTTGCAATTATTACTTCATGGATGTCCTACCGTCACAATCCTGCGACGGTGATACTGGCGGAGACTCTGAATGGACTGGATGCCTGGCAAGAAGGTCGTTCTGACTTTCTGAGGGGTAGCCTTGTGATGTTGTTCATGTGGTTATCTAAAAGATTCCGCCTGGTGACTCCTTCAGAATAACCTTTGTCGGCTGTACCCAACTTTTTTTCGTGCCATTTCATAAGTATTGGTCTGGATATCGAGAGCTGGGAGAACTGGTTTGTGGAGCATGGGGTTTTAAATCTGCACTGGTTAGTGCCTTGGTGAGGAAATTTACTGCCTATTCTGGAGCTGGGGGAATACCCATATGTCCGGCTAGTTGGTCTCAGACAAACGTCTTTCTATTTCCATTGGCGGCTTCTGCGCCAATTTGGCTGGGTGCAGGTCGTGCCACCTCGGACACTAGATTTCTTTTACGTAGAAGATCTGACAGAGCGTCTGCGTATGCGGCTTGGCTCTTTGTGGGAGATTCGATGTCCGTCGACCCGTCCCCTTCAGTCTGTTGGGAGAGTTTGGCACATCCCTGGGGATTATATGAAGTGGTTGTGGAGAAGAGTAGTTAGCAAGATGTTGGTAGTGGAGACTGGACAAAGATTGCTTATCTTATCTGATACCATGGAGGGAGGTGTGGTAGTTTTTCTGAGGTTGGTTCGAGCTTATCGGTCTATGGAGCATCTGCGGCACTCCATTCAGGCAGGGGAAGCTTGAGGACCCCCAGATGTAGATGATGACAGAGCGATCTCCTCTGGTAGCTATGGGTAGGACTCTTGGAGAGTTTGTTTTGTAATGGGGAATAAATTTGGGAATTTGGCTTTCTAGGAAGGTAGGGGGAAGGGAGTTATCCGTTTCTTTTCTTATGTAATTACACTGTAATCTTCTATTAGTGAAATAAATAAGTTTTTGATCATCTAGCTGTGCCTTTTGATGAATTTCGTATTTTTGAATTATCTAAACTGATCACTAAGGCATGCATAATCCTTTTGTTCAAGTATATGTTAGAATGAACTGTCGTTCTCGGAGATAAGAAAAGAATAATTTTTTTTCAAAAAGAAAAGACCATGCTCATGTAAGATGTATGAGCTACCTACGTACCTTTGGGTTTTTTTTTGTAATTTTTTAGTTTGTTGAAAAATAGTTTTTGTAAAGGATCAGGCCCACGTAGTTCAAGGTAGAGGGAAATAAAGATTTTTTCTTATTTAGAATAGTAGGGAGATGAGAAAAGTCATAGTGCGTCGAGATTTCGGACTAGGGGTAAAATTTCTTGAGACGATCCAGATTGACTGAACGAGCCATCTCTTCTTCATCTAGGTCGGTGAGCATGGCGACACCGCCGGATAAGATCTTCTTCACAATGTATGGGCCGCTCCAATTGGGCTTGAATTTCCTTCTCGGGTCCCAGATGGGCTCTACTATTTCTTTGAGGGCTAGGTCCCCTTCTGGGACACCGCGATCCTTGAATCTCTTATTTAATGATCACGCTATATAGCGATGGTACCATTGTATGTGCTATAGTGCTTTCAGCCTTTTTTTGTCCAAGAGTGATAGCTCGTCGAGACGGCTTTTATGCCCGTCCTCCTCACTGACTTAGGTTTTGAGCATGACACGAAGTGAAGGGATTTCTAGCTCTACGGGTAGGACCGCTTCCATGCCCTAGACTAGAGAGTAAGGGGTAGCCTCAGTAGAGGTTCGGTAGCCCCAGAGGGCGTATAGGATTCGGTCGGCCTAATCTCGATAGCTTTTGGTCATCTTACTGATGATGGTTTTGAGGTTTTTATTGGTGGCTTTGACTGCACCGTTGGTATGAGGTCGGTAGGGAGAAGATTTGTGTATTTGAATCCCATACTCGTTGACCACTTATGTGAATTCTACCTCAAAATGCTACCCATTATCTGACATTAGCTCATATGGGACCCCATATCGACAGATGATGTTTTTCTTGATGAATTGGGCCCCTTTCTTGGCATTCAGGACTGCATATGACTCGGCTTCGACCCATTTGGTGAAGTAATCAATGGAAACTAGGATGATCTCATGCCCGTTGGAAGACTTGGGTGTAACCTTCCCTCTGATGTCGATGCCCCAGGTGGAGAACGACCAGGGAGAAGTCATGTTGTATAATTCTCACAGAGGCAAGTATTGAAGGTTGGAAAACTGTTGGCATTTGAGGCATCCCCGTACACAGGAGGTGTAATCCTGGGTCATGGTGGTCCAGTAATAGCCTTGTCGCATGATCTTCTTGGCAAGCATGTGACCATTCATGTGGGCCCCGCATTCCCCACTGTGAATTTTCTGCATTACCTCTTCAATGTCAGCCCCTGCGATGCAGTGTAGATGGGTTCTATCGAAGTTTCTCTTAAACAGTGCTTTGTAATAGATGATGTACTGGGCGGACAGTCTTCGGAGGGTTTTCTTGGTCTTTCTTGTTGGAACCCTCGGGATACCTACTATGCTTGAGGAGGTGCCAGATATCATAATACCAACAATTGGCTAGCTCGGGATCTTTTTTAGTGATGAGCCCAATGTGGTAGTAATGGGTTGGTTTATCTTGCTTTTGAACTAGGAAGGGGGCCATTCTTATTCCTTCGGGCATATCGACCATGGAGGCTAGGGTAGAAAGGGCATCGGCTAGGTTATTTTTTTGCTCGAGGTAGGTAATGGAAGGTGATGTCTTGGAATTTAGAGGCTAGTTATTCTAAGTGGGCATGGAAGGGTTGGAGTTTCTCGTCATTGACCTTCCATTTTCTGAGCATTTGACTAATGATGAGGGAAAAATCCCCGTAGATATATAGGCATTGAATACCTTTCTTGAGAGAAACTTTGAGGCCTACCGTTCATACCTCGTATTCAGTCATGTTGTTGGTGCAGGGGAAATCCAATTTGATGGCGATGGGAGTGCGGGAGTCATCTGGGGCGATCATAAGTATTCCAATGCCATATCCCTTTTTGTTAGCAGTGCCGTCAACATTTTCCATCAGAGATCGTCTTGAGTGGTTTAGAGGATGTTTTCATCTGGGAATTCGGAGATCTAGTCATCAGCTTCTTCTGTGGGGTAGTCAGTGAGGTAGTGAGAGATGACTCTTCCTTTTATGGCTTTTTACGTGACGTACACGATATCAAACTTGGCTAGCAGCATCAACCATCGAGCCATTCGATTGGATAAGGCGGATTTCTCAAGAAGGTACTTGATGGTGTCCATTCGGGATACAAGTTTGATGGGGAAGGCGAGCATGTAGTGTCGTAACTTTTGGGTGACCCAGACAAGCGCGACACATGCCTTTTCCAAAGCAGTGTAGTTGACTTCGTACCAAGCCAATTTGCGACTGGCATAATATATGACTCTTTCTTTACGGGTATCTTAAAGGTATTGGTCTAGCAAAGCCCCAGCTATAGTGTCAGTTATGGTTAGGTATAGAAGCAAGGGGAGACGAGGCTGTGGTGGCATGAGTACCGGAGGTCTGGTCAGATATTATTTGAGTCGGTCAAAAGCTTATTGGCAGGCCTCGTTCCAAACTTTGGTTGAATCCTTTCGGAGGAGTTTGAAAATCGGTTCACAGATGCAGGTTAACTGGATGATGAACCAGCTGATGTATTCAAATTTCCCAAGGAAACCACAGACTTCTTTCTCCGTTCGGGGAGGTGGCATCTCAAGTATGGCTTTCAGTTTGGCAGGATCTTCTTCTATCCCTTTCTCACTGATCATGAATCCCAAGAGTTTTCCCTTTGTAACGACGAAGACACATTCCTGTGGATTGAGTCTCATATGATATCGTTGCAGTCGTTCGAAGAACTTTCGAAGAGTGGGGACATGACCATTTCTAGTATTGGATTTGATAATCATATCATCCACATAGACCTCGACTTATTTATGAATCAGATTGTGCAGGATGGTTGTGGCAGCCCTCTGGTAGGTAGCCCCAACATTCTTGAGACCAAATGGCATAACAGTATAGCAAAAGGTTCACCATGGGGTGATAAATACGGTCTTTTCTTGATGATCTGGGTGCATTTTGATTTGGTTGTACCCAGCAAACCCGTCGACGAACGACTTGAGAGCATGATTGGCTGTGTTGTCACTGATCATGTCGATATTGGGTAGCGGGTAGTCATCTTTTGGAGCAGCTTTGTTCAAGTACCGGTAGTCTACACACATCCGAACTTTCCCTCATGATTTTGGTACAGGAACTATGTTGGCTAGCCATGTGGGATATTCGGTCACACGAATAAAGACCACGTTCAACTGTTTGACCACCTCTTCTTTGACTTTGAGCGACCATTCGGTGCGGAGCTTTCCCAGCTTTTATTTAACCGGCTTGTAATTTGAAAGAGTGGGGATCTCATGTTGAGCTATTTCAGGATCAATGCCTGGCATATCGTCATAGGACCATGCGAAGACATCCACGAATTCCTTCAATAATTCTTCGAGCTATGCGCGCTCATGCTCGTCGAGGGTAGCCCCTATCCTAATCTCGTATAGTTGACTACTAGAACCGAGGTTAACAATAACAGTCTCTTCTTCATTAACTTGAACGAGGCTATGTTGTTTGTTATTAACCTTATTTAGATTAGTTAAGAATTGTTCATTTAGAAAATCGTCATCATAAAAAGTTTGATTGGAATCTAAACAATTAATGTAAGGCACAACAAGATGCTCAAAATCTTCATTTATTTCATTGATAGGAAAAATAGCATTGAGAACCTCAACAAAAGAGGTCTCGATTACATTTGAGCAAGGATAGACGATAAAAGAGGAAATGGGGTAAACATTTGGGTTAGGTGGGATTTCAACAGGTAGAACGGGCGCAGCATGCTAGTTGAGGAGAGGTGTATCAACAACTTTAATCAGGTGGGATGGATCCAGTGATGTAGTGCTTGAATGAACCATGCAGAGTGTCAGCCCCAGTGTTTATAAGTTGAAGGAATCTTCATAGTCACTTCCCTTAGAATCTTCAGTATCTTTGATGAGTGGTTGTAAATGGTGTTGGGAATTTTCGGCCCATGGGTAGCTGTCTTGGAAAAAGATCTCCATTCCAGGCTTCATCTTCATGTTTTTATGGTCATACCAGGGTTCCGGAAAGCCACAAAAGGGGAAGTCTTTGCCCTCTTAGATGAATCATCCATTCAAGGAGTCACCTGCGATAGTCTGGATGCAATCTAATCCTCTCTTTGGTCGAGACTACCGGATCATTCTAAGCTCTTGTTCTGATGGTTGATACCCCAAACCACAAGGAGGGAAAGCCTTTTTCAGCACAATGGGCTCAAGTATCCTTTGTTGTCTTTGCCCTAGCCCCAGTCCGGCATGAAATGCATATTTCTGAACATCTGAATCATATTAATGTTACCATGAGGGTCATATTTCGGACAAACCCTTTCTTTGAATCGTCCCCCACCGGGAGTAGAAGTGGTTCAACTCAGAATGCTGATAGGAGCATACCATTTGACCCATGCTGTATCTCGAGGATTGGATTGCTGGTATATGCACCCTCGGCATTATCGTTGTCGCCCAAAATGGTGATGACTCGTCCGTCGACGAAGAACTTTAATTTCGGATGGAGTGAGGAAGACACACCCTTGATACAGTGGAGCGAAGGTCGCCCGAGCAACAGATTGAAACAAGATGGGATGTCAATAACTTGGAATTCAATGACAGGGTTTATAGGGCCATCGCCTATTACAAGTTTTATGGATCCCATCATTTCTCGACGAGTATTATCATAAGCACATACAGCAGTAGAGGTTGGAGCGAGGTCACTTTCTTTCAGCCCTAAGCATTTGAAGGTTCTTAATGGGCAGACATTCAAGGCGGATCCATTATCGACAAGAGAGAGTGGTACGATCTTCCCTAAAACTTCGATGGAGATATTGAGTGCATGATTGTGGTTTGGCCCAATTTTGGGGATTTCTTCTTCGAAAAAGGATAGCATTCGAGTAGAGGTCAAGGATCCGACTAAATTTACTACTTCTTCTAGTGTGGTAGAAGGAGTTACCGTGGGACCAGTGAACAATTTGATCAAAGCATTTCTGTGTAGATGGGAAGACATGAAAAGCCTCCATAGAGTGATGTTAGCTTGAGTTTTCTTCAGTTGATCGAGGATGTTGCTTTCCTTGAGGGACATTTCTGGCATAGGAAGGTTTTTAATTCCCTTCCCTTTGTCATTGGCTGGTAGTGAGTTTGAGATTTGGTAATGCCTCCCTGATCTAGTCATGTGATTTACTGAAGAAGGGAGGAACATGAACCATATTTATTCATCAATATCGGGTTGTTCTGCCATCTTATTTATTTCTTCGAGGAGTTCTTCAAATGATATCATCCCACACATGTCGTCTATCGAGCTAATTTTCTCTGAAGCTTGCCCTTTATTTGAATCTTTGAATTATTTCCCCGATCCGGTGGCGACAATTATGCCTTTCCATGTAAAGTTAATGCATTCCATAACTTCAATGGCTTCTTCATACAGGTCTTCCCATTATGTGGGGATAAGTAAGGGTGAAGGGACCAGGGGTCCTTGTAGCTTCAGGGTATCAAGTAACTCGATCATATTGCAAATATCGTTGGTTTTCCTAAATAATTCTTCTATAATTTGGACAACGTCATATAGGCTGACTTCATCGATTGGTACCACCCAACTGTCAGACTCTCTGGCCCATTTTCGTGCTTCCAAAAATAGCGTACTGAACTTCTGGCAATCAATGATCATCTGTGAGGGAAATTTCAGCCCGAACTCTAGGAGTTGGTTTAACACTTCTGATAATTCCATACTTCCACTTTCAGAACGGCTACGGACAATGATGCATGCTCTGGTGAGGAGTGACAGTGCTTGATCAACGAGGCTAACAGGGTGTAGGAGGAAATATGGGCAAGTTTGGAGAGGTTTGGGAGAGTGTATGGGTGTGATTTGAGTTGAGGGATTAAATTCCGGGTTCATTTCTAGGAAGATAGCATTGGTATGATTTGGGAGTGGGTTGTGAGTAGTGTTTGGCTTAGGATTGGCTAGTGGGGCAATGGTACCCCGGTCAATTAGACCTTGGATTATGTTTTGGAGGTGAAAGCATTGGTCGGTGGTATGGCCAACAGTTTGGTGAAAGGCGCAATGGGAATCTGCCTTGAAGTTTCTTGGGAGTGGATTCGACAATGGACGGGGGTCCAAGGGTTTGATAAGGTTTCGGCTTAATAAGGCTTGATATACTTTAGAGAGGGGAGTATGGATCTTGGTGTATTACTTTCGGACTGGGACATGGCGGCTTTCTGGTGCCCATGAAGTGGTTGGTTGAGAGATGTTGTTGATGGTTGAGACTGTAGCACTGGCAGGTTTGTCATATTTTCTGGGGGTGAACTGTCGGGACACTTTCTTTGGTTCAACCTCTATTTTAGCAAGACCTTCCTCGATTTCTACTCCTGCTTCTCTGAGATCTCGGAAGTGGGGATAGTATTATCCTCCCATTCTTACTCGGACATGGGGTAAGAAGTTCTTCTTCACTATATTGACTTGTTCTTCCTCGGATGGTCGATTGGTCATAATGGCTAATTTTTCCCTCCATAGGGATATGAAGTTACTAACAGATTCCACAGAGTTCTGTTTGAGCAGCTCTAAATCACGGCGGGTGACCTCAAGCTCTTTGTTATATTTATACTATGATATGAATTCTCGGGCTACATCCTCCCAGCTACGAATTCTGGACTCCTCGAGAGATAAAAACCATTAGAGGGCGCTATCCTTCAAAGTTTGCTGAACTAATTGGTCCATCACTTCTTCAGAAGCCCCTAAGAGAGTCATAGAACGGTGATAACTGCGACGATGAACAATCGGGGGTCCACTTTGTCCGAATTTCTCGATATTTGGCATCTTGAACTTCTCGGGTAACCTCGCCTTAAGATAAGGAGACATGTGGGTGTACTCCATGTAATTCCCAGAGATTCTGACTTGGTCGAGCTTCTTAGTTAGCATCTTGAGATTTTCTTTGACCTTGTTCAACTCTTCCTCTTTTGGATCAATGATCATAGGCAAGTTATCCCCATGTTGGGCAAGGTTTGGCATAGGAAGCTGGGCAGGCCGCGACCCATTGGCAGCAGGGGCACGCAGAGTGTGATGATACTCTTCGGGAACCCAAATAGGCTCGGGTGGACTCATAGCACGAGGGAATAGGGCCTCGGGATCTTGAGGAACAGGAACCTGGTTTGGTTGAATCTCTCGGACCTCAGTCTGGAGGTTGTCAATCTTGGACACGAGCTGAGCTAAGACTGCCGTCAGATCTGGCTGCGCAATTAGTACTTGATCTGTGTTCTCCATGGAAAGCGGATGGATACCAGACTCGAAAGAAGTAGCAGGGTAACAGACGGAACTTCAGGGTGATTTGACTAAAGACTGAAGCCAATGAGGAGTCAGGCCAAGGGAATGCCTGAGAAGGTGTAAAATGGAATTTATTTTTGATAAAAAAGGATGAAAATATTTTTGACATTTTTTCTTTTTGAGATTGAAAGATAAAATATTTTTCGATTTTTGATAAAGGAGGGAGAAATGTTTTTGGATTTTTGATAAAGAAGGGAGAAATATTTTTGGGAGACGGGTCTCAGCATGATTATTATTATTATTATGTTATCACTTGTATTAAATTCTCCTAAATGCAAAATGAAATGTGGGACGGGACCCGAGCCTGGAAAAGTTGGTTTTTTAACATATGCAAATCTATGGATGGACTTGTAACCAGGCTCACGGGCAGGGTCCCGTTTTAAAAATGCACAAAAATTTGGGCGGTAGGATGACCCGGAATTTTGACAGAGTTTCGGGTCGAAACCGATAATCTAACATGTGTGTCCTAGGCTTGACACCTATATGTCGGTATGCAGTTGGTTGGGTGAATCGGAAAGGGTTCCCCCTTTTGGCGTGGCTTCCTCGATATACGTCTTGCTTTTGAGGGAAATCTGTACATGTGGACAAGCCATTTGATATACTTGAGTGTACGTGAATTTCCCCACTATATACCTCGTGGGGACGGTACGTGTGAGAGAGAATTCGATATACTCGACGTACGTGAATGAGTTCCCTCCAATCTATCTCCCATCACGACTTCGGTCAAGCGGTACGATGCAGGGGAATCGTTCGATATACGTCGAAGGTACTTGGCCAATGGAAGGTGAGAGTCATATTGCTTAGGATAACTACGCCATGTCGGACCAGCGCCCATCACGAAGTGAACCTCTAATTACTGGACAAAATTTTGTCAATCACAATGTTCTTTGGTGATGTCGTGTGATTCATGCATTATTTGCTTATTAGTATCTTATGATGAGAGTATCTTTTCTTGATCATGACCAATAGGGAGCAAAGTATAAGTACCAATGGTATACCAAGTATGGATGGGTGATGCGTGCAACATGTGGACATATGTGATCTTAGGTGTACGTGGTGTGAAGTGTACATGGAGAATCTTCTAAGTGTGTGAATAGAAGCATAAGCATGAGGTACACATGAATAGTAAAGGGGGTATGAAAAATAGGGGAAAATATAATCAAATATAACACCCATGTAAATAGAGTTTATCCCTAAAAATAAGGATCCCCAGCGGAGTCGCCACTGTGGCAATCCCCCGATACTCGCGGTGGGAGGGACGGAGAAGAAGGGTGTCTTCAACATCGAGAGGATCTTGGTCCTGTGCATCCCTCTCGGGGGCGCTTTGGTTGGCATCGGTGATGAGGTGCAAAATGAAGAGAGATGGAGTCTCCAGTCTATACCAATCGTTAAGGCTCACATAATCCTTTTGTATATGTAAATAACGAAATGAACTTTCATTCTCGGAGGTAAGAAAAGAATATCATTTTGTGAAAAAAGAAGGGGATCGTGCCCATGTATAGCGTATGAGCTGCCTACGTACCTCTAGGGGTTTTAAAAATTTTCTGAGTTTCATTTTAAAAAAAGAATGTTTTTAGAGGATCAGGCCCCACGTATAGAAGGGAGATGAGAGGAGTCATAACGCGTCAAGATTTCTAACTAAGGGTAAAATTTCTTGAGATGGTCCAGGTTGACTGGATGCATCATTTCTACTCCGTCAAGGTTTGTGAGCATAGCGGCGTTGCCTGACAGGATTTTTTCACGATGTAGGGGTCACTCCAGTTTGGCTTGAATTTCCCTCTGGGGTCCTAGATGGGTTCTATGATTTCTATGAGGGCCAAGTCTCCTTCTCGGACACCACGATCCTTCACTTTTCTATAGAATGATCATGCTATCCGGTGATGGTACCCTTGTATGTAGTATAGAGTCTTGAGCCTCTTTTCATCCAAGAGTGACAGTTTGTCAAAGAAGCTTTGATACCAATCTTCTCCGCTGACCCTACTTTTAAGTGTAACACATAGGGGAGGTATTTTTAGGTCAACGGGTAGGACTGCTTCTAAGCCATCTACTAAAGAGTAGGGGGTAGCCCCAGTAGATGTTCCGACTGAAGTGTGGTATCCCCAGAGGGTGTAACAGATCCGATTGGACCAATCTCGATAACTCTCGATCATTTTACTGATGATGGATTTGTGGTTTTTATTATTGGCCTAAACTTCACCATTAGTTTGGGGTCGGTAGGGAGAAGATTTGTGTCTCTGAATTCCATGCTTATCGACAAGTTCTGTGACCTCAGCTACAAGATGTAACATTATTTGATACTAGCTCGTGAGGGACTCCGCATCGACAGATGATGTTCTTTCAGATAAACTTGTCTACCTTTTTGGCATTTAGAACTGCATATGACTCCACTCTGACCCATTTGGTGAAGTAGTCAATGGCGACTAGGATGAACTCATGACTATTGGAGGCTTTGGGTGTGACTTTCCCTATGATGTCAATGCTCCAGGTGGACGACGGCCAGAGAGAAGTCATGTTGTACAATTCTCGAGGAGGAAAGTACTGGAGATTAGCAAACTATTGGCATTTGAGGAATCTTTGTACGTAGGCGGTGCAATCCTGAACCATAATGGTCCAATAATACCCTTTACGGATGATCTTCTTGGAAAGCATATGATCGTTCATGCAAGGTCCACATTCACTGCTGTGGATTTTTTGCATTGTTTCTTCAATGTCAGTCCTTGTGATGCAGTATAGATGGGTTCCGTTAAAGTTTCTCCTGAGTAGTTCTTTATCACAAATGATGTACTAGGCAACCAGTTTGCGAAGGGTCGCACGGTCTTTCGTGTTCGCAAATTGGGTATACCTACCATGCTTGAGGAGGCACTAAATATTGTAGTACCAACACTCAGCCATACCATAATCTTCATTTGTGATAAGCTCAATGTGGTTGCAGTGGGTTGGCAAAACTTGTTTTGGACTATGAAGGGGTACATCATTATCCGCTCGAGTATGTCGACCATGGATGCTAGGTAGCCAGGGCATATGCTAAACTGTTCTTAGCGCGGGGCAAGTAGATGAAGGTGATATCTCAAAACTAGGAGGCTATCTCTTCTAGGTGGGCGTGGAAGGGTAAGAGCTTCTCGTCCTTGAATTTTCATCTTCTAAGGACTTAGCTGATGATGAGGGCAGAGTCCCCGTAAACATTCAGGTATTTGATTCTTATCTTAAAGGTGACATTGAGGCTTATTGTGCATGCCTCTTATTCGATCATATTATTGGTTCAAGAAAAATCCAGCTTGATGGCAATGGGAGTATGTGAGTCATTAGGGGAAATCAGAAGTATCCCAATGTTGTATCCCTTCATATTGGTAGTGTCTTCAAAGAACATTTGCCATTAAAGGTCCTCCTGAGAGATGCAGAGAATATCTTTGTCCGGGAATCTAGAGGCCCGAACATCAACCTCTTCTATGGGGTATTCAGCAAGGTAATCAGAGATAACTCTCCCTTTCATGACTTTTTGTGTAATATACATGATATCGAACTTCGATAGCAGCATCAACCGTCAGGCCATTCAACTAGACATGATGGGTTTCTCAAGCAAGTATTTGATGGGATCTATTCTGGAGATAAGTTATATGGGAAAAGAGAGCATATAGTGCCGTAACTTTTGAGGGACCCAAACTAATACAACACATTCTTTCTTCAAGGTAATGTAGTTGACTTTGTGCCCGACCAACTTTCAATTGGCATAATAAATAACTCTTTCTTTGTGGGTTTCCTCAATGTATTGGGCTAGCAAAGCCCTTGTTGCGGTATTTGTTATAGTAAAGTACATGAGTAAAGGGAGACCAGACTACGGAGGCATGAGTGCCGAAGGTCGGGTAAGGTATAATTGGATTTTTTAAAAGCTTATTGACAGACATCATTCAAGACTGGGGCATAATCCTTTCGGAGGAGTTTGAAGATGGGTTGCAAATGAAAGTCAGCTGGCTGATGAGTCGACTGATATACTATAATTTTCCCAAGAATCCCCCGACTTTATTCTCCGTTCGAAATGGTTTCATTTCGAGTATAGATTTCAGCTTGACAGTGTCTGCTTCGATTCCCTTCTCACTAACCATGAATCCTAAAATCTTTCCTTTGGTGATACCGAAAATGCATTTCTGTGGGTTTAACTGCATCTGGTATTATCGCAGTCATTCGAAGAACTTTAAGAGGTTAGTAACGTGACCTTCTCGAGTCTTAAACTTAATATCATATTGTCTATGTAAACTTTAACCTTATTTTATATCAGATCATGCGAGATGATTATTGAATCCCTTTAGTCAGTATACCCTACGTTCTTGAACCCGAATGGCATAATCGTGTGACAAAAGGTTCCTCAGGGGGTGATGAAGGTAGTTTTTTCCCTAATGATCAGGGTGCATCTTGATCTGATTATACCCGTTGAACCCATCGATGAATGACTTGAGGGTTTGTTTGGTCATGTTGTCCATAATCATATCAATGTTGGGCAATGGGTAATCATCATTCGGAGATGCTTTATTCAAATCCCGATACTCGACACACATGCAGACTTTTCCTCCTGATTTCGGTTAGCTAACCATGTGGGATATTCAATCACCCAGATGAAGCGTACATTCATTGTTTGATTACATCTTCCTTGAATTTAAGTGACCATTCAGTACAGAGCTTTCACAAATTTTATTTGATCGGTTTGCATTATAGGAGAGTTGGAATCTTGTTTTGGGTGATCTTGGGATCGATGGTGTCATCATAGGACCATGCAAAGACATCCAAAAATTCCTTCAGAAGTTCTTCAAGTTGTACACGCTCATGCTCGTCAAGGGTGGACCCTATCTTAATTTGGCTACTAGAACCGAGATTGATAATAACAGTTTTATCGTCATTAATTTGAAGGCGGTTATATTGTTTGTTATTAACCTTATTAAGATCAGTTAAGAATTGTTCATTTGCAAAATCATCATCATCAACAAGTGTTTGATTAGAATCAAGACAAATAATGTAAGGCACAAAAAGATACTCAAAATCCTTGTTTATATCACTTTAGGGAAAGACAGCGTTGAGAACCTCATTAAAAGAGGTCTCGATTACATTATTATCAGAAAAAAGAGGAACAACAAAAGATGAAGAGATAGGGTAAATAACTGGGATGGGTTTTATCTCAGCAGGTGTGATTAGTATAACATTCCAGTTGAGGAGAGGCACATTAGTGTCCTTGATCAGAGTGGATGGGTTTAATGATGTAGTGCCTGAATGGATCATGGAGAGTGTCGGACCCAGTGTCTGTAGATTAAATGAGTTTTCGGAGTCACTTTCCTCTAAGACCTTGGTAATGGGTACGACTTTCTAAGTGACAAGTTGCCTTAGATGCTGGTAGTTTTTAGCCTAGGAGTAGTTGTCTTGAAATAATATTTCCATCCCTAGTTTCATCTTCTTATCCACATGATCGTACCATAGTTCAGGAAAGCCACAAAAGGGGAAGTCTTTACCCTCGTTGACGAATCTACCATTCAATGAATCCCTCGATACAGTCTTGGAGTCTTTTAAACTTCTATTCAATCGTCGTTGGTGGAGCATTCTGAGTTCTTTTGGTGATGGCTGATAGCCCATACCATACGATGGGAAGGCCTTTTTGAGGACTATGGGCTCTAGTATCCCTTGTTGACGTTGCTCCAGCCCCAGTCCGGGCATAAAGTGCATATTCTTCAACATTTGTACCACATTGACATTATCATAAGGGTTGTGCTTTGGATAAACTCTATCTTTAAAATCATCCCCCATCGAAAGGGGAAGCAGATCAACCTTGAAGCCGAAAAAAGCATGTCATTTGACCATAATGTATTTATAGTACCAGATTACTGGTGCTGGCATTTTCAGTACTGTCATCGTCTCCCAAAATGGTAGTGACTTGCCCTTTGGTGAAGAATTTTAACTTTTGATGAAGAGAGGAGGACATCCCTCGAATTCTATGAATCCACAATCGACCAAGCAACGGGTTGAAGCATCCGATTATGTCAATAACTTGAAATTAAGTAATGGGATTAATAGGGCCAACTCCTATTGTGAGTGTAATGGATCCCATCACCTCTCAACGAGTGATATCATAGGCGTGTACTGCAGCAAAAGTAGGAGTTTGGTCATTTACTTTCAACTCAAATCAATTGAAGGTTCTTAGAGGGAAAACATTGAGGGCAAAGCCATTGTCGACAAGTGAGAGCGGGACTATCTTTCCCATTACTTCAACGGAGATATTAAGGGCATAGTTATGATCAGGGCCAACCTTCAAAATTTTTTCTTCAGAGAAGGAAAGGATTTTAATGGTGGTTAAGGATCCAACCAGATTCATGACTTCTTTTGGAATGGTGTAAGGGGGACTATGGGCCAGTGATTAACTTTATCAGAGCGTTTCGGTGTAATTCAAAAGACATGAAGAGTCCCCACAAGGTAATATTGGCTTGAGTCTTCTTGAGTTGGTCTGGGATCCAGCTTTCTTTAATGGTCATCCTGGCATGGGGAGTTCCTGAGTAATTCCCTTTACCTTATCCGTTCTTGATGGCTGAGGATTTGGATCTTGGTAGTGTCTCCATGATCTGGTCATATATGTTACAGAGGCGGGGAAGAACAAGAACTCCGTTTCTTTATTGATTTCTGGCTGTACATCTACTTTACTCATTTCCCCCAATAGTCCTCAAAATAGATTATCCTGCACATACTGATTACTGGACTGACCTTTTCCTGACTCGGTTCATCATCTGAGTTCTCAAATTCATCCCCCCATCTGGTGGCGATGATGTCTTCTTGACAAGATAAGTCATGCATTCCTCAACCTCAATGGCTTCTTCATATAAATCTTCCCACTCAACAGGGAGGTGTGAGAGTGAAGGGACTAATCGCCCTTAAAGCTTTAAAGAGGTGAGTAGCTCAAAATCACTACAGATTTTACAGTTTTGTTAGAATACATCTTCCATTATCTGCACTACATTATCTAAACTGATTTCATCAATGGGTACCACCCAATTATCAGACTCCCAAGCCCATTTTCGGGTTTTCATGAACATGATGCTAAACTTCTGACAGTCGATAGTCTTTTCAGAGGGTAATTTCAACCCAAAATCCAGAAGTTGGTTCAAAACAATCGAAAACTCCATATCTCTTCCTTCGGATCGGGTACGAACGTTAATACAAGCCCTTGTGAGGAGTGACAAAGCCTGGTTGGTGAAACTGGTAGGGTGTAGGAGAAAATATGGCCAAACTTTGAGTGGTTTGGGTGAAAATATGGGTATGATGGGTGCTTTATTAGGCACAATTTGGGTAGATGGGTCGAAATTTGGGTCATTTTTTAGGAAGATGGCATTGGTATAGGTTGGAAGTGGGTTGTGAGTGGTGCTAGGTTTAGGAATGGATGGTGGACCGATGATACCCCATCAATTAGACCCTGGATTACATTTTGGAAATGGAAGCACCGATCAGTAGTATGATCAAAAGACTGGTGAAAATCACAGTGGGCATTAGTTTTGACATTTTGGGGAAGTGGGTTTGGTAATGGGCGAGGGTCCAAAGGTTTGATAAGATTTTGGCCTAACAAATCTTGGTAGACTTTAGAGATGGGAGCATGGAGCTCATTGTATTCTTTTTTGGAGGGGTTAGGGCGACTTTTTGGTTCCCCAAAAGTAGCAAGATGGGAGATATAGTTGATGGTTGAGACTGTGGCAATGGAAGGCTTCTCATACGTTATGGAAGTGAAATGTCCGAAAACTTTCTTAGTCTCGAGTTTCATCTTGGTAACATTTTCTTCAATCTCCACACCGGCTTCCCGAAGAGCTCAGAAATGTGGGTAATACTAACCTTCCATAGTTGCTCTGATATGAGGTAGGAAATTCTTCTTCACTATGCTGACTTATTTTTCTTCGGAGGGCCAGTTGGCCATGGTGGCAACTTTCTCTCTCCACCTTGCTATGAAGCTGCTGACAGTTTCTCCAAGGTTCTGCTTGAGAAGCTCTAGATCACGACATATAATCTTTAGCTCTTTGTTGTACTTGTACTGTGACATGAATTCTCGAGCGAAGTCTTCCCAACTGCGGATTATGGATTTTGCAGTTGGGAGGCTTCTCATAATTTTTAGGAGTAAACTGTCCGGACACTTTCTTAGGCTCGGCTTCTATTTTGGTAACACTTTCTTTAATCTTCATACCCGCTTCATGAAGAGTTTATAAGTTTGGGTAATACTGACCTTTCATAGCTGCTCTGATATAAGGCAGGAAATTCTTCTTCACTATGCTGACTTGTTCTTCTTCGGAGGGCCGGTTGGTCATGGTGGAAGTTTTCTCTCACCACCTTGCTATGAAGCTGCTATCAGTTTCTCCAAGGTTATAGTTGAGAAGCTCTATATCATGATATGTAACCTCTAGTTCTTTGTTGTACTTGTACTGTGGCGTGAATTTCAGGGTGACATCTTCCCAATTGCGGATTATGGATTCCTCGAGGGATAGGAACCAACAAAGAGCAGTATCCTTCAAAGTCTGTTAGCACATCTGGGATATTACCTCTTCAGAGGTACCAAGGAGAGTTATGGCTCGGTGATAGCTGCGAAGGTGAATAATTAGGGGCCCATTGTCCTCGAACTTCTCGATAGCTGCCATTTTGAATTTCTCTAGCAATCTTTCTTTAGGGTAGGGTGACTTGTGAGTGTTGTCCATGTAGTTCCCGCATATCTTAACTTGGTTAAACTTCTTAGACAACAGCTTCAGGTCTTCCTTAACCTTGTTTAGTTCTTCTTCCTTGGTATCAATGGGTACTGGCAAGTTAACCCATGACTGGGCAAGGTTTAACATAGGGAGCTGAGCTTATGGTAGCCCATTAGAAAAACGGGCACGTGAATCATGATGATATTATTTTGAAAACCAAACAGGCTCGTGAGCGGGCGGACCCATGGCACGAGGAAAGAAAACCTCTGGTTCTTTAGGAACTGGGATTTGGATTCACTGCATCTCATGAACCTCAATTTGAAGGTTGTCAATATTGGCACTGAGCTGGACCAGGACAACCATCAGATCAGGCTGTAGATTTGGTACTTAATCGATGTTTTCCATAAAGTACTGGTGAAGGTGGATTTCAGACTTTGAAGTAGTTATAGGAGAACTGACCGAGCTTCAGGATGATTTAATGGAAGACCGAAGCCAATAGAGATCCATGCCAAGAATCGGGTATGCGATCGACCTGAGAAGGAAAAGATTCAAATTTATTTTTAAAAGAGAGAATGAAGAATTGTTTTTAATGAAGAAGAGGGAAAATGTTAATGTCATTTTTGGCAAAGATAAGGAAAAATGTTTTTGGTATTTTGATGAAAAGGACGAGAAAATATTTTTGACATTTTTGAAGAAAAGGAAGAAAAAAATGTTTTCGATACTGTTGCTAAAAAGGAGGAGAAATGTTTTTGACATTTTTAGTGAAAAGGAGGAAATTTTTTTCTGGTATTTTTGGTAAAAAGGAAGGAAAAACGAGAGAAAAGTCTCAACATGATTATTATTATTATTATGTTTATGTTTTCAGTTGTATTATGTTTACCTAAATGCAAAAGAAATGCCGGACAGAATCCGAGCCTGGGAGAATTGGATTTGAAAAATTGGTAAGATAGGGTTTGACTTGTTTCTAGGCTCATGGATAGTGTCTTGTCTTCAAAAAGACAAAATTGTGTGAAAATTTGGGCGTCTTGTCAACCTGGCATTTCAGTTGAGTTTCGTGTGGTAACCAACAAAGTAAGTATTAGCGTCCTAGGTCTAACACCTTGTGACACCCCGCCTAATTAAATATCGGGTGATTAGTCCTTTATTAAATTAAATCAGAATATCCAGTTGGTTCATTCTTAGCATCACTGTCGAAAACAATTTCTTTATTAATTCACCTAATAAATAATTAAGCCAGTGTCAAAACTTTTCCATTTTTAATTTAATTAAAACCATTCCACAAAACGAAATAATATTAATCAACATCACATCACAACTGAACCAAATATAACAAGAATAAATGTGACTGGAATAACTCTCCAGTTAAAATATCTCATTACCAACAAACCAAAATCGATATCGACAATACTGACATAAGTAATTACAATCTCCGGAATATAAATGAAATAACTAAAATCCTGGGCGACATGCCCTAAATGAAAATAGATACTACAGATGTGTGAATCATGGAAGCATCTAACAAAGTTTGCATCTCCATTAGTAGCTATAACCTGTTGAGACATTCATATTCTATGCCGACATCCCTTATACTGGACACTTGATGTACAAGATACAATAAATAAGAGAATATACAAGGAAACGGTTCAGTGACCAATTGTAAAAGATTTTTAAAAATAGAAAGTGATTAACAAGTGAAACTAAGCAATTATTATGTACATGTTAGCTTCTCGGGCTCTCGCTTGAGAATTCTCACCTCTCATCTAGTGTGCACGCCTAACGTTACTTATCATCTCCCAAATTAAGGTTTTCCATTATGATTTTATCCCACATCATTTCCCCGTATTTCCCATATAATACGTATGATAATTAAACATGTTCATTTCTCTTTAATATGAACTTGGCTTTCACAACTTTAAGATTGAGTATTCACTTACTTAATTCAATCAAATCTCATTATTCATTTTTATCTACAATTTCATAAAGTAGATTACCTCATATTATATATGTTAATCTATAAATTTCACACAGTAGATTACATCACAATATATATAGTTTAATATATAATTCTCACACAGTAGATTACATCACAGTATATATATTCATCACATTATTATATATACTAATATGAAACCTCCAAGACACAGCTGCGGTGCATGTATACTCTGCTATCATGTCCTGATACATCTCTCGCTGTATAAAGGACTATTGGTTCGGCTTCTCTCATGAACCATAAATAACATAACACACATATTGGAGGTGAGCATACTCCCCAGCCAAATGGGTCACACACATACCTAAATTCCCATTCAACCATGGAAACTATCATTCACACTGATATCACGTGTCTAAGTTCCTATGCTCAGGGTACGAATTTAAAATCCTCCCAAATGGGCTCATCAGGATAAGATCGTCCACAACACAAAGCCTCCACCTCGATAGCTAGCAGCGCAGGTATGTTATACACACAATAAAGAATAATATAGGTATTCACCCCACCTATATGCAATAATAATAGGGCAGGCACACGCACAACCCACATAAATATTTTCATACGTAGTATATTTGTCTTTAATATCCTACGTATTTACAGATTATGACTTTACTTCTTAAATTGTATTCTCGAGATTCTCTCATCTCTCGAAGGGTAATAATTTATTCCTCATGTAAATTCAGTAGGTAACATTTACGCCCTACTGGACCATGTCATCACAACTCCTGAATTTATATGAATTAAATTATCTTCAATTAGGTTTATTTCTCCATAATCCGTAATTCAATTTTAACCCTTTATTTCATCTCTTAGGGTTAATCCCATATAATCCTAAGGATATTATGATAATTAATGACCCTCTTACTACTGGTACTAACATTAAGTTATCCTTTATCCGATTTAAACCTCAATTTATATAACTCTCCACTGTAATTCATTTAATTAACACTCGTTAATTTCCCCCATTCAATCCCACACATAATAATAATTTTTCGGGTCTTAAGTATTTCTAGCTGCCCTCCCCTAAATTCCATTATCTTCCATTAATCAACACTAAAGATTTCTAATGTTGGGATTTAATCGCAATTTAAAAAGAAAACAAATCACATTTCTAGGGGAGTCAATTGATCAACGATTTTGATCGATCGATCAATCATTCGATCGATCGACAGTCTTGGGTCGATCGATTGATTGATCAGATATTTGTCCAGATTTCTACATATGTTTACATATTGGTTTTACACTTTTCATCATCAAAACCACTATCAAATAATCCCAAACTCCTCATAATTTATCCCAAAAGATATATCACGATATATAAATGATTTCTAACCTCTAAACAATATGAAATCATCATAAAGTTTCAATTAAATCAAGTTACCCCCTTAAAATTCAGAAACTTCTTAGTTTGTCATCCATACAAGAACAATTGTAAATCCCATATTTTCCTCACCAAATGATTCCCAAATTTTGTGGATTTATTTCTATATTCAGAAAAAAGATTAATTCTACATAATTCTTATTTCAAAGATTCATTTAAAATCATCACAATTCATCTTTGGTTCATGCCACTTTTCAGAATTTTACTACTATTCTAACATGGACAATATACATGCTAAATTTGCAATAGTTAATCACTTGCCTCTAATTCATAGGTCTGAACCGTTGAGGAAGATAACTCTACTAGTGTTCCTCCTTTTTTCGGCCAACTTTCGGTGGTGGTGGTGGTCGTCTAGGATGACTCTTGGCTTTTGGTTTCCTAGAGAAGTCTCTTCCTCTCCTAGAAAGTCTCTTCCTCTCCCCTAAGACTTTTTCTTTTGATTTTTTGGTGAATGAAACTAAATCCCACCACCTCTACACTTATATAATATTACCAAAACTTCGTCGGTACTATTAACCCAATTTGAAAAATGACCAAAATACCCCTCCGGGGTGTCTGTTTGGTTCCAAATTATCCCGAGACCCAAAGTAATCCCCTAGGTAGATTTTTTTGACTATTTAATCCCTTATGGACACTTTGAAGCAGTCTAAATGACCGTTCGGATGGCATAAAAATAATTTACTTTTCATTCTATTTAATTATAGTCCTGGCACGACTCACACGCGCGTCCCGACTTAATTGCTGTAATTATCGTATTCATCACTCGCGACAATTTTATAAAATCATAATCATATGTAAAGTCATAATCATATATTACTTTTAATCACCCAGTATATTCAACAAATAACATATTACTTTATTCTCGAGTAATATTTAAATCCGGATTAATTTTCAATTATCCCATAATTAATTCTAATTAATCCCATTTTAAAAGTCATTAGAAATACGGGGTGTTACACAACTATATGAGGTTTATGCAGTTGTTGGGTTAGTGGAAAGTTTCCCCCCTTTGGCATGACTTCCACGATATACTTTTTATTTTTGAAGGCCATCGGTATGTGTGGACAAGACACTTGATTTACTTGAGTGTACGTGAATTGCCTCACTATATACCTCATGGAGACAATACATGCGAGAGTGAATTCGATATACTCGACGTACGCGAACGACTTACCTAGTAAATACCTCTCATCATGAGTTCGATTAAGCGGTACAATGTGGGGGGAATCATTTGATATACGTCGAAGGAACTAGGCCAATGGAAGATAAGAGTCATATTGTTTAGGCTAAGTATGACTTGCAGGACCAGCGCCCATCACAAAGTGACTCCCCATTACGGTGTGTGAGGTGTGAGTAGTGTGAGGTGTACATGGAAGATATTTACAAATGAGTGAAAGTGAAAGGTGATAAGGTGGTATAAGCACGAGGTAAATATATACAAGAAATAAATAGAGGAGAAATGGAAATATACAAGTAGGTGCATATACACACATGCAGAAAATGATAACGCCCATACAAATAGAGTATATCCCTTTTATGACAAATAAGTCCCCAACAGGGTCACCTCTGTGGCCATCCCTCGCTTCCTTCCTCCTGGGGGTATCGGATCTCGCGTGGGTGGCTTGGGAGGGAGAGAGAAGATCTCGCAACCTTTTTGGGAGCGCTTTGGCCGTCATCGATGTGGGGTGATGTAAAAAGATAGAGTCACCAACCTATTTTGCACAAAATAGGCAAAAAGAAAAGTTGATGCCTCGAAAGAATGACATCAAAGACATACTGATGCTTGTGAAACTAACAGTTCAAAGGTTCGAGGATAAGTTACGAAATGGGAAGGTGTTAGGCACCCATCCCTCCTTTCGGTCTCTCATAGGCATGTGTTATTATTCTCCTTAAAAAAAACTCCATGAAGTGTGTGCGCGTGTATATATAAACGGAGAATGGAATTTCTTAACTAACGTCATGAAGAAAGGCAGAGTGAGATCATCCATATGAGCGTTCCCCAAATAATAATTAAAAATATAATATGTGCGCTTATCGGGATATCGATCATTATGGTGAAACGGTGATATGTGTAAGATAAAGCGCGAATAAGAATCACAAATACAATATATAGAATTAATATATGAATAAAAGAATATTCAAGGAGGACACGAGTCTCGAGTTTTAACTTTAGAGGCCTACGTAGCCTAAAAAGACATCAAAATCCAAGTAGTTTGCATGCAATACGAGGGTGGGGCTTATCCCATAAATCCAACCGGGGATTTTATTTAGATGTGTGTGTATAGAAAAATGATGTTTTAATTTAAGAAATTGTGGTGAGGAATCCCGTTTGGAATTTATGAGTAAACCCTTTTTTTTATAGAAAATATGTTATGTGCAATACTACTAACAAAAAGTGAGATTATTAATATGTGTGGACTAAAAAGGATGAAATGATAAAGTAAGGATTATATAACTAATAAAAAAATAAGGAAATTAAAAGAAAGGGAAGAATATTTTGACATTCTTTGGAGACTTGGAGATTGATCTTGATTGTTAAAACGTCTATCATTGCAAGTGGATGGAGGTTGTAGGAGGAGAGGGAAAGGATTTTTTCTAGATTGGGTGTAAAAGGGATGGAAATTGAATGTGGAGGGAAGATTTCAATAGAGAAACCACACTGACTTTGAGAGAATGTTGCTAAGATCACTGAGAGGGATGTTTCTGAGGTGACTTTCAAAGTGAGCTCATTCTCTAGTTATGTAGGGTCAAGGGGGTGCCGATCAAAATTGTACTTGACCTGCCTATCGGCAGGCATCCCCACTGACACTGCCGAGAGGTAGGCAAATGGGTTTTCCATTCTACAACCTCATGTAGATTTCTCAGAAAATGGTCGTAAAATGCAATATGTAAGTCCAAATTGTGCATGGGGCATACTAATGGAAAGGGTATTCATAGACCTTTACGAATCCATTGGGTCGCTCCCGGGATTGGGAGTTGACTTTGGTAAAATAGGGCTTGGAAGCGCCCAATGGTATTTTAGATAGGAGATTCCCGAAAGAAAACGAATCGTTCGTCCTAGCCATAAGGCTGATTCGTACGCGAGATGAAACATTAGAAATGGTATTCAAAACCCTTCGAAGATTCATTCAATCTCTTCGATTCAAAGACTTGACCATGATCAAATGGGGCTTGGAAACACCCAGTGACCCACTGGAGTAAAACGGATCATTCGTCCGTACTGTAAGGCTAGTTCATGTACGGGGAGGACCGTTGGAATGGATATTTAGTGTCAATTAAAGATTCATTCAGTCTCGTTCGAGCTAAAGAGTTGATGGGAGTCGAATGGAGCTCGGGAGTGCCCGGTGGCCTCCGGATTAGTTTTTGAGGGAAAATAGATCTCTTGTTCGAATGATAAGGTCGATTCGTGCAGGGGAAGACCGCGGGAAAGGAGATTCAGAGCCCTTAAAAGATTTATTGAGCTTTCACTCGGATAAGGAAGTTTATTGGGATAAAAATGGGGGTCGGGAGCGCTCAGTGGCCTCTAGATTGATTTTTGATAGTAAAATGGATCATTTATTTCTCGGTGTAAAAAGCTCAACCAAACTCGTATATGAATCACATCACTATACTTAATAGCAGGATAACGTAAGTCTCATACGTAGAGGAATACAATAATTATATCATAAGGATCTACATCAAAGAACGCTAAGCTAAAACGTGAAAAATCGCACAGATCCTAAGGACTCTAGAACCTGATGCTCTAATACCATCTGTGACACCCCACCTAATTAAATACCGGATGATCAGACATTTATTAAATTAAAACAAGGTTCCCATTTGGTTCATTCTTAGCATCACTGTCGAAAACTTTTATAACTTTACGCCAAATTCTATCTTTTTAATTAAACAAACAACACCATACCAACGTAAGTACAATAACTGTACCATCCATGCAAAAATAAGAATATGAATAAATCCCAGATAAATCGCTGAAATAATACACTACCGAATAAAACCTCAGTTCAGAAATCTAATACAAAAATCCAACCTGAATAAAAGTCTGAGTACAAAATCTGACTGACATAAATGAAGTAACTAAGGGCAACAAACCCAAATGAAATACTGAACTACACCCTACACTAGGAGTGGATTAATTGAAGTGACTAAGTCCAAATCCTGCAAGCATACACAAGTGCTGCAACTATGCCTCCCTGGAACAGGTTATCCTCTTTGGCGTCCTTGTGGCTGGACACCTAAAAGGTTTTTGAAAAAATATTTGGCAGGAACGGGTCAAAGCCCGAGTACAAATATTTTGAAAATATAGCAAATATTTAAATCGCAGTTTAAATAACCAGTTATTAAATACACATGTTAGGTTGCGAACACTCTCTTGAGTTCCTCACCTCTCATCTAAAGTGCGCACCTAACGTCCCACTTAGACATACTACCCAAACTAACTAGGTCTCAAGTATCTGACTAACCACCAACCAATATAGCTCACCTGTACTGCCCATATAGTATGCTAGAGTCTCCCCTTAATTATCATTAAGTTCTTGGTTAAGTTTCTCTCTAACCTACCTAGACCGCCCATATAGTAAGTTACCGAACAACTAATAATTAACATCACCCTTATGTTATTATTAATTCAAGTTAACATTTCACACATGTTATCTCTCACACCATATCATTAAGTTTCTCCACTTAAATTTCATTTTAAATATACGTTATCTATTCTTCCTACTATTTACATGTTAGTAGATTCAACATTGATTAGATATACACCAAATAGTCTCACTAATATTGCACATAAGTAGCTGATCATTACTTTAGATATATGCCATATAGTCTCATTACTATAAACCTAAGTAGCTTATCATTATTTTAGATATGCTCCATCTAGTCTCATTACTATCACGCATAAGTAGATTAAACATAATTCAGGTATACACCATCTAGTCTCACTACTATCACACATAAGTAGATTATTTATACAGTATATATTTCACACACAATATATACTATAAGGGCATACTTTGCATTCATGTCATCGTATCACACATTAAGGACTATTATTTCGGAATGTGTCATTGAACTTGGTTCAGAATGTTTCATTGAACTTGGTTCGGAATGTCTCATCGAACTCATTAAACAAGTTAGTTCAACATGTCTGCTCGAACTTGGATCAAAATGTCTCATCAAACTCATCAATCAAGTTAGTTCGGAATGTCTCCTTTAACTTAGTTCAAAATGTCTCATCCAACTCAACAATCAAGTACATAATAGGTATTTACTCCATCTATAGTTAAATCAGTAGGTATACACACAACCTAATTATCCGTGCTCATATGTAGTATATTTCTCTCAAATACTCACCATAAATATAACTTTACGATTTATTCCCACTATTGTATTTATTTGAGTATTCACCAATCTCTAAGGGTACTGGTCACCCCTTCATTAATTTCAGTAGTAAATTCTCTCTTAACCTACTGGTCTTCTACTTAACTCATTCAAAATTCCCATAATTAGTTATCTTTCTTTTCGATAAATTACGACATAATTTAACCCAATTCATTCTCATCTTAATCATCTCAGTAAGACTAGTACATACGCCTATCATAAGCATATTGTACTATAATAAGTCCCTTATTATCATTTAATAAGGTCCTAAAGGTTTTCACGACAACGATTTAGGAATTCTAGGCTTAAAAGGGAAAAATCAAGTTTTCTGGTAAACCAAATCGATTCGCCCCTGGCCGAATCGATTCGAAAATGTACAATTTGACTACTTAGTCTTATTCACTCATTTTTTTCACCATTTTTCAATTATCAAACTCACATAATACTTCACCAAAATCACAACCAAATGTCCTAAACCATTTCTACATGTATTAGGGTGATTTTTAACGTGATTAACTCATCAAAACATCATGAATTCAATTCAAGATCAGATTATCTTCAGAACCCTCATAAAACCCCTAGTTTATGTGTTCTCCAAGTTTGTTCATCAAGAACCCAAATTTAATTCGTTCTAATCACCCAAAATTCCCTGATTTTGTGTTATAAACATAAAGGAATATCTTAACACGCATTCCTATCTCAATTCATGAATTAAACCCACCCAAAACCATATTAATTCTTCCGAAAACATGAAAATAAACCCTATTCTACATGGGTATTATAACATGCTTATAATGAACGAAATATAAATACTTGCCTCTCAATAGCAGGTCTGAAATTCGTTGGTTTGATGGTGTGGTTGTTCTCTCCTCGCTCCGATCTCGATTTCGTCGTGTTCGGGGTAAAAAACAGTGTAGGAAGCTTGGTTCTCCCCTCCTCTTCCTCTCCTGTGGCCTCTCTTCCTTTTGCTTGGTATTAATGCTAGTTCCCTTTCTCTAATGGAAGATATAAACTTAATATTTTCGGAGTTCCAAAAACCACAAACTCCCGATTCATCGAAATGCCCTTAAAATGATACTGGGATGCTCTAAAATCGTCCTGGGACCCAAACTATACTCCCGAGTATAATTTTTTTTGACTATTTGGACCCTTCTAGAACCAACCTGGGCCTCAAAATCACCATCCGAGTCACTTTATAAAATCATCTTATTTCCACCCCAAAATGCGACATGCGTGAATTTAAACGTAAACTGAATTAATTAAATCTAGATCCTCGAATTAGATATCACCCATTTAATCAATTTCTATATTCTCCATAGATACGGGGTGTTATATTCAATTGTCCATTATTTGCAAGAAGACCAATCCCTCGCTTGAATGGTCCACAATTCTTCAAGGTCACTAGTTGCCTCGGTTTTCTATTGAGAGAATTAGGACGTACTAGTAGGTAAATTGCCTTTTTTATATGAACTTGGGATCTCATCTCAAGTTAAATTGAAAGAGAAAAAATATTGGTCATCAACTCCTTCAATATGTATCCTACAATGTCCCCAAGCTGGGAAATGATGGAGCAATTATATTTCAATCCTGTAAGAAAAGTAAAATTAGTTGAAGCCTCAAATGGAACCCTGCCATAAATTTGAAAAAAAATCAAAGATTTGAAGAACCCAAGTGTCAAAAGATAGGGTCAAACTTGGTCTGAAGGAGAACTTGCAATTATTACCTCATGCTGAAGGGAGATTTTGTTAGTGCTTGAGAAGAGGCTTAAGAAATCACTTAGTTAAGTTCCTCATAAAAAGCATTAAACTCCTAAAAGGATATCAACTCAAGGATAGAACATCCATTGAGATGGTCTCAGACAATGGATGAACATTCATTGAAGGAGTAATAAATGGATCTAGAATAGACTCAAGAGGGTTGGGAGTAGTAGATGGTTTGGCAGTGGGCTCAAGAGGGATGTAATCCTTAATTTGCTCCTCTACTATCGGAGGCAGAGTATTAATAAACTCTTTTATTTAGTTAGGAGTGGGAAGAACGAAATTATCTATAATAGGTGAAGAATCCATAACATGAATTAGATTAAAATTAAGGGTAAAAACCTAAACAGAAGTCCCAACTTGTACAGGAGTTGAGGTTATAGGTGAAGGATAACTGGGATCCTCAATTGAATAGGGATCCTTTACTCTAGTAGGAGTAGCAGTTGGGTCTGCAAAAGGGAGAAAAAATCAAAGTTAGAAAGTCGTGTCTCATAATACTTAAGTGTGATAAAAGATACGAAATATTACCACATACTAAAAAATGGGTATAACTTCCATCTTAAACTTAAAAGGTTGCCCTCTAGCCATGGTTTTCAACACCTTTATTCCTAGGAACCTTGAACACGTCCTTCAATGAAAGTTCAATAGGCTCATGAATGGGTGTGGAAGTACAAGTGCAACACCCCGTATTTTTGTGCATTTAATATTTAATTAATTTGAGAATTTATAATTACTTGTATGTTGTAATTTTAATTGAATTAAGTATGGAAAAATATATTGAAATATTAATCGAGGAGTGAATGGTTAATATTTAGGGAAATTTATTTACTAAGTGAATAGTAATAATTTATTTACGTCATTTCGGGTATTAATGACGGGGTATGTACTTATCTCAGTCAGGAGTCGGTATAGACTAATTTGGGTGTGAGATAAGAATTTTTTATAAATTAATTTGGATGTCAATTTTGAGTGTACGGTTGAGTCCGGATGGGCCGAGATAGTCGGAAAAGTGTACCCGGAAGTAGTAAACGGGTCACGGGACGTTTTTAGGCATAGTCGGGCCCACACGGGGGCATTTGGGTCACTAGGGCTTGGCCCTTTAGGCAAAAAACGGGATTAAGCCTAGTTAAACAATTATAAGAAAAAGGGGAATGAATGAATTGAGTTTAGAAAATACTTAGTGGGTTAGGAAACCCTAAGAGCAGTTAAAGGAAAATTTGGGGGACAAAGGACAGCCAAATCAAAGGAGTTCATCTTCAATCTTGGGCATTCAAAACTCCGAAATCAGACACTATGAATCATAAGGAAAGTGGTTAACTTGCTGTAGAATTTAAATTGTATTTCAATTCATATTCATGTGATGTGTGAAATCAAAGAAATTCGTTTTGGGATTTAAAGGGTATAAACATGCGGTTTTGTGAACCATTATTCTAATTTCTAAATTGTGTAGAAATTCATGTAAATTCTGAGATTAGCATATATATCTGGTATGATATGCAAACCATAGGAATTGAAAACGAATTTGAGTTAAGGATTTGATGTTTAAATGGGTTAAAGATTAAATAGGATTTTCCCCCCAATTTGTGAAAAGAGTAGAGAACGTAAATTCAATGGTGTTTGTGGACTTAATGGGGGTCCCTGATAAGGTTTTTAGTATATTTTATTGATGCGAAGTCTTGTGATTGCTGGTGGAAGAAGTTAGGGTTTTTAGAATTTCCTCCATGGCTGAAACAGGCAACTCGGAGAAGATGATGACCTGGTCGATCGATCGATCGAGGGTTGAGGGTCGATCGATCGAGGGTCGGTAATTTTTGGCAGTACGACCAGTTTGTATATATAAGGGAAAATAACTTTTAAATCTTTTCCTATGATTTATGTAATGAGAAACCAACATGGGGGTCTAATCAAATTAATTGTGAGGAAGAATTAATTGAGATTTGGAGGAAATTTATGTTTGACACACTATGGTTAAATTTTGGGAATAACATTTCAAAATAATTAAATACGGATTGAGTAGACAAGTCCGGGGATATTGGTTGACAGATACCAAGACATTAATTTTATTTATAGTAAAGGCTAAATAATTTGGAGTCGGGAATTTAGACTCGGGTATAGTTTTATTTCGGTCCATGAGAGTAAGTCTGAATATATTGATTGGAATGACACCAAAAGTAATTTAATTAATTAATGTGCGAATTAATTAATAATTAGAGTTGGACCATAAACTCATAATATTCTGAATAGGCTTGTGTTACGGACTTAGTGAACGGTATAGCCGGGGTAATTAATGTTATTTATATATATATGGTGTGCGATAGGATATATATATGGTGTGTGCATTAATATCAGTGTCTAGATATTATTATTATTATATACTCTAGTGCTATAGGGGGAGGTTGTGCGTAGTGGATGAATCCCCTAGCTTGAGGAGTAGGGCGAGTATATTCCCAGGTCACAGCGTCCGTTGTATGGGTGAACGGTATCTCACTTTCAGGGAAGGAATATGACCGCCTCTAATTATATGTTTTCACTAAGTTAGTGAGCGATTCTGACTTGGGTAACTAGGTTATGTGAATATACCTAGTGGGATAGCACATTAGAGAATTTACATCCGGTGAGTTATTACTCAGGAGGATGTTATTATTAATTATTATTTCAGCATGTTTGTGAATGTTGTAATATGATATTACGTATATAATGAGATAAATAATTATATATGGATACAATTAATACAGGCGGTGAATTGTATTACATATAATGGGTGTGAAAATTATATGAACTTAAAAGGGGAAATGATTAATTAAGTTTATGTTGAGAATAACTTAGAAATCATAATTGTGGCACACTCGGTTAGAGTAGGGTGGTTGCAAGGGGTTATAAAATTATCTAGTTATAAGATATATAACTAAGGGAGATTTATTAAGGCGTTGGTAGTGCACATTAAAGAGGGGTGAGGATGTCCTCAAGGGAGTGCGACAGTAACTAAAATATGGAGAGCATGCATATTTACTTATTACTGCAAGTTAATCATTTGTTAAATCTTTTTCAAATGTTTTGGGTACTAACCCCTGCTATAAAAACTTAAAAAAAAACCTTTTAGGTGTCTAGCCACAGGGACGCCAGACTTGATTCATTCCAGGGACCCGTTGCTGTAGCATATGTGGATGTTACGGGAGTTTGATAGGCGCCTCATTTCTTTCATTTCTAGTGTAGAAATTTCCTATCAGTTATTCGAGCATGTTGCTCACTGCTTTATTCAGCAGTTATGTTAGACTTGTTGAGATTTATTTACTTGTCTTTATTTCGGTTGGATTTTGAACCGATGGTTTATTCGGTCAGTTAATTATTTGTGAATGGTTGAATTCAGTTTATTATGATTGTCATATTATTTTTGCTTCCGTATGAGTATTTCATTTAAGCTAATGAAAGATAAAACTTGGCACCAGTCTAATTTTCTCACTTAGGTGGTTAGTAATTTAAAAGGCGACAGTGATGTTAAGAATGAACCAACTGAGAAAACTGTTTTAATTCAATTTAGGACTGATCACCCGGGGTTAATTAGGCGGGGTGTCACAACAAGTTGGGGCCTCAAAAGAAGAATTCTTCTACAAATGTTGATCAAGAGGTACACCATCATCTTCTTCTTTGTCATCCTCTTATTCCGAAAAGACAAGCTTCCTCTTTCGAGAAGAGGATTGAGCAGTAGCAGAAGAAATTACATGAGGCAAGTCTCTAGGAAAAGAACCAACATCCTCAATAGGCTTATTTCCCAGATCAATGCCTAGAAAAAAAACTAAGTAAGTAAAAATCTAAAGAACATAAAAAAATATAATATAAGGATAAAGAAGGGCCTTACTAGAGGAAGAAGGCACAAATGAATCATTGGCTTAATTTATAAAAATTATTCTTAAGGTGGAGTGACTACCACATTTTAAAAGCATTAGTCACTCTAGCATCAAATTCCACTCTCTTTATGCTAAAAGTCCTACAAATTTTAGCATAATTGGAAAATCCAACCACGATAGTTCCCTAAGGAACATTAGAAGATTTGGAAAATAGAAAGGGATTGTTGAATATAAAGGGATTGTTGATGCTCCTGTTAAGAACAAAAATAACGTGGTACAAGACTAATTATCTTGTAACCTGAGCAGACAAGTACATCTCACCCTAGGACTTAGTATCCCTGGGAGTAAAAAAACTCATAAAGAGTTTCTTCCCTCAATAGGGGAAGTTTTATCCAAAATATGAACAATCCATAGAGGGGATTTTATAGCATTCAACAAAGGTTGAAGGAGAAATCGAGGCGGGTCAGGATTCGAACCGTTGAACATGGCTTGAAGAGCTTTGAAGCTCTTATTAGCAGGTTTGGATTTATAAGAAGCATGGTTATTAATAAAACCTAAACTGTCATAGGTGTGACCTATCTTAGGAAAGTAGGCATGAAGCACTATTTGAAGGGACCATAATGGCCCACCTTTATTGGTGTTGAATGGACGAGCTTGGAGCTGAGAGAAAATCCTATAAAGAAAGCCCAAGAACTAAGTGGCAATCACCATTTACTTAACTTATACTAGAGTTATGACCAAGAATGCGAAGTTACAGGAAGTAAGAAAAATGGTATAAACAAAAGTCAATTTTTATTTTTTTCAAATTAAATACAAAACTTAAACATAATTAACCCAAATTAAATTTATGTACCTATTTTAAACAAATTGTTGTGATAAATGATTTACTAAATTTTATCTTATCCTAAACATGCATCTAGGTGAGTACAAGGATAAAATAAAGTAAAAAACTACAATATGTCGTTGTAAAAGGAAAACCCACAATGAAAAAAACAACGAACGACCCACCCACACAAATTTCACAATGTATGGAATTACAGGGACACGAGAGTAGACTTACAACACAGTCTCGATGCACTTGCAAGCCTTGACGTTATTCATTCCTCTACCTCTGCATAATTATATGAAGGAGTCCAATCGCGATGCTGCCCCAATATGTGAGTCCATACACGCCTCGGTATCCATTGATAATGCTCAACAACTTTCTACGAATATGGAATATGGAGTCTACCATTTTTTCACCGCAACACAATGCTATGGAGTCCACCGTGTGTAAAAATAAACCTAGTATGGAATCCATGACATGAAATGATTCTCAATCAAGATAAAGATAATAAAATTCTTTGTACCCAAAAACAAGAGCTCAAATAATATATTATAATGGAACTTGGATCTTAATGAGTTTGGGTGAAACTAAGGTTTGGAATCTTTTGGATATATATAAGAAAATTATTTTCACCAAAATTCTCTATAAACATAAATGCCTGAACCCCTTTATATATAAAATATGTTTTTTGAGGTGGCACAATTTTTGAGAAATTTTGTTCGAACAAAATTTAGAGTTCGTTCGAACGAACCATTAATCTCATTAAGACTAGATTCGAACGAGCTTCAAATGACATTTTTCTGCTAAGAAATGAATGTCATTTGATGTTCATTTGAACGAACTGCAAAACTCGTTTGAACGAATCCTATAAAGTCATTCCAACAAATTAAAATAAAAAGTGTTTTTACTATTAAAATCTTTCAAAGACAGATCTAAACATTTTATAAAAACAAGCACCCAAATTAAAGTTATCCAAAGATCAAACTACTTTAGCATTCATAACTGAGAGATCCTCGAAACATAAAGACAGAAATGTGGCATCAAACACGGCACAATAGGTAATTTTTGAAGCTTTGTTTCATAGTCTTGAAAGACAACATACAAATCTTAATCTATGGCTCTAAAATGTATAGTCCGAAATTAAGCCAATACATAGACATTAACCCAATTGAAAATTTGTTCTTAAAAATATCCCCCTTTAGCTATTCCAGGACAAAATATAAAACAGAAACTCATATGGGCCGTCAAGATCTCTAAAAGACTCAATCCCCAACCCCAAAAGGAAAAAAGTACAGACTTGATAGACAAATACGCTGAGTATCTTTGCTTGGTGTAAATTTTTTTTGCATGCTGTTGCAAACTTGCACACTTAAATACACTTTCAAAAGCAAAGAGAATATATAAGCAATATAAATCTGCATATGAACAGACTCCCCCTATGTCCAATAATCCCCACTTATGTAAGACGTTTAATATTCCGCATTTAGGTAAAATGTATCCCCTTAAGATGAAAATCTCCTCCTAAAGCTAAAGTGAAAGATACCATTTCTCCCCCTTTTTGTTCAGGAATAGACAAAGTAAGAATGCGTAAAAAATAATTTCTCTGCTATAAAACATATCTCCCCCCAAAGTGAGAACATATGATACCAATTGAAATTAAGGAGGAAAGAATAATATCTTGCAATGGTGTAAAGTGCAACAAATACAATATAGCAACACAAGCACAAATAATACACACAACGATCAATGAATACCAATATTAAAGCAATAAATGATATCAACTAGAATACATAATAAAGCATGAGAAACAAGGAACAAGAGATGTTAATGTGATCATGTAACATGTCAATTTATTCCAAAGATAAATAACATGTAAACGTGGATTAAATGAAAATGTAAAGACTCAAAACAAAATGATACCATATATATATAAATATGAAAAATATCGCAATGACACATAGGCATATATCTATACACCACAAAATGACACAACACACATACGCTTTACACATTAGCACAATATTGATGTGTTTAAATATGTGGCATGGAGTGAAGGGGCGTGAACATGAAATAAACGAATTACGACCCAATCACTCAAAAATACCCAAGGAGGTATATTTGATCGCAAAACTTGATCAAACTAAGATTTAACCTCAAGTGACGGATAAAGTGAACTCAATGAATAAACAAACACAATGCACACAAGCCTAGAATTTTGACGATTCTACAAATCAATAGCGTCATGACATGATAATCACAACTAGAATTCACTGTGAAACCCCATTAATCTTCAACTATTACACCCTCAAAAGCTAAACATATATCATATATTTTTTACTCAATTCTTTTAAAGATACCATTTTTAAAAATCAAACAAACAAACATCTTAGCCTTAAATCTTTTCTTTTTGCCTGTCATATTTTAGGCTCTTACCAACAGTGGATTTCTCGTAAAGGATATTTTCTCATTTCATGTCCCTTTCCTGTGCACCCAAATATGTTCAATAAGAAGAAACGACTCACGGTCAATTGTTCTTACATGAATAAATCCCCCATAGTCAACATATATGCAGATGACAAGATTGACGAGAGAACATCTCGCTTATCTCAAATATAACATGTGAAGTTAAAATTTCAAAAGAGCTCGTGTATGTGTGTGTGGAGGCATATACAAAGTGAATTCATTTAAAAAATCAAAGTTAAACAACTCCATACAAGCGTGATTAAGAACAATTTAAGCATTTAAAATCATAATTACATGTCCTAAGCACATGGAAACATGCATGAAGTGAAGTGGATTCAAACACACCAATATGCCATACAAAATTTGTAAAACTATATATATATATATATAAATTATTTTTTTCAGCTTTTCAACTTTCAAAAAAATGATACCAATTAAAAAAACTCTAAAGACAAGCAAAATCTTTTTTATTTTTTTAATAAGACCCAATAAATGAAAAATCAAAATATAAAAGATAAACATCGTACAACTAGTAAATATATATAATATGTAGTACAAAAGCTAGTGTATTAAGAACACGTAAGGAATCTCCCATAAGATGTAGCATGTGAAGAGCCATGTGCAAGCATGAGAGAATCAACCAGTCTAATATTTAATTCCTCTAAAACGGATCTCCTAACCCAAATAAATGAATACCTTACACATCAAGTTTTGATAACCATGCATACATTAGACTTTCACCTCCTAGGGTCTTTTGTAAGATCATAGCAAAAAGTCTAAAGGTTACCTTTCCTATCACAATGTGTGCATGTGTAGATGCGATGAGAAATGGGGCCTTTGTGTTGACCTTTTCTAATACCCCGAGATGTGGTTGGACCCTCTAAAATAAATAATGGCCTTGAATTTAGTAGTGAAAGAATTTGATATATCGAAGCCAATACCATTACTTCCAATACTAACTGAGTCTCTCAAACCATCTTTTATCCTAAAAATCCTAGAATGAAGTAAAGAAAAAGATTCTTCAAACATTATGGAATCCTTCTTCAAATTTTCAATTATTCGTAGAAGATTTTATCACTCTCCTTATTGCAAGAGAACTTATCTCTAAGAGTTTTCGCACATGTCTTCAAAATATTTATCGATTTATTGAAGAAAAGCTTTAATGCTAAAAGCTTCTTTACAAGGTTAATAACAAAATGTTATAAATAGTGTAAACTCCGAATAAACTTTTTAGGAAAAACTCTTTTCGAAAAACATAAGATGTGTTGCAAAAACTTTCTGACTATATGGTCTAGATTTGATAGTTGATTACCTTAGTTTTTTAAAATTTAAGAAACATCTACTAAATCTACCATGCAGTACCAATCACAATAACAATTAAGAACATACAAAGGAATAGACACAGGAATTTAATATGGTAAAACCCTTAATCAAGGGAAACATCCACAGTTCCCTCTACGCCACAAAAAAAAATTCACTAGAATAAAGAATAATGTTATAACACTTAAGCAAACACACAAGGATCCTAAATCTAAGTTCAGTGTTATACCTACATGAGCTACTCCACTCCAAAGGTTTCTGACTAGAACTGATCTCTTCTTTGCTGTTCCTGTGCCTTTTCCTTGACCTTTTTCTCTTTGAATTTTGACTCCAGCAACTCTTTTGACTTTTAAGTCTCAAACAAACCACTGTGTCTAAGTGTTCGTGTGAGAAGTGTTTGTGAGGTGATCTATATGCAGATTTACGCAACTCATCCTCTCAGAGAATTTATACAAACAGTTTCCTACGAATCAATAATTTCTATATGACATGCAAGATCTGATTCAAATGATTTTGTAAAATAAACTTCTTAATCAAGATCAGATCTAGAAGAACAACCTTGATTTCAAACATAGTTTAAGGTCCTATGTGTCTCTTTTTTATTTTTGTACATGTTTATCTCACAAAATGTGAAATATAAACCAAGAGACACAAATGATCTTAAGGATATGATTTTTCCTTGAAAACCTAGAAGTTTATTTTTCAAAAACTTTGGAATCAAATGGATCCGAAGATAGAGATCCAAAAAGAGAACTAAAAAATAAGCGTGTGATGTTCTCTTTAGAAAATCTCAAGTTTCAATATATGAAACTTGCTATTTTCTCAGAGAGGTGTTCCGAGAGAGGCTTAAAACGAAATATGTCTTCTTCCAGACAACAACCCTACCACCAAACTCACAGAAACCCTATATTGGCTCTAACTCTCATTATTTTGGTTTCTGGTAAATGATGTTTGAAGGTAAAACTCTAACTATCTCTTGGGAACTCAATCTTTTAAGATTATCATAATTTGTGTGTCCCAATCTATTGTGCCATAGATCAGAATCCTCTAATCTGGCAACTTGGCAAGATTCAGAATTGGGGATTACTGTGTAACAGTTTTTCGAAGTTCTATTTTTAGTTAAAGTACAATTACCTTTTTCATACATAATTTTTCAATCATTTTTTGAAAAGGTAAGTGAGTGATTGGAGTCATAAAATTGTGATATACTTAAGAGATTAGCATTAAGGCCTTTAACTAAGAGTACATCATTTAGTTTAGGAAGTCCATGCTCACTCAATGTTCCCTTACCTATGATTTGAGATAAAACACCATCTCCAAACATGACACTACCTCCAAGGAAGTCTCTCTTGTTTTTCAATTTGGTTTCATCACCGGTCATATGTTTAGAACATTCGAAGTCTAAATACCATCCATTTGAAGTGCTTTGTGCCTTTAAACAAGAAATGACAGTTTTGCAATTGAGCTGGGGTAATAAATAATCTTTTCTAATCCAAATAGGCCTAGTTTTAAAATTTTTGTGGCCTTTTGATTTAGAAAATGTTTGAGGGATCTTTCTAAATGATTTTTTCTTAGTTTTAGACCCTCCCTTTTACTTTTTAGAGTTAGAGTTGTTTGTGGCCTGTCTAGGTAGAACATAAGTTTTTCTTGATTTCCTAAAGTAGTTAAAGTTAAGGTATGTTGGGGTGTATAACCTTTTTTTGGAAACATTCATCAAGAGTATGGCCGAAAACGTTGCAGTAGGAACAATATTAATGGGTATAGTACTTGACTTTATTGCTAAAGTCTTTGAAAATTGTCTTGTCTCCATTGGGTATAGTAGTCCAGTTGTCATTGGTTTTAGGTTTTTATCTTTGGTCGTTGGCAGAAGGACAAACGTATTTGGTCTGACTATTTGGATTCATCTGTTGATTGTACTTATTATGTTTTTCTTGAGAGACATTGCGACTAGATTCACATTTTTGAATATTTTGAAAAGTTTGGCCTTGTTAAACAAAAGTTACATTTTCAAGAGAAACTTTGGTCTTACTGGTGTGCACAATTTTTCCAAACCCTAGGCCTGACTTATATTCAGAGTCAAATTTGCTTCCAATAACAATTTTTCCATAAGACTTAGTTTGTGTTTCAAAGTGTTGGCATTTTTTAAACACATTTGAAACCATTTTCTTTGACTCTTCTTGTTCAACAAGGGTTGCCTTGTACCTTTGTTCAAAATCATAGTTCTTTTGAGTCAAATCTTTTATCTTTAAGGCATAGTCTTCAATCTCAGTCTCGAGAGCAATACATTGGGCAGTATAATTATCGGTGTTCTTCCTAATGGTATGGTTAAGCAAATCAATGCACTCACTTAAGGTTTTTATCATTTTTTCTAGGCGAGCACTCTTCTTAACGGTTTTTGTGTTTAACTCATGTAAATCAGGCAGATCATCATCAGACTCGCTAAGTGCATCGTGTGGAGTGCCCCCAAAGTTTTTGATAGGTTCTTTACTCACGCACACGTTCAATTCGTCATCAATATCATCACTTTGACTCACATACAGTTTTTCAGCAGTAATAGGAGTAGAGTTATCAGCAATATCATTAACAACATGAATAGGCATTGAAGTTTCATGAGGCATGCATCATCACTATATATAATCTTAGCAAAGAAAGACATGCAGTACTCATTTAACTGGGATGACTCTATTTCATCCTCAACAGAATCACTAGAGTCATCCCGTGTCTTACATATGTTGGCCTTATTATTGTTAGTAAGACTAGTTAGACATTTACTAGCATAGTGACCAAGTTTACCACAACGATGACATTTAACATCTTTCATGTCAGGCTTAGGTCTATTGGGGTCATAGGTCTTCCTATTCTCATAAGTGTGTTTGGTATTGTCTCTATCATGAGGTCTGCGAAATTGATTACCTTGATGATTTGATTTGCCTTGTTTAGAGGCTACAACATTTATATATTTCAAAATCTTTTTTAAATGCTTGCTCATAAGATCTATTTGATTGTCAAGGTTTTCCAAATCACAGTTTTCAAGACAGTTAGTGTTAAAATCTAAAGTGTTCAATTTAGGCACTGGCAATTTAGAAGAAAACACAACATTTGAACTAGAGGCTTTATTAGTCTGTCTGGTCAATTGCTTTTTGAAGTCTAGTTCCAATTCTACAGTCCACAGTTTACTTCTAAGTAATTCAGGAGTCATATTAGGGTCATTAATTTCTTCAATAACATATCTCTTGTTGTCAAATTTAGATGGCAATAACCCAAAAATATTTTGAACAATTTCCTTTCTACTGTAGGTTATACCATTTTCATGAAGTTTTGTAAAGATATCAGTTAACCTAATGTAGAAGTCGTCAAAGGATTCATTGTCATTCATAATCAGGGTGTTATATTGTTGGATGAGAATTTGAGTTTTTCCAGCTTTGACACGTTCATCACCCTCATAAGCAATGACTAACATATCACATGCCTCTTTTAAAGTAGAGCATATGGATATTCTTTTGAATTCATGTTCGTTAATGGACATAAAAATGACATTCTTTCGTTTGTTATTATCTAGAGATGTTTTTTTTCTCTTCCTTAATAAATTCACTCAGAATTTTCTTAATTCTTGTTGGATCAGTTTCAGAGGTAGGTTTAGTAGGATGTTCATACCCTGTTTCAATCACGTCCCAGACATCATCACCAAGGGTTCCATGAATGAAAGCAACCATTAGTACTTTCCAGTATGAAAATTTGTTTCCATCAAAGAGTGGTGGTCTGCACAAGTTATCTAACTTCTCAAATCTTTCTTCCATATTCAAAAATTTTCAGAAAGAAGTTTCCAAAATAATTTCTCAAGTTTCAGTATCACAAAAGATATTCCTGCTCTAATACCTGTTGAAGAAAATCTTTAATGCTAAAATCTTGTTTACAAGGTTAATAACAAAATGTTATAAATAGTGTAAACTCCGAATAAACTCTTTGGGCAAAACTCTTTTCGAAAAACACAAGATGTGCTGTAAAAACTTTCTGAATATATGGTCTGGATTTGATAGTTGATTACCTTAGTTTTTAAAGTTTAAGAAACATCTACTAAAGCTACCATGCAGTACCAATGGCAATAACAATCAAGAACATACAAAGGAATAGACACATGGATTTAACGTGGTAAAACTCTTAATCAAGGGAAACATCCACGGTGCCCTCTACAACGCAAAACAAAAATTCACTAGAATAAAGAATCAAGTTACAACACTTAAGCAAACACACAAGGATCCCAAATCTAAGTTCAGACTTATACCTACACGAGCTAATCCACTCCAAAAGTTTCCTACTAGAACTGATCTCTTCTTTGTTGCTCCTTTTCCTTTTCCTTGACCTCATTCTCTTTGAATTCTGACTCCAGCAACTCTTTCAACTTTTAAGTCTCAAACAAACCACTGTGTCTAAGTGTTTGTGTGAGAAGTGTTTGTGAGGTGATCTATATGTAGATTTATGCAACTCACCCTCTCAAAGAATTTATACAAACATTGTCCTACGAATCAATAATTTCTATATGACATGCAAGATCTGATTCAAATGATTTTGTAAAAGAAACTTCTTAATCAAGATCAGATCTAGAAGAATAACCTTTCTTTCAAAGATAGCCAAGGTCGTATGTGTCTCCTTTTTATTTTTGTACACGTTTATTTCACAAAATATGAAATATAAACCAAGAGACACAAATTCTCTTAAGGATCTGATTTTTCCTTGAAAACTTAGAAGTTTATTTTTCAAAAACTTTGGAATCAAATGGATCCGAAGATAGAGATCCAAAAAGAGAACTAAAAAATAAGCGTGTGATGTTCTCTTTAGAAAATCTCAAGTTTCAATATATGAAACTTGCTATTTTCTCAGAGAGGTGTTCCGAGAGAGGCTTAAAATGAAATATGTCTTCTTCCAGACAACAACCCTACCACCAAACTCACAGAAACCCTATATTGGCTCTAACTCTCATTATTTTGGTTTCTGGTAAATGATGTTTGAAGGTTAATGGTGTATGGGTTGAAGGGATTCTCTCAGAAGTGTTAGAGATCGAAGATGGGTTAATATTCTTATATTTTTCTCTATTATTTATTCCCTTCTCTCTCTTCTCTCTTTTATTTTCTTTCTTGGATGAAATAATCAAAAGTATCCAAATGCTGATACTCATTCCTGTTTTATACTTGGTGAAGAAGGATCTCGAACATCGTTGACAATCAAGGGCTGAGATTTAGTCTACACAGGTTGACTTAAGATCTAATGGATTATAAACAAGCGGTGAAAAGGATAAATCTCATTGGTTGAAAGGTAAGCACTGGGATCATAACAAAACACATGTAGGCCATTGATAAAACTCATCCAAGGGTTGAGATTGGTGATTGAGTTTGTGTCTGTGAGCAAACACAGATCTGTCGCTCTAAATACCGACATGTGTAAGGTCCAGATTGAGATGAAACGCGTGTTTTAAAAACAAATTCAAACACACCCTAAAGTCTCTAGCGTTTTGACATTCTACCCAAGCCAACTTTGAAGAAGTTAAAACACTTTCTGAAATTCAATTTATATCCCCAACACTTTTAAAAACAAAATTTAATTAATTCAAAATTATTTGAAAATTATATAAAATGTTTTAAAAATGTTGTAAATGAATTAAATTGATTTTTAAAAAGGCTTAAAGTGTTTTAAAAACCACCAATGAAAATAGGAATAAAATATTATGCAGTGAGAGTGTCCTATAGTGGTTTAAGGATAAAATTAACTTCCCTATGTTGCTCTTGAGGATCTTTTGGACTGACTTGCTTCTTCTTCTTGAACCTTTAGGATATGGAGCAACTTATTAAAAACTAACATACTTTGTCTCAATATCCAAACTAGTTGGAACTCCTATATAATATAGACTCAAGTAAGTCAATTATATAGTGTGTTATCAATCTCCCCCTTTGGATATTGGAGAGAAAATTCCCTTGAGTATTCAGAACTCGAGGGTGAAAAATAAAAAATCCTTGTTATCCTATACAAATGGTTCTAACTACCCATTACCATCCTTGAACCGAAAATAAGGTGAAAAAAATACATCACTCAACTAATTATAGACCAATATCCTACAAAAATGTAAGAAGCTATACAACGGGTCTGAAATGCCTGTAACAATGTAAACATGGAACGACATATTAGTTGAGTTAGAATCAGGAATAGATAGGTAATCGCCAATAAATACTAAAGATCTTCTCACCCAATTTCTCTAAAATATACAAGGGGTATAAAACAGAAAAACAGAGTCAATCACTGTATATAGGTAGGCATAAACAAAGTCCATCACAGTACATATCATAAGCATAGCAGAATCAGGTTATAAGGCTACCTATGTTATGATATATGTGACGAAAATTAAGTGAGAGTTATCATGCCAATAGCTGTTCGCAAATACTCAAATCATATGTTGTCTAATGGTTTGGTAAAGAGATATGCGAGCAGTTTTTGAGTGTTTAAATATTCAATGATGAGATCTTTGGATTCGACAAGGTCACGGATAAAATGATGTCTAATCTTAATGTGCTTAGTTCGGGAGTGCATTACAGGATTTTTGAAAATATTAATAGCACTTTGGTTATCACAAAATATAGTTAATTCATTTTTGGTGATACCATAATCTCTAAGGATTTGTCTAATCCACAATCGTTATGAACAACAACTACCAGCTGCTACATATTCAGATTCGGTGCTAGATAAGGAAATACATTTCTGTTTCTTGCACGACCAACCTATGAGATTATTTACTATGTAGTAGCAAGCATCAGAAGTGCTTTTACTATCATCAAAACAACCAACCCAATCAGCATCGGTGTACCCTACAATAGAGCTAGTTGTATCTTTGGTGTACCAAATTCCAAATTTTAGAGTACCCTTAACATATTTAATGATTCTCTTCACACTTAATAAGTGGGATTCTTTAGGGTAACTTTGATATCTAGCATAGATACATACGATAAAGGAAATGTCGGGTCGAGACGCGGTAAGATACAGTAAACTCCCTATCATACTTCTATGTAGGGTGGGCTCAACATTTTTCCCATTATCATCCTTAAAAAGTTTAGTTGAAGAACTCACGGGGTTCTAGAAGTTTTAGCATTTTCTAATCCGAATTTTTTGACTAGTTCTGCAGCATACTTGGATTGAGAAATAAAAAGTCCATCACTACAGTGTTTTACTTGTAAACCCAAAAAATATTGAAGTTCACCCATAAGTGACATCTGAAATTCGGTATGGATGATATCCAAAAAATCCTTGACTTGTTTAGAACAAGTGGAACCAAAAATAATATCGTCCACAGACACTTGCGCGATTAAAACATGTTGATTTTACATTCTAACAAACAACGTTTGATCGTTTCCGCCTCGGACAAATTTGTGAGACACTTGAAATGTAGACAGTCGCTCATACCAAGCTCTAGGAGCTTGTTTCAACCCATATAAGGTTTTCTTAAGCCTAAAAACGTAGTCCGGGTGTATAGGATCTACAAATCCTTTGGGTTGTTCTACGTATACTTCCTCAGATAATGTTCCATTTAAAAAAGAGGATTTATCATCCATTTGGAATAATTTGAATTGCATATGACAAGAGATGGCAAGAAGGAGACGGACTGATTCCAAACGAGTAACAGGTTCAAAGGTTTCGTCGAAATCAATTACCCCAATCTGGGAGTAGCCTTATGCAACCAACCTAGCTTTATTTCAAATGACCTCCCCATTTTCATCTGTTTTGTTTTAAAAAATCTATCTTGTTCCAATAATCTTCGAGTTTTTTGGTCTAGGAACAAGATTCCACACATCGTGACTCTGAAATTGGACTAGCTCTTCTTGCATAGAATTTATCCAAAATGAGTCAGAAAGGTCATCATTAACATTTTTAGGTTCCTCAAGAGAAATAAAACAAGAAAATTATGCCACTTGTTGAGGTTGGGATCTAGTTCGAACTGGTTTCGAATGATTACTGATAATGGTTTCAATGGGAGGATCTTTAGAAACCCAAGTGGGTACTGAAGAACTCTCAGGTGGCAGTGGATCAGTTTCATTTTGAGGATCAGTGGATAAATTAGGTTCATCCTCATCGAATGCTACTGGTTGACTGTCACTTCTCCTTACACTAGTGTCATCTACAATTACGTTAATTGATTCCATAATAGTTTTGGTTTGATAATTAAAAACACGCAAAGCCCTACTATTTTGGGAATAACAAAAAAAAATTCCCTTTACTCCTCGAGTATTAAATTTTGAAAGTTATTTTCTATATTTGCATGTAGCAAATACTCCCGAAGCTTTTAAAATAATTTAAGTTTGAATTTTTGTGGAACCAAAGCTCATAAGAGGTTTGTTTGGAATTTTTTCTGAGGTAGACACGATTAATAATGAGACATGTGGTTTGGATAACTTCTAGCAAAATATATCTAGGGATATTCTTAGCTTGTAACATAACCCTAGCCATTTCTTGTAAAGTCCTATTCTTACCCTCAGCTATACCATTTTGCTGCGGAGTTTTGGGAGCACTAAACTCATGTTTATAGCCATTAGATAGAAAATACTCAGAAATACTAGAGTCCTTGAACTCTCCACCTCTATCACTCCAAATTCGACACACCTGGGTATCCATCTCATTCTTAATTTTCAAGAGGATTCTTAAGAATTCATTGAAGGTATCTGATTTTTACTTCATAAAGGCTACTCATGTATATCTAGAATAGTCATTCAGTATAACTAGGATGTAATAGTTTCCACAGAAACTAACAGTTCTTGAGGGACCCATAAGGTCCATATGGATAAGTTCTAGAGGCTTAGTGGTAAGGACATATTTAACTTTCTTGTGAGGAGATTTACTTATTTTTCCTTCCTGACAAGGTCCACATATATGATTAAAAGAATTTTTAATTTTAGGTAAAACTCTAACTATCTCTTGGGAACTCAATCTTCTAAGATTATCATAATTTGTGTGTTCCAATCTATTGTGCCATAGATCAGAATCCTCTAATCTGGCAACTTGGCAAGATTCAGAATTGGGGATTACTGTGTAATAGTTTTTCGAAGTTCTATTTTTAGTTAAAGTACAATTACCTTTTTCATACATAATTTTTCAATCATTTTTTGAAAAGGTAAGTGAGTGATTGGAGTCATAAAATTGTGATATACTTAAGAGATTAGCATTAAGGCCTTTAACTAAGAGTACATCATTTAGTTTAGGAAGTCCATGCTCACTCAATGTTCCCTTACCTATGATTTGAGATAAAACACCATCTCAAAACATGACACTACCTCCAAGGAAGTCTCTCTTGTTTTTCAATTTGGTTTCATCACCGGTCATATGTTTAGAACATTCGAAGTCTAAATACCATCCATTTGAAGTGCTTTGTGCCTTTAAACAAGAAATGACAGTTTTGCACTTGAGCTGGGGTAATAAATAATCTTTTCTAATCCAAATAGGCCTAGTTTTAAAATTTTTGTGGCCTTTTGATTTAGAAAATGTTTGAGGGGTCTTTCTAAATGATTTTTTCTTAGTTTTAGACCCTCCCTTTTACTTTTTAGAGTTAGAGTTGTTTGTGGCCTGTCTAGGTAGAACATAAGTTTTTCTTGATTTCCTAAAGTAGTTAAAGTTAAGGTATGTTGGGGTGTATAACCTTTTTTTGGAAACATTCATCAGGAGTATGGCCGAAAACGTTGCAGTAGGAACAATATTGATGGGTATAGTACTTGACTTTATTGCTAAAATCTTTGAAAATTATCTTGGATCTATTGGGTATAGTAGTCCAGTTGTCATTGGTTTTAGGTTTTTATCTTTGGTCGTTGGCAGAAGGACAAACGTATTTGGTCTGACTATTTGGATTCATCTGTTGATTGTACTTATTATGTTTTTCTTGAGAGACATTGAGACTAGATTCACATTTTTGAATATTTTGACAAGTTTGGCCCTGTTTAACAAAAGTTACATTTTCAAGAGAAACTTTGGTCTTACTGGTGTGCACAATTTTTCCAAACCCTAGGCCTGACTTGTATTCAGAGTCAAATTTGCTTCCAATAACAATTTTTCCATAAGACTTAGTTTGTGTTTCAAAGTGTTGGCATTTTTTAAACACATTTGAAACCATTTTCTTTGACTCTTCTTGTTCAACAAGGGTTGCCTTGTACCTTTGTTTAAAATCATAGTTCTTTTGAGTCAAATCTTTTATCTTTAAGGCATAGTCTTCAATCTCAGTCTCGTGAGCAATACATTGGGCAGTATAATTATCGGTGTTCTTCCTAATGGTATGGTTAAGCAAATCAATGCACTCACTTAAGATTTTTATCATTTTTTCTAGGCGAGCACTTTTCTTAACGGTTTTTGTGTATAACTCATGTAAATCAGGCAGATCATCATCAGACTCGCTAAGTGCATCGTGTGGAGTGCCCCCAAAGTTTTTGATAGGTTCTTTACTCACGCACACGTTCAATTCGTCATCAATATCATCACTTTGACTCACATACAGTTTTTCAGCAGTAATAGGAGTAGAGTTATCAGCAATATCATTAGCAACATCAATAGGCATTGAAGTTTCATGAGGCATGCATCATCACTATATATAATCTTAGCAAAGAAAGACATGCAGTACTCATTTAACTGGGATGACTCTATTTCATCCTCAACAGAATCACTAGAGTCATCCCGTGTCTTACATATGTTGGCCTTATTATTGTTAGTAAGACTAGTTAGACATTTACTAGCATAGTGACCAAGTTTACCACAACGATGACATTTAACATCTTTCATGTCAGGCTTAGGTCTATTGGGGTCATAGGTCTTCCTATTCTCATAAGTGTGTTTGGTATTGTCTCTATCATGAGGTCTGCGAAATTGATTACCTTGATGATTTGATTTGCCTTGTTTAGAGGCTACAACATTTATATATTTCAAAATCTTTTTTAAATGCTTGCTCATAAGATCTATTTGATTGTCAAGGTTTTCCAAATCACAGTTTTCAAGACAGTTAGTGTTAAAATCTAAAGTGTTCAATTTAGGCACTGGCAATTTAGAAGAAAACACAACATTTGAACTAGAGGCTTTATTAGTCTGTCTGGTCAATTGCTTTTTGAAGTCTAGTTCCAATTCTACAGTCCACAGTTTACTTCTAAGTAATTCAGGAGTCATATTAGGGTCATTAATTTCTTCAATAACATATCTCTTGTTGTCAAATTTAGATGGCAATAACCCAAAAATATTTTGAACAATTTCCTTTCTACTGTAGGTTATACCATTTTCATGAAGTTTTGTAAAGATATTAGTTAACCTAATGTAGAAGTCGTCAAAGGATTCATTGTCATTCATAATCAGGGTGTTATATTGTTGGATGAGAATTTGAGTTTTTCCAGCTTTGACACGTTCATCACCCTCATAAGCAATGACTAACATATCACATGCCTCTTTTGAAGTAGAGCATATGGATATTCTTTTGAATTCATGTTCGTTAATGGACATAAAAATGACATTCTTTCGTTTGTTATTATCTAGAGATGTTTTTTTTCTCTTCCTTAATAAATTCACTCAGAATTTTCTTAATTCTTGTTGGATCAGTTTCAGAGGTAGGTTTAGTAGGATGTTCATACCCTGTTTCAATCACGTCCCAGACATCATCACCAAGGGTTCCATGAATGAAAGCAACCATTAGTACTTTCCAGTATGAAAATTTGTTTCCATCAAAGAGTGGTGGTCTGCACAAGTTATCTAACTTCTCAAATCTTTCTTCCATATTCAAAAATTTTCAGAAAGAAGTTTCCAAAATAATTTCTCAAGTTTCAGTATCACAAAAGATATTCCTGCTCTAATACCTGTTGAAGAAAATCTTTAATGCTAAAATCTTGTTTACAAGGTTAATAACAAAATGTTATAAATAGTGTAAACTCCGAATAAACTCTTTGGGCAAAACTCTTTTCGAAAAACACAAGATGTGCTGTAAAAACTTTCTGAATATATGGTCTAGATTTGATAGTTGATTACCTTAGTTTTTAAAGTTTAAGAAACATCTACTAAAGCTACCATGCAGTACCAATGGCAATAACAATCAAGAACATACAAAGGAATAGACACATGGATTTAACGTGGTAAAACTCTTAATCAAGGGAAACATCCACGGTGCCCTCTACAACGCAAAACAAAAATTCACTAGAATAAAGAATCAAGTTACAGCACTTATGCAAACACACAAGGATCCCAAATCTAAGTTCAGAGTTATACCTACACGATCTAATCCACACCAAAGGTTTCCTACTAGAACTGATCTCTTCTTTGTTGCTCCTTTGCATTTTCCTTGACCTCATTCTCTTTGAATTCTGACTCCAGCAACTCTTTCAACTTTTAAGTCTCAAACAAACCACTATGTCTAAGTGTTTGTGTGAGAAGTGTTTGTGAGGTGATCTATATGTAGATTTATGCAACTCACCCTCTCAAAGAATTTATACAAACATTTTCCTACGAATCAATAATTTCTATATGACATGCAAGATCTGATTCAAATGATTTTGTAAAAGAAACTTCTTAATCTAGATCAGATCTAGAAGAATAACCTTTCTTTCAAAGATAGCCAAGGTCGTATGTGTCTCCTTTTTATTTTTGTACACGTTTATTTCACAAAATGTGAAATATAAACCAAGAGACACAAATTCTCTTAAGGATCTGATTTTTCCTTGAAAACCTAGAAGTTTATTTTTCAAAAACTTTGGAATCAAATGGATCCGAAGATAGAGATCCAAAAAGAGAACTAAAAAATAAGCGTGTGATGTTCTCTTTAGAAAATCTCAAGTTTCAATATATGAAACTTGCTATTTTCTCAGAGAGGTGTTCCGAGAGAGGCTTAAAACGAAATATGTCTTCTTCCAGACAACAACCCTACCACCAAACTCACAGAAACCCTATATTGGCTCTAACTCTCATTATTTTGGTTTCTGGTAAATGATGTTTGAAGGTTAATGGTGTATGGGTTGAAGGGATTCTCTCAGAAGTCTTAGAGATCGAAGATGGGTTAATATTCTTATATTTTTCTCTATTATTTTTTCCCTTCTCTCTCTTCTCTCTTTTATTTTCTTTCTTGGACGAAATAATCAAAAGTATCCAAATGCTGATACTCATTCCTGTTTTATACTTGGTGAAGAAGGATCTCGAACATCGTTGACCATCAAGGGCTGAGATTTAGTCTACACAGGTTGACTTAAGATCTAATGGATTATAAACAAGCGGTGAAAAGGAGAAATCTCATTGGTTGAAAGGTAAGCACTGGGATCATAACAAAACACATGCAGGCCGTTGATAAAACTCATCCAAGGGTTGATATTGGTGATTGAGTTTGCGTGTGTAAGAAAACACAAATCTAACGCTCTAAATACCGACACGTGTAAGGTCCAGATTGAGATAAAACACGTGTTTTGAAACTAAATACAAACACACCCTCAAGTCTCTAGCGCTTTGACATTCTACCCAAGCCAACTTTAAAGCAGTTAAAACACTTTGTGAAATTCAATTTATATCCCCAACACTTGTAATACCAAGATTTAATTAATTCAAAATTATTTGAAAATTATATAAAATGTTTTAAAAATGTTGTAAGTGAATTAAATTGATTTTTAAAAAGGCTTAAAGTGTTTTAAAAACCACCAATGCAAATGTGAATCAAATATTATGCAGTGAGAGTGTCCTATAGTGGTTTAAGGATATAATTAACTTCCCTATGTTGCTCTTGAGGATCTTTTGGACTGACTTGCTTCTTCTTCTTGAACCTTTGGGATATGGAGCAACTTATTCAAAACTAACCTAGTTTGTCTCAATATCCAAACTAGTTAGAACTCCTATATAATATAGACTCAATTAAGTAAATTATATAATGTGTTCTCATTTATCATTATCCTCATTGACACGATCTTCTTCCCTAGAAATTTTAGAGTCCACTAATTCCTTCTCTAAAGCCCAGACTCTATCATCATTCTCTTTCTTGGACAATTCCAAAGTTTTACAATACGGATTCTTGTCCATAATCATCTCACATAGGATATATCTTTGAGTTTAAACAGTTTGAAAAAAAAATTAATTTCAACTATAAAATGAAAATGTCCTTTTTCAAGATTTTTAATTCTTTTTGCCAACTTCAAATTCATAAGAGCTAATTTTTCAGCACGGTTATGAAGCTTATTATACTCATCTCAAATATCAATGTCGTCATCAGCATTGGAAAAATTATCACAATGATGACTTATCAAGAGAAAACAAACAAACCAAACACGAGAGAGATAGATAGATAGAGAGAGAGAGAGAGAGAGAGAGCAAGGATCTATACGATAACTTAGTATTCCTGCTCTGATACGAATTTGAAGTCACAGGAAGTACAAAGGATGGTCTGAACAAAGGTCAATTTTTTATTTTTTAAAATTAAATATAAACTTAAATAAAATTAACCCAAAATAAATTTATGCACCAATTCTAAACCGATTGTTGTGATAAATGATTTATCAAATTTTATCTTATCCTAAACATGCATCTAGGTGAGTACAAGAATAAAATAAAGAAACAAACCACAATACGCTGATGTACGAGGAAAATCCACAATGGAAAAATCCTCGAACGACCCAACCACATAAATTTCACTATGTATGGAATTACAAGGATACGATAGTAGACTTACAACACAGACTCGATGCCCTCTAAAGCCTCGATGCTCTTCGTTCATATATTTTTCGTACAGTGACACGCAGGAGTCCACCAATGAAGATGCCATAACGTGTGAGTCCACACATGCCTCGGTATCCACCGATAAAACTCAACAACCATTTATAGATATGAAAAATATAGTTTACCATTTCTTCATCGCAACACATCACCACTGAGTCCCCCATGTGTAAATAACGAACTGGGTACAAAATCCACTGTATATAATGATTCTCAATCAAGATAAAAAGAATAAACTTTTTAGTGACCACAAACAATATCTCAAAGCATATATTATAGTAAAACTTAAATCCTAAAGAGTTTGGGTGAAACTAGGGTTTGTAAGCCTTTGGATATGTATAGAAAATGATTTTTCCCAAAAGTCTCTCTAAAAACAAACGCACAAACCCCTTTATATAGAAAATACATTTTTTGAGGTAGCATATTTTTTGAGAAATCTCGTTCGAACGAAAACAAGAATTCATTAGAATAAAAACACAATCTAGTTTGAGTCAACTAAAAACTTGTTCGAATAAAAAACTAATCTCTTTCGAACCAACTTTGAACGATATTTGTTATGCTAATAGAGAGATGTCGTTTGATGTTCATTTACTACTAAACTCATTTGAATGAAACCTATAAAATCGTTCTAACAACTTAAAATAATGTTTTTCTTTTTAAATTTTTTCAAAAATAGCCCCAAATATTTATTAAAAAAAATACCCAAAATAAAGCTATCCAAGGATTAAAATACATATGCATTCATACCTGAGCGATCCTTGAAACGTTAAGACTAAAATATAGCACGGAACACGACACGATATGTAATATCTAAAACTTTACTTCTACGTCTTCAATCAAACATGTTATAGGCTTGAAAGGACAACATATAAAATCTAACCAATGACTCAAAAATATTTTCTCCAGAATTAAGCCAATACACACAAATTGACTCAATTGGAAATTTATCCTTACAAAATGAATATTCCAACATCACACGTTGAGACTTGGCACAAAACACATGTCTTGATAACCAAAATATGATGATACAATAGTACTCTGCATCCATCATAGAGACAACATTCCTTTTGTGTCTCTTCATGAAATTAGAATAGGCTCGATAATTATTATTAGGCTTCTTTTTTTATAGGGAAATAATCTAGAATCATATAAGGATGAACATCCTCTATAGTAGCTTTGGAACTCATCAATTAGTAAACATCCAACATAGTGGGTCCCGTCATCCCAAAACTAAATTCAAAATAATTAAAGGAAGGATTCTTGAAATGAATGGCACTAGAAACATCGAGCCAATCATACTCGATGTTCCTTGAACAAAGTTTCACTATATTAAGAATGTCAATATTATCCATCAAGCTAACCTTCTAGTTAAGAATATGGTTTACCCACTGAGTCCAATCATTGTCATTTAACCTCCTAGGCCAAACCCTAAATTTGAAATAAGGGTGTGTTGGTGAAACTAGAGTTTTGGATAGAGATAGTTTTTCCCTAAACCTAGGATAATAGACCAAGAACTTTAGGGGAATTTAATTGTAGAAAAAAGGATCCATATCAAAACGAGAACACCTGTAAGATAATTGAATGGGGAAAACAATGGTCCCAATAAAAATGGAGTAATTAATCATGATATTATTAAGAGTCTCTTAAAATTGTTCCTATAAGTTTAGAGTTTTTGATTGAGTAGCCGTTATTGTGAAGAAGCTGAGAGGAAAGAGAAAATTAAGCGATTTGGCGAGAGAAAATAATGGTTAGAAAGAGTAAAAAAGCCAAAATATAATTTCAAATAACTTGAAAAGGCTGTTTAGAAGCTAACTCTGGTACCAATAAAAAAAGGTGACACTCGTCTCTAGGGATTTTTCGCTAAAGGTAAAATTAGAGGGAAATGGAAGATTTTACAGAGAGCCTTTATTAATATTGTTAAATAAAAACCCTCGCAATTAGACTTGCGTCTAATTAGTGCCCCAAGAAACTAAAATAAAGCGGAGAGAATTCCAAGGCAATCAAATGTACTGGTTAAAATATATATAAAAAGTTGTCCATTTATGGGATTTAATTATTCCAAATAAAGACAAAATGTTATTGTTTGAACACTTCAACACGTGTAACTAGATTTTCCAAGGATACTGCCAGTAGAAAAAATGCATGCATAATAGGCCCACACCATGTCACTTTTAGGTATTAAATTACAAAAATAACTAAACATATGCAATATGCTAAATTTGGTTGCAAATTGGGGCATTCATTTAATGTTTTTGGCAAATAATGTTCCAGAATCCTAAAATTGGTTTGATTAAAGTTAACCAACACGAAGAATGACTATAAAAATATGTCACAAAAATTATTCAACATGTAACATATTGGCAAAGATACAAGCCTACAACACTCAAAGTATAAATAAAATTTTCATTAAATCCAAAACAAAATGGATTGCAAAATTAGGAATGTAAATAGCATTTTCTACACAATACAAAATAATGGGAGAGTGCACAGGTTACAAACTTGTGGAATTCATTCCAAAATTTATCTAAATGATTTTCTTAAATTTCCCAATGTGCTTTATCTTACTCCAACTCAAAAAATAACTCCTTATGATGCTTAAAGTTTAAGACTGCATCCTGTGCTTTTTCCCTTAACTACCCAACTAAGGGAAATTTCCTCTAACCATGATCGAGATTTGTACCTCACTCCCTATAATTTGTATGTATTTGGGCCATGAACTGAATATAATGGAAATTCATCGGCTTTGAATTATTTGAAACACCCCGTATTTTTTATGCATTTAATATTTAATTAATTCGAGAAATTTTGAATTACTTGGGTGTCGTAATTTAATTGAATTAATTATGATAATATTTATTTAAATGTTAATCGGAGAGTAAATGGTTAATATTTAAGGAAATTTAAATTACAAAGTGAATAGTAATAAATCATTTACGCCATTATGGGTATTAGTGACGGGGCATTTAGTTATCTCAGCCGGGAGTCGGTATGGACTAATTTGGGTGTGAGATAAGGATTTTTATAAATTAATTCGGATGCCAATTATGAGTGTATGGTTGAGTTCGGATGGGCCGAGATAGTCGGAAAAGTGTACCCGGGGGGTAGTAAACGGGTCACGAGACGTTTTTAGGCATAGTCGGGCCCACACGGGGGTATTTGGGTCACTTGGGCTTGGCCCATTAGGAAAAAAACGGGATTAAGCCTAATTACTAAATTAAAAGGAAAAGGGGAATGGATGATGGGAGAATAGAAAACACTTAGTGGGAGAGAAAACCCTAAGAAGCAGTTAAAAGCAATTTAGGGGACAAAGGAAATAGCCAAAAGAGGGGATTTCATCTTCAACCTTGAGAATCACAACTCCAGATCAGACCCTACGAAACCATAAGGCAAGTGGTTAACTTGCTGTAGCATTTAATTATGTTTTCAATTCATATTTATGTGATGTGAATACCTAAAATTCGTTTTGGGGATAAATGAGTACAAAAATGGGGTTTTTGTAATTGGAACACAAGATGAGAATTGGTGTAGGAATTTATGGTGTAACATGATTCTGAACAGATATTTGCCTTAGTTGTAATAAACCCAGATGAATTAGGAATGAAATTGAGTTGGTAATTTAATGTTGTGACTGATTTATGAATAACTCGGCTTTTTCCCAATTTAGAAAAAACAGTAGAGAACGTAAATAAAATGGGGGTTTGGGGACTTTATGGGGGGTCACTTATGGTGTTCTTGACGTGTTATATTGATGAGAAGGCTTGGGTTGGACTGTAGAAGGAGTTGGGAATTTAAGGTTTTCGTCCACAGCTGAAATAGGGACTCGGAGAAAACGAAGGCCTATTCGATCGATCGATCGATGGCTGGGATCAATTGCTAAATATTTTCCATATGTTTTCGGTACTAACCCTTGTTGTAAAAACTCTTGAAAACCTTTTAGGTGTCCAGCCACAGAGATGCCAGACTTGACTCATTCCAGGGATCCGTTTTTACAGCACATTTGGATATTGCAGGAGTTTGATACGCTGTTCGATCTTTTCATTTCTAGTGTAGAAATTTCCTATCAGTTACTCGAGCATGTAGATCACTGTTTTATTCAGTACTTATGTCAGACTTGTTGAGATTTATTACTTGTCTTTACTTTTGTTGGATTTGAGCCGATGGTTTATTCGGTTAGTTATTTAGATGTGAATGGTGGATTTCAGTTAATTGTGATTGTTTAAATTATTTTGTTTTCCTTATGAGTATTTCATTAAATTAATGAAAGATAAAACTTGGTACCAGTCTAATTTTTCTCACTTAGGTGGTTAGTAATTAAAAAGGGGACAGTGATACTAAGAATGAACCAACTGAGAAACGTATTCTAATTTAATTTAGGACTGATCACCCGGGGTTAATTAGGTTGGGTGTCACAGATGGTATCAGAGCATCAGGTTCTAGTGTCCTTAGGATCTGTACGGCTTACTACGTTTCAGCGTAGCGTTCGGTTGTTATAGAGCCCTATTATTAGAACTGTTGATTCACTTTCCGCTTTGGAGATTATCGTATTTCTGCCATTATATTTTTGTATAAATTGTGTACTTATATGATTCGATCTATTTTCAGATGCCACCGAAGAGATAAAGAGCGGAGAGGGATGAGGCTAGGGATGAGCTCGGGGAGGCTCATCATGAGCCACAGGTACTACCACCCCCACCCCCACTCGAGTTGATCTCCACTACTCAGGTGGCAGTGATAATGGACCAGGCAGTTGAGATAACAATGAGGGCTATGGCACCCCATTTTCCTCAGCCCCAGGAACCACCTCTAGTGGCACAAGTAGTTCAGGCTCCAGTGGGGTCACCGTCTTGGCAGCGAGTTAGGGAGACCTTTTAGAAGGGTCACCCACTCGAGTTTCGGGGTAGTACCGATGTAGTAGAGGCTTGTGACTGGAAGAAGAATATTCAGTGCCATCTGCGCATGGTGGAGTGTACCGATGTACAGAAATAGATGCTTGATATCTTCCATCTGTCGGGAGTAGCCTTATAGTGGTGGGAGTCAGTTACCACAACCGACGAGATGGATCTGATGACGATATCCGAGTTCTGGGTGCGGTTCAACCGCAAATACTTCCCACCAGCGGTAGAGGATGAAATGAGGAAGAAGTTGAGCGAGTTAGTACAAGGTGACCGTTCAGTGGAAGATTATGAGGAACAGTTCACCCGTTTGGCGAACTTTGTGCCAAACGAGGTGAGCGACGAGGAGCGAAAGAAGTCGAAGTTCATGGATGGCCTGGCCTGGAGGATCAGGCAGAACTTGATTGGTAATACAACATTGGTGACATATACAGATGTCGTTAATGCCACCCTTTTACATTGCCAGGATCATCGTTCCCATGCGAAGGGGAGCAAGAGGGTAGGGGAACTGAGCCAGCAGGGCAAGGCACTCGTTGGTGGTGACACAAGTGGTACTCAGCAACAGACTAACAGTCAGTAAGGGAACCAGGCTAAGAAATTTAGGCCTGGTGGGTTCTGATCGGGAGGACAGGGATTCAGGCAGGGCCAGCCGGGCCCAAATTAACAGCAGCATGTTCCTCAGGGTCGTCAGGGCCAAGAGAACAATGGGGGAGGCCAGCAGGGTCAACCACATTAGGGCCAACAACAAGGGGGACGGTTAGAGATGCTGCTTTGTTTATGGCCAGACCGGACACTTCAAGAGGGAATGCCAGCAGAGGGGTAGTGGCCAACAGTAGGGTGCCCAACAGGGGCAGTAGGGTAGCTCCATCAGCCCCACAGCAGCAGGGGAAAATGCACTACGAGCGTGTGTATAATGTCCAGGATGTTCCCAATCCTATAACACAACAGACGCCACCAGCGGTTGAAGGTATGTTTCTCATCCATGGTCATGAGGGTAGTATACTTTTTGATAAGGGAGCATCTCATTCATTAATTAAATCTAAATTTACTAAACGGGCCGGGTTACTAGAGACCGCGAGTAGTTTCCGTATGTGTGTAGAGTCACCAGTAAGCAGCGGGGCATTGATTCACTCGATTTGTTGGGGGTAGACATTTTGATAGGGAGGCTTAGTTTAGCGGCGGACCTCTTAGTGTTAGATATGGAGGGGTACGATGTCATCCTAGGTATGGACTAGTTGACATGTTATCGGGCAACTGTGGATTTTTACGAAAGTACAATCGTGTTCTCCATTTCGGGTCAGGAGATGTTCCTAATAGCGATGCCTCTACCCGAGGGAGGGTCGTGCACACACTTGTATTATATCGAGGAGGAGACCTCACAGGAGGTGGTAGTTCAGTTGTATTTGATTTCGGTAGTGAGGGACTTTGAGGATGTGTTCCAGAAAATACCAGGGTTGCCACCTAGCAGGGAAATCAAGTTTGTAATCGATTTAGCACTGGGGGCGAGGTAGATTGCTCAAGAACCTTACCATATGGCCCCTTCAGAGATGCGTGAGTTGAGAGTGCAGATTCAGCAGCTCCTGCGTCAGGGTTTCATTCGGTGGAGTACATCACCGTGGGGTGCACCGGTGTTATTTGTAAAGAAGAGGGATGGTTCACTTCGTTTGTGCATGGACTATAGGGAGCTGAATAAGGTGGCGATACGGAATAAGTATCCGTTGCTTAGGATTGATGATTTATTTGACCAATTGAGAGGGGCGTCTTACTTCTCCAAGATCGATTTGAGGTGAGGGTATCATCAACTGCGTATCCGAGAGGAGGATGTTACTAAGATCGCTTTCCTGTCGCGGTATGAATCTTACGAGTTCAGGGTGATGCCATTCGGGCTCACCAATGCGCCAGCAGTGTTCATGGACCTCATGAACAGGGTTTTCAGGGAGTATCTCGACTAGTTTGTCATCGTGTTCATTGATGACATCCTGATCTACTCGCGCACTAAGGAGGAGCACGCAGAGCATCTGCGTATGGTTCTACAGATGCTGCGGGATCACCAGCTTTATACTAAATTCGAGAAGTGTGGATTTTGGCTGCGGGAGGTATAGTTTCTTGGTCATGTGGTGTCAGACTGGGGTATTGCGATGGATCCAAGTAAGGTGTCGGCAATGAGGGAGTGGGGACAGCCCACGACACCGATCGAGGTGCACAATTTTCTGGGATTGGCAGGCTATTACAGAGGGTTCATTAAGGGGTTCTCAAAGATTACGGGCCCTTTGACAAATCTGACTCGGAAAGGGGTGCCTTTTATTTGGAGTGACCATTGTCAATTATCTTTTGACGAGCTAAAGGACAAGTTGATATCTGCACCAGTACTTGCTTTGTCGATGGGAGGACTAGAGTATCGGGTTTACAATGACGCATCCTTATAGGGACTTGGGGGTGTGCTCCAGCAGGAGGAGAGGGCCATATCTTATGCATCCAGAAAGCTAAAGCCCTACAAGAGGAATTACCCCACTCACGACCTAGAGCTAGCAGCGGTCATTTTTTCCTTGACGATATGGAGACACTACCTACTGGGGGAACAGTTCACCTTATTCACGAATCACAAGTCACTTCAGTATCTCTTCACACATAAGGATCAGAATATGAGGCAGAGGCAGTGGTTAGAATTCGTGAAAGAATACCAGTTTGATATTCAATATCATCCTGGTAAGGCTAATGTAGTGGCAGATGCATTGAGCCGGAGACCAACTGGGGAAATATCAGAAGTCTGGAAAGCAAAGTGAAAAGAGCTTCGATATGAGGATGATGTAGCAAGGCCCTGCATGTCAGCTTTATCCATCACACCGGAGATCATTATGCGAGTGGTGAGGGCTCAGGCGGAGGACCAAATCTTCCAGGTGTTAGCTGAGGGAGTGGAAGGTTACTTTATCAACTCGGAAGGAGGCCTATGCCTAAATAGGAGGTTAATTGTGCTAGAGGATGAGGAGTTGAGGCACGCAGTTATGACAGAGTCCCATGGTTCGAGATTTGCGGTACATCCCGATGGGGATAAAATGTACCAGGATATAAGGAGGCAATATTAGTGGGCAGAAATGAAAAGAGACATAGCAGAGTTTGTCTTGAAATGTGCCACATGTCAACTCGTGAAAGTTGACCATCAAAGACCATCAGGAATGATACATCCACTAGATATTCCCATGTGGAAGTGGGAGAGCATCTCCATGGACTTCATTACAGGGTTACCTGCATCGCAAAGAGGTCACGATTCCATACATTATGGATCGGTTGACCAAGGTGGCCCACTTCCTGCCGATTCACACAGACTTTGAGACGATGTGCTATGTGAAACTATTCATAGAGGAGATTGTTAAGCTACACGGAGTGACGATAAATATTGTGTTCGATAGAGACAAAGTTTTTCTGGCCCATTTTTTGCAGAGCTTTCAGGAGTCCATGGGCACAGAGTTACGTTTGAGTACATCCTATTACCCACAGACCGACGGGAAGACTGAGAGAGTCAATCAGATGCTGGAAGACATGCTCAGGATGTGCATTCTAGACTTTGGGGGAGGATGTGAGAGATATCTTCCTTTGGTAGAGTTCACGTATAACAACTCTTATCAATTCACGATCGGCATGGCACTGTTCGAGGCACTGTATGGGAGGCCTTGTCGTTCACCCGCTTGTTGGTTAAAGGTGGGGGATAACAAGCTATTGGGGCTGAAGATTATTTAAGAGATGTCTGCCAAGATAAAGTTGATTCGAGGGCGGATACGGATAGCTTAAGATAGGCAGAAGAGCTATCATGATGCTTCACGGAGACATATGGAGTTAGAGGTTGGGGATCAGGTATTAGTCTTGGTGTCCCCTATGAAAGGGTGATGAGGTTCGGCAAGAAGGGTAAATTAGCACCGAGGTACGTGAGACCTTTTCCTATTATTGAGAGGGTGAGACCGGTAGCATATAGACTGGGATTGCTAGAAAATCTTCAGCGGATACACAACGTATTCCATGTGGCATCACTGAAGAAATATCGAAGGAGCGAGAGGGCCTTCTGGTACATTCCACTCGAGGAAATTTATTTACATCCAGACATCTCGTATGAGGAGAGTCCGGTGGTTATTCTAGACCGTAGTGAGCGTAAGTTACGATCCAATGTTGTTCCACTAGTTAGAGTATAGTGGGGTCATCACAACGTTGACGAGTCTACCTGGGAACGGGAGGAGGATATGCGGGAATAATATCCAGAGATATTTACTACAGGTACGACCTAATTTCGTGGACAAAATTTCTTTGTGGGGGGAGGGGGGTATATAACACCCCGTATTTTTTGTGCATTTAATATTTAATTAATTCGAGAAATTTTGAATTACTTGGGTGTCATAATTTAATTGAATTTATTATGATAATATTTATTTAAATGTTAATCGAAGAGTAAATGGTTAATATTTAGGGAAATTTAAATTACTAAGTGAATAGTAATAAATCATTTACGTCATTACGGGTATTAGTGACGAGGCATTTAGTTATCTCAGCCGGGAGTCGGTATGGACTAATTTGGGTGTAAGATAAGGATTTTTATAAATTAATTTGGATGTCAATTCTGAGTGTACGGTTGAGTTCAGATGGGCCGAGATAGTCCGAAAAGTGACCCGGGGGTAGTGAACGGGTCACGGGACATTTTTAGGCATAGCCGGGCCCACACGGGGGTATTTGGGTCACTTGGGCTAGGACCATTAGGCAAAAAAGGGGATTAACCCTAATTACTAAATTAAAAGAAAAAGGAGAATGACTCATGGGAGATTAGAAAACACTTAGTGGGAGAGAGAACCCTAAGAAGCAGTTAAAGGCAATTTGGGGGACAAAGGAAATAGCCAAAAGAGGGGATTTCATCTTCAACCTTGAGAATCACAACTCCATATCAGACCTTACGAAACCATAAGGCAAGTGGTTAACTTGTTGTAGCATTTAATTATTTTTTCAATTCATATTTATGTGATGTGAATACCTAAAATTCGTTCTGGGGATAAATGGGTACAAAAATAGGGTTTTTGTAATTAGAACACAAGATGAGAATTGGTGTAGGAATTTATGGTGTAACATGATTCTGAACATATATTTGCCTTAGTTTTAATAAACCCGGACGAATTAGGAAGTAAATTGAGTTGGTAATTTGGTGTTGTGACTCATTTATGAATAACTCGGCTTTTTTCTAATTTAGAAGAAATAATAGAGAACGTAAATAAAACGGGGTTTGGGGACTTTATGGGGGGTCACTTATGGTGTTCTTGACATGTTATATTGATGAGAAGGCTTGGGTTGGATGGTAGAAGGAGTTGGGAATTTAAGGTTTTCATCCACGACTGAAATAGGGACTCGGAGAAGACGAAGACCTGTTCGATCGATCGATCGATGGTTCGGGATTTTTGACAGTGACGCCATTTTTAATATATAAGGGAAATTAATTAGAAATTCTCCCCCATACTTTAGTTAGCGAGAAATAAATATGGAACATTAATTCCTAACAAAAATGAAGGAGAGTAATTGGGGTTCGGAGGAATTGATGTGTGACACGTTATGGAAATTTTGGGAAGAATATTCCAAAATAATTAAATACGGATCGAGCGGGCGAGTCCGGTTATATCGGTAGGGATACCAAGGTGTTAAATTAATTTAGATTGAAAATTAATTAATTTGGAGTCGGGGATTGGGACTTGGGTATTATTTTATTTCGGTCCACGAGAGCGAGTCCGAATATATTGGTTGAAGCGACACCAAAAGTAATTTAATTAATTAATGTGCAATTAATTAATAATCAGAGTTGGGCCATAAACTCATGATAATTTGTATAGGCTTGTGTTACGGACTTAGCACATGGTATAGCTACGGTGTTTTATTTTGATGTACATATACGGTGTGCGATAGTATATATATATGGTGTGGGCATTAATATCAGTGGTTAGATATTATTATTATAGGGAGAGGTTGCGCGTAGAGGGTGAATCCCCTAGCTTGAGGAGTAGGGCGAGTATATCCCCAGGTCATAGCGTCCATTATATGGGTGAGGGGCATCTCACTTTCAGGGAAGGAATATGACCGCCTCTTATAATTATGTTATTTCACCAAGTTAGTGAGCAATTTTGACTTGGGGTAACTAGGTTATGTGAGTACACCTAGTGGGATAGTACTTTAAAGAATATACATTTGGTGAGTTATTACTCAGGAGGATATCCATTATTAATTATTATTTCAACATATGCGTGAATGTTGTAATATGACTACACGTATATAATGAGCTAAATAATACGGGTAAATTAGTACAGGCTGTAAATTGTATTATATATAGTGGATGTGAAAGTTATATGAATATAAAAAGGGAAATGATTAATTAAGTTAATGATGACAATAACTTAGAAATCATAATTTTGGCATACTCGGTTAGAGTAGGGTGGTTGCTAGGGGTTATATCAGTTATCTAGTTATGGGATAAATGACTAGGGAAATTAATTAAGGCGTTAATAGTGCACAGTAGAGGAGAGGTGAGGAGGTCCTCAAGGGAGTACGACACTAACTAAAATATGAAGAGCATGCATACATATTTATTACTGCAAGTTAATCAATTGCTAAATGTTTTCCAAATGTTTTGGGTACTAACCCTTGCTATAAAAACTTTTAAAAACCTTTTAGGTGTCCAGCCACAGGGACGCCAGACTTAACTCATTCCAGTGATCCGTTTCTGCAGCACATGTGGATGTTGCGGGAGTTTGATAGCTCTTCGATCTTTTCATTTCTAGTGTAGAAATTTTCTATCAGTTACTCGAGCATGTCGCTCACTGTTTTATTCAGTACTTATGTCAGACTTGTTGAGATTTATTACTTGTCTTTACTTTCGTTGGATTTGAGCCGATGGTTTATTTGGCCAGTTATTTAGATGTGAATGGTGGATTTCAGTTAATTGTGATTGTTTAAATTATTTTGTTTTCCGCATGAGTATTTCATTAAATTAATGAAAGATAAAACTTGGCACCAGTCTAATTTTTCTCACTTAGGTGGTTAGTAATTAAAAAGGTAACAGTGATGCTAAGAATGAACCAACTGAGAAACCTGTTCTAATTTAATTTAGGAACTGATCACCCGGGGTAAATTAGGCGGGGTGTCACATTATTCTTGTGGATATTTTGCGAACATAATGGGAAAGAATGAAATAAAACCTAATTAGAAAAATCTTGGGGTCGTTCAAACAAGAAAATAGGTCCTTCATACGAGATTAGTGGGGTCGTTCAAACGAACCTTCTAGTGACCATCGAATGAGATATAATTATTTGCAAAATCCACTTTCATTAAAACCTCATTCGAAGTCCGTTCGAATGATATAAAGTTCTCGTTCGAACGATACCAAATCTTATTCGAACGAGACTGATGGAAATCAAATTTCTGTAGATTTTTAAGCGATGTCACCTTATGGACCCTTAGATCTTTGAGCTGTCAAGATTTTGTGGGAGAAGATTAAATGTGGTTAAAGGTTCGGTTAAACCAATGGGTTAAGGGATTTTGATTTTAAATAAGAGTAAAGGGGTGGAGGGATCTCATTCCATCAGATATGTAACACCTCATATTTTTAATATTTAATTTAATTAATTAATTAGAATTTTCAAGAAAAAAAATAAAATTTTGGATTTAATGATTTTTATTAGTTAAATATGTTGGTTATGATTTTAGAAGAATAGAACTTCAAGCGGAATTGAAATCGGATTTAAAACGAATTTTTAATGGAGTTTTTAATATTTACCTTATGTAATTTTCGTGGGGGAACTGTCAGATTTTCTGTAGGGTCGATAGATCGACCCTTTTAGTCGATCGATCGACCATGCCAAGTTTTTGGGCGATTTAGTCATATTTTAGAGTTGGATTGGGATTAGGACTCTAAATTATTATATAAGACTTATAATCCGTAGGGGGACTTCTCAAAACTACTTTTTCCTAAGTTTTTCATCAGAAAGCCCTTCCAAAAGATTTTCCTCTCCACCATAATCATCAACCTTCAACAAGATCAAGTTTTTGTCACAAGTTTTGACACAAGATTTAAAGGTTTAATTTGGGGTTTAATCAAGATTGTCCAAGAACGTCTCTTTTCTAATTTTTTGAGAAGAATCCAACCGTGCTATCAGATTTTCTTCATCTAAATCACAGGCATGAATACTCTATTCTTTTTCTTATTATTATGCGTTTTAAGTGTTGCCTAAATCTTAATTCAATATTTTTTTAAAATCAATTAGCAATCTAATTAGAGAAAGTGGACACATAAAACTTGGGGTTGTTTTTATGAAATTCTTTAATATGAATAATATTCATAACCTTTGGTTATGTAGGATTTATGAGAGAATTTTGGGTTTTATTGGTGTAGGTCGCATGTAGAAAAACCCTAGTTTTGAATTAAATGAATTTGGGGGCGTATAACTCATGTAACTTATGTAGAGATGATGAAATTGGAGTTTTGTTGTATTAATAATGAAATCAATGTGTTATTTGATTAAAGATAATTAAATGGAATTAATTGGGTATTTTGTCGAGGGGATAATTAAATTAAGATTTAATTGAATTGGACTATTATGCGTAGTTTTATACGTTGATTAACTATGATTGTTGTGTGGCTTCTTGGTATTATTTAATTGCCTTTTGTGATGACGGGAATGTAGGGAATTTTTTCTCTCCCTATATTTCTAGGATGCCTTCTAGGTATGGGACTAGTGGGTAGGGCTTTTTAATGATGCCTTCTAGGTATGAGACTAGTGAGGGTAGATTATCACGGTTTTATCATGTCATGGGTGGGCTAAATTTTGTTACTTTATCGTCGTTACGCTAGCCTAGGCATGAAACTAAGTCGAGGCTTATGTTTGAATTTCATCCTATACTTAGGATATGATGTATTGATAACTTGGGGGCCCTTAGGTATAGGACTAAGGGGTATTTTGAGGATCTCACATCGATAAAAGGGTGGGAAAATTTGAAATTGTGAATTGAGAAAATTGAGAATTAATACCTAAGATAATAAGACGGGTATTAAAAGATATTGGCGACGTAATCAGCGAGGGCCAATAGTTTAAACGGGACAACTGACGTTTTATATCGTGTCGTGTGTGGAACCTCGTCAATCAGCGAGGGCCGACAGTTTATACAAGTCAACCGGAATTTTGACGAGGGGATGTGTATTTTGGTGGAGAAATCACCCGAGGCTGGAGGACCGCCATAATAAAATGAGGAATAATAAAAGTTTGTTAATTTAATTAAATTAACATCATGGGACTTGCAAATTTAAAATGATATTGGTGTGTCTTTTTAAATGCGGATTCCTTCGGGTAGTTGGTGATTTATATTTATCACGTGTAATTTTCTCTTTTAATTTAAAATACTTTATTATGATATTTATTGCGTATAATGCTACTGCCTGGATTGAAGGATCCTATTTGAGGGGAGTAGTGTGTATTCATGCTCGGGGCTCGGACCTCATGCGTTGATTAATATTTTCAGGTTTTAGTGCTGGAGTTATTGTAGGATTTTTGGAGATTATCTTGGAGGCGCAACCGGAGTATTTTAGTTGAGTTTAGTAGTGCAGATAAGTTTTCCATTCCTTCACATTTGTATTGAGACTCAGTTTATGGTTTTAGTGGGCCATTCGGTTCCACAGTTGTACGATTTTACTCAGATATTTATAATGGTATTTTATTCAGTTTATATTATTGGAGATTGAATTAATTCGAATTTTAGTATGAGATGGATCTTTTATCGCTTAGTTGGACGGTTAATCTTTTGGGATTGGTTGTCATTTATCTTGTGGATTAATCTTATATGTCTCATGCTAAGAATGATATTTTATTTACTCACGTCCGACTTAGTTTTGGTGGCGGCCGATGCCAGAATTGAGCGGGGTAACATTTTTACACCCCCTCTCTACACTCTCAAGTCTTTTCCCTCAATTTCCAACCCATTTCAACCATTGCCAAGCCTTAAACCCTCATTCCTAGCCATAGTTAACCCAATTTCTAAGATTTAAACACCCACTTTAAGCCTTGTCTAAGGTAAAAGTTGGGTTGAAGATTTATTATTGGAACTTTCAAGAAGAAGCTGGTACATTCTTACAGTTTTGGAGTTTTTAGGAACTTCCAAGTCATTCCCTTTAGTTTATCCTCTTTAAGTCCAAGGTAGGGTTTCTCTCTCCAAGTTTTCAAGATTAAAAGATATGGATATACACAGGATGCATGCTAGAATATTATTTAATGTTAAAAAGAAAAATACTTTCTAGTATGTTTATTTAAGTTTTTCTTGCAAAAATGGAGTTTGTGAGAAAACAAGACTTAAATGGTTTTTTGAAGAACAAATAGTATTTTTTTGATCTTGAAATATGAGTAATAGACACAAAAAATGTAACCACATGTTAGTATCATATATATATATATATATATATATATATATATACACACACACACACACACACACACACACACACACACACACACACACACATAGGGTCGATTGATCGATCAACCCTATATAACCCCAATTCCCCTTATTACGGGATTGTCCATGTTCAACCCTATTTTTCTCTCTAGTTCCTTTATTAATGAACAATAAATATTTATCTATGCCCCCAACCAACATTAAATAAATAAAACCACATCTTGTAACCAATTAAAAGCCATTTCTAATATCGAATCTCAAATTTACATTAAGATTCAAAGTAAACACCCAATATTCACTCATGAATTCCAGGTCTATCAATTTCTACAACCAACACATGATTTCTTATGGTTCTAACGTGTAATCAAGGGGATTATATATATATTTTTAATAATAAACAACTACTAATCATTATCTAATTAATCAATGTCAGATTTATAGTGAAATTGATTAAATTAAGAAAAAAATCAACCTAATTTCTACTCATTTAGATTAATTTTGAAACCATTCAATTTTAATATTTAAAATCAGGGTTTCAACATAATTTGATTTAGATTTGCAATGAATAAATACAATATTGACATAGATAAAATCATAATCATATTCTATATAAACTTGCCTCGTAGATTTATGGAGAAAACCAAGCCAAATCTCCCAATTTCTCATCTTCTCTTATTGTGCTTTATCTCTAGCCCCCAAGTTTCTTGCCAATTTTGATTTTTGATAAATGAGATCCCTAATAATTCATTAAAACCTATTAATCCCAAAATTATAATTGGGCCCTAAATGGGTCCCACCCAAAAGGGTCTAAATTCAACTCCAAATGACTTAAAACATTGTCCGAACCTTGTGCCAACTTAATAGGCCTTTAAACCACCATTTTAAACTAAAAACGAACATTCTACACATCCCAAAAATCTACTACCAAAATCACCCAAACAAATAACTAACACCTTAGTTTATAATATTTATTCGGAACGAATTTAAATATTAATTAATTTAAATAATTAATTAATCATCGTATCTTAAATATAATTTCAAATTCGAATTAAATAAAACGTAATGATATAAATTGTGACATCTCCAGTGACAACAATCATATATAATTAATTTATTCAGTTTATTGATTCACTGAAAATGGGGATAATCATAGAAATTCGGATAAATTTTGTGATCCAAATGCCACCTAAATACTTTAAACAATTATGCATGAATTATACTAAATATAGTTAAATGAATTCCGTCGGGCAACTGATTAAAGAACTCCAGGCAACTACGAGCATTATTATAAGCAAATGCATGTTAGTATTGGAGTAGCCCTCGGCTTCTTTCCCGAAAAGGATGAAGAAGAATTAAGCCCAGTCTTAAGTACAACGTGATGTGGTTAAGAAAGTTAATAATCCTTAAAGTCAGCTAAAAATCCAAAAGGCAAGTGTGTTCACTGGAAGGAGTTAAAACATTGATAGCAACGGTGTTCAGTTTTTCTAGCAATGTAAGGAAAATGGCCATTTAAAGTAGAAGCATGATTTGTGGTCAGCTATGCTAGAATCTGGTGTGTAGATTTAAGAACATAAATTAAGTCTGCAACTGTTTGTAAAGGTTCTAGGTTACCTGATAACTACTTAAAGGAAAGATGTTTCTAATAACGGGCAAAAGAATAAGATATCAATATTAACATTAGTCCATCTAGTTTAAATTATGGTGGAGACATAAAGATAATGTTAGAAAATTGTTATCATGTACCTGGTTTTAGAAGAAATCTTGTTTTCAATTTCTGAGTTGAATCTAAATAGATGTTAGATTATTTTAATAATTTTTTTTATCAAAATTAGAAAATCTTTTATTTATTTCGGTACATTGAAAAGTAATTTATACATTATAAGTATTGTCTCACCAATAGTGCAAAACACTGAAATGAATAATGCTAATAGACAATCACTAAAAATTTCTTTCTCATTTGAACTTTACACAATTTTAAGTTCATTTGAACAATTTTGATACATGGTTGTCAATTTCTTTGATGGGTTCCACACTTTGTCACTGAGTCAAAACAAAGACCTTCAACCGTGATTATACCATAGATGCGGCCTCTAACTAACATGTTCTTTTGATGTGTGTCGTACCTCAAATGTCAATGATATAATTGGTTTAGGCACTCCGTCATCAAATCATAACAAAAAGTATTAATTAAACTTTATCTCAATATCCAAGTGGCGCCCACAAAAACAAGATAAAATATGTGGTAGTTCTTATAAATGTGGTGCTCATACAATTTATACGTTGCTTTAAAATTATAAAAGCACAAAAATCAAGCTACGTAACCAGTCAAGGTTGAGGAATAATTTTACAGCTATAAAATATATCATATTCCTCACAAAATAATCTAGGCGATTTAGGCTTTTTATTAATGTTATGATAAATTCTATATTTTCATAAAAATATATGTGGTATATTTGGCACAACATATAAGTTTATCTATCGTCTAATGTAAACATTTCAATGGTTTTTTACTTTACTCATAGACACATGATTAATTTAAAATTTTCTTATGTTAAAATTTAAACTTACTTTTTTTAATTATGTGGAATTAAAATATTAAACATATCAGTAATTGAGTAACAAAAGATTAATTTGTAGCAACTTACAAATTGTGAAAATAAAATGAATCAAGTTGAACATTTGACACCCTATCCATAAAACCAGGGCCGACTCAAGCTCAGTTGAGGCCCTAGGCAAATTCTAAAATAAGGGCTTTAATGTTATCAATCGAATATTCAACAGTCATTCACTCAAACCAAATTCAAACTTCACTTTTAGATTGAAAATATAATATCAAGAACAACATGCAAATTTGATAAAAATATACAAGGGAAAAAATGACAGAAGTGGGAAATATAAAAAAGAAGCACAATAACATAATAAATATTAATAGAATGATAGAAAAATAGCATAATGTGACATACCTTTATTGATCAACAATGGAGTTTTTTTGGGGAGATTTTGTTAACGTGTGGAGTTTAATGAGAGAAATAGAGATGAAATATTTTGGATGGAAAATTTTGGTTTTGTAAAAAGCGGAAAAAAAGAAGTTTGAGACAGCTAACAAAATAGCACATTGACTAGCCTCCAATAGAGGCCATATCTTTTTGCCAGAATTTTAGGAGCTAATGGGTCAATTGCTCATAATCATTAATGACAAAACCAATTGCTCATAATCAAAAAGGACAAAATTGAAAACCAATTGCTCATAATATAAAAATAGCAAAAAAAATTAACAAAATAAATAAGCTACAAACATTGAAAATGGGGCCCCTCCTTTGAGTGAGGCCCTAGACGACTGCCTAAGTTGGCAAGGGAGAGATACAACCTTGCATAAAATAAAATTTGTCCTTGCTAGTGCTACTTATATTTGGAAGCAATGATCATTTGTCTTTTAAGATGAAATAATTTTTAGCACACATAAGAACATTGCAATGTGTGCACTCCACTAGCCAATAATATTTAATATTCTCTCTCACTAAAAAGCGAGGAGTCATTGCTTATTTATTGAATGAAAAACACTTATTCCCTAAGGACATGACCCTTCATGAAAGAACACGATCTTTCATGAAAGAAAACAACTTTCAGGAATGTTCGTGCTAAATGCACATTCATTTTTTTTCTCCGTAGCAACACATAATGCTTAAAAATGATTGTATAGTATTTTAAAAAGTAGTAATATGGCATCAGCGAGAAAAAATGAGAGTGCTTTTAGCACTGCTCTTTCAAGAAGGACACAACATTTCATGAAACCACATGTTAATTGAATAAATATAAAACCACTTAAATTTTATTTAAGAGGAGGGGGAGGGGATCATCATCATCATCATCATGCTTTCCTTAATCCCATCATATGGGTTCGGCCACATGGATTTTTCTTTTTCATTCTAATCAATTATTTGCATTATTATCATTCAAGTTTAATTCCTTAAGGTCTCTTATAATAATTTATTCCCACGATAGCTTAGGGCGACCACGTTTTCTTTTACCCTATATTTCCAACAATCTTCCTCTTGTTATCCTCTTATCGCATAACACCCCACTCGCTTGTCTTCATTTCATCCAACCAGTTTATATTCTACTCGTAACATCCTCATCAATATCACCATTACTTTGTAACATTGAACCTAGATAATGAACTTTATTAGTTTGGTTTATTACTTTTTCTTCAATCTTTAACATTATCTTACTCGACGGTTCATTATTAAATTTACATTCCATAAATTCCGTTTTATTTTTACTGATTCTTAGACTCTTAGATTCTAAGACTTTTTTTCAAGTATCTACTCTCATTGCTAAGCTTTCCTTTGAAGTGTCTACTCAAACTATGTCATCCGTAAACAACATACACCTTGAGATATCTTCTTGTATGTCCTTAGTAATCTCATCCAAGATACGAAAAATAAATAAGAACTTAAGGCCAATCCTTAATGTAACCCATTTTAATCGTAAAGTCATTATTTTCTGCACGCATAGTCCTTACTCTAGTCTTTGTGTTATCATACATATCTTCAATAACTTTAATATAACTAATAGGGATTCTTTTCTTTCTTAAAGCCCACCAAATTATATCCCTATGTACTCTATCATTAGCCTTTTCTAGATCTATAAAGACCATATATAAATTTTTATTCTTACTTCTACAATTCTCTATTAACTCTCTTTATACGTAAATAACTTCCGTGATTGATCTACCTGGCGTAAATCCAAATTAGGGGAGGGGAGTTGAATTCAAATATTCATACAAGAGCTCTTGCATATCCCTAATGGTTAAAAACACTTTATAATATTCACCCAATTGAATTATGAAAATGCTTTAATAATTCCAACACTCTTTCCCACACATTGTTGAAATTCTGTATTTGTCCATACAACAAATTTCACCCACTTCATCTATAATTTTAAAACAAGATTTCAAATGCAATTTTTATTTATTATTCATTAACATTTTTTTCGTGAACTATATATATATATGCAGGCTCGGCACTCCAGTTACCAAGAAAGTGAGCATTTGCGTGGTTCATTGATCAATCAGTAGTTGACTTTGGTCATTAATTTCTCTTTAAAGATCCCTCATATTTTTGACTTTGTAAGACTCAAAATCACTGCCAACTGCTAACTACTATCTATCATCTATCTATATTCTGTACTAGTATGTTGAATATTTTATTTTATTTGGGCCAACGCAAGCTACAATGAGTTCACTCAGGCACTTGAAAAACGGGGCTTGAATGCAACATATGCCCCATAAACACCTCACATGCTGACACCTCTTCCTCTCGCTTGCTTGGTTGTTACAGCTCGATCATGACTGGTTCATTTATTTCACTATATTTCTAGTTCAGTAATCAACATGGACCGCTATTTATAATCTTATTGGTGAAGATAGCCCCAACCCCAAGGCACTGAACCCCCAGCGTGTTATCTTACTCTGACCTCAATATTTCTATTAAGTTGACAAAAGTCAACCCACAAACTGTCAAGAGAGCGGGTCTTGCGTATCCAAGAGCGTTGACGAGTTAAGGTAATTGATTTTGTATTCTTGTGCAGAGAGCTACAGGCAACCGCGTAAAGAGATTTGATCTAATTAATGAAATCCTTGGTAGAGAGAAACCGTTGTCCGCTTTCGTTTCCCGATTATTCTAACTACCCTACTTGGAGAGTGAGAATTGGATGATAACGTTCCACACCATATAGAAATTTGATGTCTATCATACATCAAATTATTTGATGTTTTAAATTTTTATTGGTTAATATCGCTGACGCGGACCCAATTTCATAAATGTTGTGAGTTTCCATCAATATTATTGACCAATAAAAATTCAAGACTTCAATAATTTGATGTATCAAAGATATCAAACATTTTTCCTTCCACATAATATCACGATTTGAAATAGATAGAATATTGTATTTGTAGCAAATTTATGTTTATTTTTTGGTAGCATACCATGGGCTGTCCGAACCAGCTTACGCGCACCTCAATTAATCTCCATTAGCGGTTCGTGGCTTTCGCTCGCCAAACATTATTTTGACAGTGCCAGAAATCGAACTGGGGACTAAACCCGATCCACCCTCAAGACTGTTCCAGTGACAATCATATACTACTAGGCGAAAAGGCTTGATTGCAAATTTATATTTATTATTTGTGTTTTTATTCATGTTTTTTGGAGTATTATGTTTAATATGGTGTAAAATTTATTATCCGCATTAGTCCTGTCATTTTTTATAGGAGTCATGTCCTATGATTTTTTTGTACTTTTTTAAATAATGTGTGGCGTCATGTCAAAATATAATCCAAGATTACCACGTCTAAATGAGACTAAAAATAGAACACAACATTGAAGAATATTTTAATAAAACCTAATTTAGCCTCTAAATAGAAGATATATACTAACGGGTCAAATTTAGGGGCCATATGATGTCACCCCCTACTATAGTAAAATATACAACTAGACCCAATTTCGAAATAATTAAACGTATCGATTGTTGTTAACTCCTTTGAAATATGGAAAGAGTAATGATATGAGTCCCCAAAAATCTTCCAAATCATCCCTCAAACAATAATAAAGTGTTGTATCTTGACAGAATTCATATCACAAGGTACAACACTTAGTGCTGTTTGAGAATGATTTGAAGAATTTTTTGGGACTCAAAGCATTTCTCTTATGGAAAATGCCATGCACACTAAGTTTTTATACCAAGTTTTGTATACCTAGTGCATAAAAGTATTACACTTCTAGTGTACATATAATACTTTAATATATTTGGTACATAAACTTGGTGTAAAAACTTAGTACATATGACATTACTCTTGAAATCTAGCTTTTATATCCTCACTGTGTGATAATTACGATAATCGAAAACCAAACTATACTATAATTTTGATGTGTTACTATGTATAATTTTAGATACCCAAATCTCTTTGAATGCGGATGCCAATAATTTTTCATTATATATATATATATATATATCATCAGGGGATGTGGATGTGAAAATGTATGCATGACATTTCTGCTTTCTTATGTATGATGTTTTATGTGCTCCATGCATGCATAACATACATATGCATGGATGCGTAACATACATACATACATACATACATACATAAGAATTGGGCTGGGCTTTTATTGGGTTGGGCTATAAAAATTGGATTGGACTTTCATTGGGTTGGGCTATAAAAATTGGGCTGAGCTATAAAAATTGGGTCGGCCTTTTAATTGGACTGGGCTAATAAAATTGGGTAGAATTTTGATTGGGCTGGGCTATAAAAATTGGGATGGGCTTTTTATTGGGCTGGGCTACAAATAGTGGGTTGGGCTTTTTATTGGGCTGGGCTAAATCGTGCCATAGGCACGGACATGGGCTAGTATATATATATATATATACAGTCCTGCTCTTGTGCGGACTAGTCCGCATTTTAAAAATGCGGACCGGACATGTGTCACCTGGCGGTGAGCCCAGAAAAGAGAGAGAGTGTGACTATAATTTAGGCGGTAATTTCTAGGGGCACCTTTAAGCGACACATGTCCGGTCCGCATTATTAAAATGCGGACTAGTCCGCACAGGAGCATTATTATATATATATATATATGTGTGTGTGTGTGTGTGTGTGTGAGAGAGAGTTAATACTGATATTTAGTTAAATACATTTATATTTTTTTGCTAGATACCCATATATTTAGGCATATGTATTAAATTAATTTGTGGTCAATACCTATTGTATTTTATGCTAGATACCCATGTCTTTCGGTGAATGCCCATAACAAAGAGAGAAAAAGATTCGCTGAAAGTCAAGATCGAAAATATAATTTCAAAGTACTAAGGGCCGATTTTTTTAAATTAGGGGGGAGCTTATTAAGGTGAATTTTGTTGAACCAAAAAATGTTATATCAGGAGATATATAAATCTTTCTATTAAATTTACTGCGCAAAATGGTAGGTGATGTGCATCGCACGTATTTTAACTATCTTTTCGATAAGTGTTCCTTACAAGATCAGACAATATTCTCTTATTTTTCCCATCACTACCGTTTCCCGTGTGAGTTTTAAAATGCAACCGTCTAACGATAAAAAGTGGTAAAGTGTCAATCGTGGGATGCTGTTTCCCGTATGGAGGAGTTGCCAGAATCGGGATCGGGGATATCTTTATGTGAGAAATTTTACCACATCTCAATGTGTAAACAATACGATAAACCACTACCTAAACTTAGGACCAATGGAAACTTTACAACATCCCACCGTGGATGATCTTTCTATCTGAAATTTAAAAGTGGCGTAATAGAGTTTGTGTCAGTTGAACAGTAGCAAGTTTAGTTTGTAAAATGTAACGAGCTTAAAATTTTTTCAAGTTTGATAATTTATTTTACAAGTTGAATTCGAAAGTGCTTCAAGTGAACCGATGCGATTCAAATCTTGATAAGTATAATTGGTAGCCGAGTTGAGCTCAAAGAGACAACACACATCATATAATACGTTTAATATTAATTTATCAAATTTCCAAGTTGACCTCGAACGAGCGTGATATTGATTCGTATTACCACTCTAAGAGATAATGTTACCCTAACATATTGGTTGGAGTATTAAATATTGAAGGCCACTTTTGCTTCAACCCACCATTTTCATATACACCCCTACCTTTTATAAACCCACACAAATGGGTTAAGATTTGTTTAACAAAACCCCAATGGGTGGGATGTATATAAAGTTTGAGTTTTACACTATTTAATTTGAAAAATTGAAAATAAAATTCCTATTACGATCCTACAACCCGAGGAGAGTTCTTGGGTTGTTTTATATCCAGTCTCTATTCAAAATCACAGGTTTTCAGTTTCAGTTTTCTTTCTCATTTTCAACCAAAGTTGTTGAGACCACTTATTTTGATCTATTCTGGAACCTATATTTCGAAGGTCTTGATATCATTGCATCACACTCCCTCAGGTTCATTATTAGACATTATTTTTTTATTTACTTATTCTTATTATGTTCAAACGTAAAAATAACTATAAACCTGAAATCTAAAAGTTGAAATTTAATTATGCCCTCTTCTTCAAGTATTATTTAAAAAATTATAGATATCTATATTATACCTCTAATACAATAGTATTAGAGGTGTAAATACAGATTAATAATTGAATTATTGACTCTTCACACTCTCATGAATTGGTTTGTATTATTGACTCTTCATGCTCTCTCTTCTCTTTCATTATTTTTTCTTAGATGTACGAGTATTTAAATGTTTGTGCTTCTAAGGTTTTATTTTTTAACCCTATACCCTTCACTTCTCTTCAAATTCCCCGAAATAGAGATCACAGATCATAGCAGGAAACAACAATGGCGGCTCCTTTCTCATGCGTTTTTGTCGTAAATTCCCCATGGATTTTGCTCATGGCACAGTATTTTGGATATGAGCTCTTTTTGTTCAGGCTTTTCAGCAGAATAAACTGGGTGTTCGCAAACAAGAAAGTGTTGTCCAATTTCCTTGCAACCGTATAAATGATGCCTTCATATATTGTATGAAATAAATGTCTTTGGATCACAAGAAGTGCTCGATTTACTCTGATTTGATTAAGCAATGTGAAAGGATGTTTGACCCATGAACGTCAAAACTTTCTTTTAATGCGCATATCTGATCTTTTTATTTCAATCTTCTCTGTTTTCTTTTTAGTTAAGTAATATGCTCACGATTGGTAAGGTACTACAATAATATGTTAGTTATGAATATTATTGAATTAAAATTCTCAAAATCTCATCCCATTTTATAGCTTAAAAAAAAAAGTTTTATAGGTTTTTTGTTGCCTTCATGTTTTTGTTGTTCCTGTATTGAATTTGATATATGAGGTGCTCACATTTGAATTGGTAGGAGTCTTGTCTGTTAAAGATGGCACGCACAAGTCTCCATAACACGAGATTTTTTTTTTAGATTTCTCTATTATATTATCTCCCTCTATTGTTTTTCCCACCTTTTCAGACAAGAAACTGAAGAAAAAAAAATGGATATTCTACACATCTTCATCTTCAGACAACAGAGAAAGAGAAGAAAAAATGGAGATTCACGCAAGCTGCTCCACATTTTCATGTTCGTGCTGTATGTTTAAACACCGGGTTTTGCCCTAGTGTTCAAAACTGGGGTAAGAAATCTTGATAACAAATGTGTTCCGATGAAGTTTTAGGAATTAGAAATATTGTTATTTTGTGTAGAACTTATTGGGGGTTACCCCAAGAGTTTTGTTTTTTGGGTTTTAGCAGTTGGCCTTTTTTAGCTTTGATTGTAATAATACAATGGCAACGGAGTGGTCTCGCCACTTTAGTGTGACAAAGTGAATGTGAGCTCATTTTGTGTGAAATTGGTTTAGATATGGTCTCACCATTATATTATTTTTGTTTTCAGTGTTCACATGAAATTTAGATATAGTCACCTATTCTTCACATATCTTATCATTAGTTTGGTGTGCATGGGCCCACTAATTTAGAAGAATGCAAAGGTAATCCTACTGTTTGTTGGTAAAAAGAAATACCTGAATTCTCTCTTCTCAATTGTAATTATGGTTTTGGGTAATAAAAAGTCTCTTTTGTGGTCTTCGGTAATTAAAAGACAGTTCCAAATTTTTACAAAAAAAATAAATGGACATTGTTTATAAAATTTATAAAAAAAATGTTACAAAAAACTGTATTATAGAAAAATAAAAAAAAGGTTTTTCATATTTAAAAAACATAGCTTTGATTTATATTTTTTGCACAGTAGTATATTCATTTTTGAATTATCTTTACTACATATTTATTACTATAAAGTTAAATAGATTTTTAAGAATATTATAAAATGCCCGCACATCGCGCGGGGTATTTACTAGTGAATGAATAGTATTTATATCAAATGCATTGAATCAAAGCATTGAATCAAAGATAATGAATGAATATTATTTATATCAAATGCATCGAATAGACAAATATAGAATGAATACATGAGGTGTTAAAATCCAGTCAATGTGTGGACACGAAGAGCTGACACACTCAAGTCAATGTAAACAGGATGACAAATCACTTCAATTACAGATATGAACTAGTTGTAAGCCCGCGCGATGCGCGAGAGACGCTCAATGTACGAAACATAAGAAAAAATATATCTAAAAAAATTGTAACAAAAATATCCTTCTTATTTACATTTGCATTGAAGAGCGAGGTTTTAATTATAAATACAACTTGTAGTTATTTAATTACGACATGTGGTGATATAAAATATTATAATTTAAAAAAATATCATTTCGAAAAACCATTACAACAATATAATGCAGTATATAGTACATATGTTTCTAATACTCGATAATTAAATAACTACATTTTCTATTATAAATTGGACCAACATCAATGTTAATTGTAAAAAAATCCTTCTTAATGTTTATTGTGATTATATCAATGGCCATAATGTAAAAAAAATAATCATATGATTGATTGTAAAAAATCCTTCTTAATGTTTATTATGATTATATCAATGGCGATAATGCATTAGTCTTAAATTGCAATAAGACAAACAATTTATATGCATGGTACATGGGAAAAACATAATTAAAAGTTATAACAAAAACACATTATAATGTAAATAAAATAGGTACAACCCATTTATAAATGACTATTTCTTCTTTGCTCTCTTTGTGGAATCTCATCCAAGAGTACATATACAAAATGAAATAATTAAATGGAAACAAAGTTGATGCTTCCTTACATTTGATTCTAAAAGGGAAGAAAATACAATGTTATGAACTGATGAAAAAACAAATACCATATGTATAATATGATATGATGTTAACCAAAAACAAATGTGATGCATAAAAGAAATGAAATATTTGGAGTAGTTAATAGAGAAAGTGACCTTTTGTGGGTCCTAGTAGGTAACATTTATGTGAGACAGACCCAAGTAAAGTCACTACTTTCACCAATATGAAGCTTCTTGTTGTACAAAGTAATAGAAATTTGAAACTAAATGAAAAAAGTGTGGGCATAAAAGAAAATAAAAATTGATATTAAAAAAATAAAAGGCATAAAAAAGATGAAACATAAGGATTAAATGAACGTAAAGTAAGACCGGGACAACTGTGATATAGGAACAATAAAGATGGGGAAAACTTTCAAATATTTAACAATCTTATAATCATTCTTAAAGTCTAAATTGCTAATATAAGGAATTAGTGAACTACAAAATTATTTCATTCTTAAAAACTATATTTTGCAATAGGCATATAAAGAAAAATGTTCAAAATATATAATTGACAAATTAAAGAAAAAGTTAGGGCAAATATATTTTAAAAAATAAAATAGTACAGGATTAATTCCGTGTATCATATATATCAAATTATTAAGGATTTTAAAAATAATGATTAATTTATATCAAAATATTGAGATTGGAGAAGAAATGGAGATATATATCAAGTGAGCAACAAAAAAAGGATCTTTTTTTACATCCCATATTGAAAACTATGTTATTGTGTTACCTATGCCATTGTTCAATCTGATTAGTTCCATCCTTCTACTCATATACTTCCAACTGCACAAAAAATAAAATATAATATGAGAGATAGAGAAACAGAGAGATTGTGAATTAAGAAAATGGCATCATCTTTTTTTTTTATCAATACTGCTACTATTATAAACACATATAGCAACAACAATTAATCGATTAAAAAAAATACTACGAACAGGAATAGCCCTAGTAATCTACAAATCATAATGCATATTCATTCTATCTGTGAAGGAGAAGGCTAGAATTTGCTGAACGGAAAGATATATAATAGTTTTATCTTGGACTTTATCGTTCCATAAAAAATATAAAAATCAGATTTTTTTTCTTAATAAAAAATAAATAATAAAAATAAAAGTACTACAAACAGGAATAGCCCTAGATAATTTACGCATCGTAATGCATATTCCATTCTATGAATGAAGTAGAGGGCTAGAAATAAACAACAACAAAATATGAAAATTGAAAGTACCAGAAACGTGAAAACTCCTATTTTCATTTCATTATATCAGAGACTGAAGAGTGAGTAGAGGGGTTATAAATATATCTACCCAAATTCATAGGTGTAAATAAGCACCGAGACAAAGCCTAATTCAATAAAGGGCCTGAAGAGTCACTGTTTAACTTTTTGTTTCTCTAAGGAAGAATTGGGAAGGTCAAACGGTTTATGGAGAGAGAGACAGAGAGTTAACGGGTTAAACCAAAAGTTGGAGAGTTAAAATAACATATAATGGTATGTTAAAATATTATATTAGATGGGTTTCCATGTGGACATCTCCTTAGAGAAGGAGCATTTAAAACCGTGTATTACATTTTAGAGTATACTTGAGGCAATCCACTCACCCACTTCCACCACTGTCTGTGTCAGAGATCCTCCTCACCGTGGCCATGAAATAAGCTTTTGCAGAGGGGGAGATTCCAGCAACCCATTCCCTCCCCTAAAAGATATTGTTGCAAACGTATTCCTAAAAAAGAGAGAGGTGGTCTGCCCAAAATTTATGTTGAGAGAGAGAGAGAGAGAATACGAAGGGGAGATGAATTAAAGGGAGAGATGGGAGATGAATTACAGCAAACCAATTATTTTATTCTTTTAAAAGTTTTGTTGACAGGTGGATAGTCTTGAATTTGAGAGCCTTAAATGCTTTGCTCACGTGGATAGGCTAGTTGGAGAGGAGTTTTAATGCCTTGTTTTGCATTTTATAGTAGTAAAAGATATATATCGCCGGGCCCCTAGGAGATACAATACAACCAGTTTTGGCCTGTTGTTAAAGAAAGCCATAAAGGTAAAAAAAAAAGTGTATAAATGTATAAGGGAACCACTATTCTCACTCCAAAACATTCTTCCCCCACTCCACCTTCAATCTTTTAACACCCAAATGACTAAAGTGTCCTTCTATACATATAACTTAGGTTGAAAATGTTATTAATACATTTATTTATATAAAAAAAACTTACTTTGAACAAATATAATATTTTGTCAAAAATCTATTATTTATTTTAAAATACATAATATTCTGAAAATAAAAAAAAACATAATATTTTGAATATAAATAAATCTAATATTCTGGAAAATTATTTTTAAATATTCTAAAAATACATAATATTCGGGAAAAAAACTTATTATTATTTTTTTTTATAGAAATGGAAGTTAATAAAAAAACTGTGATATTATTTATTTAAAAAACGAACATTCTTTTTATCAAAAAAATGTTGACGATTGTTATATCAAACAAAAATACTGCACAACATTTTTTCAAAGAAAAAATGGTCGGAACTTTTATTATAAACTATATTTTTTAAAAAACATTATTTTTTACAATTTCTTATAGAACATAACTTTTTTATAAAACTATATTTTTTGGGTAAAAAATTAAGTTGTGACTTTGACACATTACTAATTTTGTATTTTATACTTTAATACCCGACATGACACAAATATCGTGATTTGTAATTTTTACACCACATTAAATACAACATGACACGAATAATACGAGTAAACTTATGAATTTAATATTGTGTCACTGACACCAAATTATTCGTGTCATATTGTATTCAATTTGGTGTGAAAATTATAAATCACGCTATTCGTGTCATGTCATGCATTAAAGTAAAAAATGAAAAAATTAGTAATTTATCAAAATCGCAACTTAGTTTTTTACAAAAAAATACAGTTTTATGAAAAAGTTGTCTTATGATAAAAGTTTCGTCCAGTTTTTCTTTATTAAAATGGTGTCCATTTTTTTATTTGATATAATTATCATCAACATTTTTTTCTAAAAAGAATGTTCATTTTTATATAAATAACTAAATAGTTTTTTTATTAACGTTCGTTTCAATAAAAAATAATAATAATTCAATTTTTTTACAAATAACTGAATGTTTTATTTAATAAAAACTAACTTTTATGATTTTTATATTTTCAGAATATTAAAAAAATTGTTTTCCTGAATACTAGGATTTTTATATTCAAAACATTATGTTTTTTATTTCCAAAATATTACGTATTTAAAAACAGTTTTTTGATAAACTTTCATTTCTATAAAAAATAATAATAAGATTTTTTTTACAGAATATTATGTATTTTTAGAATATCTAAAAATTATTTTTCAGAATATTAGATTTGTTTATATTCAAAGTATTATGTTTTTATTTAATTTTCAGAATATTATCTATTATAAAATAAATAATAGATTTTTGAAAAAAAATATTATATTTGTTCAATGTACGTTTTATTTATTTATAAATAAATATATTAATAATTTTCTCAACTTAAGTTATATGTACAGAAGGACACTTTCGTCATTTTGGTGTTTAAAAATTAAAAGTGAACTGGGGGAAGAATGTTTTGGAGTTGGAAGAGTGGTTCCCTTATATATTTATACAGTTTTTTTACCTTTATGATTGTTGATACAAAAATTAGTCAGCTGACGTGGACCAGTTATGTTAAGACACGTGTCATCCAGCATGGCATAAATATATGTATCGAGCAACTTAAAGCGCCGAGCTACTCAGCGTACTGAGCTACTCAGTATACCGATCAATTAGCTGAGAAGATTAAACGATCAAGATAGATTCAATGAATATTTTTACTATGTACAGATGTAAATGCCTATTTAATAACGACATATTGTCTATTCATACTGATATTAAGGGCTATAAATATATGGTAATACCCTCATGGTAGGGTAAGCTATCATAGCCAAGCATAATCAAGATTAAAAGCAAGACACCCAGTATTACAAGACAGTGGACGTAGGCCATTTCATTAAGGCCGAACCACTTTAAAATCTCTTATCTCATATCTTTATTCGTATTTATCTGTGATTAATTAATTAGATCAAATATAGTTTTTTGTATCAACAGATTGGAGCCGTCTGTGAGAACGACTATGCGTATCGTTTTCACTAAAAACTTATCATAAATGGCTGGTATCCCAGAATCTGGTAACAGGAATAATGACGGGAATCCTCCCAACATTTACGCTCCTCCAAATGTCAACGATATCATAGGAATCCCTGCAAATCTAGCCAGGGGACAAATAACTATGCAAGAAACCATGCGAAAGTTCATCCAGACTGTTCAAAATGGAGCGTCTGCTCAGTCGGGCCAACAAAGCGTTCATAGAAGCATGCGTCCCCCGTCTTCACGATCTAGACGTACTGAAATTCATCATACTGAAAGCGCAAGTGATCCCTCCTATCACCCTGGTTTAACTTCTGCCATAAGAATTGTGGATTCTCAGGAAAACGTCACTCTAACTCCAGAACGAACAAGCGCTCTGGAATGGTTGAGCAGAGTTTCTCCCTTCGACCGTTTGGGCCTTAGGAGGAACAGAAATCCTCCTCGTATTGCGTCAAGAAATTATCAATGACCAAATGATTTAAGGGAAGCTTCAGCCTAATCACATCCCAATCCCAGGCCTGTAGCTCGTACAGAAAGATCCTGAGAGGAACATTCTGCACGATCTGTTGCTCGTGCAAATATAAAAAAATTAGAGGCTGACAATGATGCATGGAAAGGATCTATTCAGAGACTAGAAGACATGTTAGGGGAAATGGCAAAGGCCAAAAACCCTCTCCAAAGAACCTTTATTAAAGGATCTCTATTTGTGCAAACAATTGTGGATTTTCCTACACCATAAAAATTCAAAGCTCCCGTGGTTACACCGAAGTACGATGGAAAAACTGATCCTGTTCTCCACATAGAGCAATACCAAGATGTAGCAGATATTTATGCAGTCCCAGATGAAATCAGGTGCAGGGCATTCTTAGGAACCATTACTGTATTCGCTCAGGCATGGTACTGTAAGAGGGTAGTTTAAATAAGATGAAGGCGTAACCCCTTTTGAGTATGGTAATGATAAGTTAATTAGCCCAAACCTTGGATTAATTATAGGACATACAAACACTACTCAATGAAGGTGAACTCAATTTAAACTCCCAAATCTCTCATGTATAACTCAGAAGGTAGTAGTAAATCTTAGAAGTAACTTAGCTAGAGGGAGAGAGAAGTAAGCACCCTATACCTTGGCAGGTAGCCAAACACACCAACCACCCTCAAGAATCTCTATCAAATATTAAATGCTTCGTAATAAATGACAATGGTGGGTGAGTAAAACTCTCTGGTTTGTAATAACTCTCTCTAATGTATATTATCTCTAGCAATAACTTCTGAACTCTCAGAAAGATCTCTCTTCCTCAAAGGTGGTTGGGGTCCTTAAATAGCCCCCCACACCACCCCTGAGGCAACTCAGTCATCAATGCCTGTTAAAGACCTCCCTCATACTTTATGCCACACACATTAAATACCTGATGCACTAGTTGTCTCCACATCATAAACATTAAATGCCAAGACATGCCTTTTGCCTAACCACTGTGTGTCAGGGGGCTGTTGTCGCAGAGGTGGCTCACCAACTGCCTGATAGCCCCAAATATCATGGTTGTCTACTCAAGTGCATGTCTGATATTGTTTAGCTGGCTAGTGACATCACCTACAGTAGATGTGACATTAAGTAGAGAGCTCTTTAGTTCACAACTCAACGCCCGATGATACTCCAAGCTGCTCTGTCCGAGGTTCCACGATCAGGTTCTTCGGCGTTTTAACAGGTGTGTCTAAGATGGTCAGGACAAGCCCCATTGCTGCCTCACTTCTCAATCCTCTAAACCAAGCCCCTCTAAAGTTTCCACGACGAGGTCATTCGATAGAGCATGAAAGCTCTCCCAGGCCCTGCCAAGCCTGGTCTCTCGCGAGTACCGTTTGACCTCACACTAAAACTCATTATTATTCTCTTTACATAATCACAACCGTTATAGCTCATAAACAATATAAATCAAAATACAATATGATTGACTGACACAACAAGCTAAAGTATGAGCTTCAACGCTGAGCTACCGCGTTGAGCTGCCATGCTTGAGCTACCTCGGTGCCTTAATCCCCAAAACACTGTTGCTATTGTGGAATTACCTCTAATATCAAAATTACCTTCAAGCCCCCTCTACATTTGCGCCTTTGTGGAGAGATTTGTTGGAACAAGAAATGTCTGCACGAAACTTCTCAAATCGATGAATCTTCTACGCGTGAAAAAATTCTGGCCTCCTTTCCTTCGTTATAACCATAACATTATAATCTCTAGGAAAAATTAAAATTCTCCCCGATGTACCTAAGCCAAAACACTACGACTTGTTGGGCCTTTGACGAAGGGACATCGCCACTTTTCCTTATACTGCGCTTCAACCGTTCTAGCTTTATTATTTTAAATTCTCCCAAAAGGCCTGCTAACCTTCTCAAATACTCGTTCTGATTCTTGGTAGGTGAAATTCTCCCTTGTAATGCTTCGCTATGTTCGAAAAAATAAAAATTCTCCCCGATGCAATCGAGTCACTATTTAAACCACGCTTGGACTTGTGGTGAGGGGACATCGTAGCTTTTTTTTGAACCATTGGGACATCTTTTCTATTGGGAGTTATTGGATATGTCTGACAAAAATTCTGGCGCCAAAATTTAAACTTGCTGAATAAGGCAACTCCTTCTATTCCTCAGGCGTCTCTTCGTAAATGACGTGGCGCTGTCTTTTCAGCTGTCAAAATACTTCCCAAAGTGCCAGGTATTCATTTGAAATGATTATAGGTGGCCTTGCACGTGTGGTGGTGGGAAACTCAACAGACGAGTTCCTTAAAAGGTTTCAAACGTCTTTTTTTCAAACCCTTCTCTTTCCTTCTTCTTCTTCTTCAAGCTCCTATCTTCTGTAGAGAGAGAAAAATGTGCGAAAACCTCCATTATTTACCAAGCTCTTACCTAGCTTCTTTATTCTCTCCTCTTTTACGCCACCACCTGTGGTTGTGCTTCTCCATCTTCATTCCCAACCCTTCTTTTACCAAGATTTTTTCTTTACTTCGTTGTTATCTGCAATGGCCTCCTCAAGCAATCCTACCACACCTACCACCAGTGTTGCACCTGCTACCCCTGTTGTCACCACCTCCGCTGCCGTCTCAGTGACTGCTACTTGCCAGGACCAGTTGCGCTTCTACTGCCAGTCCCCTATATTCGGTAAGGGTGATGAATTTGCTGGGTCTTATAAGACTTGCATTTTTAATGCCAAGTATGATGCCCTGACGCTTGGTGACGAAGATGAGAGTGTTGATGACTGGGGATTTCTACCTCCAGAGGGGACTCTCCGATTTCATCTTGAGCGAGGGGACTTCCCAGGGTCCCATATCGACTTCGAAGGGCCTGGGGGCTCTCCTGCTCACTTTAATGATTGGAACTCCCATATGCAGAGTTCTCATGCTGACACTCTCACCAAGATTAGGCTTCGTCGGGCCAAGTGGTTTGGTGAGTTCACTCTGTCCAAGAATAATGCTTCCCTTCCCGTTCTAGTATCTCGCTGGAACATTACCACTCATACCTTCATTTTTACGTGGGGCGAATTTATAATAACGTTAGAGGACGTGTGCGAGCTCTTAGGCCTCGAGCAAATAGGCCATGAGCCCTATTCTGATGAAGCCCTAGATGCCCAAGAGACTTCTGACCATTTGGAGTTAGACCGTATATACCGAAGGTGTATCGGTACTTCAAACAAAGATACCTTCACTCCTCTTATCAACTATTTCTTCAAGGATCTTCCTAAAGGTAGTTCCTCTGAGGTAGCCCCCGGTCAAGGTACATCGCTGGAACTTCCTGCCTACATTCTTGTCGTTCTTTCTCGTTTTCTTTTAACGGGGAAACCCAATGACCAATCGCAAAGGGACCTCATCAACCTATCCCTTCATTTTACCCGGGGTATCAAGCTTCCTCTGGCTGCAATCGCCTTGGGATACCTCTACACATGGCTTGATAGAACCCTTTTTGACATGGAACGATCTTTGGGTTGTTATAACTTGGCTAACTTCGCCAACTGTGTCCTCCTAATAGGCTTCCTGTATTTACGTTTTCCGACCGTAATAGCCAAGGCCAACCGCCCTCCTTCGAGGGAAATAATCCTGCCCCGCGCTCCTTTGTTTATCACAAGAGACAAAGTCGAAAGGAGTTGACCTCCTTTATCGATGACTTTTGGAATTTTGTGATGAGGCCCTATGAAGAGGATATTTTTCTCTACACTTGTGATTTTTTCAAACATGAAGCAAGAGTGGTCCAAGAAACTACTCTAGACCTCATTACTGAAGACCCCTCGCTAGCTGTGGTCCTTCTATTTTTGCCAAGATACCTGCCCTCTTACACCGAGTGGGGATACACCAATGAGCACTATAATCCCAACCGATGCCGTCGTCAATTTGGCTTCAATCAAGGGGCTCCTCGCCCAGTTTTTTAATTATTTAACCCCAAGATCTCTTTTAGCAAGGCATGTTCTCTGTTCTCCTCAACTGCTGCGTGGGGAGTGAGTTCTATAATGGCTGGGCGAGTCACTATTCCTAGTATCACCAGGCAAGGGGACGTGACCCCTCTGTTTGTAACAAAGTACTAGTCGAGGAAACTGGCCCAAATTTCTAAGTTCATCGAGGGGGATCTCGTGTATCCTCCAGTTCTTTTGTTTTCTTCCTTGGAGTTGGGATTGAAGGGTAATTTCGTTCTTGGGATTGAGTTCCCTCTAAGACAGACCCCCAAAGTACCTCCCACTGAACTTCCTCCATAGTGCCCCATGATCCCCATTGTCACGCCCAAACCCAAGGCCACTGCAACCCCCAAACCACCAGCCCCATCGGTCGAAGCTATAACAGGAGAAGAGCCTTCTCAGCCACCTACTAAGAAGGCTAAGAAATCTAAGTCCTCAAAGTCCAATCCCCGAGATCAGGCACAAACTCCCTTGGAGGCATTCCCTATTGCCTCCGATCCCCCTCCTATGTCTGCATAGGTAGCTGAAGAGCTGAGGAGGCAGGTTAAAGTTGAGGTCGAAAGAATAAATGCTGAGTTTCAACGGTGCGCTGCCATCGTTCCTCCATCGGCTGCTTTTCCCACGATCGTGGTTGATCCGACTGAGCCATCGGCAAAGAGGAGAAAAAGGTCGAGGGTACCTCAAGGTGGTGATGCAACGAGCACAAGGAAGAAAACGCTGGGTACCATGTCCTAGAAGAAACGGACGCTCGAGAAACCTCCCTCTACAGCTCCTTCTGCTACTGCCTCCTCGCCCCCATCACTAGTGCTTATATCTTCTCATTCTCCCTCTCGATTTGAGGTATGTGTGCATTCATTTTTGTTCTTATTTCCCTGTTCTTAAGGTAAGCTGAATCTACTTATTTCTTAATAATTTTTGGTGTAGGGAGTTGAAGAAGAAAGGCCCAGTCCCCCTAGTCCTCCTATAATCCGTTTCGTGTGTGTGTGTGGGGGGGGGGGGTATCTCTTAAGCTGATACCACTCCTACCCATTCCCCTATGATAGGGCCTTACCTACTCTTAAGCTGATACCACTCCTACCCATTCCCCTATGATAGGGCCTTACCTACTCTTGCCGTTTGGCGTCCCAACGTGCCAAAGAAGCTGCTACAGGGGCTGCTACCGTTGGGTCTGCTGAAATGTCTGGCCAACCAGAGGCAACTACTCCATCCTCCTCTGAATTACCCTCCGAGCAATAGGCCCCTCTGATCCTCGTTGTGGTCAAGGAGAGTGCTCGTGAGGTAAATTTCTTGTCAAGTATCTCGTCTTTTATTTGTGCCATTGCTTTATTTATCATTCTAATATGTTGGGCTATTTTAGGTGGAAGTGGCGTCTCTGATAGCTAACCTTCTCCTTCCTACTGCACTGACAAGACCTCTGACTGCAATTCCCCTATTTGGTGCCATAACGGGGGTAAGTAACGTTTATAAGTATTTCTCTCTTTTTGAGTACTAATTTGTCATTTCTAACACTTAGCTTTGTTACTGCAGCTTTCTCCAAGTCTCTCCCCACCCTTTGCACTTAGTGGCCTTTTCCTTTCCAAGGCCAAGGTTGATGCTGCTGTCTCACGTGGTGCTTCTTCGATGCCTGCCCATGCTGGGCCATCTCTTGGAGGTCCCTCGTGTTCTTTCAGCGAACCACATTCGTTGGCCCTGGTACCGTTTGTTGGTGAGGGAAGTTTTCCTACCGTTGAGGCTTCTTCAGCTAAAGGTCCCATTGAAGCTACTGAGGCAATGATCCCACCCCCAACGATGTCTACCATTATGGCCCCCGTGGTGACTCCCATTATCGCTCCTACTACGGCGGAGGTAGTTCGCTAATTTCTCTGCATTTCTCAGTTTCTCAAACTTCACCTATGTAGGTGACTTAATCAATGAAAACACTTGTTAAGATTTTTTCGTAAACTCCACCTATATCGATGACTTAACAACAAAAACACTTGTTATGACTTTTCAAAAACTCCACCAATATCGGTGACTTAACAAGGAAAACACTTGTTAAGATTTTCCAAAAAAGCTCCACCTATATTGGTGACTTAACAACGAAAACACTTGTTAAGATTTTTTTTCCAAAAACTCCACCTATATCGGTGACTTAACAACGAAAACACTTGTTAAGATTTTTCCAAAAACTCCACCTATATCGGTGACTTAACAACGAAAACACTTGTTAAGATTTTTTCCAAAAACTCCACCTATATCGGTGACTTAACAAAGAAAACACTTGTTAAGATTTTCCAAAAACTCCACCTATATCGGTGACTTAACAACGAAAACACTTGTTAAATTTTTTTTTCAAAAACTCCACCTATATCGGTGACTTAACAACGAAAACACTTGTTAAGATTTTTTCATGAACTCCATATTTTCTAACTTTTCTTAGGTTGCTCGAGAGGATTCTCCACCAGTTCCTTCGCTCATGGCCTCGTCCCATTGGGAACCTATTATTTTAGAAGATTCTTACCACAATATTAAAGATTCCACGATCGGTACTGCTGCTGAGAGCGAATCTGGTTGTGATCTTCCTCTGCCCGACCTAGCTCCTCATGCCTTCTACCTGATGGTGCTTCAGCGTTCTCTTCAGATGCATGCTGAAGAGTGTGTGTGCTCGCATTCAAATGATCAAGTTATATATAAAACCCTTTTAACACAAACAAACCCTAAACATGCAGCAGTATGTGATTGAATAAATTGATAATCTATGCAAGAACATTCAAACACATGTAATTAAGGAAAAATCCCCCTCAGGGGCAATAACCATTTATTTTCACTATAATTTGTAAGAAAACGGCTTACAATCGGATTACAATGAAAATACAAGTTGACTAAGAATTACCCTCGGGTATCGGATTCTGTAGTCGCGACTGGAATTATCCCTTTCCAGTAGGGCTGTAATGAAGAAGAAGAACGGTCTCCTCCACAAGGGTTGAACAAACCAAAGTTGTGTTCTTGGGTTGCAAAAGGATTCACAAAGGATTGACAAGGATGTGTGAATCAAAACATGAGTCTTGGGACTCAAAAATATGAAGACTAGGTGTATTTGGACTCTCAAATTCGTCTCATAAAGTCTTGCAAAACAACTCTCCCGAAGTTGGTATTTATAGGGAAATACATGAAGAGACCCACGATTTTAAACTGCTGAAATTCTATCCAGCGTACAGGTACCCCGAACCGGTTCGGGTTCCCCTGCGAACCGGTTCACCCCCCCGAACCGGTTTGGGTCTGGGTTCGGGAAAGTGTGCTGGAAAAAGGCTTTAAACACTTAGAAAAATTTCCAGACTTTTCAATGAACATATCTCCATTTTCAACGGGCCATAACTTGTTCACCGTAGCTCGGATTGAGGTGAAGTTTCTTCCAGTATCTTTGTTGCGGCAATATCTTCAACTTTCCAGTTGACCGGTCCTCCGGACGGTGGCTGTAAAATTACCAATTTGCCCTTGAACATCCCTATCATGCCTTGTTTCACTGATTTGACTTCTCTTGCGTTCCACTTGCATTACGAGCCTACAATCAAGGAACGTGAAGTCGTTGATGCAGATGAGGGACATATTAGTGGAGATAATTCATGCTTGATTCCCAGAATTCGGATAGAGGCCGTCATGTGAGATCGTGAGGTGACGTGCCAAATGTAGCGGCGTACGACATAAATAAATGAAACATTTCGGACATGAGAAAAATGTCCTTACAAATCTCCCCCTATGTCTATGCCGGTACATATAAAAAATCCGAATTATCAAATATGAAATTGCCTATACAAATCTACCCTCCCATGAACCCAAAACTGGAAAAGGTACAAATGAATAGTCTTCATCGTTTGTTCTTCAATTCTTCAGGAATCTCAAAACTTTTCTCATCAGGGTGTGCAACATATAGATCTGCAATCTTCATACCTACACACATGAGACAAAGCAAATAACACGTGACATATCGAGTTTGAAATGAGATAACATGGATATCAATATATGATAAAAACATAAGCAACATCTCAAAAGCTCCCCCAAAATTCAAACTCCCCCAAAATATGATAATTCTTTCTCCCCCTTTTTATGATGTCCCCAAATGGACAAATTAGAGAAATAAGACAAATAAGCAAGTGCGGGGTGTCACTAAGATAAAAGCACACCATGAATAAACAGAAAGCAACCAAGTCGATGATAGCGTAAATGAAGTGGTGTGATCAAATTCGATAGGAAAATCAATGCATACAAACATGACATATGTGCACGATGAATATTGGATATTCCTAGCGAATGAACTCAAATGCTTCCTTTGGTGTAAAAGAGTGACAGTATAAGATATTGACTCAATCAAATCAACAAATCAAAGCTCAAAGTGATTTTCACACCAATAACGTCCAAAATGATTTTATGCTTTTTCAGGACTTTCAAGGAAGTGCAAACCCGTTTAAAGATTCTCCAACCAAACTCCCTCAGATATAATTTAGAATAGAGGCATTCTAAATTCTCAAACTTTGGAGAATTGATGGTGAAACCTAAGTGGCCCATATTTGGCATGAATTGCTTTTTATTGCCTGTAATTTTTTTTTTCGGGATCTTTTAACCTCTTTGGACCTCGGATATTAAAATTCCTCCATTTTTTAGGTCCTTTTTAACGGTGGCTTTTGCGCAAAGGATAGATGATTACCTTTCGCAGCCCCTCCCCGTTATACAAAAACACACAGTCTCACCAAAACGGTTTTTTACATGCATTCCAATCTTGTCAAGTTTTATCGCATATTGTACATTGTATAGACAGGATTGAGATGAAAACACGAAAGCCAACATGAGATAGATAAGTGCAATAATCAAATATAGCCGTGCATGTGTGCAATAAAGGATATAGGAGTCAAACATATAGGAAGATATCACTAATTACATCTCAAAGACTCCAACCAATGTAAAGCACATGGATGAAATGATGTAGCCTCTCAAATCTCTATCAAACAGTCACATGGATATATGGAATGAAGTTGTGACTTGGCTAACTTAAATGCTCATCCATAAAAGGTGCAAAACCAGAAAAATCTTTTTGGCCTTTTTTTCAAAAAATATTATCAAAATAAAATCTTTTTGTGCTTTTTCTCAAAATTTTTCTTAAAGGAAAATCTTTTTGTATATTTTTTAAAAAAAAAATGAAAAACTAACTAATGATACAAGCTAGCAATAGGTAAAAAAAAATATGATAAACAACCTATGCTAGCAATCAAGACTAGATCTCAACCGGGAATAACGGTGGAGTTTTCTAAAGATGGTGACATCTTTTGAACCAACTCCCCTAGATCATGTGTGGTCTTGATCAAAAACTTCATTTGCTCGCGAATATGTGCAAACTCTCTATCAACATGAGCAGGCAAAGTATCATGAGTGGGTGCATGTGCATGAATGTGTGAAGTAGCATGATATGGCACAAAACCCAACTTAGAACAAAATTCCCTAAGATGTCCTTGCTTCTTACAGTGGGAGCAAACATAAACCGGTCTAGGAAGTAATTTATCAACAATTTTGGGATGAACATTCCTAGACGGACACCCATGGGACTCACTCACAATGGTGGATATAGGCTCTGGTGAATTTTCTAATGTGACTTGAACCTCCCGTGCTTGTTTGAGGACATCCTCGAGATGGGATACACGTGTCGTCAGACTAGACACCGTGTTGGTCAAGTCACCTTTTTACCTTTTAAGCTCATAATTCTCTCCCTTCAACTCACCAATCCGAAGACCTAGGATCCTATTAGTCCTTTTTGTTTCCATGGTCTCGATAAACAACTTTCTAAGGGCTTTTTGGATCAAACTATCATCACCATTATCATCCTCACTATCACTTAGAGAAGTGGGCATATCAACTTGCTTGCCCTCTCTCTTAAGTCTAGTGGGACACTCAAATTTAATGTGCCCTGTCCCATCGCACTCAAAACATCTTATCTTCTCAAGTTTTTTATTTCTCTCATTCTCACCACAACTCTCTCTCTCTCTCCAAACAATCTTAAATCCTTCTCTAAGGCGGTGATCCTAAGGACTAAAGCATTATTACGCTTCTTGGTTTCAAAAAACTCAGAATATAACTCGGCGTAAGCGCGTGGGAGATCACACTCGCTCTCACTTGCCTCATCCTCCCCTTCACTCTCATCGCTCTTAATGTCGAGGTGTCCTTGTGACGTAGCATCCTCATCGTCGTGAGAAGCATTGGAGGTACTCACATGACTTGCCATGAACGCGGTGAAGTTACGCTCATGCGGTGACTCATCTCCCGAGTCCACCGACTCGACCTCACTGTCGTCACTAAGGGTAGTATTCAGGACAATTTTACCCTTTTCTCTATTCAGACGGGTGGCACACTCAAACGCTCTATGACCCTTACCATCGCATTCAAAGCATCGCTCACTGTCTTTCTTAGGAGGGTCTTTGAAATCTTTCTCATTTTCCTTTTCAAAAATATTTTTCTCAACATTCCTTTTATCATTGAAATTTCCACTTTTCTTGAATTTGAGAATTCTTTTGAAATTTTTTGCAAACAGGGCCAAGTCATCTAAATCACATTCAGACTTGGACTCAAAAACTTTTTCTTTCTTTTTTTGAAAATGAGTCTTTAAAGCAATCCCATTATCCTTAGCCTTAATGGTTTTGGGAAACATGTCAATATCATAGGTTTGAAGATCTCCTACAAGTTCTTCCAACTTAAGTGATTTCAAATTTCCCAAAGAGTTCAAAACAGTGACTTTAGGAATAAAGCGTTTTGGGAGAGATCTCAAAATCTTTTTAACGACACGCGTGTTATCAATTACCTCACCCAAATTAAAACTAGTGTTAACAATATCCGACAAGCGTGCAAAAAACTCATCAAAGCATTCGGACTCAGACATGGTGATAGTCTCAAATTGGGTGGCCAAATTTTGTAATTTAGACTCTTTAACAGCGTTCGTACCCTCATGGGTAAGTTGCAAAACATCCCATGCCTCTTTTGACGTGGAGCACGTCATTATGCGTTTGAACTCATCAGGTGTGACAGACCCAGAAATAGCACTTAGACCCTTAGAATTAAAAGATGACCATTTAAATTCTTCTTCAGTCCAAGAAGTGACAGGTTTCAAGTTAATCGCATTATCAACAGTCACGGTGGGAGGAGTCCACCCTCGTTCAACCAAAATCCAGACACGTTCATCAATGGCTTTTAAATCCGACCTCATACGGGCTTTCCAATAAGCATAATTTGTCTCGTAAAAAACAGGCATTTTATAATACGACTTCTCCATTTGAACACGTACTTTTTCAAAAATTAATTTTTTCAGAAAATTGATATCTTAGAAAAATTTTGCGGAAAAAGGAATACGCGATAGATTAGCGTAACCGGCTCTGATACCAATTTGAAGAGTGTGTGTGCTCGCGTTCAAATGATCAAGTTATATATAAAACCCTTTTAACACAAACAAACCCTAAACATGCAGCAGTATGTGATTGAATAAATTGATAATCTACGCAAGAACATTCAAACATATGCAATTAAGGAAAAATCCCCCTCAGGGGCAAAACCATTTATTTTCACTATAATTTGTAAGAAAACGGCTTACAATCGGATTACAATGAAAATACAAGTTGACTAAGAATTACCCTCGGGTATCGGATTCTGTAGTCGCGGCTGGAATTATCCCTTTCCAGTAGGGCTACAATGAAGAAGAAGAACGGTCTCCTCCACAAGGGTTGAACAAACCAAAGTTGTGTTCTTGGGTTGCAAAAGGATTCACAAAGGATTGGCAAGGATGTGTGAATCAAAACATGAGTCGTGGGACTCAAAAATATGAAGACTAGGTGTATTTGGACTCTCAAATTCGTCTCCTAAAGTCTTGCAAAACAACTCTCCCGAAGTTGGTATTTATAGGGAAATACATGAAGAGACCCACGATTTTAAACTGCTGAAATTCTATCCAGCGTACAGGTACCCCGAACCGGTTCGGGTTCCCCTGTAAACCGGTTTGCCCCCCCGAACCGGTTTGGGTCTGGGTTCGGGAAAGTGTGCTGGAAAAAGGCTTTAAACACTTAGAAAAATTTCCAGACTTTTCAATGAACATATCTCCATTTTCAACGGGCCATAACTTGTTCACCGTAGCTCGGATTGAGGTGAAGTTTCTTCCAGTATCTTTGTTGCGGCAATATCTTCAACTTTCCAGTTGACCGGTCCTCCGGACGGTGGCTGTAAAATTACCAATTTGCCCTTGAACATCCCTATCATGCCTTGTTTCACTGATTTGACTTCTCTTGCGTTCCACTTGCATTACGAGCCTACAATCAAGGAACGTGAAGTCGTTGATGCAGATGAGGGACATATTAGTGGAGATAATTCATGCTTGATTCCCGGAATTCGGATAGAGGCCGTCATGTGAGATCGTGAGGTGACGTGCCAAATGTAGCGGCATACGACATAAATAAATGAAACATTTCGGACATGAGAAAAATGTCCTTACACATGCCAACCATCGTCTGGTCGTTAAACAACTTGTAAATCATCATCTTGAGATGTTCATGGTGGATTTCTTGCGTTCAAACATCTCCATTATGAGTTACAGGGTTCAGGGCATGACTACCGTCATTGCTGAAATTGCCAACACACCGACCTCAAACGTTACCAGACCCCTCCTTAACCAATTTCTGGGTTATCTGAGGTAGTTGGGTCATGACGATTTTCGTTTTGGCTGGCTTATCACGCATTTGAAGATGTTAAAGAGCCAACGACTGGACAAACAGATGGAACTCTTATGAAAACATCAGGAGGACCAGGCCGAGCTAGCACCTATTTTTGGAGCTATTGATAAGGAGGTGGAGGGCATCGAAGAAGCTCTGCGTCTGGCGAAGCTAAAATGGGAGAAACTCCTTATCGAGCGCACGCAAGCACAGACGAGGTTGGAGGTTTCTATTAATGCCCAACGGTCTTGCCTAGAAGCTTCTTCGGGCCTTCCTGGAGATTTTTTCTCCTCCCCAGATATGTGGTTCCTCCTAGGCCAATGAGCTTTTGTATACATTTTTTTTCTTTTTTCTCTCCTTCTTATGTAATTCTTGGGCAATAGCTCCCAATTTTGTAATGCCCCAAGGTTTATGAATGAAGAAAGATATATGTTTTCTCATGGTGTCCCCTTGTGTTATAACTATTTGCGCACATTATGAAGTTCTATAATTCTTTCGTCCCCACTTGGGTTATAAATAAAGAGAACTTACATATTTGTCAAAAAAGAACTTGTATATTCATAACAGTTAGATACATCGGTGGCCCAAACATAATTACTTACACATGATAGACTTTTAACTATTTGTTATTAATTTTGTGGTTTTGTTAGTTTCTTCGGCTTGACCGTTTCCCTTTGGGTATGCCACCGTCGAAGTGTGATAGACAATGGAGTATTTGTCAGTGAGCATTGTTACTTCTGAATTGACAAAAGGGGTTCCATTGTCTGAAAGTATAACCTTTGGGATCCCAAAATTCAAATGATGTATTCTCTGATGAAGTTTTTCACCACCCCCGCTGTTGCCCTTCTCAGTGGTATCGCTTAAACCCACTTTCTGAAGAATTTTGTTGCCACTAGTATCCATATCTTCCCCCTCAAATAAGGATGTATTGACCTTACCAGGTCGAACGCCCAAGTGTGAAAAGGATAGGGCATTGCCAGGGAGTGTAGGTCCATTGATGGGGCATGGATCATGTTTTCATGAAGTTGGCAAGCCTTGCAACTTCGAACGAACTCAACAGAATCTTTCTCCATCATTGGCCAATAGTATCCCAAAGTCATCAACTAGTCATATAACTTGGCCGCTCCTATGTGAGATGGATCGTGCGCCTGTTTGAGGACCTCGACTTCTTCTTCCCTCGCGATACAACACAATGGCCTATTAAAGTATCCCCTTCGATAAAGCTGCCCCTTCTGAACGTAGAATCTCGGTGCCCTTTGCCGGAGTCCCATCGCGTCAATTTTCTGTGTTGGGGTAGCTCCATCCTTGATAAAGTCAATATACGACTGTCTCCAATCAGGTTGAGCTTGCATGAAATGACACTCAGCTGCCTCGAAGAATAATTGGCATTTATCGTACTTCTGTTATAGCTCCGCCGTGTCCTGTTTCATTCTGGGCAAAAAATACCCCTCTCTTTGCATTTTTCGGTAGAGGGGTATCTCAGTTGTTTTGCAGTGCTCTTTATGTGTTTTCTTCAATCTTCGCTCGGCCTCTTTTGGACCGATGCACCTCGACAACCATCCTCATGCCTTTCTGTAGTAAAGGTTTCCCTGGTTCATAAAGTATTGGGCAATTCCCTCAGCCCCATCGCTCCTTCCCCGGATTTTAATTGCCTTTTAATCTCTCCCCTCCTGCCTGCGTCCTCTCCCATTAGTAGAATTAACTGTACTATCCAGGGAGCTGTTCTTCGTTGGATCACGAAAGTGGTTATATCGTTCCTCATGACCATCTTCTGCACAATGGTGGCATAGGCATCTGGATGGCGGTTCATCGTTCTAGGCTTCCTGTTGATCTTGGTCCAATAGAACTGGCAGAGTAGCCTATGAATGATTATTTTTTATGGTGCCAGGCTCATGTGTTTTAATGCGTACAATCCATTCACTTGATGAACCACCAAGTTTGAATCCCCTTTGATGCAAAGTGCACTACAAGAAAAATGAGTATTAGGGACGGCCGTGTCATTTTGTCCCTTTTGATATACCAAATGGGACGGTTGTTAATTACTGTCTCTTTTGATAAATCACAATAGGGACGGTTTTTAAAATCCATCTCATTTGCTATACCAAAAGGGACGGTTTTTAAAAACTGTCCTTTAAAGTGTATGGGATTTTTTAGCGCTTATTTTTTCCAGACTAATATATGGGACGGATTTTAAAAACCGTCCCTTTTGGTATAGCAAATGAGACGGATTTCAAAAACCGTCCTTTTTGATATAGCAAAAGGGACGGTTTTTAAAATCCGTCCCTTTTGGTATACCTATAATTTTTATCTTTTGTGACTTATCAAAAGGGATGGATTTTAAAATCCGTCCCATTTGGTGTAGCAAAAGGGACGGTTTTAAATTCCGTCCCTTTTGGTATACCAAATGGGACGGTTTTTTCCGACCCTTTTGGTATTTTCCCTCATTTTCTATGTGCACTTTGCAACCCTTACCAAATTGAACTCTCTCTCTCTCGTGAAATTGAAGCCCGCCCATCTCTCTGTCTCGCGCTCCCTCTCTCTTGCGTGCTCCCTCTCTCTCTCTCGCGTGTTCTCCCCTCCCCATCCCCAGCCCCCTCCGCCGCCCCAGCCCCAGCCCCCTCCGTCGCCCCCTGCGCTGTCCGCCTCCCCAGCCCTAGCCGCCGCCCACCCCCTGCGCTACATCCTCTCCCTCTCCCTCTCCCTCTCACTATACATCCCTCTCTTTTTCCGCCTTGGGCTTGCGCCGCCCCGCCACCCCACCAAGGCACATCAAATCCTCATCGGTTTTGTATTCTGCTGTGCACATCAAATCCTCATCGGTTGTTATTATTTTACAGATCCAATCTGGCATCATTTACTTTGTTTTGTTCTTTGTGTTCTACATTTCTAACTCTTTTTTTATTCTATTAACCTTTTATATTTTTTGTTGTGTTATGTTTGGTAGTGAGTTTCAGCAATTTCTATGGTCATGCCATCTTTCAGAGGTAGTCTTATTAATAATGCCATCTTTCAAATGTAGTCTTATGGGCGTGATGGAATTGATGTGTTTTATGGTCACGAGCATATGGGTATTCAGAGTAACAGTCGCGTGCCTTCCGAACTAGCAAGATACGAGGCTTCGAAGTCTAAGACGTGATCAACTGTGAACTCTGTAAGTGTTAATTTTGTTCTTGGCCTTTCGTATTTTTAATTTTGTTTTAGATTTGTCCTTGTGAAAAAAAAGGAATAGATATATACCTATTTCAATTAGATTGGTGTTGGCAATGACCTAGAGTTTCTTAGAGTTGCTTTAGAAACAACAGATAGTGCCAAGTTATATTATGATATACTTGTTATGCTATTTTATATTGTTGTTGAAATTGAATAAGTATTGGATTTTGAAATGTAATCAAAATCAATTGTAATCTTGTCAATATGTGTGCATCTTATTTTTTTCTCAGCTACGTGAAATAAAATATCAACAGTTTTGGCGAAAATTGTTACTGCCTCCACCACTGCAACATATGGTTTGCCGAGCAATGTGGGGTAGATGGAACACTAGTGGAATCCAGTTATTGTGTTTCGTGTTTTTTATTCTTCTTTTGGAAATCCAGGGACATTCCTCGCTTAATTCTGAAGGTAGTCCTTAGTCAAAAATAGTTTTAACTCCCTTAATTTGATTTTATTGTTGGACATCGTTTGACTTTATTGATTTTGTTTAAAATGGATATGTTGAAATTTGGGGCTGGAGTTGATTATGACCATTATGATACATTCAAAAATTGGAACTTTTATGATTCTAACCCATGCATGTGGTCGGGTGTTCACTGTGTCGATGGTTAAGTGCAAATGTTGTAAGTCCCCGTTATATTTCTTCTTCAATTTATACAAAATCCCATTTATTTCAGCGTCTTATTTCGTATGTAAACTTTTTTTTTACTAATCTATAGTAGAATAAGTTTGAAATTGATATGAAACGTTTTGTTCTTGATGACGTACTAATCTCAAGGCTTTCTTTGCGAGGAGTACTCGCACTAGAGCTTGCGAAACTCACTCACTTAAGAACTCTGTAAGTGTTGTTTCTAGTTGATTATGTTGTGGAAGTGAAAGTAACATACTATTGTTCTAAACATTTTTTCCTAATAAAAATATTATGTCATGATTTATGTGTCTTTAAAATATTTTTACTGGTTATGTATATGATTTGTCTTATAATTGATCTTTAGCTGTTTGATTTGTTGGATATTGTAGATAACAATGACCACATTTGGATGATACCAGTTGATTACAACTTTTAAAGGCTGCATTCGTAGATCATTTACCTCATTTTAGTCATATGTTAGTTCAAATATCAAACAATCACCTTTGAATTTACCTTGAGAAAGTGACCCCAAATTGCATCTCACCTTTTTCATACTTTTTGGATCTAGGTAAGATTTGTAGATTGAAAAATCAGAAGAATAATAGTACTTCAATTTCCCTAAAGTTAATGCCATGATATATTTTATAAAATCCTACTATTTCTGATGCACCAAATACTTATTTCTGCACACGTTCATTTGATTTATTTTTTGTTTTAAATTGTGTGCACAAATGATAAAGGTCACCATGTTTAGGTCTGTACATGCCCAACATTGATTGTCTTCAAATTGGTTTTTATTATTTATCACAATCTCAATTGTATAAAAGGTTAAAGTCTTCCATTGTTTCTATTTAGTTTCCTACTTTTGTAGTTATACGTATAGGCCGGGGAGGGTAGTAACATGGAGGAAATAGCGGATAACTCATTATGGTAAAAGATAAAGAAACTCCATGTGTACGTGGTCAATGAGTATGTATTTGTATATTTAGGAGTGTTATTGCATTCATTCAACGACCCTTTGAGCATCGGTATTTTTAAGAGTTTGATTGCATCGATTTTGTGTATTTTCTTTTATGCAGACTTAACTGTGGCACACTTTGGAGAAGAATTATTTGACCTTATTTTCATATGTATAGTTTTGTTCACTTGTTTAATTTTATTATTGATCTTGTTCACTTGTTTCTATTGGAAACTTTCTTCTAATTTATCACTTAATTGTTGAGATCATGCCTAATTCACACTTATGATGGTGCAATTTGGATTGCTTTCCCAAAACATTGATGCGAATATTATTCATAGTTGTTTGGTGAGCAAGAATATATTATCCGCATATTCAACTATGTTTTCTTGTTGTTCGTCTTGTAAAAATTTACTATTGGTTCTTCTCATATGAAGGTGTGATGTCTGTGTTAATGGGCCTCCCTAAATGCAGTATTTGGAGACTGAGGTGCAAATTTTCATGAAGATTATTACTGGTCATTATGTGAGTACTCTTGCATCACATATGTTCTTTAGTTTCGATATTGACTTGGCTATTTGAAGTCCCTCGAATTATTGATAATGCAGCTCGTAATTGTTGTTTGTATGTGTTTGTATTGATATTCACCGAGTGTCTAGTTCATATTGATCACTCAAATTTTTTCTTTGGAGCATTACTCTTCCTTTGCGTAGTTTTGAAAGTTAGATATAAGTATGTTAGAACTACTTTAACATCAAAAATTACATTTAAAATTTGCAAACAGTTAGGCATAGGAACCGACCGCGTAGTCACGGGACTCGCAGTTTGAGTATACCACGAGAATTTGCAAAAATTTAGAGTTAGGCTTAAAAACATGGTGTCAAAGGGTGAAAACGTAAAACAATCACAAAACGTCCTCATAAGAGGCACGAGCACCTTACAGGGGACCAATATAACTCGTACGAACCGATCGCGTAGTCCCCGGCCTCCCGGTTTGAGTATACGACATGAATTTGAAAAATTTTAGACTTAGGCTTAAAAACATGGCATCAAGGGGTGAAAACGTAAAACAGCCACAAAATGATCCCGTAAGAGGCACGAGCACCTCCCACGGGACCAATGTAACTCGTAGAAACCGACCGCGTACTCACCGGACTCTCGGTTTGAGTATATCATGAGAATTTGCAAAAAAAATAGGCTTAACCTTAAAAACAAAGCGTCAAGGGGTGAAAATGTAAAACAATCAGAAAACGGTCCCGTAAGAGGCACAAACACCTCGCACGGGACCAATGTAACTCGTACGAACCGATCGCGTAGTCCCCGGCCTCCCGGTTTGAGTATACGACATGAATTTGCAAAATTTAGACTTATGCTTAAAAATATGGTGTCAAGGGGCTAAAATGTAAAATAGCCACAAAACGGTCCCGTAAGAGGCACGAGAACCTCCCACGGGACCAACATAACTCGTACGAACCGACCGCGTAGTCACCGGACTCTCGGTTTGAGTATATCACGAGAATTTGCAAAAATTTTGACTTAGGCTTAAAAACATGGCGTCAAGGGGTGAAAACATAAAGCAGCTACAAAACGGTCCTGTAAAAGGCACGAGCACATCCCACGGGAATAATGTAACTCGTAGGAACCGACCGCGTAGTCACTGGATTCTCGATTTGAGTATATCAGGAGAATCTGTAAAAAATAGGCTTAAGCTTAAAAACATGGCGTAAGGGGTGAAATCGTAAAATAACCACAAAACGGTCCCGTAAGAGGCACGAGCACCTCGCACGGGACCAATGTAACTCGTACGAACCGATCGCGTAGTCCCTGGCCTCCCGGTTTGAGTATACGACATGAATTTGCAAAATTTAGACTTGGGCTTAAAAACTTGGCGTTAAGGGGTGAAAACATAAAACAGACACAAAACGGTCCCGGAAAAGGCACGACCACCTCCCACGGGACCAACGTAACTCGTACGAACCGACCGCGTAGTCGCCGAACTCCCAGTTTGAGTACACCACGAGAATTTGCAAAAATTTAACTTAGGCTTAAAAACATGGCGTCAAGGGGTGAAAACATAAAACAGCCACAAAACGGTCTCGTAAAAGGCACGACCACGGGACCAATGTAACTCGTACGAACCGATCGCGTAGTCGCCGAACTCCCGATTTGAGTATACCACGAGAATTTGCAAAAATTTTGACTTAGGCTTAAAAACATGGCGTCAAGGGGTGAAAACATAAAACAACTACAAAATGGTCCGGTAAACGGCACGAGCACCTCCCACAGGACCAATGTAACTCGTACGAACCGACCGCGTAGTCACCGGACTCTCGGTTTGAGTATATCACGAGAATTTGCAAAAAAATAGGCTTAAGATTAAAAATAAAGCGTCAAGGGGTGAAAATGTAAAACAATCAGAAAACGGTCCCGTAAGAGGCACAAGCACCTCCCACGGGACCAATGTAACTCGTAGGAACCGACCGCGTAGTCACGGGGCTCCCGGTTGGAGTGTACGACGTAAATTTGTAAAAAAAATAGACTTAAGCATAAAAACATGCCATCGAAGGGTGAAAACATAAAACAGCCTTAAAACGGTCCCGTAAGTGTCACGAACACCTCGCACGGGACCAATGTGACTCGTAAGAACCGACCGCGTAATCACGGGGCTCCCGGTTGGAGTGTACGACATAAATTTGTAAAAAAATAGACTTAAGCATAAAAACATTCCATCGAAGGGTGAAAATATAAAACAACCTTAAAACTATCCCGTAAGTATCACGAACACCTCGCACGGGACCAATGTGACTCGTAGGAACCAACCGCGTAATCACAGAGCTCCTGGTTGGAGTGTACGACGTAAATTTGTAAAAAAATAGACTTAAGCATAAAAACATGCCATCGAAGGGTGAAAATGTAAAACGAGCATAAAACGGTCCCGTAAGTGTCACCAACACCTCGCACGGGACCAATGTGACTCGTAGGAACCGACTGCGTAGTCACGGGGCTTCCGATTGGAGGGTACAATGTAAATTTGCAAAAATTTAGATTTAAGCATATAAACATGCCATCGACGGGTGAAAACGTAAAACAGCCATAAAACGGTCCCATAAGTGTCACGAACACCTCGCACGGGACCAATGTGACTCGTAGGAACAGACCGCGTAGTCACGGGGATCCCGGTTGGAGTGTACGACTTAAATTTGTAAAAAATTATACTTAAGCATAAAAACATGCCATCGAAGGGTAAAAATGTAAAACGAGCATAAAACGGTCCCGTAAGTGTCACGAACACCTCGCACGGGACCAATGTGACTCGTAGGAACCAACCGCGTAATCACGGGGCTCCCGGTTGGAGTGTACGACGTAAATTTGCAAAAAATTAGACTTAAGCAAAAAAACATGCCATCGATGGGTGAAAACGTAAAACAACCATAAAACGGTCCCGTAAGAGTCACGAACACCTCGCACGGGACCAATGTGACTCGGAGGAACCGACCGCGTAGTCACGGGGCTCCCGGTTGGAGTGTACGGCGTAAATTTATAAAAAAATAGACTTAAGCATAAAAACATGCCATCGAAGGGTGAAAATATAAAACAGCCTTAAAACGGTCCCGTAAGTGTCACGAACACCTCGCACGGGACCAATGTGACTCGTAGGAACCGACCGCGTAATCACGGGGCTCCCGATTGGAGTGTACGACGTAAATTTGCAAAAAATTAGACTTAGGCATAAAACATGCCATCGAATGGTGAAAACGTAAAACGAGCATAAAACGGTCCCGAAAGTGTCAAGAACACCTCGCACGGGACCAATGTGACTTTTAGGAACCGACCGCGTAGTCACGGGTCTCTCGGTTGGAGTGTACGACGTAAATTTGCAAAAATTTAGACTTAAGCATAAAAACATGCCATCGAAGGGTGAAAACATAAAACGAGCATAAAAAGGTCCCGTAAGAGACACGAACACCTCGCACGGGACCAATGTGTCTCGTAGGAATCGATTGCGTAGTCACGGGGCTCTCGGTTGGAGTGTACGACGTAAATTTACAAAAATATAGACATAAGCATAAATACATGCCATCGAAGGGTGAAAATGTAAAACAGCCATAAAACGGTCCTGTAAGAGTCACGAACACCTCGCACGAGACCAATGTGACTCGTAGGAACCGACCGCGTAGTCACGGGCATCCCGGTTGGAGTGTACGACGTAAATTTGCAAAAATTTAGACTTAAGCAGAAAAACATGCCATCGAAGGGTGAAAATGTGAAACAGCCATAAAAGGGTCCGATAAGAGTCACGAACACCTCGCACGGGACCAATGTGACTCGTAGGAGTCGACCGTGTAGTCACGGAGCTCCCGGTTGGAGTGTACGACGTAAATTTGTAAAAAATTAGAACTTTAGCATAAAAACATGCCATCGAAGGTTGAAAACATAAAACTGCCATAAAATGGTCCCGTAAGTGTCACGAACACCTCGCATGGGACCAATGTGACTCGTAGGAACCGACCACATAGTCACGGGGATCCCGGTTGGAGTGTACGATGTAAATTTGTAAAAAATTAGGCTTAAGAATAAAAACATGCCATTGAAGTGTGAATATGTAAAACAGGCATAAAACGGTCCCGTTAGAGTCACGAACACCTCGCACGGGACCAATATGTCTCGTAGGAACCGACCGCGTAGTCATGGGGCTCCCGGTTGGAGTGTACGACGTAAATTTGCAATAAATTAGAATTAACATAAAATATGCCATCGAATGGTGAAAACATAAAACGAGCATAAAACAGTCCCGAAGGTGTCACGAACACTTCGCACGGGTCCAATGTGACTCGTAGGAACCCACCACGTAGTCACGGGTCTCCCGATTGGAGTGTACGACGTAAATTTGCAAAAATTTAGACTTAAGCATAAAACATACCATCGAAGAGTGAAAACATAAAACGAGCATAAAACGGTCCCGTAAGAGTCACGAACACCTCGCATAGGACCAATGTGACTCGTACGAACCGAACGCATAGTCACGGGGCTCCCGGTTAGAGTGTACGACGTAAATTTGTAGAAATTTAGATTTAAGCAAAAAAACATGCCATCGATGGGTGAAAATATAAAACAACCATAAAACGGTATCGTAAGAGTCACGAACACCTCGCACGGGACCAATGTGACTCGTAGGAACCGATCGCGTAGTCACGGGGCTCCCGGTTGGAGTGTACGACGTAAATTTGTAAAAAAATGGACTTAAGCATAAAAACATGCCATCGAAGGGTGAAAACATAGAAAAGCCTTAAAACGGTCCCGTAAGTGTCACGAACACCTCGCACGGGACCAATGTGACTAGTAGGAACCGACCGCGTAGTCACAGGGCTCCAGGTTGGAGTGTACGACGTAAATTTGCAAAAATTTAGACTTAAGCATAAAACATGCCATTGAAAGGTGAAAACGTAAAATGAGCATAAAACGGTCCGGTAAGTGTCACGAACACCTCGTACGGGACCAAGGTGACTCGTAGGAACCGACCGCGTAGTCACGGGCCTCCCGGTTGGAGGGTATGACGTAAATTTGCAAAATTTTAGACTTAGGCACAAAAACATGCCATCGATGGGTGAAAACATAAAACATCCATAAAACGGTCCCGTAAGAGTCACGAACACCTCGCACGGGACCAATGTGACTCGTAGGAACCGATCGCTTAGTCACGGGGCTCCCGGTTGGAGTGTACGACGTAAATTTGCAAAAAATTAGACTTAAGCATAAAGACATGCCATCGAAGGGTGAAAACTCAAAACATCCATAAAACGGTCCCGTAAGAGTCACGAAGACCTCGCACGGGACCAATGTGACTCGTAGGAACCGACCGCGTAGTCACGGGGCTCCCGGTTGGAGTGTACGACGTAAATTTGTAAAAATTTAGACTTAAGCATAAAAACATGTCATCGATGGGTGAAAACGTAAAACAATTATAAAACGGTCCCGTAAGAGACACTAACACCTCGCACGGGAGCAATGTGACTCGTAGGAACCGACCGCGTAGTCACGGGGCTCCCGGTTGGAGTGTTCGACGTAAATTTGCAAAAAATTAGACTTAAGCATAAAAA